>CM057395.1:7210000-7810000 GCA_030015415.1 Cynopterus sphinx | reverse complement strand
GGAGGTCGCCTCGAACCATAGAACCCCCTGCCACCTCCCCGGAGGCGGCCTGCACCCCAGCCACGGTCGCCAAGCCTCCCCCGCCGTGGGCCGCGGTTCTGCCTGTCACACCCTTGGGGGGGGGGAGTGGCATTTCTGGGGCACGGGCGAAGGTTTTATTTCTGCTCCGTGCGAAGCCTTCAAAGGCCCCTCTCGGAGCTTTGAGAGCGGCACGGACCACTTGAACCATTTAATGGGAATTGTCAGTTTTTATTGTTTTTTCTTCTTTTCCAAGCTGGGACTATTCGCAGCAAAGTCGGGGACGGGCCCGAAAGAGGCAGCCGGACACCTCCAGGTAGAAGGAGCTTCCCGCGGCTGTCCTGGGAGGTGGGGGGAGAGCATCACAGAGAAACGGGCCCCTCCCGCCCTCCCCACCCCTCCCCGGGCCTGGCCTGACCCCAGCCTTTCATGCTCGGCCGCCGCAGGGAGGAGAGAAAGCACGAAACTGGCACAAACCCCCGAAGGAAAGGCTCAGAATGAAACCGTTGCGCGAGGACAATACTCTGTTCTTGAAAGGACCCGAGAACAAACGGAGGCTTTTTTCAGGGGAATCGGCGCTTTCATCCTCAGAGGTCTTTATTTTGGGGACCCCCCACCCCCCGGCTTGCCTCCTTTCATTATTTTGGAACTTCTTAGGGGCCAGAGTGGAAGCGAGAAAGGACAGGAGGCTCCAACCTGGCCCAGGTGGGAACCGGTGGCCTGGGCCTGGGGACAGCCTGGCCGTAGGCCCGTGTGGGGCTTGGGAGGCTAACGAGGGTCTGCTCTGGCCCAGGCGGTCTGGGACAACCAGGGGGACAACAGTGCAGGTACCCACCCGTCCCCAAAGTGGGGGGCGGCCCTGCCAGCTCCTTTGCAGCGTGCGTTCCCAGGGAGGGTGGTCGCACGGCTGGCACAGCGGGGTGCAGACCTGGATGCGCAACTGGAACACTGTCCTGCGGCTCCCCGAGCGGTGTCACTCGGGTCCCCGCACCGTGTGCGGCAGGAAAGGCTGCGTGCGGCAGCCACGCGGCAGCCCGGAGGCCCGGGATGACTCAGCTGGTCTCGGGGGGCTCAGGGGCGGATGCTGCGGATGACGCCAGCCGTGGCAAGGCCCTCGCCCTTGGCTCAAGGTGCTCTGGGCGGCGAGAGGAAGCCCGAGCTGGGTTTCAAGGACAAGGTCGCTGCTCCTGCGGCTATGAGACTTTACAACCAGGAGCGGAGGGACGGGCCAGTGTGGCTCCCCCGTGGCCCAGGGCTGGACCCACTCCTCACCCAGGCCTCGTCGTCGCCTGGCTCCACGCCTCGGGGGACCTTCCCCATGGAGGCATCCCAGCTGGAGGGGGCAGGGAAGCCGGTGCCCTGCTGAGCAGGTGTTCCACGTGGCTAGAGGGGGCCACCGTGGGTGGGGGTGAGTGGGGAGGGGGCTCTGGGAGCCCTGCAGACAGCTCAGGTGGGACCACCCTGCTGGCTCGGGGAGGTCGCCCCTCTGGGGGTGGTGATGTGCAGGGCTCATCGCATCTCCCTCCTCGGGGTCATCCAGGGCAGGGGCCGAGGGGAGCCACAGGCAGCAGTGGGGCCGCCGTCCTAGCCCAGCTGTGCTCGCTGACCTGCCCGTCCCCTGTGGGCGGTGGCCTCACCTTGCTGCCCCAGGTCCAGGCCCGACTCCAAGGGGGCCCATGTCAGAGACCTGGCGTGGTGGGGCTGGGGGGTCAAGGTTGGCTCCACGGAAAAGCCAGTGGCTCTTGCGTCCCCTGCCAGGTGTCAGCCATCCTGGGGGGACACCGAGAAGGCAGACGGGAGGGGCCGGAGCCCCTTTGCCAAGATCTGGTACAGGCGGCGGCATCCTGAGGCGCTGGCTCCGTCTCCATCGCTCGGTGCTGCTGTTGCCTTGTGCTCCGGCCGCAGACTGACTCCCCTGGGGGGGGCAGGGCGGATGTGGGGGGTGGGCTATGTCGCCTCTGGCTCCCCTTTTCCAGGTAATGTGGGCGAGAGAGCCCAGGGGCGACTGCTCACATGGCCCATGCTGCAGCGGAGGGGAGCTGGGACGCAGACCCCCAAACCGCACTGGGGTCAGGTGTCCCCAAAGGCGTGGTGTCCCCATGTGGCCTGTGACAGAGCCGCCTCCGTGAAGGTGGCTCCAGCACATCGTCCCCACATGCTAGGCCACCAGGCGAAGCCTTTCTCCCCAGTCCCCAAGGCCAAGTGCAGCACTGTCCGCCTGTCACTGAGAGGCCGGAGGGCATGGGGCGGGGTCAGGCCAGGGTCCCTGAGGGACTGGGCACTGTCGTCCTGTTTTACACCCAGGGAAAGGGGGCCCCACGGTTCTCCCCATCCTATTGCAGCTCAATGCAGCGTGTGCCCCCTTCATCCCTCCCACGTGCATGGCAAAGGGAGTTTGCAAAGTACGGGGACAGGCGCAATCGGGTCCTCCTTGTGCCTCCTCATGGGAGGGACACCCAGCCTGGGGGTCAGCACAGGCGGTGTCCTGTGGCCGGAGGCCCAGGGAGGGCCCTAGGAGCAGCTGGCCTTGCCACTGCAGGTGAAGGCTGGATCAGTTTTATCTGCTTGAAGTGACAGAGGGTCTCAGTGGGGGTCAGGCCCGTCGGGTGGCAGATAACTCAGCCCCTCTGACCCCAACGGTCCCCTTTCCTTGGAAACCCCGAACACGACAAAGTCAACCCGCTTTTGTCCCCGGCCCGGCTCCCCTGGTGTGGTCTGTGAGAGGAGACCAGTGGGGTGCCAACCGAGCCCCTGCGGGCACGACGCTCACCTCTGCGAAACGCGACTGTATCGCCCAGGCGGACCCATTTTCTTTCTTCGTCTCTTTCGACCAACAGAGTGAGAGCTCATCTCTGAAGGGACATCTCACCCCGAATCCTGACACGGAAACCGGCAGGGGCAGAGCTGCCTGGCTGAATGGAGGTGGGGTGTGAGGGATGGGGGGTCAGGCACGGGGTGGGCAGCCCACCTGGCGCCCCCTCTTCGCCTTGGGAGCTTCTGCACACCCCTCAGGGGGCCCCAGGGTGCGGGGGACCCCAGTGCGAACATCACTCTGACGGCCTCGACCTCTCTGGAACCGCTTTGGATGTGGCAAAGGAAGCGTCCAGCGGGAAGCCCGAACCTCCAGCTGCCGAAAACCCTCATGCGGGTGCCCAGGGCAGTATCCGGGGTGACAGCCCCCGAGGATGGGGCAGCGAGGGGGTCCGGCCTAGGGGAGACAGACGTGGGAGCCCCCCCGCCCGCCCGGGCTGCTGGCTTCCCAGGTCTCTGCATCCCGGTCACCCCCCTCCTCCCCGCCACCCCCCAGTGCGACAGGCGCTCGCTCACGCATAGGTGGCTTCTGTCTCTCCGTGCTGTCCCCCCCCGCCCCCACACAGCTCCAGGCTGGCACACCCTGCAATTAGGGCTGCTGCCTTCCTGGCACTGCACCGCCCGCCTCGCCTCCCCGCTCTCCTGGGCTAATTGCCGGGTTCGCCCTTCACCGCTTCCACAGTCGTGCTAAGGCCCGGCCCCTCCACCCCGGGGTGCTGGCTGCTGCAGTAGCTGCAGAGGAGAAAAAAGAAACGTCGAGAAGGTTCGGCAAAGCATCTGCTGTCGCCCGGGAGGAGGGAGCATCCGTGGGCGGGCCGCCGGCCTCACAGGACCCGGCATTTTGTTAAAATGCAGACTCTGGGCCCGGGCTGGGCCTGGAGGTTTCGAGTGTGTGACCAGCTGCCTGCTGATGGGGTGCAGACCTCAGGGTGAGGACGAGGGGGGCCAGGAAGGGCACGGTGGACGCTGGGAAGCCGGGACTTGGTGGCCAGCCACACGTAGGTCCCCGCACCGACCTGCGGGTCCAGGCCCAGGGGCCTCCGGGGGTGCAGAAAGGGGGTGAGCTGCCTCCCAGCCCAGGGCAGGTGCTCCTGGGAGTGACAGGGACCCCAGGCCCTTCCCTTCCCGACCTGCTGAGAAAGCGTCACCCCCGCTTCGGAGGAAAGGACACTTTTGGTTCATTCTAGGAATATTTATTCCTCGAATGACCACGTACCTGGCACAGTTTGGGCTCCGAGGACGGAGGTGAACAGGACAGACTCCCTCGCGGGACTCCCGGTGCGTTGAGGCTGCACACGGAACCGGGAGCCCGTCATGGGCACCCGGGGCAGGAGGGTCCAGCTGCCAGGACTGCGGTCGGCCTGTCTGGGGGGCTCAGGTGGACCTGGGCAGGCAGAGGCAAAGCCCAGGAATTGGACTGAGGGGCAGCAGTTTGGGGCGCGGGACGGTTGGGGGGTTCCACCCTCAGGGTCCTCTAGCTGCCCTGTGGGCAGACGGCCACACACGGCCATCTGTCCCCGTGGCTCTATGGGGTTCCTGCCATGGGAGAGGGTCCGTCTGCACCCGGGGTGCGGAGCAGGCTCGCCCTTCCCAACCTCTTCACCCCGTGCCCGGCAGCCGCCATGTACCCAGCACCCTCCTGGGTACAGCCCCAGGTCCCCTGCCACGGGGAGCGACCCTGGTGGCCCATCCTGAGTGAGGAGCCCAACTCGAGACAAAACAGCGTTGCTGGATCCTCGATTGGGTCCCCTCATTCCCCTCGACGGTGGCTCCGTGGAGAGTGAGAAGGGCCCCTGACCCCTTCCCACACCCGGTCCCAAGCAGGTACCACCCACCTAGCTGGGTCCCCTGCAGCCTTCTCCTCAGACGCCCCGGGTCACAGACCTCCCCCAGGAGACCTGGCGCCTCCCCAGCTTGTCACCCCACCTGCCCCAGACAGAGCTGACAGCCCCGTCTCCCCAGCCCCCAGCCCCTGTGCTGACCCCATCAGAGAACAAGACGGGGGACGTGACAACGAAGGCCAAGGGCACCCTGGCACAGGGGAGACGTGGGGCCCAGAGGAGGGGCCGGGGCTCAGCACCGCCACCAGTGACCGAGCGATCTCTCTCCTCAGATGCCACCAGCCGCGTGGCCTCGGTCATGTGACTCATCCTCTTCGCGCCTTGATGTCCTCATCTGTGGAGACGGGAAGGAAGGTCACCCTGCAGCTTTTGGGGGCTGGCTCGCGGCTTCGAGAAAACCTGGGGCGCGAGTATCTTAACGTCCTACCCCGTGAGCCCGGAGGGTCAGCCAGTGGGCAGCAAAGTCGCCCTGGAAGCCTTTCTGCTTCCGTCTTGGCCTCACGGAGGACAAATCAGAGGACAAGGTGGGGCCCCAGGAGCAGGACAGGGGGGTGGATGGAGACGTTTCGGGAAGCGAGCTCGAGGGTGGAGCAGCCGTGGCACCTGGCCGGGCAGGTCTGGGAGGGCTGCTGGGGGCCTTAGCCCCAGGCTGGCTCCGTGGGGGGCAGGTCGCACTCTCCCTGCCCACGAGGGCTGCCATCTCCGGCTTGGCCGAGGCACGGCGAGGCCCAGGCCGGGGGCCAGACCCTCGTGCCAATTTGGCACTCGGCCTGAGCTACGAGATCTGAGCTCCTGCGGGCACCGGGTGCGGGTGGGGGCAGGAGGGTGGCGCTGCTAAGCCATCCTGGGCACAGGTGGAGGCCAGGGAGCCGGCCTCCATCTCTCTGTGGCCCCACCGTGGGTGTCGGTGGCTCAGGGCGGTTCTGGTTTCTGTCAGATTCTCCTGAATCGCTGACGGGCCTTGGGACAGGCCTTCCTGGCTCCCCCGGACAAGCGCTTCAGGCCTGGCCGACAGGCAGCCAGATGACGTTGGGTGGGAAAGGTCAGTCACGGAGCCCCCTGTGGCCGGGAGCAGGTGGCCGCTCAGGCCAGAGGGCCAAGCGATGTGGCCTGCGGTACAGGCGAGTGGCAGGGGCCCCGCAGTCAGCCTGGGCCCGGCCGCAGACACGGAGCACATGGCAGGCACCTCAGTCTGGCCTGGCCGGGACGCCTCAGGCCGGCTTGGCGTGTCCCCATCAGACGCGCCCCGAGCCCCAGGCCGCCCACGGATGCAGGACGGGGGCGTGGAGGGGAGGTGGCCGAGAGTCACCCGCAGCAGGGGCCTCGTGGAAGGAGCCAGCGACACACAGCCCCTCCTGCAGGCAGGCCGCAGGCTGGCCATCGCCCCTCGCGTCGGCCCTGCCACGTAGGTTCCACGGGCCCGTTTCCAGGTAGGGAAACTGAGGCGCAGAGCAAACGGCGGTGCCAGGCAGAGGCCCCCACGGGCTGGCTTCATTTTTCTTTTCTTCTCTCCCTCCCCGGGGGAGCTGGGGGGTCAACGCTCCCTGGAAGCTGCTTCCTGCTCTCCCCACGGGCCCGGGGGTGGCCTGAGCCGGTAGCTGGCACCGGGAGCCCCCAGCTTGTGCTCATCAGGGGTCTCCCTTCTACACCTCTGGGACCGCCTCGCAAATACATCAGTCCTTGTCCTGGGTCTGCTCTGTGGACGCCCGAACGAGGACAGAAAGGAAGTGCGGTGCCCTCCACCAAGGGTTGGGGGTGGCGGGGGTGATGCTCCAACACCAGTGTCCCCCTTTGAATCAGGCCGGAGCGAGGGGACCCGCTGTGGCGGTGCACAGATGGCCTTCCTTCCACCTGTTTACAGGGGAACAGGAGCTGGGGTGGGGGTCGTGGTGGCCACGACGCTGTGGGCAGCAGCAGGACGTCCGGCTGGCGCTGGTTCAGGCCGGGAAGAAGTTCGCCGCCTGGCGCACCTGGCGTTCAGGGGTGACGGGGCTGCAGGCCGGGCTCCCCGAGGCTCCTGCTCTGGTCACTGTGGTTCCTCCGAGCGTCCCCCTCCACCCAGGAGTGTGGCAGGGCCTACGGCAGTTCCCAGCGCGTCGCCGGTTGCGACTGTGCCCCAGAGAGCCGCCTCCGGGGGCCCGTCCCGGGCCCTCGACTGAAAGGGAGGACTGGGGTGGCCAGGAACACGACCTGGGCTCTTGAGGGGGAAGCAGGGAGGCGATGGGAGCTGGGTGAGCGCCCCAACAGCACCCACTAGCGTTTTTCCTCAAAGTGGAGTTTCTCCAGGCCGCGGTGTCCCCAAACCTTCCATCGCTGGAGCAGGCCGGCCGGTGACAAAGGCGGCGACAGGCAGGCAGCGAGCCTGCACAGTGCCCTTTGCCCCCTGGTCCTGCTCCGCCCCCTTGTTCATTCATTCGTTCGTTCATTCATTCATTCATTCATTCCTTCACGTTAGAGGAGACAAGTCTGGTCCTTGGAGTGACCCAGGAGTGGTCTCCCCCGTGAGGTGTCTTCCTTCTCGAGCCTCTGTTTTCTGGAAGAAGCTTTTCCTTCTCCCCAGGATGGGGGACGGTCCCTGGAGAAGTGGCCCCCCATCTTAAAAAGTCGGAAGTGAAGACCCCAGAGACCCTCAGGGTTGACCCTGCCCAGGTCAGCTGCTCTCTCCAGTCCGGCAGCGGAGGGCTGCATTGAGGGAACATTCAAATGGGACATCAGCAGGCCTGAGAGGGGGGGACCTGGGACCTGGTCTTTGCTGAGCTTGGGGGTGACCTTCCCGGACAGGCCTGCTGTGGGCTCCAGCCACCCCGTGAGCACGCCCCTCCCTGAAGAAATGGAGGATCTGAGCAGGGCGGCGTTGCTCCTGGTTGGGCAATACGTGAGGTCACTGTTCTCTCTCTCCGTGTCCCTTGCTACTGGCTTTTCTCTCCGAGAACTGTCACTCCGAACGTGGCGTGGGCCATGTGCTCCACGTCTGTCTGTCTGTCTGCGGGGCCTAGGGTACCTTAAATATCCTAACCCCCAGGAAATATTGCCAGAAGGAGAGGACCCGAGCGTCACATGTGTGGTCCCTCATCACCGACGGCACGGGCAGCACCGCAGTAGGGGGGATGGGACCCAGAAGGGCGTGATCCACAGGGAGAGAACGACAAACACCGCGTTACAGGGTCAGAGAGGGGGAGGCCTTGCGGCCGGCCAGCCAGCGGTGACAAGCAGGGACACTTGCATCAGAGAGGGGGCAAGTGCAGAGGTCAAAGGTAGTTGACCCAGAGAGCGTTGTGACAAAGGGTGCCAAGTGTCCCAGGGCTCAGGTTGGACTTCGCACTGTCCCCGTCGGGAGCAGCCTCACGGGGTGGGTGTGGGAGGACCACAAAGCTAGGGCCAGGAGCGGGGGTGGCAGGTCCCCATCCTCCTGAGTCCCACAGGGAGCGGGCGGGGCAGGGCCTGGCAGGAAGATGTTCCGGCGAAGGCTCCCGACTCCTGTGCTCTCCCTCTTTACGGGCGCACGTGAGGGGGCCGCCCCGGCACCGGGGGATGCCCGGGCTGCCTGGTGCCAGGAAGTCTGGTTTGCGGGGCCCGTTGTTTGGGGCAGTTGGCCGGGAGCTCCAGCTGCCTGGCGACTGGAGACCGGGGCCCGAGAAAGCACCTGTGCGGGGGGCGGCCAAGCGAGCGGGGAAAAGGGGGGCCCGGGTCCCGGCTGGCCGAGGCCCAAGCAACAAGGTTCGGCCCGTTCTGGCCACAGTCTGGACGCGGGGAGTCGGTCAGAGGGAAGAATCGAGCATGACCCACAGCTCCCTGGTGACGAGCGCATGGATGAGGCGGTCAGGGCTGGTGGGGAGGGACAGGGCGCTGTGGAGTTTTCCCGTCACTTGTTTGGTTCTCGAAGCTTCACCGCGGGACGTGCGCCCCGTTGATGGATGTAGGAGATGGAGAGTCAGGGAGAGCCGCAGCCCAGCATCTTGGGGACGGTGTGGGAGGGAGAGGAGAAAAGCCGCAGTGAGGGAGCAGGGACAGCTGTCAGGCCAGAGCTCGGGAGGGGAGGGACACCGGGGTGAAGGTCCCTGGTGACGCGGAAGGAAGACGGGAGGTGGAGGTGGGTGCCAGCCGCCTCCGGGAGCAGTGGCAGAGAGAGGGGGGTGGGGGCCGGGTGCAGATGGGGGACAGGGAGAGGGGGGAGGTGAAGGCAGTGGACAGTGAGACGGGGCGGGAGCAGAAAAGGGGAGGCTCCAGGGGCGCCCGTCTCCGTCACCCCTCCCTTGTCCCCTGAGCCTCCGGCTTACCTCTGGCTCTCAGCTCCCCTCTGTCCGTGTCTCCCCATGTCCTGGGCCCCACCCCATCCCCGCGGGGCTCTGGCCACTCTGCACCCTCGTTCTGCTCCGATCCGTGCTCCGCAGCGTCGCACTGTGGGGTCACAGACATGCCAGCCGGTGCCTCGCACCTTCTCGTGGGCCCTGGGGAGAAAACCGCCACCGTTGAGCCGATTACCGTGTCCAGCTCCCCAGCCAGCCCGCCAGCCTCGGCCGCCTCTGACACCCACTCCTCCCCACACTCCGGCCCCCCATCTTCCCTCGGTCCCCCAAAACGCCAGGCGCTCCCCCCCACAGGGCTGTGGGCCCTACGCCTCCTCCACCTGGACCGTCGTCGCTCCCGCATGTCTTCCCACGACTGGCTCCTCCTCGTCTTCAGACTCCCTGCCCAGGCGGCCCCTTTTCTGGAACCTTCTATGTGCCGTTCTTTGTCACTGTCCACTGGGGTGCATTTCTGCTCGCTGCCGAGCTCCTCTCACCGGCCTGTCGGCTCCCTGCGGGCAGGCCCCAGCTGTCGGCGCTGAGCCTCGTACCAAGCGGCAGGCGCTCGTGCCAGCGAGTGAGTGGGTCCAGCTCTAGCTCCCCCCCCACAGGCAAGGCCGTGAGAACTTGGCCCCGCTCTTCATTTCGCTCGGGCGTTGCTTTCCTCTTGTGACAAACATGGGCCACAATGTCCTTCTGGTGTCTGAGGACCCTGAGGGGACGGGGCAGTGGCCTTGCAGACCCCCTGAAAGCCTTGTCTTCCCCGTGATGCTGGGCGACGCCTCGCTGGGGACTCAGTCCTGGGCAGACCCCCACCCCACACCGGGCCCGGCCCGGCACCGGGCCAGCCAGAGGGGCTTAATCAGTACAGCAGCCAAGCCCGGTGCCTGGGGACGCGTGGTGCTGTCGCCCGTCTGTGTGGCCAGGGGGTGGTTTGGTCTTAAGATCGGCTCAAAGCCAGCCCTGGCCTGCCTGTGGCTCTTTCCCTAGAGCCCTGAGCACCGTACATCTTTCCTGTCCTGTGTGGCTTTTCCACGGGTCAAAGGTTTTCATTGATGGTGTCTGGGGAAGGCAGTCGGACCTCTCTCCGCACCCTGCTGCCCCCCCAGTGGGCTCTGTGGCACTTGGCACCCTTGTCAGTGATGCGTTGCTCCTTCCTTCCCTCCTTCCCTCCCTCCCTCCCTCCTTCCTCCCTCCCTCCCTCCCTCCCTCCTTCTCTCTCTCTCTTTTCTTTCTTTCTTGTTGTTGCGGAGCTGTGAGGCCTGCGCTGTTAACACCAGGGGCTGAAAGATCATCCATCCCCATCATCAAAAGCAAGGTGGGGTAGGATGGCTTCAACGCGTCCCGAGTCTCCCGTGAATTCCCCTCCTGAGGCCGACGTCACCGGCTGAGCAACGTCCTCATCAGCTGCCCGGCCCAGGCGTGGGGGGACTCCGCTGAAATTCCATTCTGGAATATACTAGTCTTTCTATCTATCTAGTCTTTTTATCTATCTATCTATCTATCTATCTATCTATCTATCTATCTATCATCTATCTATTTATTTTTTAATTTATTTTTTGCGATTAGACGGTGGGACTTTAAGGATAGTATTTTTTTTTTCATCCTGGAAGCAGCGTTTTAACAGCCTAGAAAGCTTCATTAAGCTTCCCTGTCACCTTGCTTTATCATCGAGTTAGTAGCGGGAGCGCATTTTTAGAACCGGGGTGATTGTTTCGTGTAACGGACCCGTCGGAATATTCTTAAAACCGTTATATAGGGCAAAAGAGCTGAAGAACTGACTTCGCGCGGCTCAGAGCACGACCCGTTGTTTTTGCACAGGATCGCCGTCGTCGCTGTTATTTATGCCCTGCCATCTCTCCCTCCCTCGAGGACAAGGTGGGATGGGGGCGGGCGGATTTTTAAAAATGCTTTTGGAGCGTGGCGGGCGTCGGGTGGTGGTGTTTCTGTCCCTTTCTGATTTGCTGGATTGGGGTGGCTCCCTCCTGAGATCTTAGTCCCCTTTGTGTCTTTCTCTCGTATAGAGAGGGATGAGGATGGCATGTCGAGGTGACTGCTCTGCCTGTTCCTTCAAAGAGTAAAAATAACACTAAAGGGTTTTGTTTTAAGGGGCCTGTAGGTGAAACAAAGAAAGCAATTCAAGGAAAACTCTGAGGTGTGCGGCGTCCCAGCGCCTGACAGTGACAAAGTGCCAGATGGCGCGTTCTCTCTCAGATGTAAGGCTCTGGCTCCGAACCTGGCTCTTTAAGGCTCCAGTGAAAACCGTGATGGAAAAGCGGTCCAAAGGAAGCTTTCGAACTTTTCTAGAAGGTTCTCTGTCTACCAACAGAACAGAGGTGATTTTAGTTAGCAGTGGCAATGTGCAGAACGCAGTTTGAACACGATGGTGACCGTGACTCCTGGCTGAGATGGTTCACATATTTATGTGCAGATAATGGGATCCACCTAGGAGCACGGGAGTAATGATGGGAGGAGGAATTCTCCCCGTGCGCACAAGGTACCTGCAGGAACCTGAGGGTGAGGTGGGGCGCGATGAGTTCTGTTTAAGGAATTTCCACATCCTCGGAGGCGGGTTGGCCAACTCAGATCCATGAGTGAGATCCACGCAAAGATACGGGACTGGGCAGGACTGTCCCACAGGAGAGTGGCGTGTGAAGACAGCTCCTGGAGGTGGCCACGGGCACAGGCACCGATCAAGTCATTTCTTGCTTCCTTTTTGATAGCTGTGGTATCAGATGATTCTGCTCTTTTATCTCACATTTCCATGGTTACCTTTCGAGTGAGTTTCGGTGTTTCCCCATACCTCTTCCTCTGCCAGGCGCTGCACAGCCTGGGACTTTTCGTAGAGGGTCACGCACCGTTTCTTCTAAAATTATACGTTATCTCGTTCACTCAGGGCTCCTCTTCATCTCCAAATCCTCAGTGTAGCCTCCCATGGGGTAAACAGAGACACGCTCACTTCCAGTCCAGGTTTCTGAAACACTGAACCTAAGTTCTTCAGAAGAACCACACACAACTGAGGCATCACACATTCTCCAGGAAACGCACGCCCCAGCCCGTGTGCAATCTCGGGTGCCTGCCTGGAGGCGAGCGCCTGGCACCAGCGAAATCGGGGCACCGCAAGTCCTAGAAGGGACTGTGGTTTGCGAGGGGCAGAGGAGGACAGGAAGGGCGCCACATCCGCGCCTTTCTTTCTTTCCATTTGGGTCCCCGACAGGGGAGGAGGAGAAAACAGGTCCTGGTGAAATCATTCTCATTTGTGCTTCCCGACGCGCTGGCATTTCTCATTGCTCCCACTCCCATGCCCCTTTCTCCTCCTCTTCTTCTAATCTTCGCTCTTCACACTTCTGAAGTCTGCAGAGCTCCCGGGCCCCTCAGATGTGAACCAAGGGTGTGGCTGGCTCCTCTGCCGCTGAGTCACACGCCTCCTGCAAAACACCCCCCTTCCCTGCCACCTTCTCCTTGGCGCTAAGGCAGCTCCTTCTGTGAGCTGCTCGTTTCAAAGCTGGTTCCGGAGTCTTATTTTTGCAGTGAGCCCAGATGATTGTCCTAACTCTAGGTAAATATTTTGGCCTTGAATCTGATGTACATCGAGGCTGTGAAGTTAATATGAAACAGAAGCCTAATTGATCCAATCCCAGCTCATTTGTTGTCGCTGTTGTTTTTGTTTTAAAAATATATGCTAAATGGAAATATTTTTGGGGGGGAACCTCTTCACTGATAACTGGCATACTAGACAGTTGTACAAATCAAAGTCCGTTTTGAATTAAATCCTACTTCAGGGCACGAGTCATGGTGAATCTGACATTTAATTAAAACCTGAGGTTCTCCAAGATTGCTCTGGTTGAAAGAGTTAAATTAATGTTTATAAAATTAGTAGCAAAAGAGGACTTGCTTGTAAAAGAATCAATTTCCCATTTGCCTTCCCGAATAAACTGGGATTACATAACGACACTGAAATTAGTAATTTTAAATACAATAAACAAAAAAATTTAAAAATACAATAAATGTATATAATGCATTATGTTAAGGCTGATAGAAATGTAGTATTATTCAGCCAGTGATTATGTACATTTGTATGTACTGACACTGGTTTTCATAATATAATAGGTGAAGAAAGATTATGAAATAGCATGTATACTACGATGCTATTTAAGTATTTAAGTAGTTGTAGGATTCATAGAAATAAGTGAAAAGAGAGAAAAATACTCACCAAAAGGTGGGGGATTCCTGGCTTCATGCTTTTCTTTAGCCTGCAGTATTGCTTTTGTAATCAGAAATAAAAGGTTACATTAATATGAATTATAAACTATATAAAAAAATTGCATTGATAGAGAATTCTTGCAGGGAAACTGGGATTAAGGTATATGCCAACAGTAAATTAAAAAAAAGTTTCTTCTTTTTAGAGTAGTCTACCAAGTGCTTTTATGCATGATTGAATCAACAGATTGGGCTCTTTTGCAATTATTTCAAATACTAAGATCATACTCATAATGTGAAAACTAGGTTTTGTATTTTTTCTCTTAAAATTATTTACCAGCCCAATGAATGAAATAAAAATAAAGGAGATATACCTGAAGAGAGCAAGATATAGCTACCATTTCTTATATACAACTTAAAAATCCCTATGTTTCATTTAAAATCTAGACGTAGTTTGGGTACCACATTTGACTGCATGCTTGCAAAGAGAGTGTAATTTGGCCAAATGGATGTTTGGCCAGATAAATGTAACAGTGACTTTTATCAGTTTCAGAGGATCGTGAACAGCCTTGGATTAAGGCATGTTTGGAATACCTGATAAAATATTTAATAACAATTATGCTGAAAATACAGGGTGTTTAGTAAACAATGCCTCCCTGTACATTTTTGTTCTAGGTAAAGAATGGCACCAAAACACCACTGCAAACTAGGAAAAAAAGCAAATATGATTTCCTACTACGTTACAGAATTTTCTGCTTGATTATACCATCAAACACATTCATTTCATGGTGTTTTCCTTTCTGCAGATTTTGGTCGTTGAGGGGCCTTCACTGGAGGTGGCTGATTAACAGATTCAGTGAGTCGGAAGGTTCACAACTGGGATTTTAAAATCACTGCTTTATTGGCCTAATAATGCCGGTGTTAACTGGTGAGAACGGACTCTGAAACCATATGAGCTGTTAATACTGAGTTTCGATCCGTCTCCCAGCCGCACAGTGACAGCTGCTCCCTTCGTGGCTTCTGGAAGAATTATTCTATCCGAAAGTAGCTTATTAACAGATACGTAAAGTCAGTCCCACCACTGGCTTTGATGTTTAAATTGCGATTTTAAATGGTATAATTTTATGGTGTAATTCATATACCTTTAAGGTGGGCGAGTTAGGGGTTTTTGGTACGTTCACAAGGATGTGCATCCATCACCACTGCTGAACTCCAGACCATTTTCCTCAGCCCAGAAGGACACTCCAGAGCCATTAGCATCACTACCCATTTGTCCCTCCCTGCCTAGCCCTTGGGAACCTACTTTCCGTTTCTTCGGATTTGCTAATTCTGGATTTTCGAATAAATGGAATCATACGATGTGTGTTCTTCCGTGTCTGGCCTCTGTCTTAATGTTTTCATGTTGTAGCCTGTGTGAGTACGTCTTTCCTTTTTATGGCTGGTAGCAGTCCGTCGTGGCGACACCACCTCGCATTCATCCAGTCATCGTTGATGGGCATTTGAATCCTTTCTCCTATTTGGCTATTAGGAATGTGGACATCCACGCACGAGTTTTTGCACGGACGTATGTGTTCAGTTTTCTTAGGTAACCAGCAGTGGAATTGCTGGGTCACATGGTGACTCCAGGGTTAACCTTTGAGAAACTGAGCCAGCATTGAATCTCCACCATAGATCTCCACCAGCAACTGCTTCCGTTTCCCCATGTTCTCGCCGTGAAGTGAGATCTCACTGTCATTTCGATTTGCACTTCTCTCATCACTAATGATCTCGAGCACTTTTTCGTGTTGCTTACCTGGACATTTATCTGTTGTTTTTGAAAAATGCTCATTTAAATTCTTTGCCTAATTTTTATTTAACATTTGTTGTTGTTGTTGTTTTTATTATTGAGTTTTAAGAGTTCTTCATGTTTTCTGGATACTAGACCCTTATCAGATACATGATTTGAAATAATTGTTCCCATTCGGTGGGGTGTCTTTTCCCTTTTTCGATAGTGCCCTTTGAGGGGCCAAAGTTAATTTTGATGAAGTAAAACATCTATTTTTTTGGTGGCTTGTGCTTTTGGTGTCATGTCTGAGAAATCATTTAGTCCAATGTCCTGAAGATTTGTTTTCTTCTTAAAGTTTTATTTAGTTATTACACTTAGGAAAAATCCTTTCTATCCTTTTACTTTTGACATATTTGTCATTGACTAACATGTGTTGTAGGCACATATAGTTGGATCATGATTTTTACCCATTCTGCCACTTCTGATTTTATTCTGGAGTATTTAATCCATTTACACTTAATGTAATTAAGGTAGGATTTAGTCTGCCATTGTGTCATTTGTTTTCTGTCTTATATATCCTTGTTTCTCTATTTCTCCATTACTTCCATACCTTTTGTTGTTAGTAGATATTTTCTACTGTACCATTTTAATTTCTTGTCATATCCTCTAGCGTATACCTTATAGTGATTTTCTTAGTAGTTTCCCCGGGGATTACAAATCATATTTTAATGTATAACAATCTAGTTTGGATTAAAACCAACTTAATTTTCATAGTATACAAAAATTCTGTTCCCATATAGGTGTGTTTTCTCCCCCTTCTGCCCAACACAGGTTTATAATGATTTTATGCAATTGCCTCTTAAATTAATGTAGTTACCTTGATCAGGGCTCTTTATTTCATCATGTGGATTTGAGTTTCTATCTATCGTCCTTTTGTTTAGCCTGAAGGACTCTGCTTATTATTTCTTGTAGGGTAGCTTGCTAATAATAAATTTGATTTTTGTTTATCTGAGAATGTCCTAATTTCTCCATTTTTTGAGAGGCAGTTTTGCTGGATATAGAATTCTCGTTTGATAGCCACTTTAAATGTCACACCATTGCCTTCTGGGCATAACGGATAGTTTGTGATGAGAATAATTTACAATGTGAACCCCTTGTACACAAGTCATTTTTCTCTTACTACTTTGGAGATTCTTTGTCTTTATTTTTTGACAACATCATTGTGTGTGTCCAGGCATGAACATCTTTTGAGTTTAGCCTACTTTGGGTTCATTGTGCTTCTGGGGTATGCAAATTACTGTTTCATCAGATTTTAAAGGCTTTGGTCATTATTTTTTCAAAAATTATTTCTGCCTTTTTCTCTTCTCTTCTGATGGGACTCCCATTATGCATATGTTGGTACATTTGATGGTGTCCCTTGTGTCTGAGGCTCTACTCGTTTATTTTTCCATTCTTTTTTCTTTCTATTCTTCAGAATGGATAATGGTGATTGGCCCACATTTAAGTTTGTTGATTCTTTCTTCTGCCTGCTCAAATATGATGTTGAGCACCTCTCTGGATTTTTTTTTTCTTTTTTGGTATTTCAACTATACAATTTACATACTTTAAAATAATTTCTTTTTATTGAATTTTCTATTTAGCGAGACATCATTTTCATACTTCAGTTCTTTGATCATATTTAAAGTAGCTGATTTAAAGTCACTGTCTACAAAGTCCGATGTCTGGACTTCCTCAGGCACATTTTATTGACTGCTTTTCCCCCTGAGTCTGAGACATACATCTTTTCTGGTTCCTTTGCATATCTATAATTTTTAAAGAAAAACTAGGTATTTTAAATAATGAGATAACTCTGAAGATTAGATTTACTTACTTGCTAAGGGTTCCATGTAGTTGCTGGTTTTTGTTTAGTGATTCCTCTGAACTAATTCTGTAAAGTCTGTATTTTTTGTAATGTACAGACACTGAAGTCTGGCTCAGGTAGTTTTGTGGTGAGTTAATGAATGGACAGGGATTTCCTTAAACATCTGAAACCAATAACTCTCCCAGCTGTTGTTGAGGGCATTGTGTGCATGTTGGGACATCCTTTGACACTCAGCCGGGAGACTGGCCACTCCGCCGTAGGCTTCACTCTCTGCTTGTACAGATCCTCAACGTCAAGGTAAGGTGTGAGCTTAGGATGCTCTCAGGTCTTCCCTGAGCACGCATATAACCCTTGGCTTGTACAAAGCCCTATGCATACTCATAACCATCTAAATTCCCAGGAATGGCAGAGCTTTAACAAGCCCCTGCAAATATCTCATTCCTCAGCTTTTCTTTTTAAGTTTTCCGTTAGCCTATTGTTCGTTCCAGTGGTTATTCACTGCTTCAGGCAGCCACAATGGCCTCAGATTTTTCTCTTTTTAAATAAATGTCCCTGCGGAAAAGGCTTTTTACACCTGGCAAGCTCTGATCAGGCAAAATAAAGACAGCCCTGCAAGTGAGGACTTCCAGGGAACCACCAGACAAGTCGAATAATGACAATTCTCTGGGAATAAGGCTTTGAAGGAGCTCCGGCCCCATTCTGTCCCCTCCAAGGGCTTCTATGCTGCCGCTCCTACCTTGATAACATACTGCTGGTTTTCAAGGATACAGCAGTGCTAGAAAGGGGAGGGAAGAAATGGAAATAGGGCAAGTAGAAATGCCAAAAACTTACTGTTGTGAGATTCAGCTATTTCTTTTGAGTAAATATTCTTTGGATTGCTGCAGGCCTTTGGTTAATGTCTAGGGTTCTGAAAAAAAGTTGATTCTGACAATTTTTGCCAATTTCCTCCTTGCTTTTATGGAGGGGAGAATTTTCAGAGGTCCTTACTGCATCACTTTGCTGGCTTTAAGTATTTAATGCCCTTTTATTTTTCTTATCAAAATGAATCTCGTTAAAATAAATAAAGCTACTGCCATCAACATTTCTAGGCATTCACAGGGTTCAAGTGAGAACCACTGAACTGGAAATAACAGGAGTTTTAGAAAAGGTCCACACTCCAAATGAATGTGGTCATAATTTTTAAGTAAGCTGGTGCAGAGTTTTAGAAAGCTCTTTCATTAGGGAGAAGGAGAGAGTGAGGGAGGGAGAGAGAGGAGGAGGAGAAGGAAAGAATAAGTCTTGATTATAGCCTCAAAATCACTATAAGAAACAAAACCTGGTATTCTTTGACACAAGTAGCAAGAATAATCCACACTCTGCTGTAAGGTGAGTGGGAAAAAAACAAGCCTGGCCAACCCTTGCAAGTTTCATAATTACATACAGAAATGATCTCCGAATGCTCCCCCCTGCCACCACAGTGGGCTACCAGTACTTTTCTGGCTCTGAAGCACAAGGGACTGTACAGTTATATGCTTCAAAGAGAACATTCTAGACTGTAAAGCAATCTCTTGTCCAGACCGAAGATAAGTCGCTCAGCTATGATCAATCCCGCTGTTAGAGACACTTGCATCGTTTCAGACATATTGGCCAATGACACAGGGAGGTGCTTTCTGGGTAGGGACAGTGAGACATTGATTTTTATATAACTTTTAGATAGACATTGAGCTATTTGCAAGCATAAAGACTTCATAAAAAATCCCCTGTGCTTAAGAGAATGCAAGATACTCACTGAATCCCTGGGGAAACATAGGGGAGCCTGATTATGGGTAAATAGGAGGTGGTGGAAACCATGAAAATAAAATGACCAGGGTAAGTGGGGATTTTCAAATAAGATTCCTAAGGAGAGTGTGTTTACACGTCTGTGAAATGAAATTACAACTCAATATTTCATTACATCAGCTTTCGTTAGTGTTGGCCCAGTTACGGATCTGTGTTCATAAACGATCTGCATAGAAATGTTTGATTTCGGAAGCAACATATCGTGCTTAAGCTTTTACAGTAAAGATAGAAATGTCTGAATTTTCAGTATAGGAAACAGACTCCATATCTTATTATTAACAACTTTCAAAACTGGCTTTGGAGGTCCGCAGCGATTACAAAATAGGAATATATTTTAGGGAAAACTATATGCAAAGCCTCAGTAGCCAACTGGTAGTGAAGCCTTTTGTCTTAGCAAACATTTTAACTCGTAATGTGGAAGCAAAGAAAGATGTACATTAAACTAGTCAGACAAGCCAAAATGTGAAAAGATTTCACTGTTGAGTATGTTGACCAAAAATGTTTAAACTTACCTCACTTTTCCAGAAGAGGAGGGTCAGGCAGCAAAGGCGTTCATCTCCTCTTTTTGATTAACCAGAGTGCATCTTCCACCAACCAGGGCTCTTTTGTGTGTTGATCATTTAAAAAAAATGTTAAGTGTGTTCAAAATATATATTTTATTCATTGAAGATGCAACATTTCATCCACACAATGTCATGTAATTAAAGATTTTGGTATGATAACAAATAGGCATTTTGAAGTTAACACTGATAGCCATTCGCTTAAAATGGACCCCTTTACACTATGTCATAGGGAGGCCCTGGCCCAACAAAGTATTCTGAATTTTAAAACTTACCATTATCCACATTTACTGACTTACCTGAACAGACTATATTTCTTTTTTTTTTGCATTAAAATAATTGCAGGAGATATTTTTCCACATAGCATAATCGTTGCTCAAGAAAACATGTCTTTAGGATTTTCTGCAAATTCTGCACACAATTCAAATACACAGCATAGAGGCCAATTTCCCCCTGGTCTACAATAATCTTTTATAATATCAAAAGGTTAAGAATGACATCAGTGAACCCAGTAAAAATTTTTTATAATGAACAGCACCAGGGAGGCCAAATTATAAATTCTATTTCTCATCAATTAAGCTGGGTGCTGTACCAGGCCTCAAGGTTGAGACTGCACAAAGGTTGCCCACTGCTGGTGTTCGACGCACATTGTTTTCAACAGGAACAGAGAGGATGCTTGGGTTGTTATGTGTCTTTGTAAAATTTCAAATGAGTTAAAACAACAGTATTACCTATCCTTCTCTCAATGAGAATCCTGAGTATCAGGGTTGGCGCCTTTCATAGCTCCCTTTTAAGACCTATGGTTGGAGAGGGTGAAAGAAAGATGCCACAATACACACTCACTGTCATTTAAATGACAGGCAGCAGCCACTTAGGCCTGCATCGCATTGGTGAAGGAGGGTTCATGCCACAGTTTCACCTGCCAACTTATACACAGGTAGAGGTTATGCTCAAACTTCAATTATTCTAAAAGATGAAAGGCATGTTATATTTTGAGACGGATCTTCAGTTCCTATTATACTGTAAGCCTTTGAAGGCTGAACAGGCCAAGTTATGAAAGGGACAAGAGAAAGTAAGGACAGTAAAAATGTGGTTGGAACATATGGAATGTTCTGTCTTCACCACTCCACGTGGATAGTCTCCTTTCTGGGCCTGCGGGTGGTGTGACTGAAAAGATCACACATTCGTCAGTAACTAGGTAGGATTTTTAGCCCTATTAGAGCCTACCATTACAGATTTAGGGCAGCTAATAAAATCCTATAAACCAAATTTTCGACAAGTCTGAAATTTTTTGAAAATGATTTTCCTACCAAGTAAACCTTCTTGGTTCCCCTTTCTGTCCCGCCTTAGAAAAAACCCTGTATAATTAAAATTGTTTTAAAAAATTGAATCACTTCGCAGCCACCAGATGAACATCTGGCAGTGAAGCAACATTAAAATGTCATCTTTTCAAAGGAAGAACAAATATGTGACTCCCCCGTGAAGAGCATTTCTCCTGTCAGAATGTAATCTCACAGACTTCCCATTTATGGTCTTTTTGCAACAGTCCAAGGCTGAACTTGGACCTGCTTTTCCTGGATTTTCTCAGTAGTATCTGGATAACAGGGTGTTAAGTATATGAGAAATCCAGGGTTGAAAAGAAGATAACCTAATGTACCCACGTATTGAATTAAATGTACACAGCTGTGCTCAGAATCAACCTGCTAAAAACTAGCAGCAGAAGTAGAGGAAGCCTGTTTTTCACATGACACAGATGTATTTCAAAGTCATTATAAATATAATCATAAACTCCCAAACAAGAAACACTGGAGGTCATGTTTTGATGTGTTTTCTCCTCCTTTCTCATAGCCAGAAAAAGTTTGGATCTAGAAAGAAAAGGATCAGATCTTCTGAAGTTTCAAATATTCCTTAAATTCTTCTCTTATATATAAAAACAATCTTATTGGGAGATCAAAAATTTCAAAAGTTATTTTTTCTGTAAAATCTTTCAAAATAAGAGCATTATTTCACCTATAATCTACATCTTTATTTTTAAAATCCCTCATAAAAGTATATAAACAAGATTGTAACTTTCCAGGGTGGGCATGCTAAGACCCCTGCAGAACCTTTGTGGCGAACTCAGGAACACCCTGGCCCCCCAATATTCAATACTATTGAGACCCTGGGGTTTGCTGGAATTTGTTAAAAACATGGAGAATGACCTCTAGGGAAAATTATTCTCTGGAGAAAGAAAGAGCGAGGAGGATATTAGAAGTATCATTGAAGGTATGTGTGTTCAAAGTTAATTTGGCTACATTATCAAATTATAGTTCTTGAGGGAACTGAAAGTTGCTTCAAATTAGATTTGGGGAGGCACAATCAAGCTAAATAGTTTGTGTATGAGACACTTGCATAAAAAGAAACACACAGAAGACAAAGTGTCCTTAATTTGGGGGAGGATATATTCCAGCTTGGAGAGGGTGAAGGCATTTTAGCTCTGACGCTCAATCATGACACTTCCATGGAGTTCTGCAGTCCCCCGCATTTGACAGGACAGGGTGGAGGGGCCTATCTGGCCTGGCTGGACTCTCTTGTCCCGCTGCCTCGCAGTGTGTGACATGCAGGCAACTGCAGTGTTGAGCTGTCAGCACTCCCCAGGCTCTTGAGTGTTTATCAGCTGAGCAGGTCAAAGGTCTGCAGACACTGGGCGGAGCAGCAGTAAGCCACAAAGCTGACGGTTGTCCTCCTGGGAAGGGAAGAAAGGGCGAGAAGGACTCTGAGTTTGAGATTAATGTCAGGGTTCTTCCTGTCAGAGACAGGCTTTTCTTTGCTAAAATAAAAGATTAGGCCCCCCAACACAGTACACACCAGAAAAGCAAATTCTCTTTTACGACTGAGCCCTGCACTCAGGTGAGGTATGTGTGTGTTTGTTTTATTAGCAGTTTTCAGAGGACATAATACCCCTCAGTTAGCAGCCAAGGAAAAACAAGCTTTTTCCTTGTTATGGTCTGAATTCTGCTTACAAGAACCAATAGTGCAATGATGGAATTAGAAATACATTATAAAAATCATGTAACAGAAAGTATCACCACTTTAGCTAGGACACATATATATCAGAGAACTTAGAAAACTTAATTTTAAAAAATTTATCCTACAAATGTATTCACAGGGATTGCTCAGAGAGTCAATTTCAGAATTTGAGTAAGAGTTTGAGGGTCTTCTTCCCAGCAAAAGCAGTACTAAAAGGAAATTTATAGCATTAAACACATGTATTTTCTAGAAGAATGCTCTAAAATCAGTAACCTAAGCTTCCACCAGGAAGTTGGAGAATAAAGGGCAATTTAAGTCGAAAGCAAATAAAAAGCATAGAGTATGTTCTTTGTCTACTATGGAATCAAACTAAAATTCAATAACAAAGGGAAAAATTTCAAATGTGAAAAGTAAACACCACAGTTCTTTGACCTTCTTTGACCCATGTGTCAAATGACGACTTTTCCATGGATTAAAGAGGCAGACTCAAAGAATTTAAAAACTTACATGAATGAAATGGGAATAAAAATTACAATTAATCAAAAATTTTGACACATAGTAAAGCAATGCTGAGACTGCATTCTATAGAAAATGTTTTTGCTAGAAGAGGTCTCAAATCAATAATCTAGATTTCTATCCCAAAAACCTAAAAAAAAGAGCAAAAGAAAAAAGCAAGCAGAAGGAAAAAAAAATAACAGGAGAAACCAATAAAATTAAAAGTTTCACTAGGGTTATGAAGACCAATAAAACTGATAAATTTTTAGCAAGATTGATAAAGAGACAAATTAATATAAGAAATGAAATAGGTGATATCACCACATATCATGCAACAATTACAAAGAGATAAAGAAATACTATGAAAACTTTATACTCATAAATTTGTGAACTGAGAAGAGACAAATTCCTTGAAAACTATGAACTATCAAAATTAAACCAACATGAAATAGCCAATCTGAATAGTCCTAGAACTATAAAAGGAATAATATACTTGATTAAAAAAAGAAATTTCTAGGCACAGTGCTTTCACTGGGGAATTTTATCAAACACTGAAAGAACAAAGAGGAATTTTTGCACAATCTCTTTCAGAAAAATCGGAGGGAAGGAACACTTCTCAACTTCTTCTATAAGGCCAGTATGACTCTGACTCTAAAGCCAGAAAGAGTACAAAATCATAAAACTATGGACCAACATCTCTCATGAACATAGATACAAAAATCTTCAACGAAGTATTAACAAAGTAAGTACAGAAATGTATAAAATGAACTATACATCATGATCAAGTGGCAGTTAATTCTGGGCCTTTAAGTCTGGTTCAATATTTGAAAATCAATGTCAGCCACTGTCAAAACCAGTATCAACAAGTTAATGAAGAAAAATATGTATGGTATCAACGGACTCGGAAAAAGCACTTGACAAAATATAATATCCATTCATGCTAAAACTCTCAGTAAACTAGAAATAGAAGGGATTTTCTCAATTTGATACACAGAATCTACAAAAAAACCTTGCTCACATCATACCTTATAGTGATGTCCACTCTCACCACTTTACCTAACACAGTACTGCAAGTTCTAACCACTGTGATAAGGCAAGAAAAAGAAATAAAAACCATACAGATTGGAAAGGAAGAACTAAAACTATTCCTACTTTCAGATGGCATGACATGGTTGTTCACACAGAAAAGGACAAGGATTCTACAGAAAATGACAAGGACTCTACAGGAAATACTCCCAGACTCTTACGCAAGTTCAGCAAAGTTACAAGCACATACAATCAAAAATTAAAACCCAACCACATTTCCACAATGAACACATGGAAATGAAATTTAAAAATATAAGAATTTATACTCACGCAAAGAAAGTGAAATACTTGGGTATAAACTTCATAAAACATTTAAGGATCTGTATGTTGAAAATAACTGAATGCTGATGAAAAAATAAAAGAATACCTAAATAAACAGAGAGGCAGACTATGTCCATGCACTGGAAGGCCTGATGAATGAAAGATGTCCATTTTCTCCAAACTGATCTATAGACTGTATGTAATTTTTATCAAAACCCAGCACAAGGACTTTTGGAGACAAAGATAAGCTTATCCTAAAAATTATATAGAAAAGTAGAGGCCCTAGAATAGTTAAAACAATCTTGAAAGAAAAGAATAAAGTGAAAGAATCACTTTATATATATTTACACTAATTAAGACAGTTTGGTATTAGCTGAGATACAATGATCAACAGAATAAAGTAGACAACATGGGAGAACATATTTAGGACTTTGGTGTAGGTAAAGATTTCTTAAGACATAAAAAGCACTACCTATAAATTAAAATGAGTAAATATGACTTTATTGAAATTCAAACCTTCTGCTTTACAAATTACACTTGTAAAAAAAAATAAAAAGGCAGCATTTTGATTTTTTAACTCATGAAATTATGTAAATTTTAAGTTATTAGGTACTTTGTATTACCTTAATTTTTTAAAAAATTAAAGTTGGTTAGATAATTTGCTACACCAGAATGCATATTTTTGTATAAATCACAATAGAAATGAAACTGACACAAAATGGTCTCAAATGGCAAGTGCATTTTTGAGGATTGGCCAACTAAACTTTCCAATATTTTTTTCTTTTTTTCTTCTTCACTGTTTAAGTCTATATAACGGCTTGTCTCATGGAAGAGAACATCGGAAGAGGTTCAGCTTTCTTGCTGTCACAAGCTCAAATTGTGTCAGACAGTTTTGATCATCTATCTGCCACAGTAAACTCTCCAATTTTTTAAAAAATAATCATTTAAGTGAAAATCACTCACAGAAGTGATACTTTCATACCACAACCATTTAGTTTTTCAAAATAAAGGTCTAAGCAAAAGCATCCAACTGCACAGAGATGTGGAATCTTTACTCACTGAAGCATGATGCCCGTGGGGTCATTGTTAGCTCAAGGGGCCGGAGGTCTCCTATTCATGCTACAAAGAAATCTCAATTCTGTGGATGTGTACTATTTACTTTTGGGAGACTCCTCTAATAACATATTGTATCTGCCTGTTGCATTAATTATCTACGTTGTTACGAATACAGCAACAAGTCTACTGCCTTAAGAATGAATTTGTGGGGCGGGGAGGTAGACGGGGTAAAAGGAGTCAAATATGTGGTGACAGAAATCTAACTATGGGAGGTGAACACACAGTGTAAATAGGTATATGCCTTACTGTTAAAGCATCACCATAACGAATTAATTAATTAAAAAATAAATAAATTTGTGTTAGTTAGGGTCCTTAAGATTCCAGGACAGTGACACCAGAGACATGATTGTTTTAGGGGAGATACTTTGAGCAACAAACTCTGCAGTTAGGAAGAAGGTGCTGATAAATTTACAAAGAACATCAGACATGACATTTGTTGCTTCAGAATCTGAGCATATTTATAGGCAAGGCAGAAGAAAGAGCATTTCAGCCTACTTTTAAATACAGAAATACCACTATCCTAAAAAAATAAATCACAATATTGTTGGCACATATTGAAGCCTAGGAAAATCATCAGAAATGTGCTATTTCTTTGCAAAAGTGTTTCCTGATTAGAAACAAAAAGCATATCCTTGACTCATACGGAAACTCAAGCCAAAAGACAAACCGTGTTTATTAGACAGAGCGGAGCTGATAAAACTCCCAAGCCTGTGTATGGAGAGATTCATCTAGTAATATACTGCATCTGCTAGTTACATTTATGTTATTAGTATCTCTTATGGGATTATTCCGTGTGCAGAACCAGAGGCTCAAATATTACATACTTGCTTCTCTACTTGATCTGTCCAGGCCCTAGAAATTTAGGAGTAAGACATATGTGGGAAAAGGAGTATCAGTTGTTTTAGTCATAGCTGAATCCCTAACACTTAGTTCAGAGTCTGGCCCACAGCAGATGGTTAATACTTAATTGTTGAGTGATTCAATGAGGAAGAAATAGTTAATGATTTACTTAAACCTACTGAAGAATATTTTAAAATATTAAAAACATATTGCAAAGCTACATGAATCAAAGCAGTATGGTACTGGCATAAAGACAGATATAAAGACCAATGGAACAAAACAGAGAGCCTAGAAATAAACCCACACATATACAGTCCACTGATCTTCCACAAGGAAGTCAAGACTACACAGTGGGAAAAAGACAGTCTCTTCAACAAATGGTGTTGGGAAAACGAGAAATCAACATTGGAAACAATGAACTCGAACCCTTATCCTACACCATACGAAGTATCAACTCAGAAACAAGTCAAGGCTTAAACATAAGACCTGAAACTATAAAACTCCTAGAAGAAAACAGGGAAAACTTCCTGACGGTGGTCTTGGCAGTGATTTCTTAGAGATGACACCAAAAGCACAAGCAACAGAAGCAAAAATAGATATGTGGGATGACATCAAACCAAAAAGCTTCTGAACAGCAAAGGAAACAATCGACACAAGGAAAAGGCAAATTGTGGGATGGGAGAAAGTGCCTGTTCCACTGTCATATACTGGAGGCAGATAACCTGTCTGGTTTCACAGGTTCACAGCTAGAAAGGACTTCTGTCCCAGGAAGAACTATCCCTAAATTTTACCTAGACCTGATATAGATATCCCCCAAATTCATATATTGAAGTCCTAAGCTCCAGAACCTTAGAATGTGACTGCTGTGAAGTGACTTGTGTGCCCTGCCCCCTCGATTCACATGTGTAGGCACTAGTGACCCTCCCATGTGATGGTATCTGGAGATGATGCCTTTGGGAGATGATGAGGTTTACACAAGGTCAGGAGAATGGGACCTTCGCGATGGGATTAGGGGCCTTATAAGAAAAGACTGGAGAGCTTGTGTGCACACACATGTACTTAACACTCACTGCCACGGGAGGCAACACAGCAGCGGCCTATTTGGAATCGGGATCATTGCAGGTGTATTTTGTTAAATTAGGGTGAGGGCATTCGCATGGGCCCTAATGCAGTATCACTGGTGTCCTTATAAAGAGGGGAGATTTCAACACAGAGACAGGTATACACGGAGGGAGGGTGATGGGAAGAGGGGAGGGGGGAAGACGGCCATCTAGAAGGCAAGGCGAGAGGCCTGGGACAGATTCTGCCATCACAGCCTTGGAAAGAGCCAACGCTGTCAACACCTGGATCTCAGACATCTCGGCTTCAAGGCTGTGAGACAAGACTTCTGCTGTTTAAGTAACCCAGCGCTGTGGTTGTTTTGTTGTGGCCATCCTAGCCGACTAATGCAATGCTCCTGAAAAACCCTACGTAGCCTGATTTCCCCCTAAGAGAATCACACATGCGTAGGAAAAGGTGGAGACATGTCATCATACAAACAAATAATCCTCTAAGTTGATGTTCTCCATTTTCATAAAAATATAGTAAGTTTGGGGAATGAAAATTTGTGATGTCTACAAGGATCAGAACTCACATGAATATACCAGCCATTCTTCTCTGCTGTTGATATTTGAAGGTTTGGGTACTTATTATTATGCAAAAATACTGTAATTTCTTTTTACTCTGTATTAAATTTAGGTTGGAACTAACACTTGTATGGGACTTGGTATTTTAAAAGAATATTCAATATGTTCATTTAAAATAATGCCAGATGTCCACATTAATTTAGATATTGGCTGATACAAGGTATTATTTTATGACAAGCAAAGCAAACTGAATGAAATATGTTAGAAAAGTTAATAATATTATCAAGACCTTTTAGAGTTTATCACGTAAAAACTACTGATTTTATTTCCAGCAATAAGCTACTGAGATTCAAGTATTTGGTTTTTAGTTACCAAAAAAAGTCCTTTAAAGACTAGGGTAGAAACTGAAGTCAATGCTTTTAATACAATCTCCATAGCAACAAGGGAAGGAGCAAAGAAAGGCTGGAGGACCAAACGAAAGCCACAGACTCAGACCTGAGCATTAACTCACCACAGAAAGCCATGTTTATATCCTGGCATTTCATCTTTGCTACAAACACAAGCGCTTGTGGCTTTGCTCAACAAAAGGGCATCGTCTAAGTTCTATATACCTGATACACGCTTTTTATTAAACTAATACTATTATTTTTACACTCTGAAACAACATAAGATTATTAGCACGGAATTTCTAGGTTGTAGCAGAGAAATAAGTAGCAGCAAATGGAATATGCAAACACTGAGGAACTCTCTAAATTCCACATAAAGGTAACACAAAGATGACCTCATTTGAAGGCCCTACTTAACTTTCACAAATTAATTACCACGATAAAAAAAAGTTTGTCTTTTGAAATAGGCGCTTAGAATTTTATCAGCTACTAACAGCATCCTGACCATTCTGAATTGTTTTCATTTTCACGTTTCCAGTAAGGAAACGTCTTCTAAAAGAAATTATGCAGTAACAATGCATTAGGGTTTTACTATAGTTTAATGAATTAGTTGATAGTCCTCTCGTGGTATATTGCAAATATGAAGATCACTTCCTAAAAACAACCCCCTCCCCCGAAAAGAAATTTAAAAAAGTCTTTGAGCTACAGGAATAGATAATAGTTAACAATTACTTGGTATTTATTAGATGCCAAGTACCATCTGGGGCTCTTTCCATGAATGATCTCACTTAATCCTCACAATAACCTTATTAAACAGATATTATTATTGTGCTCATTTTACTGATAAAAAGATGAAGCTCAGAGAAGTAACTTGTCCGAGGTATCCCTGTGGAGGAGTCATGATCGAGGTCTGCGCACTTGACTGCTCTGAGCTGCTGCTTCTCGCAGATGGGGTAATTTACTCGGACTCTAACTCAGTCCTTTTAACTCTAATTTAAATGGAATTCTACTAAATTTGGAGATCTGACCCCCTAGAAGCAGATGTTAGGAGGAGGTCTTCTGGGGACAGGCACAGTAAACAAGGAAATACTAAAACTATCGAAAGTTAAAACAGGAATTAGAAGTACAGCAAAATAGGATTTTTTAGGGTAAGAAAAAGATACACGCAGCTTCGGGCTAGAGTGAGAACAGAGCTGGAAGGTAATTATCACTGTTGAACACCCACTGTGTGCTAGGTGTCTGCCTTCCTCCTCTGCTCAGTCTCAGGATGGCCCACTGAGCAGGCTGTTCTGTGTCCCCATTTCGAGGCTCAGAGGGGTTCGGCACCCTGCCCACACTCACTCTCCTGCTATAAAAATGATTACAAAGGAAATACTTCTCGGCGTTGGATAGAGTCAACAAGTTATCTGGAAGATTTGCTAACCCAAAATACCACATTTGATGGAGAAGTGAGGCATTATTGTATTTTTTTTTTTAACTTTGAAAAATGCAAACTTAGAAAATCTTAAATTTAGAAAATCTATACGCCGTGGTTGTGCTAATGGGGGATTTTTCATCTGATGGCCTATTTTTAATTGTCTGGTATTCTTTTTTTAAACTACCAGTCTGGGGTTTTTCACGCAGTGAACATTCTCAGCAGATTCAAGGCACCGTGCCAGGAAACAGAGTGGCAGCAGAATGCCATCTAGGAGGGTTAGAAATTCAAAACAGAAACACACACACACACGCAGTTCGGCAACGCCAATTAAACAGAAGGGCTGGACAGGTCCCGTTATGGGATAAATGCCATCGTTCCTTATGGCCTAAGGACTACTGGGAATATGGGAGCAGCAGGAAAACACTCCTGCAAGGAATGAGCTACAGGATAGTACACACAATCAACTGTTCTGTGTATGACCCTACAGTGATGAAGTCCAGTTTTCCCATGATGATGCTGAAAACGTGCGTTTGTTTCATTGCACTACAGCCCAGGAAGGACCCGGGGCCCCTGCAGAACTGCTGATGTGGCAGGAGTCCCAGGCGTGTCCCCCACCCTCCCTGCACTGCCAGCCCTCCCCCGGCGCAGCCTGGTGCCCACGCGGGCGTGATTACCCCTGGTGCAGCCCTGCCATCGGCGTCTCTCTCAAGGGGAAGAGCTTGGGGTAGACGATGGTAAACATGGGCTCGCTGCACCGGTGACAGTGCCCCAGGGGGCAGAGCAGCAGCTCCAGGAGACTTCTGGGTAATGAGATCGGAGACAGGAAGTTCAAATCTGGAACACAAGAGAAAATCACGCACGGATGAAAGAATTCAGTTTCTTTAAACTAGGTTTCTTTAAATATTTTTCTTCGGTACCAAGTCAGTTCACTTAAAGTACGGCACGTTGCAAATTCTGTTATCTGAGAGGCACTGAATACAAATGAAAACCTTATTTAAAAACGAAAGATTTTTTTTTACATTTTTGATACTAAGAGAAAACCTAAATCTACTACTTTAAGGGCAACCAGAAGCTGTCCTGAGGTAGAGACCAGGAAAGAATAAGACCAAATATTAAGAACAAAGATGAAAAGGACATGAATCTACCCAGAAAGGGTTTGTAAGTGTCAGTGACAGAGAATAAAGAGGGACAGGGACTGAAGACGAACAGAGGCTTCCACTAAGTTCTTCCTAAATCTACTGGGCATTTAGGATCCATCAAGCTCAACTTTCTTTACTGAAAAGAATAAAGAGAGGAAACAAAGAAATGAAAGAAAATGAAAACCGGTGAAATCAAGCTTTTCCTTGTCTCACTCCCATGAGCTTTCTAAGCAAAGCACCGCAGCGGCCCAGGCGATCTTGAGCACAAACATCTACCGGGTTTGCTACTGACGGGAATGACGCAGTAGAGGGAAATGGTTATGGGAGGTGAACATCACTGGCTCATCTCTGGGAAGGACAAATTAACTTATCACCTTCTATATGTGTCCAGACTTAGGGATAACCATTTAGAACAATGTAATTACTTATAAGTACATAATCATAATTTTCTGTTTCATTTTAGTTTTTTAATTTAATTATTAGTTCCAAGTGTATAGTACATTGGTTAGACATTTATATTACTCTTTCTCTCCTCTGGCTCTCCACCTTGGTTGCATTCCCTCTGCCGTGCTCCCCATCCCCGTGACCAGCTATCAACTACTAATTGGTACTTCACCCCATTCTCCCAGCCCCCCAACACTCCCCTTCGCCCCTCTCCCACCATCACCAGACTGTCCTCTATATTTGTGAGCCTGTTTTTGATGAGTTTGCTCTTTTTGTTCCTTAGATTCCACATATAAGTGAAATCAAATGGTATTTATCTTTCTCTGACTTATTTCACTCAGCGTAACCACCTCTAGGTCCAGTCACGTCGTGTCAAACGGTAGGATTTCATTTTTTTAATGGCTGAGTACTATGAAATCCATACACGCCAAGCCCTTTCCACCAGGAGCCGGCATGCTGTGGTGGCACTGAGAACAGTGAAGAGAGGCTCCTGACATTTCTTCCCCTCTAGGTGCATAAATTTCTCAGATGTGAGGAGGCTGCAAGGTAAAAACTCTGCTCTGCTGGAAGAGGTACCCGACTTCGCAAATTTTTTCCTAGTGAAGAGGGTGCCTCTGCTCTCCTTCTCACTTCTACCCAATACACGTCCCTGAACGCCAACTTCCTTCATTTAAACCACAGAGTTGAACTTTGAACCTCTGACCTTTGCGACTGAAGGCCATATTTTAGTAAATGCTTCTTTGTCTATAGGGGGTGCTGAAGAGATAGATCAGTGTTGATAAATTATTAAACCTGTTATTTAAAAAAAGTCCCATCGCAACAACAATGCGGATGTACTTGATGCCATCGACCTGAGCACTTAAAAAGGGTAAATTTTATGTTCTGTGTGTTTCACCACAATAAAAACAAGAAACACCAAAATAGGCAGGGTGGGCATAATTCCTAAAGTCAGTGAGAAAGAGGCAGAAAATGATGGAAAGGCCCCCGTACCGTTCAGAGAACTGTGACATGTGTGATGCAGGCTCCTCATGGCCAGTTCCTGCAGAGGCAGGACGCGGTCGCTCTCTGTCCCGATGGCCTTCACCTCGGCAGGGAGGAAAACTGTCAGGTGCCCCGATGAAAAAGAAAGCAGCTTCACCTCGGAAACTTGGATGGGAGCACCGCAGCTGCAGAAAGACACACATTCACGTTCGTGTTAGCAAAGAGGAAACGAACCTGGTGCCAGTAAAAATGTGTTAATCAAAATATACGTTGAAAATTTTGAGACACCGCCGAATTGCCAGGATTCTTTTCAAAGCGAACAGACGCTATCCTGCGTTCCTTAATAAAACCTGGCATGGAAATCTAGATTCATCAGTTGGGACTCAGCTAAATCATCGCTGAGGCCCAGTCACTTCCAGTAAGAACAAACTTGGAAGGAATTTTCCTTCATAGAGTCTCCACAATTTGCTTTGTAGGCTCTGTTTACCTTCATTTTATTACCCTCTCCAAGTTTATGTTTATTGAAATTTTCAAAATTAAAAGGAAAAATGGACACTCTGTTGAGTTTTAGTACCTCGGTTTCATAGAATTGGTGTGTGGAAAAAAACCGTACAAAGCAAATAGATTTTTAATGGTCGAAGATAACTTTATTGGATCCTTTCATAAACTTGTGGCAAAAATATTCTTGGCAAAGCCCGTTGAATAAGCCAAGTCACACCCTACTCCCTGCGGCCACTCAAAACTAGAAGGCAGAGGCGTCCTTGTTCCTTCAGCTACAGGGTTGCCAGAACTCAGGAGTCTGATCTCATCCTACCTCCTGTCTGAGACCTCTGGGTTACCTGAAAGTCTTAACACTTTTCTTCTCTAACGACAAACAGGAGCCAACAAATCTGGGATCCCCAGACATAACATAGGATAACCTCTCTAACCCTAGCTAGAAGTAGGCAACGAAGGAGAGGGCACAGGACTGGAAGGCAGAGCCCTTGGCTATTTGTTTGTTAGGAAGTTCCTTCACTTGTTCGTTCCGTCCATCACAAAATGTCTCCAGAGCACCTACTATAGGCCGGTCAGTCAAGAGAACTGAAATTAAACAAAACAAAACAAAACAAAACAAGATGACCCTCCTTCCCTGAAAAATGTTAATACCTACAATATAATTGTCCTAATGTTGAGTCAGAGAGGATAGCATGACTGACTCTGTCCAGACAATCAGAGGAGACAATATCCGACCTAGAACTCACCTGATTTCACCACCCGGTTCAAGAAAAAGAACCTCAGAAGACTACTCTGGGCACCCCTATTGGGCAAAACCCATATCCCAAAGGGAATATTGCCAAATTCTAACATTTTAGTTTAGCTTTGCCTTTTTCATCGATGTGAAGCATTCTGAGTCTGGGTTCTTTTTTAACATTATGTTTCTGGAATTCATCCATGTTGCTGCGTGTACTGTAGTTTGTTCATTTTCACTGCTCTGAAGTAACTGACAAACGTTTAGGCTGTTTGCAGTGTGGGGCTATTACAAACGATTTTGTGTGTATTATTTGCTATACAGGAGCATACAATTCTGTTAAATACATGCGTAAGATCAGAATTGGGCTTATTATAGTGAGGAGAGAAGACGATAAAGAGATGCATGTATAATAAGATAGAATGAGAGCTGTACTACTTTAGGTAGCATAATCGAAGTCTTTCTGAGGAGGTGACATTTGAGCAACGACCTGACTGAAGAGAAGTGGAACTAAGTCACAGCCTGGTAGGCACCTTAAATTGAGGACAAGGAACAAATAATACAGGAAGTCCAAAGCAGCCAGGATTTGTAGGACGAAGAACCTCAGAGAGAGAATGCACAGGGGAGAACTCCGGAGATGTGCAGGAGGTCCCTCTTGGGTATTCAGATGAGTCTGGTCAGCACATGCACGTGAGGACACTACCTGAGGCTACAGAAAGAACCAGATGAAAAGATTAAAGGTAATGGCATCCAAAACAATGTCTAGGATTCAACCAAAAATTCCCAGGTTTTCCAATAAGCAGAATAATACAACCTATAATGAGGAGAAAAATCATGTAACTAAAACCAAGAACTGAGAGATGTTAGAAGTGGCAGAAAAGGTCATTATAATGATAATTATAATTACTGCATAGAAGGATGTGTTACATACATAGTTCTCACCTAAAGAAACTAAAAATAAGCCAATTAAACTCTACATAAAAAGAAGAAAATAAAGATTATCAAGAATATTAATGATATAGAAAACAGGAAGCTAGTAGAGAAAAATCAATGAAAAGAAAAGCTAGATCTTTGAGAAGATCAATAAAATTGATAAATTTCTAACCAGACTAATCAGAGGAAAGACAAGTTACCAATATTTGGAATGAGAAAGGAGACATTTTCCAGTTCCTACAGATAATAAAAAGGTAATAAGCAACTATATTATATGCCAATACGAATTCTTCTGAGGACAAAAATTATCAAAGCTAACTCAAAAAATAAAGTGAACAGCCCTGTATTTTTTAAGTTGAATTTGTAGTTAGAAGGCTGTAATACTTCCCAACTGATTCTGAAGCCAGCATTACCCTGATACCAAAACCAGACAAACATGTTATAAGAGGAATAAGTGGAAAAAATTTTAGAAAACTGAATTCAACAATATATTAAGTCACTATGACTAAATGAATTTTATCTTACTAATCAAGATTGCATTAACATTAGAAAATTAATGTAATTCACTATATTAAATCCATATACCATTTCGATAGATCTGCAGAAAAAGTATCTAATGAAATTAGACACCCATTCCTAACTTTAAAAATCTCGGCAAAGCAGAAATAGAAGGGAATTTACTCATCTGATACAAGATATCCATGAAAAACAACAGTTAATGTTGTATAATGTTGATTGTTTTCCCAATAAGTTCAGCAAGACAAACCTTGTGCTCTCACTACTTCTATTTAACACTGTCCTGGAGATTCTAGCCAGTGTGATACAGCAAGAAAACGAAATAATTTTAAGAAAACCAAATTTGAAAGGAAGAAGTAAAACTGTCTTTACTTTCAGAAGACATGAGGTATATGTAGAAAGTTCAATAGGTTCTATAAGGCACCTCCTGGAACCAGAAAGTGAGCTTAGCCAAGTATGGAGGATACAAGATCAATATGTAAGACATCTATATTTTTATAGGTAGCAACAATCAACGGGAAATTGAAAAAAATTTAAATTCCACATATAATAGTCTGGAAAATATGAAATACTCACGGGTAAATCAGACAAAAGATACCTAAGAGCTCTATACTGAAAACTACAAAATATTGCTGAAAAATAAAGACATTTCTTGTGATCACGCATTGGAAGACAATATTGTGAAAATGTTGATTCTCCAATTGATCTACAGTTCAATGGAATCAAAATCACAGCAGTTTTTTTTTTTTTTTAATATAAATTGAAAATCTGATTCTAAAACAACTAGAATAGTTGAACAATTTTGAAAAAACACTTCGGAGGACTAACACCACCTGATTGTATGATTTACTGTAAAAGCTACAGTAATAAGACAATGGGGTATTGATGTCAAAATGGGCGGATAGGTCAATGGAGCTTAGAGAGTGTTCATAAATAGACTTACACATATGCGGACAACTAATTTTTAACGAAGGTAAAATGGTGCTGCAGTGGAGAATTGACAGCATTTTTAACAAGTGATGCTACAACAATTGTATATCCACATACCAAAAAGGAACTGCAACCATACCTGGCACCGTATTCAAAAACTAACTCAAAATAAATCATAGACCTAAATGTAAACCTAAACCCTTAAAAATTCTAGAAGATAACATATGAGTATTTCTGTGGGTTGGAAAGATATTAGCCTTACGAACGATTTGTGAAGATGAGAAAATGAATCTAAATTTTACTTTATGATCATTATTTCTTTCCTAATATGGAGAAAATTAAGATGAGAGGATCATATCCAAAATGTCCTTACGCCATGTGGCCACTAAGTGGAAACATAGGGAAACATATAATAAATGATTCTTTTAATGATGTACCCCGATACATGGTGTGATGGTTAAATTTTGTGCCCACTTGGCTGGGCCACGGAACCCTGATATCTGGTCAAACAGCAGTCTAGATGTTGCTGTGAGGGTCGTTTTTAAAAAGGAGATTAAGATTGAAATCAGCAGACTCTGAAGAAAGCTGATTATCCTCTACAGTGTGAGTGAGCCTCATCCAATCGATTGAAGGCCTTGAGAGAAAGAGACTGAAGTCCCCGAAGAAGAGGGCGTTCTGCCTCCACGCTGCCTCTGACTCAAGCTGCCACGTAACTAACTCATTCCTGGGTCCCCAGCCTGCACTGTGGATTTCAGACCCCCCAGCCCTCACAATTGTATGAGCCGATTCCTTAAAACAAATCAATTTCTCTCTCCCTCTCCGCCCCTCACCCCATCCTATTGGTTCTGTCGCTATGCAGAACCCTGACTAAGACACATGGTAAAATAATTTGTTTCCAAACCTTATGGCCACACTGTAGTATGAGAACCCTGAGCAAAACCATAAAACAATGAACATGTAGGGTAAAAGGCGAGGGAGTCATTTGTGGGTATTTACTTCGTACTGTTCTGTTGCCTGGACAGCGGCTGCTTTTTAACCCTATCACGATGGCCTCTGCGTGGACACTGCCCCAAGAATTGAATAACATAGAGTAACAAATAAAGGCTTAGAAAACTGAAAACCAGGTTTTTCTAATGCTTTCCTTGTCTCCAATAATTAAAGACAGGTTTCTGTCTGAAGCTACTAAAAAGGCTCGCATTAACAAGTGAATCTCATTTTACGTGAGGCCTAATTTCCCTCTGACAATTCTCTGGACAGAAATTTCTATTCTTCACCACCGGCTATAAAGAGCGAATGAGGCCCATTTGACTGTCCGTCTATTAAATGCCTCCTCTGCTCAGAGAAGAGCCGCAGGCTGCAAGGGAGGCGGTCATGTGAGTTAGGGACCTTTCTGCTGGCCCTGGCCGGCCTCCCTTGCTTGACCTCATCACACTAAACATCCACCCTTACTGTGTGAAAAGATGCAGGAGAGAGGACGGTGTTTTCTGTCTCTGCTCTCAGGGAGCTGGCAGAGGGGCTCAAAAACGCCCGGGTGGCTCTAGGCCAGGGACAAGTGTGTGTCCAGTGTGTGTGCAGTGTGTGTCCCGCAGAGTATGCTCTACCACCGCCCAGCTTTGTGACCTGGGACCATTTACTTCATCTCTCTTAGCTTCAGTTTCTTCATTTCTAAAATGGGGATGACATCCCAGGGTTGCTGGGAGGATTACGCAAACTGATCAGTGAGCACACCGCCTGGTACTCGGTCAAGGTTAAGGAATGTTTACAGCTGTGGTTTCTTCTTATTATTACAATAAACGATTCTCTGGATAATATACGACAATATGTAGTGTGACAGTTAAATTTTTGTACAACTTGGCTGGGCCATGGTACCCAGGTGTTTGGTCGAACACCAGTCTAGTGTCGCTGTGAAGGGATCTATCGTGATGAGCTAAGACCGGCACGTGGATGCTCCAGGAGGTGGATAGGGGTTCGGCTCTGTGAGTGCTTGGGGACATGGGTAAAGCATGTTCCCCTTGGCTAGAGTGTGGGGACACAGAAGAGAACTGTAAGCGGGAGAGAAGGCTGGACCTTGAAAGCCAGTGTCACTCATCTCGATAAGAAGTAATCATGAAATGAATGGTCAGGAAGGAGGGATGGAAGTCACGTGACATGCTTCAGTTGACCCCAATTGAAATAATTATTAAGAGGCAATGATTAAACCTTGGAATCTTTGATTTCTAACTCTACAGTTTTTCCCATTTTTACATTAAATGCCGAGGTGGTTGCAGACATTGTACGTTTGAACCTGTGAGTGAATCTGTTACATTAGTATTTTTTACTTAGTTGTATAGATAAAATGCAATTATCACACAATTTTCTTTCAACTTAATATTTTCAGAGCTGCCATTCAACATTTAACCCTAAACAAGCTAAATGCACGGTGCCATCATTCTGCCACTGAGATTATGCTCCAAACCATGTATGTGATTTAGCAAATTAATTCCCATTTTCACACTCACCCTTCTACCCAACAAGGTGTTAAAAGTAGTTTAAATTCTCGTACCAAAAGCATCCAAATGACCATCTTTTATCATCCAGAAACTACAGTCACCTGCATGCCCATTATTACGGAAACTGCTACCAGAGTTACCCTCATGTTTAGCAAAAAAAAGTTTTTTGTTTTTTTTTCAGCCTAAAATAACAGGAAGAGGAAAGGGGAGAGTGGCCGTGGAGAGGAAAGATCCATGCCACCCAGAAAGAATAAGCCTGGGGCTGGAGACAGTCTGCCTGCCATCTTGGCAGAGCCTCCTTTCAGGCTAGTTTTATTCCATCTGAGAATCCATTTACTTCGCTTTCATTCTGGGAAGGTATTTTTACTGGTTGTGGGGTGGACTGTGTGTTTTTTTTTTTTTTTTCTTTAGCACTTTAAAATGTTCCAGTGTTTTCTTGCCTTCGGAATTTCTGCTGAGAAGGGTAACAGACTTTTGAATTATTCCTTTGTATATCATTTGTCATTTTTCTCTGGCTGCTTTCAAGATTTTCTTTTTATCTCTGGTTTTCAGCAGTTTTGCCTAAGCAGGATTTTCTTGGTAATTTAGACTGCTTGAGATTTGCTGGCTTCTTGAAAATGTAAGTTTATGTTTGTCATTGTATTTGGGAAATTTTCAGACATGATTTCTTCAACGGTTTTTGTTGTTGTTGTTGGCCCATTCTCTATTCTTCTTTGAGGATGCAAATCATACACACATCAGCCTTTTTTATATTACCTGGCAGGTCCCCGATGCTGTGTTCATTTTTTATTTCAATCTTTTGTCTCACGTTCCTCAGGCTGAAATATTTCTATTGATCTACCTACAGTTTCACTGACTTTTCCTCTGCTATACCCATTCTGCAGTTAAGCTCATCAAGTGAAGTTTTTATTTCAGATATTCTATTCTTCAACTTTAGAACTTTCCACTTGTTTCTTTTTATTGGTTTCTATTTATCTGGTCTTTCCATTCGTTGCAAACTTTTCTTTATTTCATTGAGAACAAGTAGCCTTAACATCCATGTCTGTCGATTCCAGCACTTTGGCTCATCTCAGGTTGGTTTCTGCTGATTGTCATTCCCTTTGAGAACAGGTCACATTCTCTGGATTCTTCATACACTATGAATTTTGGGTAGTGTTCTGAACGTTGTAAAAGCTATATTGTGGAGACTCTGGGTTCTGTTACATTCCTCTATGCTTAAATGGAATGTTAATATTTTTGTTTTCATAGGTAATTAATCGCTTCATCGGCCTCTAATTGCAAACTCTGTCTCTTGAGTGAACTCAGACTCCAGGTTTTCTGTCTGTAGCTGGGCTGCTGCGTGCCTGCTCCGTGGACGTTTGGTTGAGCTATCTTATCGCTTGTTTTACATGCGTAGGCTGCCTCCGTGTGAAAGCGGACTGTGATCTAAAGAATATTTTTCAGTCTACTGGTTTAACTCAGAACTCAGAGTGCATTTCTCATATAAACAATTCTGATACCTTGAGTGGTTATATTAACAAACCATTTAACCGGTTCATTTAACCAATGTGTACCCAAATCTAGCTATAATTGCTCCTTTATATAAGAAAAAGTGGTGGTTTGGTTTTCTTTTTCTCACAGAATCAGACAATTGGAAAAATTATTCTGGTATAAGATCACTTTTACCATTAGGTTCTCCTGGGTAAGCAAATGTGCCAGTTACCACTCTCTACATTTCTAACATGGGAGGGGCTTCTCCTTCTGGGTAAAATCGAGAAGAATTGAAGACATTTACACCTGTAGTAATAATCAGAAAACTCCAGACAAAGTAAAAATCACACTTTTCCATGAGGCTAGTAAAGAGCAGTGGATAGCAGGGAACTGTGATAATCAGTCTCCAAGATGATCCCATGACCCTCTCCTCCTCACATTCACCCCCTTATGTTTCCTCCCATAATGCATTGGGTTGACCTGTGTAATCAATAGGCTATAACAGAAATGACAGTGTGTGACTTCAAGGCTAGGTCATAAGAGATAGTCCCATGCTCTAAATTTCCATCACTCTACCTCTCTTAGGGTTTTTATTTTTGTATATTAGGATAAACATCTAAATTATTTTTGTCTTTTCCACAATTTTTAGCACAGTGTTCACTTGCTAGGTAATGCTTAATCATTATTTGACAAAGAAATGTTCATACAATAAGGAGGTACTAACTTTATATTTCCATAAACATCAAATATAATTTTGTGAGACTTCTGAGGTTCCCTGAAACTGTGCAATATTTGCTATTTGCTATTTTTAATACCTTGTTTATGTGTTTTATACTCTCTTCTCTATTCTCCTTCTGAGATGTGAATTATACATACATTAGATCTTTTTGTATTATGCCACAGGTCCCTAAAGCTGTGTTCATTTTCTTCTGTTGCTGCTCTAGTCTCTTAGACTCTTAACCCAAAAGGGGCAAAGTAATTGTTTCAGGGATCACGGTACAGGAGAAGCCACTGTGTTCTCACATTCCAGGCCTGCATCTGGGCTAGACGCTACATGCGATACCAGTGGAGAACCACGTGTGCCTGATCCTTGGTTCTCAGCTTCAATATCATCACCTGAACAAAAATTATCACCAAGCTGCTCATGTGGACCCCTGGCTAGATTATTAGGTACACAAGGGCAAGTACTGAATTGTTTTCGCTCATCACCATATGGCCACTGTCCAGCATGGTGACCAAACTTGTTCACTGAACGAACAAGTGAACCAAATTCCTTGTTCAGAATTTTCTAGGCCACAAATACCCCTTTGCTCTTTATAGCAGATGTATCTCAGAACCTTGTTCTATGCTTTACCTCTCCTTTTCCCAAAACAGTCAACTTTTGACTTGAAGGGGGGAGTCCCTTTGCATATTTAATAGATAAAAAGTCATAAAAGCAGCATTGCGGGGTGGGGGGCAGGTAATCTTAATTCTGTTGCCGAGCCTTTAGCAGTCACTGTGCATTAGCGTTCTGAATACGTTCTGCCACAAAATATTGTATAAGTGGGTATAACTTTAAAACGAGTTATATGGGCTATCTGGGAAGACAATCACCAGAATTGCTTCTATGAGAAACTCATTCTAAATTAAACCAACATCTAAAAATGCCAGTGGATCATGGTGCATTTTTAAGGGGGCTGCCTACACTCCAAAAAACTACTAATATTCGAAAACTGTTTGATACTCTCCTTTTAACAATTTTATTTATTTTCTTATTACAAGTACCAAAGAAAGATGCTAATAATAATAATAAAAATATAGACTACAAACTAAAAACTTGCTTATTTTGCCCTACTATTTATTTTTCCAAAGATCTGGCGTTCTCAGAAAATTCAGTCCCTCTGCTACCAGATACCAAGTCAAGGATTAAAAAATACCTTTCTACTCAGAACGAATAGAACCCTCGGGCAGTCAACAAACAACATCCATATCTAAAAGCCAAAGTAGAAGGCCCTTTAAGTTAGAGCTAGTCCTTAATTGTAGGAGGCTAAATCGCATTTCAGTGCCATCTCTGAAGGTTGTTTGGTATGGGAAAAGCTGCCTGTGCCTTGGAGCTGGCTTGCATCATGCCACGTATCCTAGTGATTGAGAGCATTTTACTCACCGCTTGGAAGAATTAGGCTGCATTATGGACCCTTGGAGAACTCATTAGAATTAATGACTGAGTGGTATCACAGCTGTCACAGCTGTAGAAAAATCACCGCACTAAAAATCTCCACACACATTTTATTATCTCTGCTTCCCAGAAGGTTCTGGAACACATCGATGGGCATGTATTTCATCATCCTACATAGGCACTGAACTCATTTAGGGCTCTTTCAAGATAACAATTGTATAATTTTTCCTGAGGGAAGGCCACTGTCCCTCGGTGCCCACCCCCTGGAGCCATGCCAGCAGGGGAATGGCTGTCCTCTATGTACAAGCTTATTGTCATCCCTTTTCTGAGCTAGCTTATGCAGTGTTGGGGATTACGGGGAGAGAGTCGAATATGCTGGCTAAGTAGCCTCAAAGGTATCCTAAGTGACGAAGGTGAGGCCAGTCAAAAGCAGGTTCTGGGCGCCGAGCTGTGTCCTGTATTAACCGTGTATCACTCTGGGAGTCATGTTAAGGGGGTCCTGTTCCCCTGCTGTCAGAGGGGGAGCTGAAACTGTCTTTTTAAAAGCCCGACTGCGAAGGAAAGATGATTGCTGCTCTGAAAATAAAAGTCTGTCGTTTCCTCGTTTACTGAGACATCTGCTTCGCCTGCTCGAATCTCTATCTGTATTGAGGGACTATTTCAAATGTGGAGTTCTAAATATTTCCAAGTGGTAAAGTTCTAGATACTGTAGTAAAATCATCACTGCAGAGAAAGAAAAGCTTTTAAATTAATAATGCTGATCTCGCCGGTTTCTGCGACTGGTACTGAGTTTATAATGATATATGCATGGATTTGTTTCTCTTTTGGCCGGAAAATGATAATGTATTGGCTGAACTCACAGCTCCCCAACTGAACTCGAAGTATAACACTCTAAATTAACTGCCTGCCCAATATTCCTAGCTTTTAAAGGTATCTGCTTTAGCACGTTCAGGCCAAAGACAAAAGTGAACGAGGCCCTGGAAACTGGAGCAAATGATGCAATAGAAACGAAGGGAGTGGAAGAGATGAGCTTTAGAGATGCAGTGTGAGTGCACCTTACCCGCTGCACCCGATGACCTTGTTGTACAGGTAGGATGGCAGGCCTTTCAGGTGAAAGTTGTTATCCACGTACACATACTGCAGTTCTCGCGATCGACCTAAATCTGATCAGAAAGAAAAGTACTGTAATTCCGGTAATTATGCACTAATATAACGTGAGATACAAATTTGAATATGTGATATTAGGATAATTCAAAATTTCTATTCTGGAAGAAAAAGTGTTGTAGATTTCAACTCTGAGAGTGAGATTATGTCTCTGCATCAGGAACCGTGACTGTGGACAGACAACCCACCTGGACCATGATTTCTCGTAACTATAAAACAACTGGAAATGGAATAGTATTAAATGTCCTTCCCACATAAAAATTCTAATACTTTTAAGAATAAACTTTGTTGCAGGTGATTATTTCGTTTTGTTTTTCTCCACAGGGAAAAACGTTGGACAAACTAAGTTGGCAGGTCAGCCAAAGCAAGCCTCGTGCTGCCCTGTGTCACAACCTTCTGTGTCTCGCTTCCCCTGGGCAGAAAGATGCGGGGAGGGGCCTCAGGAGCCAGGAGAATGTGGGGGTCGATAACACTGCCCTTGGCTACAGGGGGAGGAAGCAAAGGGAACCCCAAGTCCCAGCGAGGAGCCAAGGCACAAGGTACTGAAGGTGGCCTCTGGCTAACAGGGGCAGCAGAGACACCACCAAGTGCTGAGGTCATTCCCTCCTGTCCACTGTGTGCCCAGCTCTCCTGTTGGGTCCTGGCCTTCACTGGGTGGGACTATCTGCCCTCACTGTCACAGAACGGTCCTTAACAGCCTTGCTAACTCTTTGCTCCCTGAAGCAAGTACATCATCTTTGAAAAGTTTCCCAGAGTTCTGCTTGTGAAGATAGACAACAGGTTGAAGCAGATGGCTTCCCTCTGGTCTTTCTTCAGTTTAGGAAAGAGGAAGGCCCAGAAAGCTAAATTGGGAGGTCCTTAAGTGTATTAACATTAAAAAAAAAAAAAAGCCATATACCCAGTAAGGACCTTTTAGACTCCACTATAGGCCCTGGGGATAGAGACATGAATAGGACATCAGACATATGAAGACAGACAGGACAAACGATAAGTGTATTAGAGCATGATCACTGATTGCTGTTAGAAAGGCTTGTATAAAGACATGTGGGTTCACAGTTAGGTTCTAGGCAATTCGTTACAGAGAGCTGGAGGGGTTAATATAAGGTAACGAGGCTGCGGGCCAACAGCCATGTAGGGAGCCATCTTGGAAGAAGCTTCTCCAAGCTGCTTGGTCAAATTCCCAGGTCGAGCCTGCAGATTAACTACAGCCCCATGGCTACGTCAATGTCTTCTTCTTCCTCAGAATTTTGTGTAATTTTAGCACCCATCAATGGATCTTGTTTGCAAGTTATCTGGCATTACTGAATGATGATTTTCTATTACTGTTTTTCTGTCTACATTAATTGGTATCCTTCTACAAAGAAGAGCCATCCATCCCTTCCTTCCTATTTGTTTGATTTTTCTATCAGTATGGATTCAAGGATATTTATTTCACTGTAAGGAATAAAAACCCAGTACCATTATCACTTATTACATTGATAAAAATGTCCCAGTTGTGGCAATTAGAAGGAGCTTAAGGTTGGCACTTAACGTTCTTCCAACAAGTTTTTGTCCTTTTTTGAGCACTCCCCTACTTTATGGCACCACAAGATGTTCCCAGCTCAGCTTGTATTTAGCCTGCTCTAACTCTGAAATCACCTACTTCAAGGACTTAACTCTTTTTATTGGGATATGGTGTTTAGAAACCAAGATCTGAGTGCTGTGTGTGCTCATTATGACGAGGGTGCCACTGTGTCTCGGACCTCTCAGTGGATAGATCTACTAAGCCATGACTAACCCATACAGAGATACTTCTACGTTGTGGGATCTGTACCTTCAGCACAGACTCCTAGAAGTGGACTTGTTGGGTCAGGAGGTAAGTACACGTGTAGATTCTTAGGTATTTCACTCCAGATGGGTTATATCAATTTGCATTTCCTTCAGCAATGGATGAAAACACTGGCTTTCCTGCAGTCTCACTAACTTTTAAACCATGTTGTCCTATTTAAAAGTTTTTGTTATTCTGATAGATGAGAAATTATATCTGGATAGTTTTAATTTGCATTTCTCTAATTACATGTACACATTTTTTAATATGTCTAAGGGCCATTTCTACATTTTTAAATGAACCGTCTGTCCACGTCTTATGTGTCTGGGCTTTCACTCATTAGCCAGGTGAGCAGAGCCTCATTTGCACACATACTAAATGGCATAACAGCACCCTGTCCCTCAGCCTTACCAGGTTATGATAACTGAGTGTGAAAGTCATCTGTGAAATTTAGGTCACTATACACATGTTTTTGAAGCATAAGAATATATAATTACCAAAGTAATGTATACTCTAATATAGCAAACCTGTATGAACTTTAGCAACTTTAGCAAACATGTACGAACCATCTACTGGTATAAAAGCCTACGAATTTATAAATCATAGATGAAAAAATATAGAAATACCAGAATCCATTTGCAATGAAGGTGGCCTCGAATTCCTATTCTAGATTTCTTCATTACTTCTCTGATGTGCAAATTCTTTCATTACAAATAGAAATGATCAGACTTTAGAGGTATATAGAAAATTGGATTAAAAAAAAATTAAGCAACATTGATAAAATACAAATAAACTCTCAGCTCAGATTTGCCTTTCTAGGCCCTTATGGGGCTCAAAGAAAAGATTCTTCACTTGAGTTTAGGCAGTGGTAAGAGTGTAGGCGGCTCAATAATGGAGCAAGAAGACAGTCTTGGAGTCAGACAACTGAGATTTCAATCCTCATGCTATTTACAAAATGTGTGTCCTCAGTTTCCCCATCTGTATAAGGGGGAAAATATACTGTCTCTTAAGTTTAGTGAGAAATGCCAACAAAGTGTATAAATTATCAGGCAGAATTCCTGGCACACACAGTTTCTCCAATATAAGGCAATTATTATTATTCTTGTTATTAGTAGTAAGTGACGTATTTGGAAGTGTGGCCTATGGCAGAAGGTCAATTAGGAGAGAATTCTCTGCAGTATGCAGCACTAACACTTTTCCATACTTTAATTGCACAGAAAAGAGGTGGCGGCAATAGTCTCTAGAGACAGTTACTCATCCTGTTGAACCAAAGACACCAAATGGGACATGACAGGGGAAGTACTTCTTTCTTCTAATATGCACAAAAGGCTTGTGCAAATTAAATGAGTCTACACAGAAAGTTCACAACACAAAGTTAAATAAAACTGACACGTGCTACTTCTTATATAGTTTACTCTTCTTTCTCATCCTAGTTTTATATGAAAAAAAAATGAAGAGCTGATGATTTAAAATGCTATTTGGTTTAGATCTTATCTTAGGTTTTCATTATTCCAGAAAATTTTTTTTTGCACCTGATGATGTGTCTGGGGAATGTCATTTTTTAATATACTCTGCTCATAATGGATTTAACTATTTTCTATTGAAGTTGAAAGAAAACATGAATTGGCTGTGTTCGAAATACACATCATTATCATTTAAAAACTGACAATTACGAATTAATCAGTGTAATACCACACAGACAGGAGTATTTAACAGAGAGTTCAACTGAACAAATGACACGATCTCATATAGAGTACGAAAAAGCAGTACTGAAATTATATGATGTTGTGGGCTCTGGAGTCAGCACTGAGTCTGAATCCTGGCCTTCCACTGCCAGGATTGTGACCGTGACACTAGAGGAAATTAAATGCCCCGAGCCTGTTCCCTCCTCTGGGGAATGGACACGACGATACACACGTCATAGGCTTGTGATGGAGATTCAACAACATCCATGATGCCAAAAGTGATCCATGGCATGATAATTGGTGCCCGATACATTTGAGTGTTTTACCTTTCTCTTCTGAATATAAAGAGAAGGTCGCCCAACAGGGCAGGGAATTAGAAAGAGAACCAGTCAGCTCTTGCTTTAGCTGACACAGCACAGCCTGCTGGTGAGGCTGAGACACCTAACACCCAGCAAGGTCACACAGGCTGTACAAGCAGTGCTGTGACAACCTCGGGGGAGCGTGCTCTTGGCCAGAAAGCCACCCACTGGCAAGTCCTCAAGCACAATGAAATGGCATTTTAAATCACATTGAGGTTGAAAGGTAAGTATTTTCTGCATGAAAAAGCTTTGAGACATTTATTCCATTCTTAAAACAGAAAATCTCTCAAAAATGAACTTTGGAAGAGACCATTCATCCGTTTGTTTTCTTCTGTTAATTTTAATGTACCGATACCTTTCAAAAACTACACCACACGACAGTATTTTTTAAAGTTCCTGTGCGAAAATGCTCAGTGCATGAACTCTGTAAAGCAAGGAAACTGTCCATCTGCATAGATGCTAAAGCAACAAAGAACTTTTTCATGTGGCTTTTAAAAGTGCTGTACTATGTCTAAAATGTTTTCCTTTTTTCCTTCCAGACTCACAGATCAAAGTATTGTTACTCAGAAATTAGCAAAAGCTAGCAGTCTTGCACAAACTCCAATTTAAAAAAAAAAAAAAAACTTCAAGGCTCTGGCATATGCAGGCCACATGGCTGAAGATGGAACAAAAAGGTCCTGTGTGTGCAGGGTCCTGCTTTTTAACTGTACTGTAAAGGCAAGCACGGAATGACAGCATGGCCAGAACAGAACAGGGTCTGTTTACTGCAGACCATGGTGAAACCCACTTATTTGATCAAAAGACGAATGATGTATCCTCTTCAACCAAATGATGGGGAGAGAGAAAACACAACATCAAAGCAACAGACCAAAACAGGTTGTTTAGAATGCTCTATCATTGCTGCCTTGATTATCATAGTCTGATAAGTCAGATTATTAGTCATAATTAATTTTTAATTCCTATAAAATGTGGGTTTCTTCACAAAGAATGCAGAGTAATTTACAGTGCATTCCAAAACGCTTTAAAACTCATCTTAATTCCTACACTATGCTTTTTACGAAGAGCCTTTCAACCACTTTTTTCAGAAAAATGGTTTTTTTAAGTGCTAGCTTCTTTAAATACACACACACCACACACACACATTCCATTAAATCTTTTACATAATCAGATTCTTTCTGATCTATTCGACTTTTACAAAATAAGATTTCACAGTGAACTGTAATTTAAAAAGATGCTTTATACAGTAGATTGATAATTGCTAAATTAAAATAAATTGATTTTAATGAATCTGAATGACTGAAGTCTTCCTCTGATGTTGGTTTAAATATTCAAGTATCAGCATCTCTAATTCTGCTGCACAGTTCAGGTAACAAAGGAATTATTACAAGCAATGAGCTAGACACTGTGCTAGATGCTCAGGGTACACGAGTGAACACGTACACAGGCCCAAGCCTTTCTTATAGTCTAGAGAAACGACAAAAACAGTTCATAACGACTGCGGGCTTACATCATGTTTGTGGGTGATGGGAATGTTTTACATCGATCTTATTTAATTCTCACGACAGTGCTATGAAGGAGCAATATTACCCCATTATTGGGACTTAGACGAGTTAAGTAGCCTTTCTAAGCCCAACATCGCACAGCTACTGCATGGTGGAGATGGAATTCGAAAGCACGTGTGCCTGCTTCACCATGAGGTTAGTTATTCAGCCTCCCTCCACAGAACTCCCACTTACAGCAGGAGGGGACACTACCTAGTGGGCTGCATGGGTGCTCCGAGTGCCAGGATGGCACTGTGCCCAAGCAGCTACCTGCCAAGGAGACAGGCGGTGAACAAAATATCCCTTTGCTTCCTTTAAAAGACCAGATACCTGGGGAGGTTAGTTCTGACTTGCAGATTTAGGGTAGTAATTTCAAGAAGCAGCAAGAATCCTTTTAGAGATGCTCCTTGAGAAGGAGATGGTCCAGAAGGACGCGGGCGTCACAACGGCATGACTTCCAGGGTCATGGCTGACAGCGTGGAGAGAAAAGATCCTCCCTCTGCACCTCACCTTTTGCTGCTGCTCAGTGGTCATGAACCTGTTTGTTGTTCTCGTCCCCATAAAACTTAAGAAATTTATGGAAACCTGTAAATGGCAGACACTCCAGATTCTGGCTTTAAAGTCAACAGACAACATCTTCCAGACTTTGCTCGTACTGCACATTCTTGTCATTATTTAAAAAACTCTAAGTTCCAGAACCAAATGAACATAAACTTTGCTGGCCAGGATTCTGCTCATGGCTCTAGCCTTCGTAGCACTAATTTCTCTAAATTTCACATCTGTACTTTTTAAAGAATGAGCAACAGTTCTCTTTTCCCTTCTAAAATTGATATTTGGGAAAATAGAGTTAACTTTCTCTTATCATCCCTGCCCCCAAATCTTACTCCAAAACTTTGAGGAAAACATACATTTGTCCATTTAAACCTCACTCACTCTAGGTGAACTTCTCTCTTCACACATTAGCTAGCACAGCTCATGTAATTTACTGGTAAAGTTAATAATATTATTTATTCCTTAAAGTCAATGTCTACCCATGCTGCATAAGCCATATTAAATAATCCTATTAACTTCCTAAGAAAACCTTAAGGGATGAGCAAAGGCTTCACGTGGCAAAAGAGAAATAAAGGTGACCATTAAGCCAGTGAGAAAGGGTCATATGAGTGCATAGCACTGGAAGAATTTTTGTTACAAATACTTGCAAAAAGAGCTCAAAATGGAGCACCAATAATCCATTTTCTGGAAAATATAAACAAACATTCCGGAGTTATAACTTTACTCCTGAAACAAGGTCTGTATGGACTTTAATTAATGGAATAATTCTCTCCCGTTTTTTCTTATTATTAGTGTTTGAATTGTGTTTTCAAGCCCTTTTATCGCCTTTCTCATTAGGCCTTTGATTAGAGACCTGCCCACTGATCCTTACAGATTTTAATGGCACGCGCTGGTCTCTCCTCGGAAATCAGTCATCAAACCTTTTATTCAAACATGGGAGTAATTCCCACCTCTGGGACTGCTGGCCTGTGCTAGAACAAACTTTTCACCGCTGAAACTTATTTTAAGCTACAAACTTTGCAAATTATTCCTGTTAAACAATGACCTCTAGGCAGGAGTTTTTTCAAACTGCAGATCAAAGATGCTTGACGTTCAGTAAAGTACAGTTCACACTCATCTCTAAATCTCAGATGATGGAATTATTAACTGGTTTCTATCTAGTTTCCATACTGGTTTGAAGTTCGAATAGTTCCATCGTGTGGACTTCAATATTTTCTTAAAAAGACAGTAAATAGCAATTCTTTCCTGACTTTCTAAGCAGATACAGAGAGGAGGAAGAAGCAATATAAACAATAAGTACGACTAACAGAAGTATGGATTACACGCTGTTTGTGACGAGGGATTAGAGCACGGGTTCCGAAAATGCCTAGAAGCTAGTTTCTAAAACTGCCCCACCACTTAGCACAAATTATTGTATTTTTTTTTACTCAATTCCTACAAAGGAAAACCAGCTACAACTACTCCACAAAACTGGCGCGATCTCCCGCTACGTGACAGAAGGGCCAGTTTAATGTCCTCGTCAAAGTCACAGTGGATAATCCACAGCCGTAAAGGAGTTGTCCTTGGCGCACAGAATTCTTCCTGAGAAAATAAACATTTCATTTCTAAAACCTCCAAGGAACATGATCTGGAACTGGTTTAGAAACCCAAATGACTCCCTGTGAATAGGAAGCTATTCTCTACTCACCCTTGGGCTGGCTACTTGTAGTCTATGCACCAGACTATCCTATACATCTCGATGTCATTTGCCAAGTGTTTTTGGTTAACAATTCATCCTTGGTTTCTAACTTAATACTCAAAAATTCTACCTGCTGATGTGAATGCAACTTTTGTTTTCTTGTTTTCATAAACTTACAGACGTTGCTGACGCTGAGTTTAGCTGTGTTCTGTCAGCTAACTCAAAAATGCTATTCCATAGCCAATGGCACTTGGGAACTCTCACGGGACTTATATCTATTATTCAAGATTTAATAAGGTATAAGCATTACTGAATAATCAGGCTTATTAATTATGGAAGAGAAATCAGGAACACCTGGTAAAAAGGCCTTAAAAAAAAAACCCTTTTCTTTTTATTTTCCTACACTCGCAGAAGCCCAGAGGTGAGTCACAACTCCGTGAGCTATTTAGTATAGAGAGCAAAAAAAAAAAAAATTGAATCGACAAGTATGCACATTTCAAGGCCTCTGTTACATCTCACAGGGCTAGGTTGAGTGGCTAATTTCCCCCTCCTTCTCACTGATAGTCATGGCAGTGAATAAAGCTTGTTTGCAAGCTAATCTGTCACTCAATTGCCATGGTATCATTATAATAGGAGCATCTTTCTTTCTTGATGCATCTTTTCACCTTGAAAAGAACAAACTCAAAGAGTGTTATTGGTTTAGACAGTATTACAAGTGATTTCAATCATCCGTACATGTAGCTTCTAGAGTGGCTTTCTGAAAAGGCTGTGTAATCTGATATACTTTTAAGAAGCCCCATATAAAAACTGCTTTTCTCCTAAGTAAAACTCCCTTGGCAAAAAAAACTGAACGCAGTAAGTAGCTCCCCAAAATAAGATTCCCATGTCCATACATATTACAGCACCCATTTCATAAACTCTCAAGTGCCTGTATCATGATCACTGAAGCGTGGTTAAACTTAGGGACCTCCTATTGGAAAGCGTTCATTGGTGTGTGTGTGTGTTTGTGTGTGTGTGTGTGTGTGTGTAACACAGCATCTCCTGACTACTGTAAAGAGGCGGCCCTATTGCTAAGTTTCCAGGAACAGTTAGTTCAGTTCTCTGAGAAAAGGCAGTAAGTGAATCTAAAGAAATGGGTGAGACAACCAGAGTTGCCATGTCAGGCGCCCGAAGCAGGGTTCACGTTAGAGGCAGGATGATGCACTTGAAGCTGACAGAAAGATCAACAATCTGCTTGGTCTTGTTTTTTTTGTTCTGTTTTGTTTTTGTTGTTGCTGCCTTTTAACATCATGGAGGTGGCTTAGGAAAGGGAATTCAATTAAGTCTTTAGGAAGAAAATAATTAAGTCCACAGCCGTCCTTCCTTGAAGTTTGTGCACTTGACCTCTTCCCTTGAACTCCTTTCTGACAAACCGAAGCCTTCCAATGCTGAGAACTGTCTGGGGCAGAGTCAAAGGGAGCGTGCACCGTGATGTGCTGAAACCGGGCTAGAGTCTGCATCTCTGGATTTGTAACTTGGTACTTGTCTCTGCAATTGTGCTATAAGCTGTGGTTTATGCAGCAAGCACATTGATTTTTAAAAATCTATGTATATTTGCTATTTTTCTTACTTGAAAGAAAGCTCTGTTTTCTTAGACATGTAGCTTCCTTCTGAAATGGCTTATTTTATTTTGTTAATTTCATAAGTATAGAGTTTAATTATATTTATAGAAAAGTAATCTTCTTAAATTGGATAATTATTTGATATTACTCAAATTGATTTTCATGTCCCCAAGTTACTTTTAATTGAAAATAATATGTTAATCTGCATTGTAGAAAAATATTCCCTTTCAGGGACTAGTAAATTATTTACTTCATTGCCCTCAGAGATAAATTATTCATTATGAAAAAATGCTTTTACAAGTAAAATCATATGATGCTTTTTGTGAGAGTTTCAGGGTTCTGTGGGGTGTCATATTTTAAATTTTTTTAAGTGGCGTTTTTCTTTCTTACAAGTTAACAAAATAATTCAATTCTTGGTGAAAATAAATGTATCGTTTTATTAGAGGCCTATGTTCTTTAACGTACGTTATGTCAGAATGGGCCAGCTACAGTGGATAATCTGTTATTTATTAGCCAGGGTGATATTTCTAGCTCAGTGAGCAGTTCAGGCAATTTTAAAGTTTTACAGTTTTGTAGTCTGGTCATCTGGCAATGCAAATGTTCCTACGCAGAAGCCAACATATAAGAAGATATATTTGGAACAGTAGCTGTCCTCTCATATTGCTTAAGACTCCCTGTCCATCTTATAGTTCTGTGTCATACATACACACATACCTAAATGTACATACATATAATTCTGTTCCTTTCTCAGAGTCAATCATTGCTCAACGAATTTTTAGGATAGTTTCTTTTTCAAAATATGAAATCCCTAATTAAAACGAACTTTATTTTGAACAGCCGATGATGCTCTGTTCACTGCAAAAATGGATTTACAGAGGCCATTTTAAAATACTCAGAAGGAAGAAAACGAACCCTTCCCAGCCAAGGAAATGAAGACTTTCCATCTTGTTCTCTGGCTTTTTTTTTTTTTTTTGCTTCAGCACAGAAAGGCGATCACTTACCGAGGGGCAGAAATGCAAGACGGTTTCCCGCCATGGAGAGCTCGTTGAGGCTGGGCAGCTGGCAGAGGTGGCGCGGCACACACCACAGGCGGTTTCGGTCCGCAGCCAGGTACTGCAGAGAAAGGCACAGGTGAAGCCTCTCGGGTAAAGTTAGCAAACGATTGGTAGAAATGTCTAGTGTCTGCAGCTCCTTCAAATCGCCAACCTCTACAACCAAAATCAAAATTAAGATAAATCGCATCCTGATTATAGTAAGTCAAGAAAGAAAACGAATCAACACTGTAACAGTTCAACCAAATAAAAAATCAGTAGCTGCAGCTATTTCCATAGATACTGATGCCAAAGCACGGGGTTTGGGCCTAGTGTGCAAAGAGTCCGACTTAGGTGGGTGTCTCTAAATGAGCCTGCCCGGATTTTTTAAAAATGGAGATAGTGCTGGCATGGAGAAAGGAGACACACAAAGGGGTGACTCTGAGCCAGAAGTCGTCTGTTACTATGATGGCTTCTGCTTCTTGATAAATCAGAAGGTATTAGGATGAAAAAAATATGATTACAGTCACTACAAGGTCCCCGGTTTTTGCTACCTTTGTGATTTTACCTTTCTAAGTAGATATTAGGAGACTTAAAAACATAAGTGACAGTGTTCCACTAAGTGCACCTTGTTCATACAAACTAAATGGATACTTTCTGAACTAAGAATTAAGTGTCTTTGGAAATCTTCACCATGGTAAGTATTATAGTAATAAACATGATATTATTGGTAGATAAAATGTTTAGATATTATCCAGAAGGTGAATCCTTTTAAAAACCCGATCTCTATAAAGATTAATTCCATCCAAATGAAATCCTTCCATGTACTCCAATATTCACTCACTACTGATGCCTACAGCTGTAATCTGTTCCGTGGTGAGTAAAACTATGTCCTCGGCATTCACCAAACACCAAGCCTGAAGGTTGGGACAAGGTACTTCGTCCTTCCCAGGGGACATCCCCATGAGGCATCTCTGAACACAGGAAGCTGTGCTGAGTGGTCTCTAGAGGAGGGACACGCACTCTGTCCAGGCCAGCATGCTCCACTCAGGCTCTCCAGGAAGCTCTGTGCGGGGCAAGTCTACGTCTGCACCATGGAACCTCCAAGCTGAAGACTGCCATGATGCCGTCTCTCAGCCTACTCAGTCCCAAGCCTGATCCACGATCCATTCCTCTCGGGTTAGGATGCCATGCTCCTGCCATGTGACGGCGCACCCCTAGGCCCATCCCAGTTTGTTCTGGGCTCGGATTATGTTAGTCTCTTCTCTGTTGGAGAGAAGATCTTCTGCTCTCTTGGATGCCCAATGACACAGATCAGCTTTTCTTACTGCTACTGGCCAGGGGGTGACAAAAGACAGCTCACGGGTGAAATCTGGTCCATGGACCCACTGTGTGCTGCTCGGAAGCTAAGACTATTTCACATTTTTTTTTTTACTCAGCTTTAATTATAATTATGCATTTTAAAGTCAAACAGGTGACCAAAGGTAAGACATTCATCTAGAATGATTTGATTACAAGGCTAGTTAACTAAAAAAAAATTTCCATTACAAATCCTGAGTCTGATGTGCACTCCTAGAAATCGATCTGATAAGTAATCTACTGGTAGGTTTTTATATTTTTTAAGGGTGGTAAAAAAATATAACAAAAACAATAAAGAATATGTGACAAAGACCCTATGTAGTCTGCAAAGCCTAAAAATATTTACTATCTCGCTATTCACAGAAAAAATGTGCCAGTTTTTATTACAGACTTCCTGTTAACAGGAGCATTTTTAATAACTATTTTGAAAATAAAAGTAATGAGGTGCAAGGTACATTAATTTCTAGTTATTTTTATAAATTACAAAAGATTTGTTTGCTAGAGTTCACATTTTATTGCCCAATTTCCCCAATACCAAACACCATGCGTATCTGAGGGTGGAAAGGCAGGATTCAGTGACCAGTCTGGACTCTAAGGACGTTTTGTTGTTCTGTATGAACTTAACTGATGCACATGGAAGTCAAGTTCACTCTTGGTTCCATTAGCAATGCTTTTCATCTAGGAAGAGGACTGCCTATATATGTATTTCATGCAAAAAAAACCTTTCTGATTTGGGATGTGCAGGGGTAAAGGAACTGAGGTAATAAGCATCATGTTTTAGAACTGAATAAAAAGAAAAAAAAAATCGTCTGACTGCACTTTGTAAAGTGGTTAGAGGAGCAAAATGGACAGTAGTACAACCAATCAGCTACCCGCCATGGGGCTGGGTGCTGAGGGAAGAACGAGACAAGGTCTCTGTCACTAAGAATCGCATTCTGGACGTGGTTCCATAGTGTAGCGGTTTACAAACAGAAGGTCCTAGGTCGCACCCCAGTGGAGCCACGGTCCATGGTCTACAGCCATGCCTCCCTTAACAAGCCTGAAGTCTCAACTTGGAAGCTAAGCAAGGTCAGGCCTGGTGAGTACTTGGACGGGAGACCACCTAGGAAGACCAGGTGCTGTAGGCATAAATAATAATAAATAATTTTTTTTAAAAAAGGAATCACATTTCATGTAAGACACGAGATGTGACAAGGGGCTCAGAGAAAGAAGAGTTGGACGAGGGGTTGGAGAAGTTCTTGCAAAATTTACTGAAGGAGATGGGAACGTGAATAGGTCAAAAGCAAAATGAATAGAGAATTTCCAGCAAGGGACAGAGGTGGGGTTGAAAGCATCAGGAAAGGCATGGAAGTGAAAAAAATAAATATGGTGTGCACAATGGACTATTTAGAGCCCAACAAGTATCAGAGTCCAAAGGGAGAAGAGTAGAAACAAGTTCAATACGGAGGGCTTGGGTGAGACATGGATGATTCTTGTAACAAGAAAAAAATTTGTCAACTACGTATGGTGACAGATGGTAACTAGACATATTGTGATCACCTGCAACATATACAAATATCAAATCACTATGTTGTACAATTGAAACTGAGATAATGTTATATGTCAACTACACCTCGATTAAACAAAAAAGAAAAAAATATTTACAAACATAAGTCAATTCAGAAGGTACAGAGGACAAAAAAGATACAAGTGATGTGGGGACATAGGTGGAAAAATGGCTGACGTAAATACAACCACATCAACATTTACATTAAATGTCAACAGATAAAACCAACCAATCTGACGGGGGAGGATGTCAGATAGCAGAAAAACAATATGCTATTTATAAGAAATACAATTTATAGGCAAGTGTACAAATAGGCTGAAAAGACAGAAAAAAAAAATATATATATATACTCTGCAAAAGATAACCAGGAGAGAGAGCAGCTGTATTCATATCTGAAAAAAAAAAAGACACTAAGACAAGAAATATTACGAGAGGCAAAATGACATTTCATGACAGTCAAGTGATCAATGCTTCAGGAAGATATAACAATTATAACTATAGATACACCTGAAAACAGAGCACAGAATGATGTAAAGCGAAAATGAACAGCAAGGAAAGGAAAAGGAGACATCTCAATGATGATGAATAGAGATTTTAACATGTCACGCTCAGAGCATCTAGAGAGAAAATGAGGTGCAAAAGGCTTGATCTACACTGTCAACCGCATGTGCCACTGACACGACGCGGCAGCAGAATACACATTCTTCTCGAGTGCACAGAGTACATTCTCCATGATGGGCCATACGCTAGACCACAAAACAACTCTCATATCTGAAATCACACAAAGTGTGTTCTCTGAACAAAAGGGAATTCCATTATAAATCAACAACAGAAAGAAATCTAAGAAATCCCCAATATTTGGATATGAAGAACAAACTCATTTCTAAACAACCCATAAGTAAAAGAAAGCACAGGAAAATTAGAAAATATTCTTGATCAAATGAAGACAACCACACAACATGTCAAAATTTGTGGGATGCAGCTGAGGGAATGCTTAGTGACCAATTTTAAGCTTTAAATGCCTATATTAGGAAAGGAGGTTTTCAAATTCCTTACTTGAGTTTTCACTTTAAGGCATGAAAAAAAGGGGGGAGCTAAACCCAACGTTAAGTAGAAGAAAAAGAAGTAACAAAAAGGCTGCAGGTCCTATGTGGTAGACGCAGGTGGATGTACAAGGCACAAGGGAATGTAATGGGATGCTGGAACTCGCCTTCATTTGATTGCGGGGGTGAGTTATGCACTAAAAAATGAGTAAATTTTATTTCAGTGTTAAAATAAAAACTGAAACAATGAAAACCAAACATAAAATTCTTTTTAAAAGTGAAAAATAAAATGTATATTGAAGCAAAAATTAAAAAATTCCATAGATTGACTATATATAGACTAGAAGTAGAATAATTATTCTTGGTATAAATTCATATAAGTTAATCAGTTTCTTAGCTATTTTTATTTCTAATAATGTGTTATTTGCATTTTTCTGAAATCTTTTTTCAATATAGTTTCTTTTTAATAAAATTGTCTACAATTTTATTTTTAATAAAACATTATTGACACCTTCAAAAATATTTATTGATATGTCATCTTGAAATTAATGTAGCATTACTGATGTAGAGTCACTATGAATTCTTTTTGGAATATGAGAATTTTATTCTTTCCAGCTGGTCTCCCTGTCACCACACCACTCTCCAGGGAGTAAACATAAACTTGTATACTTTATTTCCTTTAGCGTGCCGAGAATAATCCTAACTTCACAGTTGTGTGCATTGTTGACTTTTATGCTAAATATACAATACCTTAAAACTTTTCAGCTACTTATAGAATATCCTGAAAGTGATTTCATTATTGCCACATAGTAATTACTTACACAAAGCATAAAAATAACCTTAGAGTACGATTTCAAAAGAGAAAACAATAAGTTCCCCTTAAATCATCATTCTCTGCTGATGCACACTGACCTAACCTAAAATTTAAATGGGAAGGAAGCCACCCACTCCAGGCCAAGCCAGTGACCACAGAGTCAATAACAAGGCCTGGTATTTTCAAGCACTGGCTTTTTCCGGTACCATTAAAAACAGCTCTAAGTTGAGCTCCAAAGCACACCGGGTTAGGGAGAGCACACAGAGAAATAAAGGACAATATTTCAATGCCAAGTTCCCTTCTACATGCGGGAAGTGTCACTATTTCTAGTCACTCTTTCTCTTGATTGGACTGTGGAAGGTACATGTAGAAATAGGTTCCAGCCATAATCTGATCACCTATCAGCTGTGTAACTCTGGGGTACTTACTCAAATATTTAGATCACTGATTTGATGTTTTAAAAAAATTTATATGTAAAAAAGGATAGAATAGCACGTACAATACATGGCAGAAAACAAACGTTTCTAATTTCCAGCTCATCAAACTACATATTATTCTAAATGTAAATTCTGAATATAAATACCCTTTCAGTTGATGAAGTTTCCATCACAAAAGCAATTACGAGCACAGCAGTGTTTGCTATGTCTAACATAGAGAAAGGGGCTCTTAGGAGGTGGACAGCTTTCAGAAAATAAGCAGGACTAATTTCCTTGGTCAAATAAAAAAATTGAAACCAACCATAAGAGGCTTGCTATATCTTCATAACTTTGAATGTGTGGCAGAATATGTATAATAACAAATCATCACAAAGGAGAATAATATTAATACCAGAAAGCTCGATGAAAAAAATCTATTAACTAGATATTTGTCTAATATAAAACTATATCAAACTGACAATTAAGAAGCCCTCTTAATTAGGGAAGATAATTAAATATTATTTTGGAGTTTTAAAACAAAATGCTCCAAAACATCTGACATTTGAGAAACACAAGAGGCACTGATATGCTTAAATATTTATGTGTGAGTGTCAAGCTTGCCAATTAATTCCTAATAGAAATTTTCAAACTTTAAAGATATTACTTCAAAAAAGACGGTCACATTATTTTAACCTTGGACCTGATGTTTTGTTTGCAATTGACTTATGTGCTGAAGTCTCATTCAATGTTCTTCAAAATAAGTTATTTACCAGGTGTTTATTGGTTATCTAACCAAATAGTCAATTTGGCCCTTGAGGTACCTAGCAAAAGGTCACTGACAGTATAGCCGAAGATAAGAAAAAGTGTCTTAAAAGTATTCTTCCTGAGTGGCAATTATAATACAACTAACGGCTAGACAGAAATGGTCTGCATCTCTTCTTTCGATTCATTCTGTCTTTGAAATTCAAAAGCACTTATTCTAAAACTGAGCATCTTTATTATTGCTTTGTGTCAGCACGTGGGTTGCTACTTAGAAAAGTCCTTTATCTTCCTTATTCTGCAAGATACGTGGAGACCACATACGCAGATTTTCATTGTAGGTTGTATTTTAGTGATTGTCTACTTCCCAGGTTTCTTCTGGGTAGGCTTTTCTCCTCTTTAGTGAGGTAGCACAATGGAGATTTCAGGCTTTGGCCTGAATGAGACCACCAGGTGTCCATTGTTGGCATAAAACTATTATAATCACTAGCTCAAGACACATCACAGCATTATAGCTCAGAATAAAAATTTGTTTCTTTATTTTACTACTTCGCAAAGAATAACTACAAGCAATCTATATCCCACTATGTGGAAAAAATGATATCATTATAGTGATTGCTTTCATCCCTCTTTCTAAACTCAAATTAATAGAGGAAAATATTTTAAAGAGAAAAATTTTAGTGTATATACATTTCAAAATGACCCATTCTCATTTATTTCTTTGAAATTCCTATAACAAAAGTAACTACCTTGAAAAATAAAAAGTGGTTGATAAAAAGAATGACCTCCACCGATGGAACACTTAGAAACCACTGGAAAAATGTGTCACACCCAACGCATGAATCACAGTTTAAAAAAAAATTCTCCACTTATTAAAAGAACTCTACATTCAATTCAAAATATAACGGATTTCTAAATATACACCCTTTATAAGAAACTCACATTATCACAATTAACATGAGAAATTTTACATTAGAGAATTCTGGATGTGTGCAGATTGGATGCCAATCTTAACACTAAAGCAACAAGTCTCTAGTGTATTCCTATTGTGTAGCGTTATGGAGGCACCATCGACAGAATGAAAATGAAAAGTACTCAACAGAGATTAATATCAAGGACAGGACTGAAATGGGGACACAGAAAGATGTTAACTTTTCATTTTTACGCTTTCCTATACTGTTTAGACACTGATTTCTATGCTCATGTATTCCTTTTCTATTAATAGAAAATTAAAGTAATCACAAGCTAATATGGTGCTTCATCCACACTTTGGGATGCCTTAGAATAAGCGATGCAACAATTCTAAACACCTGTTACACTGTCTCTTTTTTTTAATTAGTTGTATTTATTTTGCCTAAGAATGATCACACAGAAATCTGTGATTAAAATTCTAAGAATCTGAATTTCCTAATGACATTTCAGTTCACTGAAATACAATGCGACAGCAAACAAGAATGTAATTAAAAAAATAATAATAAAATAAATATATATATATGTATATACATATATAAACATATATACAGTGTTGAGATGCAAATCTATACTGCTGAGGGTCTTGGAAGTTCTGTTATTATAAAGTGTAAAAAAAATCAAAGTTTACACAGTTTCTGTTGAAGATGTGGATTATAGAAAATCGTATGGTGCTTCTAAAGAGAACACATAAAACTCTGTTTCTTCAGATTTCTATTCATTCCTCAACCTTTGGGAAAAATGCTACAAAGTAGTTCCACTGCTTTGTTGCAAACAGGTCAATATACACCAGAGTGGAAAAACTTTTATTGTGTTCTGTAGTTCTTTTGTGTGCACTGCATCAATAAAGCTTTCAAATGCCCCCCAATAATAGGAAGTGACAGAACAATGGAATAAAAAGAACAATAAAAACTTGCAGGCCCAGAACAGGTCGACGTGAACAGATGACTTGTGCCCTATAAGTTGTATTCCCTTCACAAATGAGTTCAGGGTACATAGTTTCCAAGAATATGAACTTTTTTCCAAATTAATTTATTTCATGCTCTACTCATATGATTGGAACTGGCAGCATAGCAAAATAAATGATAGATGATAGAAAGATAGATAGATAGATAGATAGATAGATCGATAGATATAAAGTCAAGACAACACTCCAAAAAGCAACTTTAAAAATATTTAAGTTTTCTATTAATTTTATTAAAAACATATGCTTGCAATGACAGCACTTATGGGACATCATTGACAAAGAGCCGTGTTCACTGCGACTACGTTTGCAGGAAATACCAGGGCGACATTTCTGTGGTGGTCATATAAGTTTAGGAAAAATACAGTAGGTATGGATGGCATGCTGCTGATCGTCACACACATCGGCACACTGGAGAACAGTTAGCCAGTCAAGGAACCCATTCGGCTGTGAATCACCAGCCTCTCAGTTTAGTTTCCCATTCATCTGGCCACAGTACTGAAGGGTTGGAAATGCTGACAATCGAGACAATCGACATCTGAAAGCATATTTTCCCCCTAGGTACTCCATAAGAAAGGTCTAACACTCTAGATGACAGTTCTAACCTTTTATTTATTTATTTTTTTTTTTTGGTCTTTTTTAACTTTTGTGTAGGGAAAGCAAAAAGAATTACCTCGAACTCTGCTCAAGAGAAAGAAAATAAAAATGTGATACTAAATTCTGGCCTTATTTTAATGTTTGTTAACTTGTATACATAGGACGTTGGTGAGACCTTGATTATTATAACTTTAGGCTGTCGGGTTGAAAAATAAACTTCTCTGAGGTTGAAGCTTAATCTTAAGGCCATGGTCTTCTGAACACAATTTTGCAGAAACTTTTTATTTTATTCTTGCAGCCCTTCTGAAGAATGTTCAGAGAACTTTAAAATTAATTCTTACCTCAAATCTGTCTTTATAACCCAGTCCCATCACCAAACTTTCCATTTTCTTCCTTACAGGAAAACAGGCATCTAGACCACCATGGCCCATGCTGCTATTACAGTAATAGGAATTGAAAGATTTCTCGTAAAATATGGAACGAGCCAGGTTGATAATCCCCCCAAATCCTTCCACAAAGATATGGCTTTCGTTATTCCCAAATGGCTTCAACCATAAAAATTCTCCAGAAAAAAGTCCCAGACAGAATAGTAATAAATGAACCAAAGCAAAAAAATAAAAAGGCCATTCTGGTTGAAATGATTCTATAAAAGTCTGGGTACAACTGCTATTCAAATAATTATCAACATGTCCTTTGTATTCATTTTATTAACAGACAAAAACAGTATATCTGACATAAATCATATTTTATAAGTGACTAACAGTATGAGTGAAATGACTTTTATACAATTTTAAATTTAGAAAATCTGTCAACATAGTCACTACAAACGTTACAGAAGGCTCTCTGGCTGAGCTAATTTGCCATTAGAACTTTACTACACCTACATGGTGTTAAAATTTACAGAAAGCATCAGCTCATTCCATTAATGGCACAGAAAAGTTGCTAACTTGATGCTTTACTGAAATTTCTTAAATGCAATACTTTATGTTACAAATTCATATTTTAAAATAAGTATATGCTTTATTATTAAAATGTACTGGTGAAACATTGGATTTCGTTAACCAATGTCACCATAAAAAATTAATTAAAAAATGTTTTTTAGTTTGAAAAAAGAAAAAAATAAAAGTTTCAATGGTGGGAAACAGGGCTACTAGTGGGCCAAGACTGGGCTCCTAATACCTTGTCTTAGTCATAATAATGATCATAATTGGTTCTTTAAAAAATTAGAGTCACAGAATTTCAGACAACTTCGAACTTTTCTACATGGCCCTCTCATTACCCACAAAGTAGTAATAGTTTTTGCAAAACTATGTAATAGTTGAAAAAAATTAAAAAGAAAAAAATATGGGCCAAGGCATGTGGACATATAACTGCATGGGAATCTATAATTATCTCAAAATCAAAAGCTTAATAAACAAGCAAACAAACAGATGGGCTGCCAATGGCACGATGGCATGAGATCCTGGAACTTTGTTTCCCACCATGAAAATTTTAGGAAAGTAATTTTCCACCTAAAGTTCATTTTAAGCCTAACTTGAAGTTAATTAGGTTAGTGATTCAAAACACCAAGACACTCTTGGAATCACAGATACAATTAGTTCAGGGAGAGTTGCAACTAAAACAAATAAAATGAACGAATTTACTTTGTTGTTGCCTAGATGTTGTCTCTTGATTTAATGTTATCCTCGACAACTCAATTATGCTTCATATTTTAAATAAATAGTCAACACTGAAATTGTACTATGTTCTTCTGGAAATAATTACATAAGTTGCATGGTTACTTGTTTGAATCCATCTTATGATAAAATCTCATTTTTTAAATTCTCTGAAGAACTGAAAACCTACAAAAACCATTTTGGAACTTTTAAAATTTTATTCCACTGGAGTAAAGGGAATAAAAATTGATGTTAATTAAATAGTGTCCTAATAGAATCCAAGATCTGAGATTATATACATATCTTATTGCTTTCTGTGATGTACACTGGTCTTTGATTATAGTTTTAGACATAAATCTGCAAGAATAAATTCCATTGTCCTGAAAGAGCCATCTTCAGGAAAATGCTAAGGATACCAAAAAGATTTCTCAGATTGTACTTGAGGCAAGAACAGTTAGCTAACAAATGACAAATAAAAGGCTTCCACCTTCTCCAGTAAAGGGAATGATGTTCAAACACCCTAGAGAAAAACTTAACAAAATTAGTGTCAGGCTAGGTAAGGGGCTGAGACTGTCACACTTTAAAGAAGTTCACATCTCCAGGGAAAGAGCATGGCAAGATACAGAAAGAAGATAAACAAAAAAATGCATGATGAAAACAGGGGCCCTGAAGCTCTATGAGCCCCTTCAACATTTTAAATAGCTAATTAAATAAATGTCTTGAGAATATTTAATAAGAGTGGGGACCTCGGGTACTGTGAAGACCTCGGTGAAGTCTCTCCACAGGAAATGAGCACAACACTGAACAAAACTGTTAAAAAGGCTCTGGAAATCAGCTAATGGCAGACAATAAATTCAGAAATGTTTATTTTTGAAAACCTGTTAAAGTTTCATTTGAGAAGAGTGGGGGTCCACAATCTTTTCTCACTCTGGGCGGCTCCTCTCCCATCCTACCTGCAAGCTCAATCTCAAGAAAGTTAGATTACCACGGCAGGGTTGACTATGAAAGCCAGTAGCCAGTAGCCTGGCAGTCAGAGAAGGGCGTCCATTTTTAGCTAAAAGTAGCAAACTCTGTAAGAAAAGAATGAGGAAAATATGCAACATCTGCTTTGCTGCCCTGGGATTGCAGACCCGGTTGGAATGAATGGTTAAACAGCCATTAATTTAATTGGGAGATTCTGGAGATGAGAGAGCAAATTAAGTGCTAGAGATGCTCTCCACAAATCCTTAGACAACTGGAAACTGTATGTGCAGGGAAGACCCAAGAGTCTGTACAAAGCAAAAGCAAAAGCAGATGTGATAACTGACTGCCTCTGCCTACACCCTGCAATCCAAATGCAGAAGGCAGAAGCTTTCCAGGCTTGAAGTATGTGAGCAAACCTCTTTACATATCGGTGGCTACTCCTAAGCTATACAGACACAGTGGCCATCCCTAGGAAATCAGGTCAATAAGCATAAATAAGACTGAAATTTGAGCAAAGCCATCAGAGGCTACACACCACAGAGAAAAAGATTCTGCAATTTAAATCCCAGAAAGTATCAAAAAATTAAATAAATAAAAACAACTCTCCAGAAAAATAAATCAAAGTCCGAAGTTTGCTATATTATCTAGATTTTCCAGTTTCCAACTACAATGACAAAAACACAGAACATGTAAAGAAACAGCAAAGTGTGACCCATAAGTGGGAGGGGAAAAAAAATTAAAAAGCAGTCAACAGAAACTAACTCTGAATGGGTCCAGATGTTGAATTTGGCAAAGATTTCAAAGCAGCTGTTATAAATGTGTTTAAAGAAGCGAAGGAAACTATGTCAAAAATTAAAGAAAAATATGACGACAATGACTCAATCAATAGAGAATCTAAATTAAAAAAAAAAAAATACAAGCCATAAAAAAAGCCAAAACACAATTCTAAAGTTGAAAATACAATAATTTTACTAGATGGCAGAGGAAAGAATCTATAAACTCAAAGACATATCAATAGAAAGTATCAATTTTAAAGAGAAAAAAAAGAAAAAAGAACAGGGCCTCAGAAACCAGTGGGATACCATCATATGTATATTGGGAGTTCCAGAAGAAACAACAGAAAATGGCAGAAAAAAGTATATGAAAAGTATGGCTGAAGATATCTCCTATTTCGTGAAAAACATTATCCATAGATCCAAGAAGTTCAATAAAGTCCTAGTAGGAAAAACACAAAGAGATTCAGACCTGGACGCATCACAGTCAAATTACTGAAAGATAAATAATAACAGAAAATCTTGAAAGCCGCAAAAGAAAAATGACTCACACACAGGGAGAACAATACAATCAAAAGTTGACTTCTCATCAGAAAGCAAAGAAGTCAGAAGACAATAAAAGACCTATTTAAGACGCTGAAAGAAGAAAAAAATTAATTAAAAATTATATATCCAGAAAAACTATCCTTCAAAAATAAAGTCAAAATGAAGACATGCCCAGATGAACAAGAAATGAGAAAATCAGTGTCTGGTAGACCTGCCCTATGAGGAAGTCTGTGGGGATGAAAGAAAATGACACCAAATGGTAACTCAAATCAACAGGAAGGAATCAAGTTCTTTTAAATTGATTGAGACTTTTGAGTCTCTTACAACAGCGACCTCCCCTCTGCCCGTCTTAGCCAAAACCTTGTTAGAACAAGGGAAGGAAAGGAAAGGCCAATGGCAGAGGGACTATGAACCCGTCTCCATGGGATGTGGCTTTGAAGAGCACTGGATTAAGCCGGGAGGCAGAAGGAAAAGATGAGGAACAGATCATCTTAACAACTGGCTATTTTTACAAATTAGTTACCTTCTGACCTCTCTGGGTCAAGAAATTTATGATCTTTAGTATTCTTCCTTATACTTTTGAATGGCATATATGAAATCTGACGACTTGAGCTTATAGTAAACCCATTTTGTTCCATATTGTGACTCATGCTGCTTGCTTTAGTGTGACTTAGAGCATCCACACCCTACGCCCTACCAATGTTGTCCCCAGTGGTAAAACTGATGGTTTAAAGATCATCAGGGTGGACAGCTGGCCCTGATTTGACAATGTTAGGTGGAGTCTAGAAGAAAAATATAAAGGTCTGAAGGAGAAAAGAAGTGGGCTAACCCTTAGCCCTCAAGGCTCTTCCCCAAATTCAGAGGCAACAGACCTTATGATAAGGCTATTCCAGACCAGAAGCACCAGAAAGGAGAAGTGTCAGGTGACAAGAAAGCTGCCAGTGTTCAAACATTCACAAAAGCCACCACTGCAAACCCACCCAGAGTACAGCGAGTGTCACGTGATGCAGAACACTAAGGATAGCCACATGAAAGGAGAGACATCAGAGACCAAGGCCACCCAGCCGAGTAGGTACCAGAGGCAGCGTTGCATGCGACACCAGGCTTTTTTTTAAATTTCTCTCTCTCAGAACTTTCTTTCATTTCTTCATACAGAAGCATATCACATACGTATATGATCAGCTCTTACATCGTGCTATTTTGAAAGGTGTTACGAATGCATAAAATAATTGAATAGAGTTAACTAATTCTGATGCATTATTCATGCACTAAAAGAGAACGGGCTTTTTAAAAGTTTACAAAACCATGAAATTAAAAACCCCAAAAATGAAGGGTATTTTTGGAAAAGGAAACAATACATCATTTAGTGTGTGTATGTGTTTAAACAAAAGTGACTTTTATTTAGGTGGCACTGGGGTAGCTGAGTTCCTTTAAATAGTGAGGGATCTGCGAAGTGCAAAGCTCATGTAACATAATCTGTGTTTTCCGCAAAGCCCCATCAGTCCATTTACTTAAGAAACCCATGCTTCCTGGCTGGGTGCCAGCACTCCGAACCTGCCCAGCAGTGCATAGTTCTATTTCTGTTACTAAATTAGGAAAGCAAAGCCGGCAATGTCAGGACCAACAGCCAAGAGAAAAGGCTCAGCATCATTAGTCTGCATGCCTTCTTAAAAGCAAGATCATTATAAGATTTTTAATTTTTAATTAGAAATCGCAAAGTAATTTAGTCGAATAAGGAGCAATACCAAGTGAACAAGTGAAGACAAAGGGAGAAATACAAAAACATTTAACAAAAGTAGTCTTTTGAATAGCCTTAATCATGATGTTGAAAATAAACTACTACCACTCAAGGCTTAATGTCGCAACGACTGAGAGTAAAATACTGCCATTTTTTCTAAGCAATGAGAAAGAAACAGGAAGTTATTCATCCCAATTTTTACAAAGATTTACTATCATACTTTATACAGAGCACTGTTTAGACAAACTTTAAGTAGAGCATTCAAAGAGACTTGAGTGGAGAAACACAAAAAAGGATTTCAAGAGAACAAAGTTACTGTGTTTATTTTCAAAGTAATTTAAAAATGACATAAATATGTAGAAGGAAAAATACATGATTTTCCCTTTTCCAAATTGTCCTTGCCCCTCACTAGTAAGTCGAAAAAGCTTAAAAAGACAGTAGCTGTTAATTAATATTCCTTACAGTATTTTAAACGTAACCCCAATACTTTATAAAAAGCTTGAATCTTAAGGGTATTGGGAGAATTTTAGTTCTAGCAATATCCGAATGATATTTTTCTTATAAATATTTTGTTAATATTTATAAATTTCAAAGTAGTATTTATTTTACTTTTGTTCTAGAAAAGAATTTAAAAATTAAAGACTTTGCTAAAAAATCTATCTTTCTATATGAGTGAAATGTATTTAAATACCAGAACTTAGAAATTATAGAAGAATTAAATAAAGTTTGAATGCTGTAACAGGCCTTGACTTAAACATGACTTAAAAAAACACGACTTACACGACTTAAAAAACACGGCTTAAAAAATGTGATTAAAAAAGATGCTCACAATACTTACTTCCCAACATTTAGCAATTCAGAAATTCATTCATGTTGATAAAGAAGCCAAGAGAGAACTCCTCCAGGAACCATCCTAATTGTTTGGTATCCTTTCATTTAATCTCTTTATCTGTATTTACGTGATCTCTATAGATCATCAAAATGCGTTTAGGTGATCTGGTGTGAGTGAAAACTCAGCCTTTATCGTCTTTATGCTCAACTCCCACCACCAAGATCTGGTCATCAGGTCCACAGGGAGTGGGACAAGCAGAAACAGTTTCGCTCGCCCTCAAGTCTGTCTGCCCTTCAACTCTCCATCCTACAGGAATCACAATGCAGACCATGCCAGCTGGCCCTATCTTGGAAATTTGCTTTCTGCTGCTAAAAGGTATAACATAATAGGGAAAGAGGGTTTATATATTACACTGAGTACATAAATGTTAATTTTTTTAAAGGAATAGTATAAAGGAATTAAAGAACTGTGATGTCAATTGTGTATGTAAAGTGGAGGGGAGTTTGGTAACAACCAAAATCAAACTAAATTTTAAAAAATTACTTCCATTACATCAACCCTTGGCAAATCATAAAGCTTTTCATTCACTAAAACAATCATTAATTTCAGAATAACTTTCAGAACAGACAACCTGATTTAAAGAAAAGCCTTTAACAGATTAAAATATAATTTACAGATGAAGCAGGCACCAAGCATGTTCAAAAAACATAAGAAAAATATTTTACATATTGAAGACATTACTTTTTAAGAAACACTTATTTTAGTACATAAGTTATATCCTGCCAACTTCATAGTTTGACATGAAACTATAATTTTCTGATCATGTCATAAAACAACACCTCTGCAAGTTGATTTATATCCCAAAATAACAATTAAATCTCTGAATTCTCATTAATAAGTTGTGTCGAAGAAAATATATTTTGTAAGGTCTCATAAAAATTCACTTCAAAAGATTAAGAATACTTGTATTCATCAGTTTTTCTAAATACTGATAAACTGGATCCTGGTATTCATGATAAACAAGGGCTATGAACCCAGTGTGGGCCTCTCTCACAGACACCGACATTTTTGGTACATTATTTTAGGATTTTAACTGGGGAAGTAGTTTGCCAAATCTGTAATGGAGAAAGAGAATCCTGGAGGCAGTACATATGATAGACTATGAGATGGATACAGTTCAGAGATAAGATAATAGAAAATATCCAGTTCCAGAGCACTTGCTTCTGAACATCACTTATGTATCAGCTCGGTCCCTCCCACCCATGTGTGACTTCTTAAATCCTCTTCAGGTGACCTCGGTTCTGTCTTCATGGTTCTTATACCACACCGACCACTTAAGAGATGATGGTGCAGAAAGTTAACTGTATATGGAAAAGGAAGAGCAGCTCTGGGTGTGAAGTGAATTTGGAAGTATCCCCTTAAGATTTCAAATTGGATCGCTGCTGTTATGACGTTGGCTGCTCTTAAATCTTTTCGCAAAGCAATGGTCCATGCATGATTGATGGGAGAGGCTTTCCAAGCCTGAAAGATTAAGTTTTCTCCGTTTCTAAAAATATCATCATAATGTTCTGTTTTTCAGATCTTTGGTGAATTTCCCACTATTTCTCTTCACACCTTTTTCCCTAAAGAGGAGTATTTTCTGTATTTGATACCGAGAAGGATGCATGGTTCAGAAAACTTTTCTTCTTTTAGAAAAATGTCGATGGCTATTTTTATTTTTAGGTTTTTGCCCAATTTTCAAGGATTGGAAAAGTTTCTAAATAAAATTTTAAAGTTTTAGTTCCATTTGTAACCAGATTTTATAATACATGATAGCATCAAATAGTAAAGGTACTTTTTTCGGAGAACACCATTTCAAACATTAGACAATAAAATATTATCAGCTCCTTTGAAGTCTGGGTCTACATTTTGTTCCCCTTCATCATCTCCACTTCCTCTAGTACATAGCATGGTACTTTGAACCAACAAATAATTATTGTTAAGTAGATGAAATGGTAAGTGCCCAGTTCATTTAGAAAACCCATAAAATAGAGCCTATTTATATACTGCTGCCATATATATGTAATATAACATAATATTATATTATGTCGTATAATGTAACATAATGTTATATAAATATAACATAATGTTATGTTTATTATATCATAATCATATACATGGCCTGGTGATACCAGTGGGGAGCTCTGCCAGAGATTAATTTAGAGTCTTTTTTTTAGTGAAAAAAGTGCTAGCTAGCTGTTTTACTAGAATTGATGTAGAATCAGTGAAAAACTGAGTGTCCCTGGGAAGGTAAGTTATCCTTAAATTACCATGGTATCTGCTCCAGTGGGGAAAAATGGGGTGAAAAACCTTAATGATTTGGGGACAGGAGGCACTATAAGACCCTTTGAGTTTTGAAGATTCGAAGTGATGGATGCTCTATTCTCCTTTCGAGCTGATCACTGAGGAGGCAGGAACAACAGAAGAGGTAACAATGAAACCAAGCTTGATCCAAGATCCTGAGGCCACCCAGCATTCATAGAAACTGCACCCGGGGAACACAAACGTAGGCATCTGGGACCAGTCTTGTACCTGCAGGAGTTGGCTCATCACCTCTGAAGGAGCATTGCTGTCTCTGCTAATTGTCTGTCAGACTACGCCAAGGAAGTCTCAACCAATGTGGTACTAAACAACCCAGAAGGCCCTCATTCCTTCTATTTTCTGTGCAAGAAGAAGGCTTGTCTGCTCCTCCTACTTCTGCATTAGGCCAATGAGCAGAGATTTCAGAAAAAGGCAACAGGACAGAGCAAAGAAGAGATATTAAATTTCAATAAAGGAATAGGAACGTGACTGGAAGAAAAACAGATTTTGAGAAAAAACATAATAAACTTAACCATACTTGAAGCCTGAGTTTTAGGAACAATTCACGCTGGTTATATGTAGTTATATCCATTAAAGTACAAGATAGACTGCTTTAATGTTTTTAATTTGGGCTAAAAAGCCTTCCTTTTTTTGGTATGCAAAACAATTTTTCAAGGATAAAAGCCTTTTGGAAAAAATAGGCTGATTTATATGCCAGATGTAAGCAACATCTTGTCTAACTCCTAGTTACATTTTGTTTGTTACCAAAACCTTTTCTCATGGGAGTTCACAGTTTATAGTAAATCACAAAAGCATCAGGCTTCTGTTGACTATCATAGGTTAGCTGGTTTTTCTAACTCTTCTAATATCTACTGTCCTTTGTGGTCTTTACCAAGGGTGAATTACGAAATGTTTGGCAAGTAGCTCTGCACTGACGGACATGTTTCCCCAACAATACTTTATCTGTAATATTTATCTTCATAACAGATTAAGTAATTTTACTTAATAAAGTTAGAAAAAGCCTTTGGAAGTAAGTGAGTTTTATATGTGCTCCGTAACAAATAGTATTACAGTTTTCAAAGTGGAAGTAGGAGAAGGCAATATGTACATTTTTAAGTGATATATAATTTACGTATATTTATATATTAATATCTCTATCAATGCAAGTAAGCAACCAGATGACAAATAAAATAACATATAATAGAACTTTCAATTCCAGACATGACATGCCAGTGACACCAGACTTGCAACCCACCAAGATACAATAACACTACTCAAAAATATACTAGTCAACTGTTTTCAAGCAATAAAGAAGAAACCTAGAAACTTGATCCCTGAAGTAAGGGAAACACAAGAGGTGAGCCCCGTGTTAAACCAGGCCTTCTGCCAAAGGGCACAGTCCAGGCCACAGCACGGGGAAGTGGAACCCATCTAGAGCTCCAACAGTCTCACAGGGCAGAAGAGCCAGAGTTCAGATTGACATGGGTAAATGGAGTGGCTGGAAAATGCAGGACAGGGTGCCAAAAAGGAAAAAGCTGTGAGAGGGTGAAGAGGGGCTTAATAAATAGCATTTTGGAAAGCACAGAAGAAATTCGTTGAGCAGAAGACACATCAACAGATGTCACCCAAGTTGTGGATCAGGAGAGAAAAAAGATTAAAAAGAATAAAGCCTCGGTGACCTGTGAAACAATATCAAATGATCTAATGTTTGTAACTGGAGTTCTGGAAAGAGAGAAAACAAGGTAAAAAATTACTTAAAGAAATATTGACAGAAAACTTCCCAATTTGGGAATCAAGAAAACCCAAAGAAGGGTAAATATTTTTAAAATCCTAAACTGTGGCACATCATAACTAAACTGATTAACTCCAAGATAAAGAGAAAAACTTTACCATAGCCATATAACAAGACATTACATAGAGTGCTAGGCATCCAAATTACAGCTGACTTCTCATCAGAAACAATGGGGTCAGAAGACAATGGAAGGCCATTGTAAAAAGTGCTAAAAAAAGAATCCTGTCAATCTAGAAGTCTACATCCAGAAAAACACTCTTCAAAAATAAAGACATTTTTGCATAAAGAAACACTCCAATAGTTCATTGCCAGGAGACCTGCGCCACAAGAAATACTAAATACTAGTAGAAAGAGAAATGATGCCAAGTAGGAAATATACCTGCAGGAAAGAATGAAGAGTACAGGAAATGGTAAATCCATGGGTAAATACAAAGAATATCTTTTTCATTATCTTGATTTCCTTTAAAGGCAATTGACTGTTGTAAAATAAACATTTTAGATTTTAGAATACAGAGATATAGAGAAACATATGATGCAATAACACAAAGGAAGGAAGATAAATGCAAATACATTATTGAAAGCTTCTTATAATTTATATCAAGTGGAATGACATCTTAAGTGAACTGTAATAAGGGTGTATACTGTTAACCCTAGAGAAGTAGAAAAATGAAGTGGAATGCTAAAACATATTTAAGTAATCCACAAGAAAGGACAAAGGCGATAAAGGAGAACAAAAACTAAGTCGCAATAGCTGGTAGGGGAGAACTGATTTCTAATTAGAAAATATAAAGTCAAAAGGGATCGTCACTCACACCCTCACTAAAAGAAGCTGGATAAACTATAATTTTAAAACTAGTCAGAGACTGAGGACACCAGGAAACTGAGGTCAATTCCAAAAAGTGGCAAGCCATGTTCAAAGAGAAGGGATTCCCCGCCGCTTTCACCCTCGACTGAAATAGGACAAGAATTCTGCTAGGGACGAGGGCAGACGAGAAACCTTTCTGCTCACAATAGTCCCTTTTCTTCTCATGGCTTATCTCCATTCACCTGTGCAAATTCAGTCCTTTCCCCTCCCTTCCCCATTTTATGTTTTTATTGTCACTAACTGCCCCTTTTTATGCTGTGTATTTGTTTCCAAACTGCAAAAGCTACGCTTCAAAAATAAAAGGCTTCCTCCCTTTAACCTATGTTATAATTGTTTAATGCTCTATTCTGAAATAGAGCTGCAGTATCCTGCTTCTGTCTGTCTGTCAGTCAGTCATCTTAACCTTTTTGTTTCCAGGAGAAGAGCTCCTTTTCACATTTCTTACAAGGCTGGTCTTGTGGTGGTAAATTCCCCTCAGCTTTTGTCTGTCTGGTAAAGCCTTTACTTACATGATGTTATGAACCAATATTACCCCGATACATTTAATTTTAAAAAGAGAGAGAAACCAGTCTTACTGGTTTCAAAGTTCTTAAACTATAACTTCAATAATTTTAGCCAGAAGATGGTTTTGTGGGGGAAGGGATGAACACTTATTCATCTTGGATCTAAGTTAGACCCATGCTATGGAATCAGCCTTATCTTTCACACTGGGGTCCACAGACCAGGTAAGGAAGATCTGAAAACAGCTGTACCAAGCATCTTTCTTCAGCCTGTGCTGCATAATGTCTGTTGGACCTTGTTGCAGCTCCACACATTCAAGTTCAGTGTTCTGTGGCCAGTGTTCCATGGCTAATGTCTCTATCCCAGTGGCTGAAGCTTTTTGAAACTACAGAAGCCAGCTGCCCCGTCCATGTATGTACAAATGCGGCATGCCAGAAGAACCCAGTAATTAATACTCACCCTCCCACCCAAGCAGCTCTCAACCAGCAGTCTTGGGGAGTCGATGTTTAAATGCTTTTGCTCTCTCAGCATTTGAGTGGGATGATGCTGAGGGACGTGTTTTACACAAGATCAGGCGCTAGCTGCCCATTGGGGTGGCTGGTGTAGGAGGCCAGAGCACGCAATCCCAAAAGATGCCACTCCGGCTTATTGATTATTCTGAGTTAAAGGCACTGAAAACCAGCAGATGCAAGAAGGGCATTCTGACCTTCCTTTTTCTTTCTGAAGGCAGGAGATAAAACTCCCACGCAAGAGGCACATTCCCTGTACCAGGAGGAGGACATTCTTAGCACCACAGACGGGAGTCAAGGGCGAGAAAAATCTGAGCAAACAAACTTTGTTAAACTAACCTTTATCTTTTCCACAATTAACTGCTCCGGCCCAATCCCCCTGTCCTGCCACATCTTGACAAATTCCTGCTCTTTGTCCAATCTATAAGCATTCAGCTCTAATGGCTTCTTTGGGTCTTCGTTTTTCTTAGAAAGACTCAGGTGGATGTGTAAAATTTACTAAATAAAGTCTGTATAATTTTCTCCTGTTGATCTGTCTTATGTCAATTTTCTTAGGCCCAGCTGGAGACCCAGAGAGGACAGAAATTTTATGTCCCCGGCACCAGCTTAATAACATACTCTTTACAGGCTGTCCTTACAGTCCCACAGCCTGTCACCACTCCACGCCAGTGTTCTCTGCACCTCCCCAGAACTACTTGCACTCAGGAAAAAAAAAAAAATCTAACGGAAAGAAGAGTGCAAAGTATATTGGAAAAAACAACAACAAAAACCAGGTGACAGAATGAACCATGTTGTAGACACATTCCTGATCATTCCATGTAGCTAAACCTGAAATTTCAAAGTGTTAGAGTTAAGTAAACAGGAAAGTTCAATATCAAATTCATCCTATTTAAGTCTTTGGGGCAGCTATGGTTCATGGCACTCGGCTGGAGCCAGTTGAAGCATAAGCCCATGGGCCTCAAAAGCGAAGCCAGTGACTGGGACAGCAAAGAAAACTGAGAAAGTTTCTGCCTCCCTCTTCCCTCTGTGTGTCTGTTTCGTCCTTCATCCCACGTGGCTGCTACCAGCTCCTCACGAGATTACACAGGACTGGGCAGCGGCCCAGAGAAAGAAAGGCTGATTTTCTCTTTCTGCCCCTTCTCCTCTTTCTTTTTTCTCCCCCAACTAGTTCTGCCAAACTTCCCAGGAAAAATAAATTGGTCCTGCTTGGGTCAGGTACCTATGCCAAGACCACTCAAATGTAGAGAGAAATAAATGTCACATGGAAGAAAAATGGCAGTACTCTGCAAACCAACAGAATGGGGGAAAGGGACACTCCCAGGGAATGAATACTGGTCAGGAACTCCACAGAATCAACTGTGTGTGAGTCATCGATCTGTTTGAGAAACTGATGGAAACACTGGACCTTCGTTACAGCGATATGTCCATATTGACAAACACCAAAATGCATACAATTGATGCGTTCATGAAACCTCTGCAATTCATTTTTAGATCCTAAATTTAAAGCTCTCGATAGCCATCTAGATATTTCCAATGTTTCAAATTTTTCAGATATGACTCTAAAATTTAAGTTTTAAATACTGAATATGGAATTACATTAAAAGCTTTTCAACTGCAACAAATACACAGAATAAAATGCTAATTCTTTCAAGGATATATAATACGTAAAACGTCTATACGTAATGGCATGAACTAGGTAGAAGGGACGATCAATCACCTATCAACCGGTATCTACTGTCATTGAATGGAAACAACATGGCAGTCCCTCACGGTTTTTTACTATAGTTAAAATACTTTTCAATATTATGTCCTCAGACATGATCAAACATCTGAGATGTACCTAGGTCCTCAATCCCTCAAATCATGACATATGTACATATGTTACATATATCTCATAAAGAGATGTGCAAAGTGATTCAAATAATTAGGAAGATCTAGTCCTGCTATACCCAATGGCCTAGAAAGAGAGAAACCTATATGTGGCTCAATCAAAAGTTTCCATTCAAAATACGTTGCTATTATTGCCTATAATTTTACTCAAAACAAGCAACATCAAACATGGACAAGAAAAATAAGCTAGGAAAATAAAATCAGAAGTAAATACCTCAAATCTATTATGCAACAGGTGAGATATAAATGAAACATTATATGAGAGTGGTCAGGAACCCCATCCCCTTCACTGGTTAGTAGGAAGCAGTTAAGGACATTAGTCGGACATCCTTAACCTCTGAGAGTCTATAATGGAAGGAAATGGCCACATTCTACCACAAATGTTCTTACATTACAGGAAGAGAGAATAACGGAACACAAAGAACAATGGTTTAACAGAGAACTCTATTTCTCACGTTTCTTACACATGTATAACAAGGGCTTACAGATACAGTATTATTCCTATGCATTTTGATTCTACGACATATCTTTGTAAGCTTCATATATGAAAATATGAAAACTTGAAGTATTCTTTTAATGATATATTTTCTAATCTCCAAAAGAATCCAATTTTCTGAATAACTGAATATATAAACTTGATAAAGCCAGAATGATGAAATACCATTAAGCTTAATTACATACAATAAACTCTAAAGGAAAGATAACCATATAGAAAATTTTTATATTAACAGTTGGAAAGAGACATCATTATAGGAAATTAAAAAATAATTTCTTAAAGAGTCACTGCTATACTAGCACCATTTTTCATAAATGATATTGAACATATGTATATACATATGTAGGCCAGAACATAAAGTCAAAAAATTGGTTATTATGCATGTATCAAAAAATTTCTATACTTGAAAAACTTTGGAGAAAGCATTTTTTAAATCACAAAGAAATATTATAGACTCTTTCATTCATAAATTTAACGTAAATAGATTTTCCACATTCTCACGTGACCATGAATTTCCGTGACAGGTAGTAATTTCTCATTTTGTTTGGGTCACACACACTTAGATACACTAAAAGTCTGGTTGGTGTTCCTAAAAAAGTTATTAGATAGAAATAATCCTCACGAATGTGACATCTGTATTTTTCTCTGCTCATTCCTGAATGCAGAGTAACTTCCATAGAGTAATTGAAATACAAGTTTTAAAAAATTTTTAAATCATACTTCATTTTTAAATATGGAGAATGACATATGACAGTGAAATCTGCAAACGTATGGATTCAGAGAGGATAGCCTCAGGGCTTCCCTCGTAAGACAGAGGGTTTAATGGCAGCCCAGGAGAATGCAGGATCTGGGTACCATCCATCACTACATCACGATCTAATAGAATGTTCAGCTGGCAGAACTGACTATTAATTAGGACCAAACTTAAATTCTGCTCCTAAATTCTAGTATGATTTCTCATTAAATCAAGTTAATGCACATCGATCATCTCACTAGAGAATGAGGGAAAACCCTGTGTGTTATCTGCCTTTTGGACACTAAAATAATTACAGCATACAAAGTTCATCTAAATTCTTTGATGTGAAATTCACAACTAAACTTCAGAACTGAAGAAGCTTTTTGTACAAATATTGCACCAGAGCAGTGATCTGAATTGTGGTAATTATAGGTCAAAAACTTAAATGCCTCCTTCTTAGGTTTGCTTCAGGGAAAAGACTCTGTCACATTTCCCTCACGTTTCTTAGTTTCATCTTCAAACAAATGGACAATCGAATACTTACAAAGATATCCAAGGTCCACTGCCTAGACACACCATGATAAATATGAATAAAAACAGATTTATGATGGACAAGAAACTATTGTGTGCTACAGACTATGATTACCTGGAGGTAGGAATTGCAGTTGGTTGTTAGCTAACCGAAGATGACGTAAAGCTCTCAGACGACCAATTTCTGGGCAAACAATTTCTAAGGCATTGTCACTAAGGTCCAAACACTGGAGTTTAACAAGGGACCCAATGGCTTCAAAGAGAAAAGAAGGGTAAAGGCAAAATCAGTTTGACCCTAGTTATAGCAAATCTTTAATGTAAGTACACCAAGTTAAAATACTTCAATACTTAATATCAAACAAAATAATAAAAACATAGATCAAACTATGGCATTTCTTTTTATGAAAGTGATAAGACTTCTAACTAAATAAAAAACATAACTTAAAATAGAGCAAAATAAGAATTTTAAAACGATGTGAAATATTGCTTGAATAATTTACGAAATCATATACAAGACGTTTTTAATTTAACCAAAATTTGTAACTGGTTTTACTGAATTTAGAACTTCTTGAATTATTTAAATAACAACATATCTAATAATAATTTACCTAATCATTATAACCATTTTAGACTTATTTAATCATAATTCTTAACTGGATTTACTAATTAGGGAGAAAAAGCTTTGAAAATAATATAGTTTATAATTAAAATTCACTAATACACCAACCAACATAGGTTTAAAGAGACTATGTGTTCTATTATCATAAAGGAAAGTGTAAACTATAGTGTCTCTTAACTAAAAAACTGGAAGTTCACTTACCTTCTGGAACTACAACTATGTTATTTGAGTGTAGGTATCTGGGGGAAAAGACAGAAAAAAAAGATTCTATCAGTCAGAACTTTTGCTACATAATCAGTTTGGAAAATACTCACTTAGAAATTTTATCAAATACAAAGGGATCAAACTTTCATACCTAAGTGTGTAACACAAAATACATGATCATTACAGATAACTAATAATACTCTGAAAATAATATTTTATGCTGTAGTTGCAAATATTAATACCATTTACTGATTTAGTAAATGAAAATAAACCAATGTACAATAGAAATATTATGAGGTATTTTTTTTCCACCTCATAAAACAAATTACTAGTTTCTCTACTCCATTTTAAATTACTCAGATTTTCAGAAATATAGTTTTAAGTCAAGAAAAATCAACACTTATTGTGTAAAAGAAAATAAAACTTTTAGTTTCTAAAGGAGAACTTCACAAAATAATCAAACTGAAGATATTCCCAGGCAGCACACTCACTGAGAAGCAAGACTTCTCTAAAGAGACTAAAAACTCATCATTAACAGTAGCTGTAGAAATACTCAGCTGTTGAGGTACAGAATTTATTTCACAGCAAAAGGAATTTCATAATCAGGAATCACATTCTTTTCTTTAAATAAAGTTACCAGGGCTGACAAGTTCAGGCAAGCCTAAGTAAATAACACTTTTCCCAACGAAATATCTTTAGCACACTCTGGTGGCGATGTCATGCGATCAGAAGCAGCAAACTATTCAGAGCAAAACAAGAGAGACGACTGGAGATCATACAGCGGTAACTTTTAAAGATAAATTTATATCATTGATTTTGAGAAAACTAAATTTTGATAAATTTTATTTTCAAACCTATAATTTCATTTATTATAACTCAAATCAATCTTCATAAAGCATTTTAAAATAGAATTTTGAAATTTTCTTCTACATTTTTAAGTCTATCATCAAATGTTAAAATGTCAATGACACAGAATAAGAAAGACAGAAAATTAATAAAATTAAGAAGCTTGTTCTATGCTGGATTAAATAAATTTTGCAATAGGTATTTACATGCTGGGTCTAATGTAATTTAGACAATTACACCATTCCATGACATTTTATTCCTTGCTTTTTGTATATGAAATTATTACACATTTTAAATTCAATACTCCTTAAACTACTTTATCAGGTGACTCAATTCTTTGTGCCAAAACACTGAATGTTGTTAAAAGAGACAACAAGCCTGAATTGGAATCACTTGTGCTAAGCCTGCGATACCAAAGGCATACTGGGACTCAATACCTGACCTAATTGCAGTTTCAGTCTCTCCCAGGAGTACGATCTTGACCAGTCAGTCTGGAATTTCCTGGGCAACACTAGTGAGGTGATCTGCCTACAGACCCCGAGAGGAACGTCGCCTTGCTTGGCACAATCCATATGTTGCTAATAACTTCTTTGTCTCACCCTCTTTGTACCTGTCAAAGCCTTTCCCTTTCTACAGCTCTTCAGAGCTGCTTTCTGTTTGCTAGATGGGATGCTGCCTGATTCATGAATATCTTAATAAAGCCAATTTTAGCTTTAAATTTACTCAGTGGAATTTTGTTTTTTTGAACAATGTCAATAAGCTCAAGTGTGTGTACACACACGTGCAGACATACACACATGAATGTACACATCTGTATACTACACAAAAGCCAGAGTGCCTAGACACCAAAATAAAGAAAAATCTAATTTTTAAAATTTCCCAAAATATTAGCCTACAGTACCACCTATGAAAAAAGACCTGAAAATGTCCAAATCAAAATAAGAACTAAAGTATTCACTATTATGATTGCAATCGAAGTGTATTTTTTAACCTATGAAATTTATCTACATTATAATGAAGGTGCAGTATACAGTAGCACAGAATGTTCCCAATCCCACCTACGTCTTAGAATCACAAAGGGCCTTGAAAATATTGGAGTCCAATGCCATCACGTACCAAGGGAAACCCTGTCTCAACTCGAGTTATTCTGATGTGCAAGTGATGAAGAACCATCAGTGTGAGAGCAAAGCAGAAAGCAGATTGCTTGCACCCTAACAGCCATGAGACCAGAGGGAAATGACTTAATCTCTCACTTTCTTCATCTACAGAAGCAGATGGTAATGGCACCAACTATCACATAGGGATAGCATGAGGATCAAATGAATCAATAATGCAAAGCTCTCAGAACAGAGTCCAATGAATGCTGCTTTCATTGTTGCTATAATTATTATTGTCGCCATGAGTCATTGGTAATCATAAGCTTGGCAATTTCAAGTCATTTCTTTTTAGTTAATATTTATAAGTCCAGAGTAGCTGAAATGTTGGTGTTTCAATGTAACTAGTTTCATCAAGTTCTTCTACTCATATAATACAGGAATTGTCATTCAGCGATGGTGGGAAGATATAGTACAGCCACTTTGAGAAATAGTATGGCAGGTTTTTTTAAAAAAAAATAAAAACTAAATATAGACATTACTTAATAGTAATATACCAATGTCAGTTTCTTCATTATGACAAATGTATCATGGAATTAGACTGGGAGAAACTGGTTGAGAGGTATACTGGAACTCTGTGTGCCATTTTAAGTTTTTTTGTAAATATAAATTGTTCCAAAAAATCCTGTTGTTAAATTTTCCTTAAAAATTAAAGGAACAGGACTTTCACTTAGCTATGATGGAATAACAGGGACCAGATTCACTTAATTGTTATAAAACCAACCAGAAAACTGGATGGAACATATAAAATGATTATTTTCAAATACTGACAACAGGCAACCAGGATGGTGTGCCCTGAAAGAAAGATAACAAGTGAGGTGAGCCTCACAATCTCCCCAGCTTCCTGGCTGGATGCAAACTGTGGCCTGTGGAGCAGGAATGGGATCCCAAACAAAGTATGGAAGTCTCACTGAGTTATGGAGAGATATATTGGAGTTCAGGGAAGGGTTCTGGAGGAGAAATTGCTACCAAAACAATCCCCAAAAACTTAAATAAGGGATTATTTGATTTTAGCTAAATTCTAAAATGTACTTTAGACAAAAAAACAACTGAAAAAGCTATCAGCTAGACGACCCACAGAGCTCACACAGGGCTAGAAGGCATTTAGGTTCTGAGCAGCAAAGGCCCCAAGTCCTTGATGGTCACTCGGGACATCCAACAGAGGCCCCAGAAGGGCCAGACCTCAGAAATAGGCTACACTTCCCCGGGGGAGCAGTCACTCTACACCTGTCCTAATCAAGTGTAAAGTCAAGCCATGAAAGTACAGAGAACCACGTGCTAGAACGACAGCTAAAAGGAGAACAACAAAGTCGAGACCCTAAACAATGTGAAATGCATAAAGTCCAGCAGCCAATCAAAAAGTACCAGATGCAACAAGAATCAGGAAAATGTGACCAACAACCAGGAAAAAAAACAAGTTGATACAAACAGATCCTGCAGGACAGATGACGGAATTAGCAAACAAGGACATTAACACAGTTATAATAACTATAGCTAAGGACGTAAAGGTAAATATGAACACTGTGAGAGAAATGGTAAGGTGGAAGTAATGAAATAGAACTTCTACAGATCGAAAACGTAACCAACAAAGTGAAAAACTATCTTTTAAGGGTGGTATTAATAGCAGACTGAACACTGAAAAAGAAAATATTACTGACCCTGAAGACAGAGAAATACAATTCATCCACACTGAAGCACACAGATACACTTAAAGCTGATGCACTAAAAGACAAAGGTGTAAACATATTTAGCATCATGGAGGTAATCATCAAAATAACTAAAACAAATGAAAGATGGAAGATACAGGGAAGGAGGATTTGACTCTATGTTTTAAGTATTTTATACTTACTTATGACTGTTTATGTTAAGTATCACATATAGTAGTAACAACAATAATTAAATTTCTCAATCACATGGTTTATCCAGAATTCTGAGACAAAGATGCTATGCCCACGTACCTTTCATCATCTTCATTGCCTTGAGGTGAAATATTTAAAACACAAATTTAAATGTTAAAATATTTTAAAATACTTTTGGGTTTAGCTGAATGACAGGTCTACCTAAATAAGTACCACGATCATGATATGGAAAATAATAAATGTTAAAATTATTTGTCCTATTATTTCAAATTACTTAAAATAATTTTTCTGTTTTTTTTAAAAAAAATTAAATAAACACACTCACAGTTCCACAAGGTTTGGAAGCTTCTGAGCAAGGTTTTCTGGCTGAAAATTAAAAACTAAGAGTTAAATTTTATTTTGGAAAAGTGTATAAGCATCTCTAAATAGTTTAAACACAAAGTACTACCTTTTTGAGGGCTGTACATTTTGAGTTATTGTGAAAATCATAAATAGGCAGTCTTGATTTACAAATTAAATACTACAATTTAAACTCATTCATTTGAACACTTCATATCAATGTCCCCTGACCTTGTATTACACATTCATGGAAAAAATAAAAATGTTCTCAGCAGACACAGAGAAAATAATGCCATGTGACGCCAGAGCCTCAGATTGGAGTGACATTTCTGCAAAGCCAAGATATACCACTGGCCACCCCCAGAAGCTAGGAGAAAGGACAGAGTCTCCCTCAGAGGCCTGAGAAGGAACTAGGCCCTGCCTACACCCCAAAATGGAATTCTGGCCTCCAAAAATGTGAGAGAACACTCTTCTGTTATTTTCAGCCACCCAGGCTGTGTGGTTTGCTATAGCAGCCCTAGAAACTAATACCACTCCCAGGAACTCCCAAATTGTGCTCTTCAGAAGAAAGTAAGAGAGATCCCTCCAGGGGGCGGAAAGCAAGACCTAAGCAAGCTCAGAATAAAGAGAGTAAGTTGGAGCTCAGATGATCCAGGGGAGTGTTGGACAGGTGCACAGGCCCTGAGTTCGGATCAGGAGTATGACATGGCAGGGACAGGAAATGGGCCATTGGGAGGACAGCAAGAGAGAGGGGTCTAGATCCCTTACACAGAGTCAGAGTCCTGGAAAGAGCAGCTCTTCCACCAAAAGAAAAATTTCACTCAGAGGTTGAGAGCAAGCTTCCCTCTGCTGGAGGCACTGGGTAAGAGGCAAGGGATCCTGTAATTCTCTCTCTCTCTCTCTCACACACACTTCAAATTTATAGGAACAAAAAGATATGAGTCATTAAGACAGTGGAGGCACACTGAGTCAGGATAATTTTTTTTAAAAAACTGCACATTCAAGCATACCATAGGGTAAGCTACATATCAATAACAAATAACCAGGAATGGCTTTTTATAAGAAATTTAATCTGACCAGTCCTAAAAGAGAAATACAAATGATCAGAGATGCCTTGGACCTAGAAGGTAGCTCTGGTTAGCTTTGTAGGCACAAGAAGAAAGAAATGAGGGAGAGGGATGGAGGGAGGGAGAGGGAGAGAGAGAAGGGTAGGTTCCTTCGGAAAGTTGCAAATATAATCTATTCTGCTGTAACTCCCTAACAGTCCTCTTGAAGAAATCTTTTACTTTCAAAAATCTTCTTACAAAATCAATTGTGTCGATAGAAAAAAACGAAAGTGTTAGGGATGAGAAAGTTTGATTTGTAGCAGAGTAATTTTTCATCTGGAAACGTAGTAACAGCGACTGCCATTAGGACAAGGCCTCAGGTTGCGGATCTCCACCTTTTGTATTTTTAACAAGGAGCATGCATGTCTTTTACAACTGAAAACATTTTAAAATGTGGCAGGCAGCGCATAAATTGCTACATAACTGAGTAATCAATCATATTATATCCAATTTGGGTTTTAAACACTAAATGAGAAGTGCCATTAGTGTGGTATTTCCGGGCCATAGGGTATGAAGGTGTGTGCTGATTTTGCAGAGTGCCAAGGGAGAGATCCTTTAAGGGCTTATATTTTATACTAAGGAAAAACTTTTCCTTCTTTTTTTTTAAAATCCTGAACACAACAGAAACCCACTAGATTATTTTAAACAAGGCACTGATATTATTAACTTCATACTGGAATTCTGATATATGCAAACACTAACGACAGTTTCCCAGGCCGCTCACATTCACACATCCTGCCCTTTTAGGAAAACCAAAGAGCACTGAATGTGAACAACTGTGACAACGTTGAAAAGGCAGTTATTGAGAACCCAAATTTGATAAAACCACTCTTAGCTGTCAAATGCTGAACACGTGATTCCCTTTCCCCCCATGTTTTGATATCAACGTATGCAGTGAGGTCCTTCAAGAGAAATCTTCCCTCCGATGTTTCTCTTGGATCTGTCCAGATCCTCAAAATGTTTCTTTTAGTATCTTTATCTTCTCTAGTCAGGAGGATCCTCACTTCCATTTATGGGCATATGAAATACCCTGGAAAAACTGGACAGCTGGGGGGTGGAGTGGGGAGGGTCTCTAAAAAGGCAAGGTGGTCCGGACGAAAAGAAACAAAGATAGGCCCTCATCTAGCTGTCTCTGCTGCGACATCAGTGTCACATCTGGCTGACTTATGGCACCTGTGCTCATTCTTCCTGGATGCCACATAGCACTCTAATCTCTCCATGACGAACGAGTTAGTTGTTTTGAGTCACAGAGCTATACACACAGTTAAGCTCTGAATAACGTTTCTGCTGCCGAGAGTGCGTTACTACATCTTTATTAATGTTTTTTATTTAAAAAATATAAGCACGATGACCGTGAAAATTGCAGTTTGTTAAAAGAAAAAAACCCACTTATTGGTATCTGCCTCAAAAGCCTGTCGAATAAGCAGCCTGTCGCCTAGGCTGTGGCTGACACCTACTGTGTTCTGTACGAGTCTCTGCTTTCTATTGGCATATTTGGGAATATAGCGAAATGATGAGGGAAAAGTCATACGTTTTAATTTTTATGTTTCCAGAGTTTATGTATGCATTAATGTCAAAATTTGTTACTCTGTGGGTAACTAAACTCTAATACTAGATTATGGACACCACGACAAGCTAGTTTATCTTGATCTACAGGATTTATGCTCTATTAAATTTAAAATATTTTTGTTTAAAAAAACTTAAAAAAACATTTTTATGGTGACATTGAATAACAAAATCCAGTATGTTTCAGGTGTACAACTTAACAGTAAGGCATTTATATATTGCATTGTGTGTTTCCCTCCCATAGTTAGATTTCTCTCTGTCACCACATATTTGACCCCTTTTATCCTATCTACCTCCCTTATCCCCTCTCCCCCCTACATATTTTTAAATGCAAAAATCACAATAAAAGCAATAATCTTAACAGTACCTTTCAAAACTTTTACCATTATTTCCTTCTCTTCATAATTTTGACATAAAAATTTTAATAAATATGTACCCAAATTCCTTGAGTATAAATATTTCCTACAAAGCTATTTGAAAATTGTTTTCGAAATTAAGCCAAAACTGTCATTAAATCTCACATTATCACTTAGCAAAAAACTTTTCTTCACACACACAAAAAGTAAAAGCAAACATTAGCGAGCACAATTAGTGTAAAATTTACCTTAGATTTTGAATCGCCGATGCTTTATCATAACCTTTTAAGAAAAACATTCGACCCCCTTAAATGGAAAGGTTTTAAAATTGTGTGTCTTGGGACGAATACTTCAAATGCATTACAACAAGTTGGTGGGCGCTGAGCATCACCCACCTTTCCTTCTCCTTCTGGGCTCCTGGTAACTAACTGTAACTCTCTCTTCGAGCTGGGCATGGCTAAGTGACTTGCTCGGCCAGTGAGATTATGTCAAGATGGAAGCCTTAAAGAGCTCTGGGGCAAAAGGTCCAAGGTGACCTCTGGAGAGGGGGAGCTTTGTCAGCCTTCCTCCCCGAATGAGGACACCCAGAACCGCAGGCCCCAAGGGATATGGGAGAGTAGCAAGCACGGTGTGAGCGAGAAAGAATTGTGCTGTTGGAAACCAGAGGGATTCCGGGGTAGCAAAACCTGCTCCATATACTTCTAACAACACATTTCAAAGAAGCCATGAATTAAATACATCTTAGTTCTTTCTTAGAGCAGTTACAGAAGTAGAATGAGGTTGGACTTCTACCTCATGTCACGTACAAAAATGAATTAAAAATGGATCAAAGGCTTAAACATAACACTTAAAACCACACAATTCATGGCAGAAAAAACGGGTAAATCTCTATGAATGTAGATTTGACAATATATTCATAGATATGAAACCAAAAGCATGAGCAACGACAGAAAGCAGATAAATTAGGCTTCATCGAAATCGAAAACTTTGGTGCATCAAAGTGCATTACAAGAAAATGAACCCACAAGGCTCCATCAGATGAGGACAAAACAAGAAGCTCCTCATTCCGGAATTCGAAATGAAACCAACAAAAACCAAACTTGCCTTGCTCTCCCTATTTCTTGCCATGTGGGATTGCATGATCACTTGTTAGCAGAAATTAACCAACCTTTTGTGTTCTGCCTGTTTATATTTGATGGGAAAGATGCACAGAAAAGACACCTGCGCCTCTTCCCACCCCAATTAGGGGAGGTGACTGACCACTTCCTCAATCTTTGGAGGTCATCATTGGAGACTTGGAGACTTCTCTTTTCTGCATAATGACCTGCTTATGTGCTTAGTCATAATCCACACTCCCCTTTTCATTAAAATTTTGACGCCTCTTTCGTGTTTATTCATACTCACAAATAAAATTGGCAGACTGCGGACAGCTCTTATTAGTATTTGGGTAGGTCACTTTTTCATGTCCCCAGGAAGGCCTCCTGCCTCCTGCTCTCACTAAGAAAAAGAACTTGGCAGATCTTTCCATTGATTTTGCTTCCTGGTTGAGATTCATTGCCCCTCCAAGTTTCGTGTGACTTTTCCTTTTATCAAGGAGGAAACGAGTTCAAAGAGGTTACCTGCTACTAAGTTTTGCTACCAAATGATGAAACACCCCCTTCCTTGGACTGCAGCCCTCAAATGCTTATGGTGCTAATCCCCTCCCATGATGCGCTTCTGGGTAAGAATGTCAGGTGACTGCTGCTCCCCATCGACAGGCCTTCTCTCCAGCTCTTAACAAAGACCCTAGCAATGGTGGGATTGGGAGGAAACTGGGGTAGGCTCTACCTCAGCTTCCTCCACCCTGCACAGTCACATCCTGTCATCATTTGAAACTTGTACATGACAAAAGCCTCTCCAAAACCACATCTGCTATCCCCTAGATGGCTTGCTCAAGCATACCCAGTACAAGTCTCTACCATCGATGGGTCCTTCGCCCCTCTCTAATCTCTCTACTCATTCACACCTCCTTTCTTGCATTGCCTCCACTCCAGCTCAGACTCCACGTGCCATCATTGTAATCATTTTCACCCAAACCCTAAGTTCCTGAGTCCCTCTGTACTTACATCCACCCGGTAGAAACCTAAGCCTGCGTGAATTAAACAGTCCTCCTTCCTCACACCTCAGATGGCTGAGTGCTGCAGGAGAAAACCCCCTAAGCAAGCAGATGGTTCCACCATGAGCCTAGCCACTGATTGCTTGCTGAATAATGCCAATGATTCTACTAGATATCTCCAGCCAAACTCCCGCGTGACTCTTCACAATGAGATTGTCACATCTGGACTCTCTGCAACTCTTCACTTCCCAGCAAATGGTCTGGCCTGCTCAAGCTGTCAGTCAAGAACTCCCTCAGCTGCTCTGCTTCCCTCCCCCACCCCATCCTCTCTTTTTACAAAGGAGGAAAGGTCAGTCCTCTCACGTGCACCCTAAGATAAATTTTATAGTGTTTTCTGCCCATTGTAGGTATTTTACACAGATCAATAAAACTTCTCCAGGAAAGCATTCCACACATACGAAGCCAATAAAAGACTTCAGATATTGAGGCAAGTACACTACAGAGAAGGGAATGGAGAAGGAATCAATCTGCCTAGAAACAAGACATCATAAAGTATCTCAAATGAATAAGAACCAGAATTCAAGTCTAAGATGCAAATGAGGTTAAGTGATAACCAAAAAAGGACACATAAAGCAAATGCATTTAAAAGAGACCAGGAGATGAAATACTCCTATTTGTGACAACATGGATGGACCTCAAGATAATCATGCTAAGTGAAATAAGCCAAACAGAAAAAGTAGAAAATCACATGACATCACTTATATGTGGGATATAAACCTAAAAGCAACAAATGAACAGGACAAACAGAGACTCATGGACGTGGACAATAGACAGTGGTTACCAGAGGCAGGAAGGTAGATGGGGTAAAGGGTCAAATATTTGGAGACAAAAAGAAATCTAACTATGGGAGGTGAACACACAGTGTAAACATATATATGCCTTACTGTTAAAATGCATAGCTGAAACTTACAGGATTTCATTAACCAATGTCACCATAAAATAACTAATTAAAAAATAAAATAAAATAAGAGACCAAATTTCTTAATAAATAGTGGGAATAAAAAGTTTGGGACATTCTCTTGGAAAAATCTGTAAATTGTTTTTTGTAATCTTACATGAAATAAAATTTAGGTTATGATAACAATGTGCTTATTCTTAGAACATATAAAGAGTGAATCAAATGTTGCTTTTTGTGCCCCCAAATTTTCCAGTAAATTGGATGATCGCCCAACTCGAAATCATTTGTTTTACACAGTGCAATCAAAACACTCAAAAGTGACATCAAACCTTAATATTTTCATCTTCAAATCATTCTTTTCTTTACCTTTTTACCATCGGGTATTGTAACATTCAAAAATCATGGAGGAAGCTTAACACACCCAAAAGGCACAGGCCCAGATGGATGCACAGGCTGAGTGAGGAGGGGTTTCTGATGGGGACTAATTTTATAAGTGGTACATTCATGAATCTTTTGCTTTCCTACACAGCTCCTCCTGTAATAACATAATTGTGGGGACTTGGATAACGAATTCTCAGCTAATGAGATTCCCCCATATTTGTATTTGTATTACCTGTTGGTATAACAAGAGAGAACATACATCTTGGTCTGAGTATTTTGAGATACGTAAACTATGTCTTGGTCAGGACCCTGTTACAAAAGATTGTTTTTTAAATGCAATGTAATACTGTACCAAGGTTGTGAGGGAGTTTCTTTTCATATAGAGTCTCTCCAGGTACTGTAGTCCCTCATCTTTCAGTAACTCCAATGGGAAATGGTGCAGATTCCTATAATTCAAAAACAGATTCTTGTGTTTTTCCAGCCTTGCCACAGAGATCGTCTTGCAAAGTTCGGATGCCATGACTGAACATATCCCATCAGGCACACTGCAGCACTACATCTTGTCAAAATTGGTCCATTTCTAAAGAGGAAAAAGAGATTGAATCAAATACTGCTTACAATACCGCCAAATAAACCAGTTGGCATAGAGAGCTATCTGCAGACACCAAAAAGAGAGTTATACATTCAATCCCTCTATTTTTCTTTCATAACAACTAAATTTGTCATGCATATTTAGAAGGAGATAAAAATGAATCACTATTTAATAAAAATACTCTCACTATTTAGGCAGTATTTGCTACTTTGTAGAAACAGTACTAATTTAAAAATAGTACCTGAACTTGAGGTCAGAATCCCTGCTTAAGAGAACAGAGACCATTTCATAACATGCAGCCAAAGAAAGAAATTTAAAAATCTGATATAGCAAATCCGTTTTCTTCTTGAACTATCTCCTTTTTTAAGGCATTTCAAAAATATTTAAATATAAAACATATCTAGATCATTTACAGCTTCATTTTCTTCACTTCTTACTATCTAAATATTGTCCCAGATACTACTTTTTCTTTCTTTAATCTTTTTTCTTGTCTTCCTTTCTTCTTACTTTTGCAGATTACCAGGAGTAGCAATTTTATTATTTCAATGAAAGGCAAAACACTGCACTAGGAAATAACTCTGCATTCAATCTCCCTGGGCCTCAGTTGTCTAATATATATAAAATGGAGACAGCAATTTATTGGCAAAGGCCAGAACTCAGAACAAATTAAATTTCTTTCTAGAGCTAAAATTGACAACGACGAAAGGAGAAATAACATTTGCCATCTTATCAACCAGGCACAGGACCAAAACAAACTTCACAATCATTTAACACTAGAAGAAACAAACTCAGAGCTTTGATAATTTGTCCAAGGTCAAAGAGCTCACAAAGGATAATAAAAGCGAGGATTTTTGGTTTTTGGGGGAAGGGAGCGGGGAAGCAGGGTGAGCGGTGGTGTCCAGTTTATTTCAAAGCCTTGGGTCTTCATGTACACAGACTCACAGATTTCACAGGATACTAAGGAAATGGTAAAACTAAAAAGAAGTTCAGCTTGGCTCAAAGAGTCTACTCTCTGTTTTCCTGGGCATCCTTTTCTAAACTCTCTAATAGAAACTAGCTTTCAAAGAAATTTTTTTGCTTAAGAAAAACTCTTCACTGAGAATTAGCACCAAGTTGGTGTATAATGTAGTAAAATAGCTTTCAATGAGCAACGTTTTGTAACTTTTTGGTTATTGCTCTTATTTCCAAACTCTAATTCCTAGCTGATAAGTACATCCCATTTTATAAAGGGCATAGAATATGAAATATTCAATAATATTCAATAATATCCCAGTGCAACACAAGGATCCAACATGTTCCCATGTCTATTCCACCTACTCCCCTATTTTTATGAGATATTATACAACTATGAGAAATTCAAATTTTTCTACATCTTAATTCTCTCAGCTGCAAAGCAGGTAGAGCCTCAAACATAACATTCAAAAGAGAGCTTTGCCCCCAAATCCTCCCCAGTCCTTACCATTTCAGAAATGACACACACCTCCATCCACCTAGCTACTCAAGCTGGAACGCTGGAAGTCATAAATGATTCCATGGCATCATTCACCTGCCACCTCCAATTTGTGAGAAGGCCAGTGGTTTCCGAAATACATCGCAAATCCATCCACGGTCCTTCATCAGTCTAAACTGAAAGCCATTGTCATCGCCTGCCTGACCATCTACATTACTGGTCTCCCTGTGTCCAGTCTAGCCACTTTCCAATACATTAATCACTTAGCAATGAGCCTTTTAAAGTGTCAATCTACTTATGTCTCCCTCTCTCTCTCAGCTAAACTGGCTTTTTGATGTACACATCCTACTAAACAAGCCCTTCGAAAGATTATTTAGAAAATCAACCTCTGACAAGGTGCTATTCACGATCTGGTCCCAGACACTTTCCCAGCCTTATCTGGCTCCTCACCAAGCTCCTGGGCTTTTCCAGTCTTTGAAATTGCCAAACTCCCACAACCCTGCTGCTCTCCTCTTAGCCAAGAAAGCATCATCCCATCGTCCTTCAGGTTTTAATATAAATATTACCTCCCGATTTCAAACTAAAACATTCCCCAGTTATTATTTCAGAGAAAGCCTATTTTTTTTTTCTTTGTAATCTACATATTCATTGGTGTATCTGCTTATTGCCAATCTAGCCAAGAGACTGGAAGCTCCTGAAGGTAGAGATCTTGGAGTTTTCAGCATTCTTCTATACCTGCCTCTAGCACAAAGCAGGCCTTCCAACAGCTGATGAATGGATGAAACTAGGACATGTGAGTTAAGTCCTCACTTAACACCTTGGATTGGTTCTGCAACTCACAACGAAACAATGTAGAAACCAATTTCCCCATAGGCTAATTGATATAAACAAGAGTGAAGTTCTGTTATTGTAACAACCTCATAACAAAACGAAATCACATAAAACAATGTAATTCCAGGACCTGCTGTATTGCAAGGCAGATTTTTTTCATGCTCTAAGGCCAGCCTGTAGATATTGCATACTGACTGCTTGCTACGTGTCATACAGATCCTTAATGCTTACAACTCTGCATTATTTAGCCCATTTTACAGATGAGGAAACTGAGTTTCTCATAGGGTGACTTGCCGGAATGCCAACCCGGGTGCATCAACTGCAAAGTATATGCACTCTCACTGCCGACAATGCGGCAGTTCACACACTTTGACCGGGCCTGTTTGGTTCCCTAGCATCATTTAAAGTGGTTGACGAGACATATAAATGCAAAACTACAAAGCAAAATTACATATAAAACGCACACTCACTGATATCAGATCTAATAAGAGAAGGTACTGACGGCTTTTCTTCTGTCTGGGATTGGCTGCCTTACAAACGTCATCGCACCCTGTTGCAGTGCACCTTGCTACACAGGCAGTTTCAGAGGTGAAACCTACACAAACGAAATCATAAAGCTGCCAGTAATCAAAAATGCTAATAACTCTCCAATACGCAACAATTGGCAACACACATCCTTGACTAGGATATGGTTTTTTACACCAATTCCCTTCCTTACAGTTAAAAATAATCCACGTACTTAACATTGACTGTGCACAGCTGCACCTGCACACGAGTTGTCTAACGGGTCAACACCGATCCACTTTACTATTTAAAAAATAAAAATAAAAATACAAACAAAGCCTTCCATCTTGATAATAATCGCTCGCACGCTGTAGGCACGCGTATCTCCGAGGGAAAGCGCGTCCCTGCGACGGACTCCAGCACTTCATTCGGAATCACCCACTCGGATTCCCTACTATCGGTCAGGAGAGAATTAAAAACCGTACATTTAAAAAAAAAAAGAAAGAAAAAACGGCAATGGTAGGAGGTTATCTGCTCAGTTCCAAGGAGCCCTGGCATTCAGTCTGAGGCACCAACACAAGCCGCTTGTATTTCTAAGGCGCTTTGGGCAGGTTGGGAGCGTTTGGCGGCCGCGAGCGCAGCGGCGGGGACTCCAGGACCCGCCGCGTCCGGATGCTCAGGGCGGGCGAGGAGGGCCCGGCGCCCGCGGCGACCCGAGGCCGGGCAGGGCCCGCTCGCGCCGCGCTCGACCCCCCGCGGCCCGGACGCTCCGGCCGGACTGGGCCTGTGCGTGGGGACCCTCGCCACACCCCGCAGAGTCCCTGGGAGGGTACCTGGACGGAGGGACTCACCTCGGCGCCGGCGGAGCCAGCGCTCCGGGGCGCAGGGATGCGCTGGACAGCGAGCCGGGGGGCGCCGCGCGGGGGGCGGGCGACGCGCGTGCGTCGAGGGGCGGGGCTATATATGCGTGCGTCGAGGGGCGGGGCGACGTGCGTGCGTTGAGGGGGCGGGGCTTGATGGGACGCTCTCCGGGAGAGAGGGAACCAGGGAGAAGAGCACGAAACATCGCGATAATTCCGCCCTGTTCTCGCGGCGTCACGATTGGTCAGACGAGAGGCGCGTTCGCCAGGCAATGCGGCTATTGGCTGAGAGAGCTGCTCTTTGGAGGCCGGCCCCGCCCACCCGCGCGGCCCTCGCTTCCGGCTCCGTCGCGGGGGCGTGGCCGTGGCTTCGGCGTGGGGGTAGGAGGGCTCGTTGGGCCGGCTGCCGCCGCAGGAAGCGTCAGTCACCACTTTCCTTCCTTCGTGCGTGCACTTCTCAGGCATGCACGCTCCCCTTCAGTGCACACGTTCAGGGATTGCCACAGGAACGCCCGAGCGCTTCCTGGGGACCAGGCCAGCGCCCTAAGAGCTGCGCGTAGGTTACCCACCCGACAAGCCCACAGCAGCCCTTTGACGCAGGTACCGCAGCTACTCTCGCCCGACAGATGACAAACTGAGGCTGGGCGGGGTTCATGGGTCATGGCCAAGGTGAGGGAGCAAGTCGTGAGCCCAAGAACGGGGATGCCAGGGCCGTTGCCCTCGCTGAGAGGCCCCTTCCGCAGATGGGGCAGGGACCCATCTCTCTCTCTCTGCTCTTGAAATACCTCGTGTTAGAAAAGATCGCGGAAAAGCACAGTAACCACTTAGTAAGTTCAATATCAGGGCAGTTCCTAAGGGATGCAGGACGGGGCGAATCGCCCCGAGTGGAGGGGAGACCCAGCCCTGCGTGGAGAGAAGGCAGAGGGTCACCTGGGGGAGAGGGGAGCAAGAATTTCAACACCCACGCCCACGTGAGAGTCCAAAGGACCGTTTTATAGAAAGGGTGACACGCCACACAGTGTGTGGTCTCCGCTCAGAGGCAAAAAAAAAAAAACAAAATGACAGGGAGAGACAGAGTAAAGGCGCTGACTGAGAGGGATGTGCAAAGGCAGTGAGCGAGTAGGGGCTAGTGAGAGGGACAGAGACAGGAGAGACGAGAACAGTGAGAGGCACAAAGTAAAGGCGCTGAGGGGGACCCAGAGTGTTCAGGGAGTTCAGTTTATATGTCATTCTTTAGTTCCCAGTTCCTTTGATATGGACGTACAGCGAGGAAGGGTGAGAGTATGTAGTGCCCAGAGCCCCTGGCTGGCCCTTTCCAGCCTTTAATCTTTAGCGCCCCCATGGTTTTAGCCCTAGGGAATGACTCTTGGTCCCTGATCCCCCTTCCCAGGTGTGCTGAATGGGTTAGCTAATCACAGCAGAAATCTTTGTTTGAAGATGCCCCAGCCTGGTTCAGGGCCGATCAGCATGTTGCAGTCTCTGATAGTGTATTAACATTTTAATTCTCGCGCTTCCTCCCTACTTACTACGTGACCCAGTAGGCTGCGAATAAATATTTCTTAAAGACAAAAATTCCTTCAAGGAAAGAGAGCTTTACACTGGGGAGGAGGGAAGGGGGAGGGGGGAAATTCAAGGATTGGTAGGGAACATTAAAAAGCAAACATTTTTTAAATACCTTGTTTGTTATATGGCAACTTTCCCTCTGAAATGAGATTAAAAAAATCTCTTTTTTCCTCTCATGAAACTGCTGTTATTTATTGTTCTTTGAAAAGCTTGATATCGATCAATTTACCACTGGTTCACTGTCAAGCAGCCTTGACTTTATAATTAGTTTTACATTAGTTTAATTGTTAGAGATGAGTAACCTAGAAAGCAGAGTTATAGTGAGTAAAAATAAAACCTATGCCAAAACAAGGCATGAGTTATAATGAAGTACCTATTATCCATCAAGCGTGATCTTCAGAAATTACTGAAGTATACGGCATGGTACATGTCATGCATTTCTTAGACCCTTTTTACAGGTTTCAAAATACCTAAGAATTTGTAACACTTAGGAATTTTTTGCTAGACTTAAAATGAGGACACCTACAGTTTGTGTAAAAACAAAATTCTTTGGGATATTAAAGATCAATCCAAATAATGAGACCCACTCCCAATATTGAAGACACACACACGATTAACAATAAAATGGTTTCTTAGAAAGTAACCAGTGTTAAACCTCTTATTTTCATTTCTTTAAAAAAGGAACTATTTTAATGCATTAATTTAGCATTCAATATTTGCTCAAGAAAAACGAATCATCTTAAAAACAACTTCTACCCACCCCCCACACCTAACTATGAAGTTGACACAAAAGTAAGCCAAGTGATTCTGTGGTTAATATAGTAAGTATCCTATGGCTAAGTTAGAAATTCTCTAAATCTGTCACACATCAATTTTCACAGTTTGCCTCCCTCAAAACAAGGGTGGAGGGAATACTCTAAACTAGTGATTCAGCATTCTTTGAAAAGTTTTAACATCAATAGGCAGCGATACCACTTTAAGAAAATGCCCAGGAAAAGACAACCCCACTTTAAAATTCCCACCTCTGGCTGCAAAGGATTGGATTTCAAACTTCGACAAAATACTCTTCTCCACTCCCTATTGGTGCATGCTCTGATCATTCATTCTTCCGCCTGGAGTTTGGTGGGGTACCGGGCTGCTCTGGGGGAGAAGGCTACTCTGCTTTACTCTGGAGCTACCCCACCTTAGACTTGTTGATGCTTATCAATCCGTTCAAAGAATCACCAAACGGATACAGCGGGATCCAGTCTGTCAAATCAGGCTGTTGAGACAGCTGTGTAATTCGAGAAAGAAACGGAGAACCTCTCAAGCATGCAGGGTAAATTAACAAAGGGTTTTATGATGCAGAGTTAGTTGTGAGAGTTTTCCTGATTTTCTGCTAGTTTTAAAGGAGTAAGTGTCTCCTTTAAAGCAGCTAAAATGTGGGCACAGTCTAAGAGTCACAAAAAGAGGGGTTTTTGGAGGGTGTTTTTCTCTTTTAGGAGTGGGGTTAGAAGAACATTATTTTCAGATTAGCAGTGGAGTTTTGAATGATAAAGGGAACAAGGGATAAGGTTAATTATAGATTATTTTATACTCTAAGAAGCTGGTTTTTTGTTGTTACTTTAATATGGATTTAGAGGGACACAATGTTATTGTAATTATTAAGTGAAAAGGATATATTTTGTATGTTATACCTAGCGTAATAGACAACCCATCTATTAAAAAACATGAGAAAATTAGAATCATCTTTGGATTCAAATTTCGTGTATATTTGTAGGTAAGGAGATCCAGGGACAATCTGCTAATGACCAAGCAAAACATAATATTGGTACACAAAGCAGAATCAATAGGTAATTAATGATAAATGATCAAAAATGAAATTCGGCACTTCTGCAGTATTTCAAAAATGATATTTTCATTAAAAATAGAAAATATTTTAATATTTTAGGAAAATATTGATAAATGAGAGAATAACATATTAAAGCATATTTGAAATAGCAACATATGTATTTAGGATCTACCCCAATGTATAATTCCAAAATATAACATCTTAAAGATTCTTCAAACATTGATTCCTCTAGTAAATAGGATACCTAGTGGCACATTTATACCTCTACAAGGCCTAACTCATAATAGGAGTGCAATAAATATTTCTTGAAGAGTCTCCGTTAATCCATATAGGGGGATATAAAATTTATAAAAAAGTTTCTCAAGCAACTCATACTCATAGTGGGGAGACTGAAACTAAAAACATTTAAAAGAAAAGTTCTGGATAGTTCTTCATGCATAGAACCTCATGCTTGTTTTGGACCATAGGTGCTTCAGGCACTTAGATTGATGTGAGCTGAAATATTCAAGAAATTCTTCACAGGAGGGCCAGGACCCAGTGTGGGCCTGAGAAATGGGTGAAATTTCAGTTGGAAGAAAAGAAAGGAAGTGGCATCCTATGGGTGAGTTGTCAGCAAATATATGTAGCCTAACGAGTAACTGGCTCTGCTGAAGCAAAATGTTTGATGGGAGGCCTTGGTTTAAAAAAAAAAAAAAAGCATAAGAAGTTATATGAAGAGTCAAATTTGCCAGAATTAAGGAAAAATATGTATTTCTGAAAGTAACTGGAAATCATCATTTAACACTTATTTTTCTATCTCAAAACCAGAGGATAATGTATATAAAAATATGCAAGAATCACAGGAAACCCAGATATCCAGCCACCTAAATGAAATGGTTGGTGCTGTCCGCCTAACGCCTCGAAAGAAGATCTCGAAACAGCTGACTCAGACGTTGCTCTTCCAGCCGCCTCGAGAGAAACTCCACCTGTGTGAAGAGAAAGCAAAGTCCTACTCCAGCAGGCATGAAGTAAGGGGCCTTTCTTTTCTAAACTGCGCTCCGGGAATTGAGGAGTGTAATAGCTTAGGGTTACACCCCTGCGATCTGGAGCTTGGCAGAAGAATGTTTACAGGAGTGGGCCTTTGTCACAGCTCAGTCGGGGGTAGAACAGCTCAGGGCTCCATCACAGCAGGTGGCAGTCAGCTTTTGTTTGCTGAATGGATGCTCAAATGAACAAACAAGTCTCACCTGACTTGTGTGTGTAATGGAATGACTGGCTGGCTGTAGGCTTCACCCATCAGTCAGGAAAGAATCAGCGTCCCTTATGGCCCAGGTGTAGGTAGTGCAACACACCATCAAGCAGATGAGGTTTCTGCTCTCCAGAGCTTGGATTTCCTAGGTTCTTTATCTTGCTCTGTCTATACTTCTCCTTAAAAATTTTACTCGTTCTCTCATTCATTCATTCAATATGCATTTCTCTACCACCTTATATGTGTTGGGCCCTGTTCATTCACTCATTCATCTCTCAAATATCTGTGTAATAAGTGCCAGGTGCTATGCAGGGGCTGGGGGCACTGTCAGGAAGGCCACAGGCTCTGCCTCAGAGGGACCCATGGTTTGGTTGGGAAGATAGACAGGGGGACAGATAGTGGTAGTCAGTGTGATAAGGTCTGTGAGGGACACAGCTCAGGTGAACGTGAGGGCAGGGGTTTGGGGGAAGAGGACTGGGCATTGAGCCTGACCATGGTATGGGGCAGCGATGGAGATAAGTTTCAGGTGTGTACAGCATCGTGCTTCCATACAAAATGATCACCACGGTGAGTCTAGTGAACATCATCACCACAGATAGTTACAATTTTTTTCTTGTGATGAGAAGTTTTTAAGATCTACTGTCTTAGCCACTTGCAAATACACCATACAGTATTATTAGCTGTGGTCACCACCCTGGGCTGTCTTTTAGATCCCAGGCCTCATTTATTCTATGACTTGAATTTTGTCCCTTTTGACCCCTTCACTCATTCTGCCCACCCCCCATCCCTACCCCACCAACTCTGGCAACTGCCAGTCTGTTCTCCATATCTATGAGTTTGTCGTTTTTTCTTTTTTTTTTTAGATTACACATATAAGTGAGATCACATGATATTTGTCTTTGACTTACTTCACTTGGCATAATGCCTTCGGGTTCCATTCATGCTATTGTACATGGCAGGATTTTCTTCCTTATCATGGCTGGATAATACTCCAGTGTGTGTGTGTGTGTGTGTGTGTGTGTGTGTGTGTGTGTGTGTGTGTGTGTGTGTGTGTGTGTGTGTGTGTGTGTGTGTGTGTGTGTGTGTGTGTGTGTGTGTGTGTGTGTGTGTGTGTGTGTGTGTGTGTGTGTGTGTGTGTGTGTGTGTGTGTGTGTGTGTGTGTGTGTGTGTGTGTGTGTGTGTGTGTGTGTGTGTGTGTGTGTGTGTGTGTGTGTGTGTGTGTGTGTGTGTGTGTGTGTGTGTGTGTGTGTGTGTGTGTGTGTGTGTGTGTGTGTGTGTGTGTGTGTGTGTGTGTGTGTGTGTGTGTGTGTGTGTGTGTGTGTGTGTGTGTGTGTGTGTGTGTGTGTGTGTGTGTGTGTGTGTGTGTGTGTGTGTGTGTGTATGTGTGTATGTGTATCACCCTTTCCTTATCTATTCATCCAGTAATGGACACTTAGCTTGTTTCTACGAGATGCAGGCAGGCTCTAGGGACACAAGGCAGGAAATGAGATTGATTTATGGACAGGAGCTGGGCCCAGTGGGTTTTCAAAGCCCAGGGAAAGAATTTAGATTTTCTCCTCCAGGTGTAAGAAACTACCATAGGATTGTAAGCAGGGGAGTGCCATGAGCAGGTTTCAGTTTCTGGAACAGTCACTCAGGTGGCTGGAGAAGGAGGGTCATTTCAGAGGATATCTGCAATAATCCCAGCAGCAACAGCAAGAGCCCAGACTAGAGCAGAGACGGTAGAGACACTGAGATCTTTTGACAGGAATTTAGAAATGCAAATCAGCAGTGCCTGGTGACTGAGGGGACACAGGGGATGGAAAGGCGACAGCCAGCCAGAAGGGTCGCATAGGATTCCCGACTTAGGTCTCAGCTGGCATGGTGACTGGACGCTTGCTAGTCCCCTTCGTCACTGCAACAAATACAGGAGGAAGAGCGGGATTGCGGAGAGAGGGCATGAATCCAGTTTTGAATACGTGCGTATTCATTATGCAACAGCTATTTATGAAACACCTACTATGTGCCAGGCTTTGTGCTAGGTAGGCCGAGGCTGGCAGCCTTTCTCTGCTAGAGAATTAAGCTATTCTGCCCCAAACGGATTGTTTGTTGCCTGTTTTGTTCTTTGACATATCCCAGGTGCTTAGAACCAAGTCTAGCACGTAGTAGGCCCTCAATAAACATATATCCAATGGATGTAAGTACAAATATCGTGCCTTGTGGCTCTGTGCTTTAAAGCTGGCTAAATGGCTTCTCTGCCTCACAGTACCGGCAGGCGATCCGGGAGCTGGTGCGCTGTGTTGCCCTGACACGGATTTGCTATGGGGACCCCCACTGGAAACTGGCAGAGGCTCATGTCAACCTGGCTCAAGGCTACCTCCAGCTGAGAGGTGAGTTTTCTGCATTTGTCCTCCCAAATGTAACTCACACTTCACTGGAAGGATTGCGTTGTCTTGAACATTCTCCACTCCACACAGTGAGAAGCCATCTCCCTCAGAAAGAGTCAAGGAGATTTTTTTTAATATAACAAATAAAAAAAAGAAGAAAGATTTTAGCACTTTGGAGCTTTGTTTTTTATAATCTTAAGAGAATTAATTTGTTAGGTTTGAAGACATTATAGAAAGGGCCTGGGGCACGGAGTAGGGGCCTAAAATGGGATCCATTCACGTTCATATTGATGAAGAGGCTCTTGCCTGTAAGCCATCAGCTCCCCCCCACCGCCCCACTTAAATAAAAAATTAAACCAAGTGGGCATAAACAGAAGGTAATTCATTGGATCATACAATTTAATAATCCAAGGGTAAAACTTACTGTAGGCTTGGCAAGACTCAGGGTTTCAAACCATGTGATCTGTTTCCATTTCTCTTTCTTTCCACCACTTGCCTGTTTTTCTCTGTATCGTCTCCATTTCTTTGCCAGGCTTTGCCCACAACATTTAGACTTCGTCCTCAGAATTCCCCAGGAGAAAAAGACTGTCTCTCCACCAAATCTCAGGACGTGGGCATTCTGATTGGGTCAGCGTGGGTTGCATACCGAAGGCCAGGGATACTCTGATTGGCCAGACCAGTCTTTTGGCTCTACCTATGGGTCCCGGGGAGAGGCTGGCCTTGGCTAAATCACACGAATTGGGGGTCACATATCCCCAAAAGAAGACAGAAAAGGAGGATGGGTTCAGGGAAGGTAAAAACAACAGGATATCATGTCCTCTTTCTGATTGGGCAACTTAGGACTGGGGGCACGAGAGCACATCTTTGTACTGTGTTTTTCTTCGTGTGAAAGATGATGATGGTGATGCTGCTGGTGGTGGTCATAGTGATGATGGTGCTCAGTTTCCAGGATCTGCCCAGTGAGTGAACAAAATAACAGTCATGGAAAACACCACGATGCCACACGTAAAATTGCCACCTGACAAATTTGCCCAACTCTGGTTATAGACTGGTCTTACCTATTAGACGAGGGTCTGTCAGAGCTAGTGGGGACCTTGGAGATCATCCAGTTCACACGCCCCCACCCCTACCTCCTGTGTTTTTAATTCAGAGGAGATAAGTCCGAGTTGACACAGCTCACCCCAGAGCACTTTGTTAATAAGCAGATGATCAGAGACTCTGCTCTAGAAATTTGGATGCTGGTACCTGGCATCTGGGATTTCAAATGATGCTTTTCCTTCCACAGTCTGCTCCCTTTCTGCGTGACAGTCTTTCTCTCTCAGTTTAAAGTAAAAACAGTGTCTGCTATTTGCTGACGTCCTATAGGGTGCTGGTCCCTATGCTATTTTCCATGCGTAATCTCATTCAGTCTTTCCACCATCCTATAAGGTGGGTAATATTGTTATCCCTGCTTATAGTTGAGGAAGCTGAGGCCAGAGTTTCAGGGTGAGTGGCGAGCGCATAAGAGCAGGGACTTCATTCTGGTCAGTGTGACTTCAGAGCCAGTGTCCCTGAACCTCAACCCCAACTGCCTCCAGTACACTGAGCGCCCATGATGCGAATGAGTGGACCAAGTTGAAAACACAGTCTACCATGCCTTGTGCAGTATTCGTGCCTAGTAGGCACCAATAGATTTCTGGCACGTTGAGGAAGTGTGTGCTTTCAAGAAAATAAGACACAATTCTGTGAGAGGTTCTTCATGAAGAGCACACCCTGAATTTTCTCTATCAGGAAATATATTCTCTATATAGGAACTGAATCAGCTTCATATTTGACAGCGATTTTAGAGAATTGAGATACGATTCCATAGAATGAAGAACACAGGACCAGGAGTGTGTGGACATGAGTGGAGGGAGGTGTGTTAGGGTGGGGAGGGGGGTGGCAGAGTGAAATGAAACGCCCCCAAGAAGCAGGAATAAAAGGTTGGAACACATTAGCCCATTACCTCATTGCAGTCGTGATTATAAATGTCCGTCGATGTCATCATATTTGTATTATGTGAAAATAACTCTCCAGAGTCAGGTGAGCAGGAGATTCCGAATTTTTAGCATTTCATTAAGCTTGCCACCACAAAGCCAGATTTAAAATCCACGAATGTCTTCTTTCCTGCCCAGAATGCGACAGTCCTTGTATTCCATAAAACTTTTTATAACTATTTAGAACACGTTTTACGTCTGATATCGGTGAGCTTGCAAAGCTGTTCCATTCCTGCTCATTCTGTTCATTTCATGTCTTAAAAAACACATTCTGGGAAAAAAATTTATCTTGAGTACTAGAGTGGGAAGATTTTATTTTAAGTACTAGGTACAAAACGCTTCTTTGATTTCTGCAGTTGTGACAGTCTTTCAGCTGCCGTGATACATCTCCAGGTGTCACTTGACGATACGTGAAGGAGGCCTCATTAGATTCCTGTCCAGCTGAGATGAAAGAGACACTTCTTTTTTCTTTGTCCACAGGACTGTCCCTGCAGGCAAAACAACATGCGGAAAAAGCCAGAGAAATCCTCACCAACGCCATCATGCCTCCCTACAGCGACAATCTGGACGTTTTCAAGTGTTCAGTTGAGCTTTTCCATACGTTGGGGAGAGCCTTACTCTCCATTCAGAAGTATCCTTTGCCTCCACTCCTTACCAACACAAATATCGCTCAGAGTGCTGGTATTTAATGCTCAAGGCCAGACTTGGGGGGGGGTGATGGGACGTATGAGAGCCAGAGACATCCAGAAACGGGGGTCCCAGAAATCTAGAACCAAGTGTAAAGTTTCCTGAACACAACTCAGATTTAAGGAAGCTGCAGAGAACTTGGCAAAAGCCGAGAGACTTTTGAAGGAGCTGCTGCAGTGCGGAAGGATCATGAAGGACGAATGGATAGAAATTCAAGCTCAGATCACATTGTCATTCGCACAGTGAGTTCCTGGGTTAGGACTTTCTGTGTACGTGAGGGCTGGGGGTTCATTGCCAGAAGCATCTGTCTTCAAGCGTGAGGCATTTCTTTGTGATGCTGTGTCCTGGTTTTTACAGTTATGACAATGTTTCATGCTGACGGGACATGTTTCCATGTGTCACTTGACAGTAAGTTTGCAGTATGTATCTCCCTGTTTCCCACTCAGCGTTGTTTGTAGTTGGTGTCTACACCTTAGTTCACTACTGCTGCTGGCTGCTCCTCAGCGCCCCGTAGAAGGGGTCTGCCACACTGTGCTCAGCCATCCTCCTAGCTCTCGCCACTCAGCTTGTCCTCAGCTTGTGCTCCCATGACGGCGCTGCCATGAGCATCCTCGCCTAGCTCCACTCCTGTGGCCAAAATGGACTTTTACTGAGTTCTGTACCACGGGGGGTAGGGTTGCGTGGTCACAGGGTACATCCGAATAGATAAAACTGCGATCTCTTTTTACAAAGAAAATGATCCATGGTTAACATCACAGATGATTCTCACAAGCAAAATGTTAGTGGAAGAAGCCAGACCCCAAGAATTCATGCCGTAGCCTTGCCCTTCTGTAAGGAGAGGAGGCCCAGGGCAGGGACTGCAAGGAGCTATCAGTTCAGAATTCTCTCTTGTGTGGTACGATGGGACATATGCCAACCAGAGGTGCGAGATCTGATATTTATTACTATCTGTTGAGACCTGGCTCACATTATTCTTGAACAATGTTAATACAGAATAGAAGAAATTATCTTTTTCTGCCAAAATCTGCACCTCCCTCCCAGACTGCTGTCCAAGGGAGCAGTTCCAGACCTGGCCGGCAGATGGCGCGCCTCGCACGCCTACCCCGGTAGCACACTGAGCAGAGTTTCTTCAACTTTTGTTTCTTTTTTCCCATCCGGATTCTTCCACCTTGACAGAGCCACCGGCCTCTCCTTGTTGAAAACTGCCGGTTCTCATTCCATCGCCTGGCTCCGTTCCCTCCTCGAAATGTGGATGTTTTGTGCCAACTGAGGTGCTGCTTTAAGAAGTGATGAAGCCTTTGGTTTTGTTCCTGTCTGTAGTTGTAATCGCAGGCACAGGGGCCTCTGCTTTGGCCAGGTCTCGGAGGTGTTGGAAGGCCAGGATGATTTCCCAGGCAGCTCTCGGGGGATTTACATTTCTCTTAAAAAGGGTATCTTTTAGGTGCATCCTCTCCTCCTCCTCCTGCCTTGCCTTTTATGGTCCTTGTCAGAGTGTGAGAGTGAGTCACGCTCCCTGCCTTCGTCCATCCCTGCATGTGGCCCGAAGCCTCCTCCCTTCCACCTTGCTGTGATTTCATCCCAGAAATGATCGGATTTTAAAGCACGTGCCTACCTCACAGACTCATATTCTCTCTTCCAGGCTGCCCCTGGCGTGCAATATTCTTTCCTGTATATATTTTTCCCTCCTGACTTGAGTAGGCCGAGTGTTTTTGTCTTTGCTCTCTTGTGAGCCACCGAAGCTGAGAATCGGATGGTCTTTTCTAATTCATTCGTAAGTTCGAGTTTGTTTCTTCGTCTTGAGGTTTGAGAAGGTGATTGTAACAGGTTTTTAAAGAAAAAAAAGGAAATAGGAAAGGTTTCTCCTTTAGCCAGTTCTTCTTGGAAACGGGTAGAAGGTAATGGAAAAAAAAAAAAAACCCAAAACAATGGCAGGTTGGGGCAGTATGTATACCTACCTCCTGCCATCACCTCATTAGCGTGCTGGAATTTTACTCCCTTGCATCTGCTTCCCCACAAAGCATGCCCACTGGCTTTTATGGGAAATATTTGACCCTTCGGCAATAATGTTTACTTTCAGATCCCACTGTCGTCCCTCAATTGGTCCAAGCAGCTTTCATCTCTAAATCTAACTTCTGCTTTCTAGACTCTGCTTTTATTTATTATTATTTTTTTTATTGCATACCATCATCTGGAGGTCCTGAGGTCCAAGCTGCACCTCTGTAGACGTGTTTCTTTAATAAGTCACTTTCTCTGTGTTTGTCTTTGGGATGTAAAGGCTCTGACAAATGCTCACGTGTTCAAAGCCTTGCTTCTCCCTTTCCTGCTCCCGGGAAATGTGCTGCTGTTCTCCAGCAAAGATGTTTCTCCTGTCAGCTCCTCCTGTGGGACACTGTGTGCTTGGAGCGCTTTATGCCTCATCAACCAAGAAGAAGATTTTTTTTTTCCTGGCACTGATTGAAGCAAGGCTCTCAACTTACACTTAAAAAAAAAAAAATTCTTTTTAATGTGGGGAAGCAGAAAAGCCACACAGCAGAGATGGCTTTCATATACTCTGTCTCCTTCTTATTTCTTGAATCCACTAACGCTTTACTGTTCCAGAGTGTTGTGTTTCTGTTTTCCCTCTCTGTCACTATGTCCTTTCTAACACTGCGTCAGGATGCAGTGAAACACACATTTTTCTTAAACATTTGCAAATAATAATAATGGCAATTTTCAACAATTGCACTAGCTACCAGTTCTCGACCTCTTTCTTTGCCAGGCCCTAGCTAAGCGCTTTGCAAGGCCTCATCCTCTCTAAGCCACAGTCCTCCCCACTCATGAGGTCCTCTGCTTATTTCTATTTTCAAATGAAGCATCTGAGGCTGAGAGAAGTAACATCATTTCCAAGGGTCACAGCTGGGAGGTGGCAGAGCAGCGCTGTCTGTTACGTTCTTGCTTCTAGACCCTGAACCGTATCACCTGTCAACGTGCTCTCCAGAGCAAAGTCTTTCCCTGTGGCAGAGGGAGACCCAGGTATAAACCTTTGTTCCCTCTGCCTCCAGGAAATCTCACTCATCCTCTTTCAGGGTCTATTTACATCAGAATCCGACCATCAATAGTGTCCCCACAAAGCCTCTGCTTTTCACTGGGGCTCAGTATTCTTACCAAATTCCAGACCTTTTCTAAGGAAACCCTCTGTTGCCTCAGTAATGCCACAGGGGACTACATTTACTTGTTGCACGTTAAGACCAAGTGTTCATCCTTTGAGAGGAAAGGAGATAGCATCTCACCACGTGCTCTGTAGAATTACTGCGGATATATTTTCATTCAATACAATATGCCATGGTTTAAGTTGTGGACCTGCCAGATTAACATACGGCCACATTCTGCTTTCAGAATTCTCTGTCTTGTCATCTGTCTGCTGTGCTTCCCGAAGCGTTTTGATAGCTTTAGGATCATGCATTTTATGGGCATACTAGCTAATAAATCCTCAAAGCGTCCCTGGCAGGTAGCTAGAAATGAAAAGGAGAAAACGCTGCTCTCTCAAACATTACATGTGAGCAAATGGAGACAGAAAGATTACCTGAAATTGACTGATGCTCTAAGTGAGTTGGAGATGGAGGGTAAGACCGTAATTTAGTTATTTCCTGATATAATCCCCCCTTGATTCCTTTTTTATTAAATATATTGTGAAGCTAAAGTGATTTTATTTTCCATTCTGTCTATTATGGGAACAGCGTGCTGTCGGGGGCCTCTGGAAGGCTCACTGTACAGTGCATTAGGTTGACAGCCTCTGTTTCCAGCTGCGGGTTGTTAGTGCCAGGGTCTCAGAATGGCATGCAACAGCACCCCCACACAGCGAGGCACCGAAAGCACTTCATTCTGTGCACACAGCACACAGCAGAGAGCTGTCTTTGCGCATCTTTTAAAGAAAATATCTCAGGCATATGAAAGTATAGATATTGATACACAATGCCAACCAGAACATTCCAGATAAATGGAAAGCCTGTTTATGCATTTTTGCCAATCCTGTTTTCTTCCCTGCACATTACAGGTAATTATTTTGCTGAATTTAGTGTTTTTCATTCGTTTGAATGTATACATGTATGTGTGTGTGTATGTATGTGTGTATATATATATATATATATAATGCACAGCATGATTTTTTGTCTTTAAAACTTTATGTGCATATTTTCTTCTATAGCTTGCTTTTTTTTCTTGCATTACATTTGTATCTTTGGGATGTATCAATGCCAGTTGATGTGTGTAGGGCCGATCTCTTCATTTTAAACCTTCGTACTGCGCTTAATCCATCTGACTTTCCCTAATTATCCATTCTCATGAACATGAGGGTTGATGTGCAAATGGCCTCCAGTTTTTCACAGTTAGAATCACTGTTTTCGTGATCACGCTTACCCGTGTCTGGGGAGGATTGTCTCTGGATTGTATTCCAGGAGGGGATTGCAGTTATAATACAGCATGAGAGAGATTTTCTGAGCAGGGGGTTCACAGTTCTGTGGGAGCAGAGAGTCAGGTGTTCACAGAGCCACCCAACTCAGTCTGGAATGTCAGAGAACAAAGCCAGGGATGGGATGAGGGAGCCGGGTACCAGGACACACCATTTAAGGACACCTTGGAAGGGAAGGACCTATTCTTTACTTCCTTGGCACATGCTTCATCATTTATGAACATGAAAAAGGAAGAAGAAATTTTTTTTTTCTTTTGCTCAAGGATCCATGGCATCGTCTGAGCTCTGGAGGAGGCTATGTTAGGTAGGGAAAAGTCTGAAGTCATTTAGAAAGTACGTGATCTCTAGATTCTCAACCAGAAGTTGGCATTTATTTATTTATTTATTTATTTATTTTTTTATTTTTTTATTTTTTTTTTTTGGTAAAGGCCCAGAGAGCTACTCAACTCTGCCACTGTAGTGCAAAAGCAGCCGCAGACAATATGTTAACAAGCGGGCATGGCTATGTACCAATAAAACCTTATTTACAAAACCAGTGAGTAGATTTGGCCCCCAGGCCATAGTTTGCTGACTCCTGTTTTCTATTATGTAATCTTCATCTACCAGGAATCTACTTGTTTGGCTAAGTGATTTGTTGTCAACCATGTGCTTCAAAGCCTCTTTCTGTCACCAAACAAGGCACTGGGTTTTCTCTTGAAAAAGAAAACGTGATACCTACAAAAGTAATTATTACATTCTAAGCTGAGAAATCAGAAGGGAAGTCCTGTATGACTAGGTCATCTCTTAATCCCTTCCCTTTCAAGGTTAGGGTTGCTGCAAGCTACCTACTTGGTCCAGAAACATATTGCTGTCCTCTTCCTGTGTTTTAAAACCTTTTTATAATTTTTGAGAAAATCCTAGTTCATAAGCTATGCAGTTTGGGAATTGGAAGTCCTTTTTAAAGTAAAGATTCTGGGGCAGAATGCAGCATAGGAAGGGTTGGTATCTCTCATTACAAATTTTGTACATTACTTTTCCATGTAAAAAAAAAAATGTTTCTAATAGTCTTACCAAATATTTTGGAGAAGATTGTTTTTAAATGTCTGTTACTGTATTTGCTAAACAAAATATAGAGATACATTTTTTTTTATATATGAGAGAGTCCTTTCTCAAGAAGGGACAAGAATATTTCCCAACTGCCACCCTTACCTGTAACTTTTAAATTAACATTTTTTTCTGATATAACAGTACTACAGTTTTATAGAAAAAAATTCGGGAAATTTAGAGGATATAAACACAAAAAGTAGAATCACTAACAACCCATTCTTAACGATAACTATTGCTAACATCTTAGTGATCATTTAGATCTCTTTATGCATATGTGTACATCTAGATTAGATATATTAATTTTCATATGCATGAGATATTATAGAAAGTATTTTTGTAATCTGCCTTTTTACTGAAGAGTATATAGTGGAGATACTTCTATATGGATAAATATGGTTTGGCATTAGCTCTAATGGCCAAGTGGCATCCTATAGTATGGATGTATTTACTGGAAGCTGCTTGGATAACTGCCTCTGGGTTTATTTTAAGTGCTTTGTACTTTTCCACTATTACAAAGAATGCATAGGTAAACATTCTTAAATATATCTTCTTGTCTCTCCACAGTATCTCTTCGAAATAAGCTCCTGAAGTGCAACTAGCAGAAATGTGTGTGTACATATATATATATATATATATATATATATATATATATATATATATACAATTTTGATACAGAAAAGGTTATATCCAAATTATATTCTCCCCAACAGTTAATGATAGTGCTTCACAATCTCACCACTATTGGAGATTTTCTATAATTTCTCAACAGATCAATTATCAGCATCACAGGGTCCTTAATGGTTGCTGTTGTCATGAAGCATTTTGCATTTTTTAAACCAACACCTACATAGCACTCACTATGTGTCAGAGACTGTTCAAGGTGTTTTTGTATGAATATTACCTAATTTAATAATCTTCATAACTCGGTGAAGTGAGCACTGTTATCTTTTACATCATGTTTAAAGTGATCACTTTGATTTTCTTTTTTCTTTTTAGGATGTATCAAAGTCAGAAGAAATCAAAAGAAGCTCTGCCCCATTACCAAGAGGCTTTAAAATATACTGAGATCAGCAAAGGCGAACAAAGTCTCGAGTGTGTACCGATACTGAGGGAATTAGCAGGTGTAGAGCAAGCCCTGGGATGCCACGATACATCCATTGACTATCTTTCACAGGTAAGCTGCGGCACGCTGGCCACCAAAGCGGTTGTCGGCCCAAGGCTTGGCATGGACATGAGCAGGATAGCTGCTCTGAGGAAGCCTGGCTTTGTTATTTGTTTGAGATGCATAGAACACGTGGCCTGAAGTAAGATGTTTAACAAACATCTTCATACAGAAGGCCAGGTGGGTGAGTGAGGCGTACCTGTCCTCCCCAGGTGTATATCCCACAAGCAGCCCGAGAGTCCTGGAAGATGGCTTTTTTTTCACACTAGGTGCATAATTTCAGTCTTATTTTCTAGACAAAATCTCTTTATCCTTTAGTATTGATCTGTTCAGAGCTTACGTTGTCAAATTAATAGGGATTCTTTATACTACCCTCTGAAACCTTCACCTGAAGCCACTTAGAGTTGTCACCTATTGGCTGCTCTTCTACTTTATCACGATGTGATGCCTCCGTGAGTGTGTCTGTCCAGAGAAGCAGAACCAATAGGATATGTGCACCCCCAGCTGAGTTGACACAAAATCAACCATTGCAGTGAATTTTTGTATCATATCATCTGCTGAAAGCACATTTTAAATTGTTTTCTGAGAATTTTTTCCTGTTAAAGTTGCAAAATATAGACTCGTTCATTCTTGTTATTTCAAACGAGATATAATAAAGACCTGGCACTGAGAGTTCTTTACTGCTGTTTTTAAAAATTTATTTGACCTTTATAGTCCCACCCACGTGTATCAGAGGGACCTGTTCCATCACTTTATCCAGATTATCTTAACTATCACTACTACCCTGTGACATGTCACTCTGTCCACTTTATAGATGAGGAAGTCAGGTATGAAAAAAGCTGAGTAATATGTCCAGGAGAACCATGCATGCTCATAGATGCCACCACCTAGACTCAAACCCAGCATCTTTAGCAAGATGATTCTGGCTGACACAGAGAGAGTGGATGGGGGAGGACGTGTTGAGAGTGGGGCACCAGTCAGGAGGCTGTGGAGGCAGCAAAGGCTAAAAGGTGATGGTGCTTGAACTAGGAAGGGGACAGTTTGGGTGAAGAGAAGCTGGCGGGTTTGACAAGGATTTAGGAGGCAGAGCCGACGACAAGTGGAGATGGATTGGATGTGGGGAAAAGCGAGGGAAGGTGAAGAGTCAAAGATGAACTGAGTGGATGCTCGTGCTCTGGGCAGTGAGGGACTCATGTGCCCGGGTGATGGAGAGATGGCGAGTTCGGGTTTTGGTGGTGAGTCTGGGTACACATGGAAGTGACAGCTAGGCAGGTAGGTAATCAGGCCTGGAGGTCAGCAAGTGTGTCAGGACGTCCCCTGCTCACACACAGCAGCAGTTCCTTGGGGGAGGATGAGATCACCTTGGGGGTCTGTGGACTGAGAAGACGACAGTGCCTTGTATGTCATGGCACTTGTGGCCTTTTAAATTTGTTTCTTGCCCATCCTTTCTCTTCCTTTTCTTTTACTCGTGACCTTGTGGGAAACACCAGGACAGTGAGGAGGACAGAAACCAGATTCATGGGAGGCAATAAATGTGGACGCCTGTTTCAAAAAGTACTGAAAGGTTGGGAAGACTGACCCAGACTGAGACAGGGCTTGGCGTGAGGGAACTGCATGATTTTGAATCTAATGAGGATTTCTCTGTATTGGGGTTATGAGGGGATTCGCTCATTTTTATCAAACTTGTAAAGTTGGATAGGCGGCCTTTATTTGTTGTTTATTCTTGAGATTAGCGAAGATTAGAGAGCATTTCAAAAGACAGTTGCGGATTATTATTAAAGAGATTGCTCAGCGAAGTCAAAATAGCATTGGACTTGAAATCAGAAGCTCCGAGTGGAAGTTTATTTAGGTTCTTCTGTTTACCAGCTGTTTGATTGGAGAAGTCATTGAGGCTTTCAAGAAAACAACAACAACAACAACAAAAAAAAAACCCTGCAAAAAGACTGTGGTCACTTTATAGAATAATTCAAAGGCTCAAGACAGAGCATTTTGTGAACCATTAGGCACGTCGCCAGTGTGAGCTATTTTTATTTATTTATTAACAGCAATTTTTAAACATTTATCAAAGCTCCCTCTTTTCTTTAGGAACTTGACCTAAGATACAGAAAGCTGCAGTGTGGCTGCAGGTCTCCAAGGGGCCTTGTGCTCAGAAGCCACTTATTAAGTTACACGCCAAGAAAAGAGATTTTATTTCCCGTCTTGTTTTCCACTCTTCATTCCTTTGGAATGAGAGAAACGCCCAGAGGGAAAAAAAAAAGACCTTTTATTTTCTGCACAATGGAGAACAGTTCCAGGGTATTTTAGGAACTAACCCATTCAAATAGAGGAAAAGAAAGCAAGGCCCACAGAGCCATCTCGCAGGGAAGGCAGCAGTCGCAGAGCCTGCTGAAAGCTGTCACCAGCCCGTCGGTCCCCCTGCAGCAGGGGCCTATGAGAAAACCACACAAATGGGATTGTTTCTGAAACTCCTCATGGCAGATTTTGGCACTAGACTCTTCTTTTCCTATCCAGAAGAGAAATTCCAGGGTTTCATTTCTGCGAGCGAGTGTGTCTGTGGGTGGAAGCTTCCAGGAGGGGGATAAATGAACACTTCACTAGCTCACACCGCTTTTTCACACCCGACACTTGAATGGCATCTCTCTCACTTCAGTCTGCAGAGTGGCCCTGATGCTCAGTCGTTCCCAAAGCTAGAGATTTGCAAAGGGTCATGAAATAATTTATCAGTTGCTCTGTCAAAGACTTTGGGGCGAGAAAAGCTGGTTTTGGGTTTCTGCTGTGGGTGAGGGATCAGCTCAGGTGATGGCTCCTGGGTGCACGTGCTGGCTCCTTGGCAAATGGCAGCGCCTCTGACCGGTTCTTGTTCATCGCCGGGTATTTGTTATAATGTGCTAGTTTTAATTTTCAAGATCTCTCAAAATACTAGCCTTTTTTGTTTGTTTGTTTAAAATTAGAAAAGATGTAGAAAGCAATTATGATTTTATGCGTTAGGAAAATGTGCTAAGACTGACAGAGATCCAGGTGCCATGCTGTTTCTTTTCAAGGAACAGCTATTTTTTTTTTTTAAATAAAAATCATAATTCTCTTTCTCTTGAAAGGCAGCCAAGCCATGCAGAAAAGGACAAAAAAATGAGTTACAAGTCAGTCCAGACCTCTCCTCCCAGAATTAGCTGATGTCGGTGACACTTGTAGCATCTTTCCCCTGTGTATGTACAGATGGGTATAAACTGAGAGACAGAGAGAGGAGGAGGGGGAAGAGGAAGGAAGGAAGGAAGGAAGGAAGGAAGGAAGGTTGATGGATTTGGCAGCATAAAAATGAAAATTTCCTCTGCAACAAAATATCCTAAACTCAAAAGATAATTGTCAAAGAGGGGGAAATATAGAAAGAGATCTTACAAAATCTACATAGAAAAGATAACTCAGTAGAGGTATGAATAAAAGGCAGGAACGGACAGTTGATGGAAGAGACACAAAAGGCCGATAACCATACAACAAAAATCCTTAGGCTCATTCGTTATTTTAAAAATGTCATTTAACCAAAGAGATGCTTTTGTTCACCTACCTGGGAGCAAACTAAGAAAGGTTGGTGACGCCACATGATGGCAAGGGTGTGGGGAATTAGGCGTCCTCATGCCTTGCTGGTAGGGGTGGGGAATGGCACCACTCGGGGGCAAAATAACTGATGTTTTCTCTCCAATTTTATAATGCCACGACCCTTTGACCCAGCAGTTACATGTCTAGAAACTCACCCAACCCATGGGTGTGTACAAGTGTGCAAAGATGTTTGAGCAGCGAAACAGAAAACTTAGAAATACCCTTAAAATCCATGAATAGGGGAGCGGTTATGGAATGATGATATATCCAGGGAATGGCATGGATGTGTGTGTTCACACACGACAGATGTTTCGTTCAATTGTTAACTTAAGAGGCCACACATGGACTGTAATGTCATCCGGTCAACAGCGGTGAGACGCTGCTGGGCACAGTGGTGGCTCCGGGACCATGGTGGGCTCAGACGTCAGGGGCCCTGCCCGTGAGGAGCGACCCAGGGAGTGAGACAGACCCTAGCTGAGTCATCACGCAGGTGAACCTAAAAGTGCAACCATGACACGCGCCACAGGGAGCAGTAGCAGGTGCTGTGACAGGTGCCCAGTGGCGTGGGGTCCCTTGAGGACTGATAAGGAGACACCCCTAAGGTGGAGGAGAGGTGAGGGAGCCGCTATGGTGACAACCCAGAGGCGGTGGTGGGAGATGGGGCTGAGCTGAGAGAGGGGGGTGGGGCACGATTCTGGTCACGTGTGTGTGTGTATGTGTGGTGGTGGGGGACACCTCAGGATTTCCAAAAGGATCCGCAGGGAACTTGATGGCCGTTTGCTCTGAGTCAGACTAGGAATGGGGGGGAAGAGAGCCTGACACCGATGGGCAGAAGGGAGGGGGCATCTAAACTTTTGTTTATTCTCTGCCACCGCTTTGGGTTTTAATTGTTAGATTCAGGCATTGCTGTCCTAAGGTAAGAACCTAGTTACAGTTGAGGGAAACACACCCTCGCAGCCAGAAAAGAACAAAAATATAAGCGAAAGGCCCGTTCTCCCTCCCTTTGGGGAAAGCTAAAATTGACACCTGGAGAGCTGCCACCCAGGACTCTCTCTGGCTATTAAAAGAACCTGGCTTAGTCTGGGGCCCTGAGAACTCGGTTTCGAATGCCTTGTGTGTCCAGCGACTTCGCTGTCCCCTATACCCCTGGGGTCCCCAGCTCCATCTTCCTCTTAGCCTAGCTCTCCGGCCACCCCTCGCCCCCTGGGATGTGTGTGGCGTGATGGGCCCGGCTGCAGCATGGGGGCCACCTGCACTCAGCATCCAGTTCTTTCTCTCTCCCAACACACAGCACTTTTCACACCCAGCCCTCCCGAGCATGGAGCGTGCCCCCACATAAATCCCATCGTCCAGCTTGCTAGAAAGTTCCTTGGCTTTCTGCTTATCACTTCAAGAACAGTGAGTTCCCTGTTGCCCGTGCCAAGCATGTAAACAACAGTGTTTCTTCTTCCCATGGCGACAGGCGCATCTCATCGTCCTGAGCAGAAAGCCCTCTCCAGAGGAGGCGATGGTGTCCGCACACTGTGTCGCCCGTGCTGCTGTCGCTTCTGGGAAGCCCGAGCACCAGGGTAAGAGCCAGACTTCCATGGGTGACAGACAGGTGCTGCCTGCTCCTTGCCTGCCCCACATCCATCTGGGTCTGTAAACCTGCTGCCTTCGGACAAGTGGATGGGGACAGAGCTGTGACAGGCCCTCCGGAGAGCCCTCGTGGCTTTATCCAGTCCTGTGCAGCTGGGCCGCTTTGTTAGTGTCACCAGAGCCCTTTCGTTTCTACCCCTGTTTGGCCTTCCTCTCCTCTTTTACTTTCAAACACAGAGCATCTTCATCCAAACATAGCCATCCAGAGCCCCAGGGAAGCCATGCCGGGCTCACAGGGAAAGCTGCCCTGCTTTCAGAGGTGAGCTATTTTTAAAGGGCGTCGCGGGACAACTGTGGCGACGGATTTGGCCTTTTGGAAGGCCGGCCTCCAGGCTCTCACTGGGCTGAGCTTTCAATGGGGATGAGCTTACCGCTTCAGGGTTCCAAGGGGAAGCCACCATTTATGACTCAAGGGGGTTTTCTCAGCCCCACATAGGAGAGCAGCGGGCTTGGGGAGTTCTTTAATCCACTATCCTGGCATCAGAGCAGACATGATGGAGAACACACATTCTAGTGCCTTCTTTTTCTTTTCTTTTCTTTTTTTTTTTTTTGGTTAGAATATTCAGAAACAGAGTAAAACTCATAAAGAAGACCTACGGGTGTATTCCAAGATGTCAGATAAAAACAGTTATGTATTCGTAGTAAAATAAAGTCCAATGTCCCAGCGAGGCTCGGGGTCGGGGTTCAGGGAGCAGGGGCTGGGCCGAGGCAAAGAGACCACTGGTCGGGGGGGGATGGCAGGGCTGCCTCTGTGAGCGGCCTGGTCTGCAGAGGTCTCCAGGCCGGGCAGGGCCTCCAGTCCAGGGAGGAGCTGGCGCAGGGATACTGGTGTCTGTCCATCTGTCTGTCCCACCTTGCAGCCCCCTCCTTCTGGAGCTTTGAGCTCCTTAGCAGAGCTGCAAGGAGCCTGTCTAGGGACAGAGAGAAAAGACAGGCGACCTTCCCAATTTCCACTCTCTGGCACACTCCACGCATAACACTCGATTTCAGAACCTTTGAAGAACCAACATTTTGACCAATTTCTGTTAACAAGACACTTAAAATGCTCCTGCGCATGATAGAATCGCCTGGAATGGCAGGAGTCACGAAGCTCAATATTTATGGGAACCAAAGAGGCGATGTGAGTGAAGCGGGTAGTTACTAGAAAACAGTCGTGGTGGCATCAAGACTCCTTACAAGTGGCAGGTCACGGTTGGCCGTAATGCGAGAGGGACAATGTGGCGTGGTGAGGACAGCGGCAAACTGGAGAAGCCACCCCCTGTCCAGAGCGAGTTGCTGCTGTGCAGGGGGCAGGCCGATGTTGGCAGATCTGCCTTTTCCAGAGATGACAGAGTTATTTGAGATCAATTTGTCATCGATGGTCGGTGGCTCGAAGGTATTTCAGGCTCCGAGCGAGGCAAAGCCAGAGCGAGGGCTGGGTGTGTACTGGAGGCCAAAGGAGGGACAGCAAGGTCCATGTGCCCGGGGATCCCGGTTCTGCTCCCCTCTGTCTGTGCTGGGCACTCTTTTTCTCTAAAAAGTGAATTATTAGTGAGAAAAATCTCTCATTTGGGGATTCTCTGTAGCCTCCTTGCTGAATGTCCATTGAAGGCATTGCCCTCTGACAAGAAAAAAAAAACAAAACCCACATCACCAGCCAAGAAGCCGGTGTGTTTCAGGCTCCACGATCAGGCTAATCCCTTCGCCCCGTGCCTTCCCTGCCTTCCTTATGCAGACAAAACCACCCCAGAAGTCACGGAGGATGCGATTGCATAAGGCCTCCCGATCCAGGCTTCTGGAATGTCGCTAACCTGGGCCTGGCCCGCATCCTGGAGCAGCCTTAGACAAACTTGGTGCTAAGAGCTCTCTGCCAGCCCTGCTAAGTGCTCCGGGCACTGGCCTGGGCTTTATAACTCTTCTCCGAAAGGACATTCAAAAGAAATGGGCCGGAGCCAAGTACATCTCAGTGTAAACCTCCGAGAGAGAGGCTGGGCCTGCCCAGCAGAGGCGGCCTTGTTTGGAGCTCCAGGCGGCTAAGGAGCTCTGCAGGGTCCTCGGGTGCCAGGACGCAATGGGCTCTGCCCCTCAGAGCCTTGGGGACAGGGGCTGGGGTCCCGGGCCACGTGGACCAGGCTCGTAAGCGTGGGGTGCATTCCTCAGATAAGCATCCTGTACCCCAGCTCGTCTGTTCCTGCCCCCACCGTCCTCGCCTGTCCCCACGTTTTACACAATAGACATGAAACGTGTGAGCGTCTGAAATGGGGCCCTGTCCTGTTTTTCTTGATAAAATGTCCCCTTTTTCACCCCGCACCATCCTCCCTTTCCTCCTGCGCCCACCTTTTCAGCCTGTCCCTGTCTGGCTCCTGCTCCTTGGGCCCTGTGGGTCCTGGAGACCTGGAAGGCAGGCAGCCCCTGGTATACGCATGTGTCACCTCCAATGGGCCCCTGACAGGTAACATGACCACCTGGGAGCAGCCACGCCAGGTGTTTGTCCCCTTCCCATGGCCCTCTTAGGTGTCTCTGCTGCTGGAAATGAGTGTGAGCCCCTGCTAGCCACGCCTGCCCACTTCTCTCCCTCCCTCCTCACTCTCCCCCTCTCCATCTTTCTTCCTCCTCAGCCTTTCCACCCGCTCCTACCCCTGTGTGTCCTTCCTCAGAACTTACTTGGGGCCTGTTTCTTATTGCAAAATGCCCAGCCAGCCTGAGCCCGGCCGGCCTCTGAGGCCCCCATGCAGAAGTCGGCATCTGTGCTGGGAAGCTGCAGAGAGGGGGTGGGGGGCGATGCCAGAGGGGTCCCTGTTTTCTACCATCACCAGTCAGACCCCCTTCTGGAAGGCACCTCAGAGCACACTCCGTCTAGAAGACGGGTCCAGTGTGTGTCCAGGGTCACTCTGCAAGTTGGAGGCAAAGTGAGGCCTAGACAGAGGCCAGCCCTGCCTGCTTATCCACACTGGAGAACTGGGGAGTGAGTGGCACTGTGGGGTCTCCTCCACCCAGGTCCAGGGAGCCGGGGAGCCCCAAGGATGGGCAGGTGGCGCCGCCAGGGAGTACAAGGGGCAGCCTCTTCTTCACCCCAAGTCTGTGCTATTGGGTCTGTCTTCCCAGACGGACAACCTGGGGCCTCATGCTCCGCTCATGTCTGAGGACAGCCCTGTGGCTGGACCCCTCCCCCAGCGCTGTGTGCTGACCTCCGCTTCCACGAGCTCCCGTGTTTTGCTCTTGTGCTGGCTCGTGGTGTGTGTTCAGCACTTCTCAGGGAGCCTGTCGTTTCCACCCCGACATAGCTTCAGAGTGGATGCTCAGGGCAGCTTATGGGAACATACGCTTTACCCAGACAAGTAACTGGGGCGCTAGGCCTGAGGCTGTTGGACACCTGACCACTACCCGGTGTCCCCAAGTGGGACTCTGAGCAGCAGTGGGTAGGGCTGGGGTCCTGTCAGGTTCCTGGTGGTGAGGATGCTTGAAGCAGGCAGGTCCCTGCGGCTGCTGAGCCCCCAACTGGGCCCGTGGGCGCTGAGCAGGCCCTTCATGTCCTCTCTCCCATGCACCATCTTGGTCACCTCCCTCCCCTGATGCCAGGGACTTCTCGGGACCACAAGGCTGGCGAGCAGCAGGCCTGTCCCCCCTAGAAGCCACGTCTAGGCCCTGTGAAAGTGTCTCCCTGAAGAGGGTCCCCAGTGTGGAGCAGGGAGGCCGTGAGGAGGCGGCCTGTCCGGCTTCGCCTGTCCCCAGCCTGTCAGGCAGCCATCTCTGCAGAGCCCATGCGCAGCCCCCAGCAGGACCCACACGGGTCCCGGCTGTTCGTTTGCTGGGTGACAGCGCTGCTGTGAATTCATGCCAGGCTGGGCTTCGAGACTCTCCATTTCCACGTCCCCTGGGGCCAGTCCTCAATGCTCTTGCAGTTAGTGTAGGACACAGACTGTTTCCCGAGACTGCCACAGAAGGGCGTTGTCACACTGTACACGCAGGCCTCCCTCCTAATGGAAGCTGTCTCCGTGCTCCAGCTCTTGCCTTGCACGGCCTCGAGAAAACGAGCCCAGAGTTCCTGGACTTGACCCCCAGTGTGCCAGGTTGTCACCCTGCAACTCCTCTTGATCCTGCTTCCTTTTGCCTGTACGTGCACATGCAGATGGAGCAGAGGGTGGCGGACCCTCGAGCCCTGAAGCCGTCCCCCTGCCCACTGCTCCTCCCTCGCTCCACCTTGCAGACAGCCCAGACTTTCAGTTGGACTGAAAACGAGGGAAGATTAATGGCCTTGGAACACCTGTGCCGTGAGGGCCCCGATCTGCAAGCTAAGTCATGCTCCCCGTGCTTTAGAAAATGACCTCATCTCCTGCCCAGGCCCACAGCATCAGGTTACAGAGCCTTCTAGAAGAGGCTTGTAAAGTTAGGGCTGGCCGTGTGTACGAGCACCGAAACTGCTGCTGGGTCTTTGTGAACCCACACCCAGAGGCAGGGCGCAGGGTCCATGCTGGGAGGTGGCATCCCACCTGCCCTGCTGTGACCTCCTCTCTCTCTGGGGATCCCAGGAGAACAAACTGCTTGTCAGGGAGGGAGTTGCTCCTTAGCTGTAGCGATGGGACACATTTGCTCTCCTTTGGAGAAGCTCAGGACTCCAAAACAGAAGTAAATTCCTTCCTCCCTCTCCTTCCTTCCTCCCTCCCTCACTTCCATCCCTCTTCCAGAGTTCCAACCGTGCTAACGAGCATCCCCTTCGGGCAATATGAAAGGTCTCCCTGAGTCGCAGGCTGTAAGTCATTTACACACTAGTCTGAGTTAGGCAGCACAGCTTCCTTTCTCCCAGCATCCCTGCGAGATGAGCTCCACTAAGGGAAAGGAGCATGTGGCGATCAGGTTGAGGGGACCAGCTAAAATGGGGTGCTCTGTGGTGGGGGGCAGTGATTTAGCATGTGACCACCAGGGAAAGGAATACTGAAAGGTGGGAGAAGAGGACAGGAGAAGAGCCTCCTCCTCCTTTATCAGAGCATGGACCACTTCTTCTGCCAAAGGGCAGAGTCTCCAAGTCAGCCCCTGCCGCTCAGCCCCAACGCCTTCCTCTGTCACTCACATCTGTGGGTCTTCAGTGGGAGCACTTCTCCGGGGGGACAAGGCTGAGACCCGGATGGATGCTTACTTTAAAAGAAGGACTCAGTTCCATTCTTCGGTTAATTCCCAGTTAGACAGAAAATGAAAACATCCGGAGTCCTTCGCTCCGAAGTGTCCTCATGAATTTTTAGGCAGGGGACGTCCATCTCCACGGTGCTTCTCTTGTCAACAAAATAAATGCCACATCATCCCCACATCCGCCGCCGTCACATTCGCGAAGCAGCCAAAGCTAATGGCTGAAGCATCAAATCTGTGATGTTTTTCTCTCCCGTGAGTCAGCTACAAACAGAGGAGGCGTAAACCCTTTCCATGCGGGAGAATTTTCTGCTACCGAGAGAGAAACGTTGGATGCCACTCCAGAAATCCACCTGCTGGGCTGGCACGGGACAGGCCCCCGTGCAAAGAGGGGGCCTGAATCGCCCTGAAAACGCACCCATCTTCGGGTCTGGGGGATGGTTCGTGTTAACTTTGCTTACTGTATCCCTGGGGGAGTTCAGGGGGATGAAAAATTCACCTAAGAAGGTAAATTAGCACATCCTTCTGAGACCTAAATCTTTTCTGATAAAACAGGTGACAAACGGGCAAAAGACAGTCTCCCTAACGGCGTCCCCTTTTCCCTTAGCGTTTTTAAAGAGCTCACGGCCTCTAAAAGCATATTTATCCTGTTTCCATGTCACATCTGCGAGTTGACATTATGCTTTTCTTCAGATGTGGCTGAGCAGTATTTTCAAGAGAGCATGGCTGGTCTCAAAGATGCCGAAGCGCCAGGCAAAGCCAAGCTTCTTGCCATTCAAGATGAATATTGCCATTTTCTACAAGTCACTGGGCAGGAAGAGGTAAGCGACTGGGGACCACAGCTGTCGGGTCATTTACACCTCCGAGGTAGCTTTCCTCCAGGTGTCCTGTGTGCATTCTCCCTTCCCAGTTCACCCCTTCCCCACTCCCACCCCATAGACTTCTGTCTCCTATTTAACCAGAGGAAAGTAGGCTCAGCTCCTGAGACGTGCCTCCCAAACCCATTCCCCTAAAAAGTGAAAAAACACACGATTTGCATCATTTTCTTAAGCGGCACTGGTGTTTATCAGCCTTTGAACTTTTTAACCAGCTTTCGGTTCCTTTCACAGAGAGCGACCTCCATCCTGAGAGAGTCCTTGGGAGCCAAAGTGGCAGTGTTTGGCGACCTCAGTGCTGAGGTGGCAGAGACGTACCGCCTCCTGGGCAGGGCTGACCTGGCGCAGGGGAACCAGAGCGGGGCCCAGAAGAAACTGAGGAAGGTGAGTCTGGATGGAGCGAGAACCAGCGTGAGAAAAAAAGCTCCCTCCCTCCTCACGGGCCACTTTCTCCCCTGCCACCATCCTCTTTTTAAATGAGCTTTTTTTTAGGTCAGATGGCATCGCTTTTGCAGTTGATCTAAATGCACACTTTTGGGGGAAGAGGTATAGTAATCCTCCTCTACAAGTACATTTTTTTAAAATGCATTATCAATTATTTCGTCTAAACATCATGCACATGATGTTTAACTTTGATCGTGCTCAGTCCCCAGAATCACCTTCTCAGTTCTTCAGATGGAGCCAGGCAGTTTTGCTATTTTCCCAGAGCTCCTGAAGGAAGACAAAGCATTCGGCTGCTTGCGTTTTCATTTCCTCAGAGCCCTAAAACCAGGCCGCAGACTAGAATGAATAAACAGTCTTCAGCTCCAAGTCCCCAGACCCTCACACTCTCGGTCAACTCAGCCTGTTACCACGCAGAAAAACAAATTCAATCTTTTAAAATTATATCCTAAAATGTTTCAGATAAATGTAAAAGCCTGAATAATACAACTCTGAGCTGACTATTTAACACAAGAAATAAAACGTGACCCCTTCTGCCCCTCCCCTCCTTACCCCCCAGGTAACTACACTCTTGAATTTCATTTCATTCCCATGCTTTATTTTACTATGATTTTGGTTTACCTGTTTTTTTTTTTTTAATATTTGTCTAAATTATATACATAAAAAAATATAAATTCACCCCAATTTGCCTTTTCCTTCCTACTTGATAATCATGAGATTCCTCTACGTGGACATGCACATCTCAAAAACGTGTGTATGTCCCACGGATACCGTGCACACGTGTATCATACTTTACTCATCCGTTCCTCCCTGTGGCCACATTGCTCTGCGAAGCAGTTGCACCGGCTTTAACACCCAGAACCAGTACATAAGAGAGTTCTTGTTCATTCGGATCTTTGACGAAGCTTGGTTTACTAATTTTTGCTACTTTGAGAGGTGAAGGGCCTCTCGTTAGCCATTCCTTTTTCAACTGCTTTGAATCACCTTTTTGTATCTTTCGATCGTTTTTATTTGAGGTTGTTTGTGTTTTCCTCATTACCTTATAGGGGTTCTTTATGTATTGCGACTACTAATCCTTTCTCAGTTTTGCACAAAATGTTTTCCCTCTGTCTGGTCTGTCTGTGTATACTTCGCTTTAGGTGAATTTTGGTGCACCGATGTTTTGAATTTTTCACATAGTTACATTTCTTCAGTCTTTTACTTTTGTTTTTTTTTCGGAGTTCAGCCAAGAAATACTTCCTCACCTCACGACCCGAAGGATGTTCTCCAATATTTTCATCTACAAGTTCTGAGTTTTGCGTTTCACATTTAGTCCTTCAGTCAGTCTGGGATTAATTGGGGTTTGGAGTGGGGCAGGGGCCCATTTTCTTCCATTTGAAAAACCTGCGGTCCCCGTCGCACTCACTCACTACCTCAGTTCTTCCTCACGGACCCATCAAGGCCACTTCTCTTCTGTCACCTGCCAGGTGTTGGGCTCTCCGCTGTGCTCCCTCCATCTGTCTGTCTGTCCCTGGGTGTTACCCATACTGCTTGGATTACTATAGTTAGAATAAAGCAGTTCCCTCCATCTCATTCTTCACCAAAATTATTTTGGCCATTTTGGGCACAAATTGAATCTTATTTATTTATCTATCTATCTATCTATCTATCTATCTATCTATCTATCTATCTATCTATTTATTTAGCTAGCCTTGGCTAGGTACAAGCAATCAAATGGCAGGACAATAAGCGGGAGAAATGAAGCCACAGTTAGCCCTGGATAATGCTTAAGCTGAATATTTGACCCTTCAGTAAATTCCTAGGAAATTGCTGTGTAGTCATGAGTATAAAAAACCCACACAAAATAGACTACTTGTTGACAAAAGCAAAACGATTCCGAAAACCTTGTCAGGCCTGTAGCGAGGGTCATTTAAACACAGAAACTAGAGACCACCAGCCTCTGGTCCTGACCAGTGTTCTTGCCTTTATTGATTTTTAAAGGCCCTGCCATTACAAGTTATTTATTGTGGTAAAATAAAATTTACTGACGTGATCTCGTCATCGTGCACCCGTGACTGCCTCCCTTCTCCAGAACTTTCTCATCAGCCCAAACCTGTCCCCATTAAACACTGACTCTCCATCCCCCTCCTCCCTCCAGCCCCTGGCAGCCACCATCCTGCTTCCTGTCTCTATGGATTTATCTGGTCCACGTATCTCTAAAAAAAGAAAAATGAAAGCAAGGGTTTATCCAAGTATTACTTTTAACCGTACTTTGGCATCCGGGTAGTCACAGAGAGTCCTGAAAGACGGTGCTCACACTGTGCGCTTGTCCCTGCGCTTCCTCAGAGCACCCAAATGGCAGGTCAGGTCACACCGTCCCTGGGAGCAACCGCGAGGACGCGCTGATTCCCTCATGGTGCACGGGCCTGGGCGTGAAGAGTTCTTTCCCCCTTTCAAGGGAGGCTTGTGTGCCTGCGAAACGCCCTCAGGGACATGTTCGTGGCCTCAGAGCCTCTGTCTGGTGTCCTGCAGTGCCTTCAGATTCAAACCCTCCTGTACGGACCGCAGGACAAGAGGACACTGGCCACGCAGCAGTCCGTGGACGTCCTGTCCAAGTGAGTGGGCCTCCCTCGCGCGGCCTCCCCGCGTGTCCCCCTCCTCTGCCCTCCAGAATCGCAGAGGAAGCCGGCTCTGTGGAAATTTCCCTGGAAAGCTGTGCTGACTTCCTATGACTCAGACGGTGCGGGACCAGTTCCTTTGACCACCCAGTCGTAAATGAGCCCTGGGATGATGCTGGGAACATGGTGCTGGGACTCGTGTCCTCCTGCAGGCCGGCTGCCCGCAGGTCATCTCACCCTGCTGGGGGACAAGGGGGACCAGCACTGCCTTGGCCCACTGGAGCCTGCCTCTAGGGGCCTTTGACCCCATCTGGAAGGCTGTCCCCCCTGGGGTGAGCCTGTGCCCCAGAGAGCAGCCGGGACACTGCCACGTCCATGCTGCAGATGCGGACACAGTCAGCAGGGGACACTGTCTTGGAGCCCACCCATGCGCCCAGTCCCCTTCCCAAGGGGAAAGCGAGCCACCCAGGCCTCCAGCCAGCCTTCCCCTTCCTATTCTGCCCATTATTGATCCTTTCAGCTCAGTGAGAGAGGTGGCGAGGATTTAGAAAGGAGAAAACCCTGTGTTTTGTGGTCCTGACCCACGATTCCCCTCTCGTTTACGTTCGCCCCCGAGGCTGCCTCCTGAAAGGTAGCTCGGCCACTGCTGGGCTTGTCTGCACAGCGGCCGAGGCTGGGGGACACCGGGCTGGGGTCTGCAGGCGCCACACTCACCCCCCTCTGCCTGTCCGCAGGGCCCCTGAGATGAAGCCGAAACAGGCCCCGAAATCCAAGCAGGCCTCCTGCACCAGCCTGCCCCAGCACACGGGGATGGGGAAGGCGAGGCCGCACGCGGGGGACTGAGACCCAGACACCCCCAAGGACAGCTTCGGTCGTGCCGGGTGCTGACATCCGGGGTGCTGCATCAGTCTGTCTCCAGCCAGAAGATGGGATTCCGTGGTCACTGTCCGGATTTCCAAGGCCAGGTGTTGGCTCTGACACCCCGCGCTGAGCCCAGCCACCTCCCGTGGGCCACATCTGACAGTGGACGCCTCTCAGCGTGATCTGGTGCTTCCTTCTGTACAGCATGTTTCTTTTCACCCCCTAAGTGGATATTTTTGCCAACAAAATTTTCTCCTACTGTGGCCGGAAAGCTTCTCTTCAAGCATGCACAGCGCCTGTGCAGGAAAGAGGACTCGGGGCCTCACACAGATCTGGAGTCAGATCTGTCCGATTTGGAGCAATAAAATTCCGGAGAAAGCCCTTTCCTACAGGAAGGTAGTAGGGATTGAGAATAAAAGGCTAACGAAAGCAGGCTCACCAGGTGTCCCATCTGACTAAGACGCGGCTTTCGACGAGGATGGCTGGATTAGGAGTGACTGTCAAGGAGTGACTTGTGTCCCCCCAAAATCCCTATGCTGGAGCCCTGATCCCCGTCGTGGTCTCTGGCTCTCTGGGAAGTAATTAGGACACAAGGGTGGGGCCCCATGAAAGGGATTAGTGCCCTTACAAGAGGAGACACGACAGAGAGGGTCTCTCTCCCTCCTCCACATCAGGACACGGCAAGAAGGTGGCCGTGAGCAAACCCCAAAGAGCCCCCACCGAGAACCGGATCCAGCAGCACCCTGAGGTTGGACGTCCCCTCCCTCCCCAGAACCGTGGGACGTAAACGTCCCCGTTCGAGCCTCCCTGTCTGTGGTTTCCGTTGCAGCAGTGTGAGCTCAGCCAGAGAGGCCACGCTGGGTTTTGGGGGGGAAAATGTGAATTCCCATCATAACTCTTCCTTCCATTCTGTATTTCTTGGAAGTTAATACGTTGGAATCCACATAAACGAAAACACATTTTGCAAAACGTGGCCACCATCCTAGGAAAGAATGAATTCGGGAACCATCTACCGAATGCCTCCCATCTATCAAACAGGGAGGTCTATGAGAGAGAGAGAGAGAGAGAGAGAGAGAGAGAGACTGCAGGTACCTAATTATTCCTTTGTCACAAACTATCTCAATTTTTTTCAAGCTCCTAGGACACAGCCAGGGTTCCCTAACCATCCCCATTTGCACATAGGTCACCAGCCACCTTGGTGTGCCCTGGATTTAGCTCTGCAAAGTCCTGTGTCCCAGGCAAAGACCCCTTTCTCCCACGCAAAGCGGGATGGCCGGTCACCCCGGTGGTGCCTGCCTTCCAGGTGTGCTGACGACGTTCGTACCCACACTCTGTCCAGTCCACGTGCGACCTCCCCGGTGAGTGTGTCCCCCCGTAAACAACACGCGGGTAGACACATGAGCTTTAACGAGAGTTCACACAGAAAACACAACAGTCACATCCTCTTTCAGAGCCACGTGCGGTTTCTTCCCCTTAGATTTTTATTTCTGCACATTCGTGTGGTGTTTCCCTTCACAGGGCACGGGAGGTTAGCGAGGGCAGCTTGGTAGATGATTCGATCCTAAATGCACATTTAGAATCAAAATGTCAAACCACCAGTGGGAAGGCACAAACCATTCCATTAACACTGTGTCTGAGCGACGACGGGAAAAGACGGTGTCCTCACCCCATCCAGCCACAGAGGTGATTTCTGCTGTCCCCGGAGTGACCGGCTTTAATGGGCAGGAAGCTGTAGGGTGGCCCGTCACCGCGTCAACGTGACTCCGAGTCGTGGTGACCTGCGACAGTCACTCGTGACTCCATGGTGGTAAGAACTCACGGTGGGATGCTCCTCAGAGATAATCACCCAGCGTGGAGGTGAGAAGGAAGATCCCAAACAGAAGCGGGTCAGAACCTCTGCAGGTTAGCACCCATTTATTGACGACATCAATTGACAGTGCCATCACACCAAGCCACGGAGAGAGTCCCCGTCATCAGTCCTGCCATCAAAACAGCGGGCTGGCTGTCACCCTGACCACATTCTCATCGACAAATTCCTTTTTCAGATTCCAATGCCCCAGAAAACCTGTTGGCAACCACCACTTTGTGTGGCAAACACCAACGGCTTACACTCGTGAGTCGAATCGATTTTCTTTCCAGTCCAGGTTTTTCAAACAGACCATCCCGAAAGCTCGGTGTTTCTCCCCAACTCGCCAGCGAAGCAAACGAGGCACTCCCCCTGCCCTGCCCGCGGAGGAGACGTGTGTCTCGGGGGGGTCTGAGGGCCGTGTCGTGTGAAGCCCAGAGGGAAGACCCTCAGATGCCTCACTCTCCGCCACGCGTCATAACCCACCTGAGGGTGACATCGCCCTCGATCGTCATCCCCAGGACGCTGCAGGCGTTCGGGGAAGGACAGTTCAGACAACCGCTACGTGAAAGCAAACGCCGTGCTGCTAGGGATACCAGTGTCAACGTGATGCTGCGCCCTCACCATAGAAGCTTCGCCAACAAACCCCCCTCGTGTAAAATCAAATGGATGCGGCCGAGCACACTTGACCTTGCTGATGCGAATCGGCCCGCCCGCTCTCCGTGGGTCCTCAGAGATGGGCCTCTCGCGGCCATCCCCCAGGGGCCCTTCCGGATGCTTCTGTGCCAGGTGCTGGGAGAGGCCCCCAGTTCCTTCCCCAACGCATCCGATTCCCGCCAACGCATCACTCTTTTTTTCCTTAAAAAAAACAAAAAAACAAAAAAAAACACCCCAACGTGTTGAAAGCGTGAGCCCTTTCATGTCATCTTTCATCTGCCACAATCTGAGCTCAGGAAGGCCTCGGCCCCGGTCCTGGGGGCGTGCAGAAGGCCTGGTTAGGAGCCTTAAAATGAATTTAAACTCTACGATGCATAGCTCCTTCCTAAAGATAAAATCTTCCGATTTTTTTTTTCCACTAAGCCATCTAATTTCCTGCGATTCTCTTTGAAAAAGACTCTGGGAAGAGAAAAATGCAGTTTTTATTTTTTCTCTTCCCTTAAAAGGTTAGCTAACTCTCTATCAGCCCGTGCAAATAAAATTTGCTCTTCCATGCGTTACTTTAATCTGGTCTAATTTAGGCGTTTCACCTGAAGGTGGTTAATTCTGGCTTCAGGCGGGTGCGAGGCATCTCTGCGGCCACTGCAAAGCGGGAAAAAAATCATCTCTAGGAGCGGCAACCCCAGAAAAAGGAACTTTGAAGACTAAAAAGATAAAAAGTGTTTTTTGACAAAAGTCCCCACTCAGAAACAAAGTTCCGCTGTCTTCTAAGGCCTGAATTAATCCGAAACCTTTGCAGATGCTAAAATGGATTGACACAGCCCGGAGCACTCTGGGGAGGAGTCATAGGGGGAGGTTTCAGCACAGCACGGGCCTCCCCGCTTAGGATAAGCAAAGGCCTTTGTGCGTTTTCTCACCGAACAAGGTGCCATTGACACAGGTGTCTGTCAAAACCAGTCTCCCTCCTCGTCCTCCCCCTGAGTGTCCAGGTAAAGGACGGCCACTTTCTTTTCGTCCGAAAGCACCGACCGCTGGTCCACCATCCTCTGCAGCTGGACCGTCCTGTCAAACTCAGCCTGAGCCTCGGCCGGAGCCGCCGGGCCACCCCGACTGCCAGCGTCTGTCCAGGTGCCGCTGTCAGACACGCCGTGAGCTTCAGCCCCCGGCCCTGTGGGGAACAGGGCTGTGGCCTCGCGGGTCCAGCTGGGCGTCACCTCTATGGGGCTCACGTCCACCTGGAAGGTAAACGAAGTTTCTCTGGGCCCCAGTGCTGTGTGCTGGGGGGGTCGCACGTTCGGGGGCTCGGGGTGCTACAGGACCCACCCCAACGCCCCACTGTCGCTTCCGCCCCTGGGGTGTCCCCTTAGGGAGATTAGGGAACAGGGCCTTAGCAGGTGCTCTTCTCGATCACCGGGACATAACAGTGGCTGGGGTCACGTCTGTGGGGCCCTCACCATGGCCCCTGCTTTCTGGTCACTAAATACAACGGGTGGCGCTGATCTGCTTGGTGGTGCGAAGCCTCTGAGATGGGACAGCTACGTGCCCGAAGGACATGCCACTCCTGGGCCCTCCAACTCCACGGTGTCAGCAAGGGGGCTGGGATCCCTGACCTGTGGGTGTCCCCAAACCCGCTGGGGACCCTGACACGTGCATATCCCAAACCTGCTGAGGTCCTCGACCTATGCGTGTCCCAACCCCGCTGGGCCCCCTGCCACCTGCCAGGCAGGAACAGGCCCTGGGAAGATGTCCCTGGACACCTGACCTGGATCAGGGCCCAATGTCAAGTGCCCCGCGGACCAGCTGGCGGCCCCGAGCCCCCGCAGTTCTCAGCGGCCTCCCCCACTCACCTCCAGCACCTGCGTAGCGCGTCCCTCAGGTGGGCCTCGCTCGGTCCTCCACGTGCCCGTGGGGCCCAGTCTGATGTGTCGCACGGACTGGCTTACGTCCTCTAGCACGTGAGCCTGGGCGAAGCCCCGTGGGCTGGTGACCTCCACGGTGGCCGACACCGGGCCCTGGGACGTGGCCCTGTGTATGCTGCGAGAGGCCCAGGCACCGTCGCCGTCGTCACCCCCGACGTCCCCAGCGGGGCTGTACAGTTCCTGGGTGGCCCAGCGCTTGAAGCCGAAGCCGGACGCCGGGGCAGCCTCCGCGGCTTCCCTGTCCGGGCTCCCTGGCTCTGGACTCTGTCGCTTGGCCAGAGTGTCCCGCACCACCGACTCCACGGCCTTCTCGATGTCGCCGGCTTCGTCTCTGCTCAGCTCCTCCAGGTCCAACCGATCCGCATCCACCGTTTCCGAGAGGTTGACCTGGGCCACCAAGGTCACGACCCCGCCACCACCCGCAGAATGGACTTTCTTCACGTCCACCGAGACGGTCCCCGGGCCACCCGGGCCCTCGCGGGTGACGGCCGACAGCTCGTCCCTGACGCGCTCCGGGAGACTGTCCTCCAGCTGCCCGATGACCTCGGCCAGCTGTCGCCGGGGCTCCCCGTCGCCTCTCTGGATGGCCGAGTGCAGCGCCGGCCGGATCTTAATCTCCTTCTCCACCACGGTCGTCTCGGCGTGGAACTCGCCGCTTCCACCTCGTTCCCTCCAGGGAGGGCCCGGGTCCCCCTCCAGAGAAGCTTCCGGAACGTCCAGGGGCTTCACGACCTTGTCCCCCCACGCGTCGCCTGCCCTGCCTCTTCTCCGAGAGCCCGGCACCATCTCGTCCCGCCAGGAGTACCTGACGGTGGCCGCCTCCTCGATGTGGATCTGCCCGCACACCGCGCCCTCGTCCCTGTCCCGCGCCACGTCGTGCTCGGGGCCCTCCTCTGGGGTGGACACGAAGTAGCTCTGCTCCCCCTCCGAGTCCCCCGCCTCCGTCACCTCCTCCACGCGAGTCACGTCCCCCCGGGGCGGCGGCTCCCCAAGGTGGCTGAACGTGACCTCAGTTTCTACGTCCCCTGCGCCCTCGGCCAGCCCCTTGGGGACCGGCGACACGTCCTCCTCCTCTGCCTCCTCCACGTGGAACGGCGTGCGACACTCGTCGGCCTTGTCACCACCGACACAGCTCATGGGCTCCTCGACGACCTCCACGCTGACCACCCTGGCCCTGCCCTCGCGTCCCTTCACACTGTGGTGGATGACATCCCGGACCACCTGCTCGGTGGCCGCGCCCGCCCGCCGCGCCTTGTCCCGCACGCCCTCGCTCAGGAGCTGGTCCAGGCGGGCCGCGTCCGCCACGTCCACGTCCTCGGTCAGCCTGGACTCCACGACTAGCTCGGTCGTCGTCCTCCGCTCGTCGGGCAGCTCCTTCCGGCTCACGTAGGTGACCTTGGTGTCCGGGAAGGAATCAGGGGGCACGTCCGCGCCCGGGGACTGGGTGAACTGCCGCAGGACCCCCGACACGATGTGCTCAGCGATGCTCTCGGTCACGGTGTCCCCAGTGCCCAGTCTTAATGTCGCCTCCCTCCGCTGCAGCCTCCTGCCCGCACCGGGGCCCGCATCCTTCTCCTGGGGTGTCTGGACACCCCTGGGGGCCCCCTTGTCCTTCTCCGGGGGCGTCTGGGCGCCCCTGGGGGCCCCCTTGTCCTTCTCCGGGGGCGTCTGGACATCCCTGGAGGCCCCCTCGGGCCTGCTGCTCTGCAGCACCTCCACATGGACCGGTATCTGCCTCTGTCCCGCGCTGGGCGCCCCCGATGGCCCCTTCCTGTCCACTGTCACCCCCTGCTGCTCCCGCGCCTCCTTGTCCAGCTTCGTCAGCTCCTCCCACCTGAGGTTCCTCTCCTCCGACGCCTTCTCCTTGGAATCGAACATCTTCTCCTCCCTCCTGGCTGGGACGGTCCCCCGCCCCCCACTTTTCTGCTCCCTCCTGGCCTCCGCCTCCGTCTTCTCTCCCCAAACGACAGTCCTCTCCTGCGACCACGTGTCCCTGCCAAGCGTGGACTCTCCGGCCACGCCATCGGGGGCGTCCTTCATGCCTCCAGCTCTTGGCGGCCCGGGGAATGTGTGCCCGTGAACTTCAGCCTTTCTTAAGAGCCCAGGGATGGGGGGGAGGGTTCTGAAGTTGGGGTGACCGTGGGCGGTTTTCTCATCAGTGATCACCCGCCGGGCGGTGGTGGCAGCGAAGGGCAGGCGTGGGGAGCCCAGGGGGCCCCTCCTGGCAGTGCCCCCAGTCTGTGGGGTGCGGGGCACCCACACGGTAGGTGCTTTCTGCCTCAAAAACAGGTTTCTTTCATTCTCCCTCCACAGCGCCGAGTCGGTGTACTGATGAGACGTGTCTCTGAATTCTGTGGAAAACGAGCAATGCGTCAACATGATTGTCATTTCACCTGTTTTCATCTTAAAAGCCTCGATGGGGATGCATCAGGTCCCACCCCGTCATAGTACAAACCTGTTATCGCCACGGAAAGGGCGTCGGGAAAGACTTTTTTCCATCCCTAAATGATTATTATTATTTTTTTGGTAATTTTTAAAAATCCTGGGACAGTAAAATAGCACCACGCATGCTCAGTACTTTCTCTGGTTACTGATGTGAAGTTAAATTAAATTATTCATCCGCCCTAACGAATATATCGAATGCGTCAAGCATGGCACGTGCACCAGAGGGGCTGGGGTGCGCATCTCTGTGGCCAAACTTTCCCGATGTTATGGTAATTAGGAACCCATCGTTTCTACACCATTAAGTGTGTTCATTTCAGCTACATAATTAATAAACACTAACGGGAATTACCCCTCCGCCATGTCAGATGCTCTTACTTTTCGCTGGTTTCCATGCTGGGATATTGAAGAATTTAATGTTTTTTTTGAACATTCCTAACTTCTTCTACTTCCACACTTTTATTTTTTACGAACTCTCCCATAAAGAGGTGCCAGAGCAGGTCACCCACAGTCCAGTCTGCTGTAAGGCCAGGATCCTGGGGGCTGGGAGGCGGTCCGAGGGCTCCCTGCCTCGGGGCTGGTGGTCAGACGGTGGGTGACCAGGGGCTCCATCCATCCTGTGCTCACCTGTGCCCCGCTCCTGCAGTGCTGGGCAGAGCCTCCCCTCCGCACCTGGCCTCCCTCAGGGCCGCCAAGGCCAGCGGCCTCTTTAGGACAGATCCCAGGATACAGGAGCGAGACCAGGGCATCTTCGACGAGGATTCCTCTTTTGGGGTCAATATACTGATCCTAAACTGAGAAGTCCCAGAAGATGGACCCAGAAAACTGCAGGAAATACCTGTTTCTTTCTTTCTTTTTTTAAAAAAAAAGGTTCAATGAGAAACATGGAAGATCACAGGCTGGAGACAGTTGGTCATCCTGGACGCTTCTCTCTCCTTTTCTCTCTCCCTCCCTTCCTTCTAGGACATGTGACGAATTTCCAGACTCACCCATCCACACATAAAAATCAAAACGAGGCGACGAAGTTTATTATTCAATCTGGTGAATGAATAATTCTTACTTTATAGATGTCGTCGGGTCACCCGATGCCAGGCAGACTGACTAAGGGGCCTGCTGTGGACACCTTTGCTTTTCCCAAACGGACTCTCGAAATTAGAAAGCGGACTCGCTGGACCCAGTTCCTGACCGTCGAAGGCCAAACTGCTTCCAGTCACAGATGGCGAGAGCCACGATGGGGATGCTGAACCCCCCCTCTTCCCCTTCACCACGTTGGGCAGGAAGCGCCCTAAAATACTGGCTCAGCGAACAAAAAAGTCTACCAGGCACTTTCCCACGCAGCCCCCTTTACATCCTCATTTAAACTACGTCCCACGAACTAAGATCTATTCGATACGTAAGGGAGGGGGCAGCGGCAGTCATCCAAAAAGTCACATCTAACCCCAATTCTCCCAGGTAAGAGGTGCTTTCCCGTTTTTGTCCGCGGGCTGAACGCGTTCGGATGAAAATCACTTTAAAACTAAATAACTGGCTTTTTCCTATTTTTACCTTGTGGCAGGTTTTCAAAGTCCTCAGTCAAGATCAGTATCTCCGGGTTACTTTCTCCCTCCAGCAAGGCTCTGTAGGAAGAAAAAAAAATTAATTGGTAAACGAAAGAGCAAAACGTGCCCCTATACGCTGTAGGATGGGGTATCTGGCTAATGACCACAGTGTCACAGTGTCCTGTGTTTTAGGACTTGTGTCTGAAGAAGGGATGCTGGATAGAACATCCATCCAGCTGAGGGAAGAAAATGAGGGTCTAGGGCTTCGGAACTCCTGGAGAGCCTTCTAGAAAGCCCTTCTAGAAAGTTCCATCCAGTTGAGGGAACAAAATGAGGGTCTAGGGCTTCGGAACCCCTGGAGAGCCTTCTAGAAAGCCCTTCTAGAAAGTTCCATCTAGTTGAGGGAACAAAATGAGGGTCTAGGGCTTCAGAACTCCTGGAGAACCTTCTAGAAAGCCCCTTGAAACCCAGGGCCAGGAGAGGAGGAGACAGGAGATTAAGAGGAGGGGAGGTCAGGGATCTGGCGTCTCTGGGAAGCGGGGAGGGGCCCCCTTAGGCATGTCACCCCGGGCTAGAGGGCACCAGAACAATGACATCTGTAGGTCATTGTGGAGTCACGGGTCAGGGGCTGACCAACAGCAGAGCAGGGACTGAAGTCTGTAAACAAGGCGGCCACTGCCCCTATGGCTTTCAAACTGGGACTCACGACCATCGAGTGAAGATTTAAAAACAGAAAAACAGAAGGTAAATGGAGGAAGGGGCAAGAGAAAAGAGGCAAAGGAAGAGCTGAGAGCCCCATTCCCACTCCCCACCCCCAGAGGCCTCATTTTACCCAAAGGAGCGTCCTGTTTTGCTTCTAAAAAAATCCCCCCAAAGCACTGTACCACGTGATTTCTCTAGCTCCCAACGCCCAAAACAAGTTGTCATTGCGCTGTGATTCACATCTACAGTCAGAGCCCTGAGGAGAGGGGACAGGGCAGGCCCCCACCTGTGGACCAGGCCTGCGGGGGCTGGGTCAGCACTGGGATGTCCCTCGCTCGGTGACCCCTGGGACACTGTGGGCTGCTGCGGGTGAAGGGACACCAGACGCAGGGCCACTGGGAAATGCCAGTGTCACCACCGAGAGTTGGGCATGAAAACGGAGGGACGCTGAGCAGGGCAGGGACTCAGGGGTCGGGGCAAAGTGGTACCAGGTTCCTTCCCACTGATTCAAATGTGGGGATTCCCACGGACACGTCACCCTGTGGGTGGGTGGGAGAAAGCAAAGGGCCACCAAGCAAAGATGACATCCCCAGGCGTGTGCAGACAAGGGGCCGTGCCCAGAGCCCCGCCCTGCCACCCGGGGCGGATGCCAGGCAACGGGACACGGCCGGGTAATCTCACACCCTCATGACCGTGCATTTTACGTGCCAGGAACAGAAATAGCTCCCATCGCCCTGAAAATTCCGGGCCTGAATGTGATGAGAGGAACATGCAGGGTACAAGGGAGTCACTCGCCCAGGGTGGGCGCCCCAGCGTCGCGGCCACGGAAGAGGTGGCATCGCACACTGAGGGCGGGGGGCTTGGCGAGGAGGGCACGCTCTATTCCAGACCCTTCCTCAGCCTGCAGGGCAGGAGCTGCCCGGGTCAGGACAGAAAGGGCTTCAGGAGTCCAGGCCCCAGACAAGCCAGTGACAGGTGTAGTGGCAGAGGGCGGGGCGGGGGTGACAGTTCAGATCCCCTTGGGGGAAAATATCTTCTCTCACCCCTCAAAGGAACAAAAGGTTTTGTTCCTTTTTCAAGGAAAATCCAAATCAGCGCGTGAAATCTCCCATGTTTGGACCCTGAGAATCGGGTGCTGTGGTACCCAAGGGGGCCACCCAAGTCCCCATGGGCTTATGTGATCACGTGCAGGTCACAGATGCAGCACAAGCAAAACACCCCAGAGCCTCTGCTAGCCCTGCCTGAGACCGAGCGCAGGCATGCTCCCACCCTCCTGTCTGTCACCTACAGCGTCCCCCTGGCAACCTCACGTGCAGGGCCAATGACAGGCATCCTGGCTCTGCAGCTGGATGGAGTCCGCGTCTTGGCCAAAGGCCCACGGCTCCCCTGTAGGGCCCTGCGCCTCCCCCAGACCAGTGATGAGAGGCCAGAACGTGCCATTTCCTCGAAACCTCTCCCAGGCCCATTTTTAAGGGACAAGGACTTGTCTGAAAAGTGGGGAGAGCGTTCTCCACTTATTTCGAGAGTAGAGGGGAACTGCCATCTGGTCCCAGGGATTCAGGATGCCAATGCCCCAGCTCACGGCTGTCAGGGGACATTTCCCACAGCCCCACAGGGATCCAACCTCTTAAGCAGGAAAATAAGGGGAAAATCAAGTCCCTCCTTAAGCAGTGGGGACAAAGCCACCAAGCGGACATGAGCTACCATGCGGCCTCTGGCCAGGCTCCGGGCCTTTAAGACTGCCTAGTTCTGTGACCTTGGGCAAAGCACGCAAACCCTCTGTGACTCGGTTTCCCCATTTCTGAAATTGGAGCAGGGACAGGTTTCTGGAGGCAACTAAGTCATTGGCAAGTTGTCACGACAACCGTCACGGAGTAAGAGTTCGAGAAATGGTAGCTTTCACCACCATCATCCTCTACGGACCTCAGAAAAAAAGCTGATTTTCAGTTAGCTGAAGTCATCCTGCAGGGAAGAAGATTCTAGATCATCCAAAATCATGGTTGACTGAGGGTGAATTCATTGACAGTGATGAGGGGAAAGCGAGCAGCCACACGCGTGGGACGGTCCTCTCGCTGACCCTTAAGACGACAAGGTTTAATTATTTCCAACATTTCACCCCTTAACGAGACGAGTCCCAGTGTCAGCACAGTTCCACGCTCTCCAAAAAGCAGGACTGAATTTTGAAAAACCTGTATTTCTCCTGAGACCCTGAGAGAGTCCCAAGTAATGTTTTTTTTATATAAAAAGGTATAGGTGATTCAGAAAAAAATAAAATAAAATAAAGCGACCAGAAATACCATTAAAATGCTGAAAAGAAGGACATTAGGGGTGGCCTGCACTGCTTCATAGCAGTCTACACCTAAAGATGGGCTTTTCCTCAGTGAAAACACACTGCGTCTGCCCACCGCAGCCAGAAAGGAAAAACCAAGAAGCTCACACATCCTCCCCCCGCACAGTCACACAAGGAACAAGTTTGAAAAATGGCTTCCTGCACTTTCTAGAAGGATTTTAGCTGTGAGGGGCCCAGACAGGAAATCCCTGCTCTGCATTCTCAGATCCGGCCAGCAAAGGCTCATCTCAGCACTTTCCTTTTGAAAAAAGCGTTTGGCCCTGCAGTCCCTTTTGTAAAAACTTGTTTTCAGGTAAAATTTGAGAATTACAGCTTTCATCCTCAAAACACAAAACACAGAGGCTCGTTTTAAATGCGGCTGGAGATGGCATCATCTGTCCCCAGGAGGAGGAATTCGGGACAGGCCTCTTCTTATGCATGAAGTTGCCACGTCCCTCCCTCGGTTTTGTGGTTTCTGGACGCAGTCGAATCCTGGGGATTTCTGCATTTTTTGCTTCCATTTTGAAGATTTTTTTCTTTTTTCCATTCTATTTTCCAACAGCTCGTTCCTGATAGTTGGGCTCAGTTCCCTTTGGGCGGGGAGGGCCTATTCGAGCCGAGCTTCCACCAATTCTCCATCGAAGCATCTAGCCAGCGGCTGCCTCCCCTCTCTGCATGGCACGGGCCTGGGCCGGGCCCCCTGCTTGCCACAGAAAGCCCGCCTCGGCCACCTGGCATTTGAGACCCCTGCAACCTGCTCTCTCTCCCCCAACACCTTCCTGCCAGGCCAGTTCCTATCCCCTCCCACCCCCCTCCACCCCTCCAAGGCCCAACTCAAATCCCGCTCCCCTTGACAATCTCACCCAATCACCTTGGCTGGACGTTCTCTGTCCCTTCCCTGAGCCATCGTTATGTGACTTTATCTGGCAATCAGCCACCTACAGTATTTTCGTGGAACGTGTGTTATTTTTAACTTCTTCTCCTCCAAGGCCACCCCTCCCCGTCCACGTATCTATTCAAATCTCCACCATCCTTCAAGACAGATTGCTCTCACCTCCCTCGTGAAGCCTTCCCAGATTCCTGCAACCCCCTTCTGCTCCCTGGAAACCCTGCGCTGTGTGTCCCTGGGGCATTTTCTGTTTCCTACTTCAGTCCACGTAACCTGATGCATGGAAAACAACCCCTAACATCAATGCCACACTGGCCAGACCTGAGCGGGACCCCCGAGCAGGCATCACACCCTGAAGCAGCCTGAGAGCAGACCCCGGCTCACCAACCAGAGCACGTGGCTTCGCAGGTGTCATCCTTGCCCGTCACCACACTTGGCCGGCCTCCAAAACCAAGCTGACCAGGGCACCCAAATGCGTGGCATTGCCAGAGACACCACACTAGCTCAATCCTTGGGTCCTCGCCCAAGCTGTCCCCTCCCTCTGCCCAGAAAGCCCGTCCCACACAGTCTCTTCCCACCTGACCCAAGCACCGCTTCCTCCAGGAAGCCCACTGCTCACCCCACCAGTCCCCACAGCACGTGGCATGTCACTGGGCCTGCCCATCCCCTGTCTCATCCTCTAGGCAGCTGTGAGACGGCCTTAGTGCTTTCTGGGCGTCCCCCGGCTGCTCTGCAAACACTGGTGTGCACACAAGTCACGTGGGATCTGGTCACAAGGCCGGCTTGGGTCCGCAGGTCCAGGTGGGCCTGAGTGTCTGTGTTTCCTGCAAGCACGAGATGCCCCTGATGCTGACCCCGTGAGCAGGGGGCCCTGGACAGGTGGCCTCCGCCCTGGTAGCTCCTGACCACGGCCCTGGGAGCCGTAAACCACAGCCACGCCTGGGCCCACCCTGTGCCAGCCTAAACAGAATATCTAGCACTGGGCCCAGGGGGACGAGCAGGATGAGCATCACCAGGCCCATGTGACGTCATGGTGACAGGCAGAGGAGAGCGAGCACAGCCCCTGGGCCAGCCCGATCCTCCTGCACTTTCCTCTCTCAGCATCCTCGGCCCCAGCCCCGCCCCACGGCTGCTGCTGCCGCCCATCGTCACCTGCAATGCAGGAGGGAAGGGCTCATCCTCAGTCACCTCCCAGGTCAGGCACTAGGGTCCTTCCCGGCCACCAACTGGCCATCTAAGTTTGATGAAATCCTCAAGTCTTTGACTCTGAGGCTTGCTTTGCTTTAATTATATTAGTTTAGTAAATTATAATACAGACTTACAAACTGTAAATCTGTATTTCCTAACAGAAAGGCCCAATATCTGGGTTCGGAAGCGTCCACGACACTTGAGAGCTGGCCTCAGCATAGGTGACAAATTCCGGCTGGACTGGAAAATGCTTGCAGCTCTAAAGGGCCACGGCCCTGACATATGCCACAATAAGAAAGGATGATGACAGTGCTGTGACAACGGCCACCGCAGGGAAACTGGCAAACCCGCATGACGTCAGCCCAAGAGACGAGCAATGCCCGCTGCAGTGTCGGCCACCCTCAGCCTCTCTGGACAGGGCTGATGAGGAGTCACATGGCCCAGGCCCCTAAGCTATGTCTCCATGGGGTCAACTGTCCCCCCTGCCTGTGGTCAGGCAGTGGGTCAGGTGAGTAGAGATCCAGTGGGCACTTGTAAAGGTGTCAAAAGCACAAAAGGGCAGTGGGAGACGACTCTGACCCCTGAGGTGGGTGTCGGCGGCTGGGCAGGGCCCGGCACACCGGGCTCCAGGGCCAGGCTCCTCGTTTTCACCGTGTGAACTTGGCCTTCAGAAAGACGTCCGGTGCAATCCATCACTTGCCTCCACGGAAGTCCTGATGCCTCCGAAATTCCTAGTTGGTGGCCAAGCCAACCCCAAACTGGGTTGCAAGATGCCAGCCTCTGTGCCTTCGGTCCCCAGCGATAGGCCAGCCTGCTGGCAGGAGCAAAGGCCTCCTGATTGAGGCCTTTGGGAAAAGCCAAGCTGGTAGGGATGCGGGCTCCTACCGAAAAGGTGAGGCCCGCTCAGGGAAGATGCCCACCTGTGCCCTCTGACTTGTCACAGCGGAGAAGTGCAAGCAGGACAAAGCGAGGAAGGAAATCCCAGGGGCAAAGCACAAGATCAAAGTATCCAGATTTCAACCCAGCTGACCATCACTGGGTGGACACGGGTCAGTCCGACTGCCCTCACCTGGCATCAGGTGTGACCCAAAACAGGCACAGGTGTGGGTTTTCTGGGCCGGCCCAGCACCCATGCTAGAATAGGGCCAGGCTTGGGTTACCTCGCACTCCAGTCTCAGCCCGTGGAGCTCAAGAAAAGCAGACCCTGTCCACCCTCCAGGGACGGGCATGTGACCCAACAGAACCAGAGAGCTGGGCCCGGGAGTTCTGCCGTGGTTTTGGGGGAAGAGCCCCATCCTGGCACAAAAGCCTGCAGCTGCTGGGGCCTGGCAGAGACCAATGGCTGACAACCTCGCCCAACACCCGGATCCGTCCTGCCTCCATTAAGGACCTTCTCATTTAGATGAGGATTCAGTGCCTTTTTGGACTTGAGCCCCGCTGAGGAAGGCTGCTGTCACTTGCAAGTAAAAAAAAAAAAAAAAAAAAAAAAACAAACCATCCCGATTAACGCTTCCTTCTCCCAGAAACAGTTTCCCCATTTGTGAACTTGAGGTTCGTCTGACTCTGCGACTGTTCGCCCCACACACGAGATGTCCCAGGGGAATGAGGGAGATGGACCTTGGGAGGAAGGACAGGATGGCCAGTGCCCCCGCTCCCTGCTCTCGAAGCCCGGACTGCCATCCCTGCTACAGGACCCAGCCACGGCATGGCTCTCAGAGAGGGGACCCAGCAAAGTCCCCGCTGGCTTGGCCCCAGGACAATTCGATTCAGCTGTAGGTGCCTCCAAGGGCTGCCGTGTCCCTGGGCAGACCTCAGCCCTGAGCGGCCACCGTGGGCCCAGGCCAGGGGCTCCCCCTTCACCGATGGTAAGAAAGGGCCCTGGTAAAAGGCCAGCTGGGGCGAGTGTCCTCGCAGTCAAGGCGGTGACGCAGACAGACACCAGCCAGACACGTCCTTGTAGTGCACGTCACAACAGCCAGGCCACTGTGTCAAAGCCGTGATCAGAAGGCCGTACAGGCAGCCCCCGGGGAGTGCTGAACTGGGCCGGGCTCTGTCTCACTCCGCCCTGCCCAGGGAGGGGACCTTGGTGGGAAGCTGGCGGCCACTACGCCTTCCGCTCACAAGCAGAGCTCCCGGGGCTCGTCCAGGCCCGTGATCGGTGGGTTCACACATAGACGCCGCGAACAGAGGGGGCATCGTGCCCACTGTAGCTGGTTCGGTGGGCGAGGCTCCCCCACCAGCCTGGGCCCCCACCTGCCGGGCCCCTCCCCCAATAGAGGGAGTGATTTGGATCCTCCCACTGGACAGGGTGACTGTGGGCAGCGAACAGCTGCAAGGGACCTGGCCCTGGGTCCGGCGGGCAGTGAGGACGCGATAATGTCAGCTACTGCTGTCGCTCACAGGTGGGGAACCCGGTCTCTACAATTCTGTGCATTGCAAACATCAGAGGTCTGGGCCCCTCTGTACCAGTCCTCACGGGGCATGGAAGCTGCAGGAAAGAAGGGGGGCCACCTCAACCGAAGACCATTCATCGCACAAGGACAGGATGGGGACCGCCAAGAGCCGCCTGGGGGACACCAGACTGTGCTCTCCTCCCCGCCCAGCACTCGGCCCTTTGGAGGGCGTTGTGACTTGTTCGTCTGGGTTGTTCACCCCAAATTCGAGTCAACATCCTGTTGAGCAAAGCCACGCTCCTGGAGCACCATGCTAAGCTTCGGGCACTTCTTCAAGGCCAAAGCCTGGGACAGAGAGAGACCCAGAGCCCTGGGGTTTGAAGCACCAGACAGCGGGGGACTCGGGCCTCCTCTCTCCAGCTCTGGGACCTCCCTGAGCGAGTCTGTTCATCCGTAAACACAGAACTTCACCCCTAGGATGCTGAGGCTCAGGACACGCAGACATCGTCTGTGCAAAGCTCAGCTACTCCGGTCACCAAGGGGAGGCGGCCCTGTGACCTGCTCTTCCTCCTCCCTCATGGCCTGGGCTCCTCGCCTGGCCACGCCAAGGGCTGCTCACTCTCGCTCTCCCTCGCCCTTGCTCGGTCACAAAGCCACAGGCGCTCGGTGGAGGCCACAGTGGCCTCGCGCTGCCCGCTTCCTCCAGGCAGGCCCTGCAGGGCGTCCTTACCTATAGGTCGCCACCTCCAGGCTGAGGCCGTTCTTCACGTGCATGAGCTCCTGATAGTCCCGCAGCCAGTTGGCCATGGCCAAGGTGAGGGCCTCCTTCTCATCCTCCAGGCAGGCAATGGCGCTCTGAAAAGGGACAGACAGCCGTGAGGTCAGAGGACGGGAGCTTCGCTGGGTTGACCTGAAGGCACCAACAGGTCGGGACACAAAAGGGGACAGAAAACCTCCAGCTTTAGGAAAGAGGCGGTCATTGCAAGGATTTTACGTTCTGATTTCTTCCACGGGGAAGTTCACATAGAGCGTAGGGAAGACTTTTAATGGGACACTGGCTTCTCTGTCTATACTCGCTGATAATAAGGCTTAAGAGTTTATTTAAAGCATCTCCAGTGCGGGCATCGGTCCGCTTAGAAAAGTCAATGCATCCAACCCGCCAACCGAGAGGCTCCTGAAAACAAACCCAGACCAGAAAGCAGGGGTTTTACAGTGTTTGAAACAGAAGTCACTCCGATTTGGAAGAGAATTTCTCCCACGCCGGTGGTACCCCCAATACCAGGCAGGCGAGCCCCTGCAGGGTTATTTGTTTCATGCAGAAAAGTGACTTTGAAAATCATCCGGAGAGAAAATCTGCATTAATTCGTGAGACGGGAATGCATTCTGGGCACAAACGTCAAAATTCAGACCCGGGTATGGATCTTCTTTTCCGACTTGTAGGATGCGGTTAACAAGCACTGGCTCCATATGTGGTCACATGACTCCCCAGGTCTCATGCCTGGTCATTTACATCTGTCCCCCTCTCTCCCCAGGCTGGGAGACACCGAAGGGTGTGGCCTGTGCCTTGTACATCCCCCGCCTCTAGAAAAGCATCCTCCATGTAGCAGTGACACAGCACAAAACTGGAAGATCGGATTTAAAATGAAACGATGAAGATGACACGACCCTCCTCAAAATGCACCATTTTAAACTGTCAGTATCTTTTAATTGATAGACACAGTGGCTTCAATCACACGACTTTACAGTTTTGCAGAGCATTCTAGAGTCTTGGGAATAACTGGGAACATTTAAACACTGAAATAGGTCTGGTTTGTAATGGAAAATAGCATTTTTTTCCCCCAAATACAAATAGCAAGCTATATGTTTAGCCATTTATCTTTGTGGCTATAAGACAATCAGGAGAGGACCTTGATTTTCATTCCTTGTGTCATCCCCCCACCAAAGGCCCTAGCGATACCCTGAAGGTCCACCAAAGTATGTCATATATGAAACCGAGGAATGAGAGTAACTACAATGTCACACTCGATTTGTCATTTTTTTTTTTTAAAGCATGATAAACAATTCTGCGTCCCAGAATAATTAGCTACTTCTTAGCTAATAATTTTTTTTTTGGGGGGGGGTTCTCTTTTGTTTTTGCTAAGAACAAAAACCAAAAGCCCTTAGTTTTTAAAGCAAAGGAGGACATTTAGCAACCACTAGCTGGTATCCCAGGGAAGATGTATGGTATCAGCCCCAAAGCTGGGCATTATGAGCAGATAAACAGGTTCATCAACACAGAGCACTGGCCAGTCTTGATTTAGGGGGCGGAGGGGCCAGAATTTAGCCAGGACATTTGCACCCTCTACAGTCGGCTATGAGTGTTAAAATCCTACATTCCCCCATTTTAAAGGGGCGCAGAAACTCAGCTACCTGGGCAGACTGTAGACTATAAATACATTACTCTACTCCTCTACAGGAAATTCAACCTAAATATTAAAACTTGAGAATCTGTAGTCACTTATTCTTTACAAAGAACTGATGACGACATAGAGGCCTGGACCAGAGAGGCAAGCTGCTGTGAGCATCCAAAGAACTCAGCGTCTTAACCAAAAAAGCTGAGCCACTCCTTGCCGAGCAAGTCACCCCGGGGAGGAGCCTGCAGATGTCACGGGCACGTCGCTGGAACCCTCAGCGTGACAGCTCGAGGGAATTTAAGCTGTGATAACCTCGAGTCTCAATGTGGGAAACTCACCGAGACGCAGAAACTGAACGCACTCGTAACACGCCCTGGTCGGATGCTGAGTATTGATAGCTCCAGCCCAGACCATGCCCCGGACTCGAGACTCGTGGTTTTATTTCACAAGCTCAGGTGGGTGGCTAGAGGCATCTCAAACCGAACTCCCATCTCCCACCTGAACCTGCTGCCCTGCACCAGCCACCGTCACCACCGAGAGCGCTCGCTCCCTTTGTCCGGCTGCTCAAGGCCACAGCCATGGCTTTGATGGTGATTCTTCCTTCTCTCTCCTTCCACATCCAACCCAGCTGCAAAGCCCAGCGGCTTCACCTTCAGATCAGGTCCCTGCCTCAGCCCCTGGCTCAGCCACCAGCAGCACCTCCTGCCTCGATCATTGCAATCGTCTCCTGGAGAGTTGCCCGGGCTCCCAGACTTGCTCTGCACAGTCTGCTTTCAATACAACAGCCAGGGGCGTTCCGTTAAGACACAGCCAGGCCACTGTCACTCGCTCAGGGCCTCCAGTGGCTTCCCGGGGCACTCAGAGTAAAGCCCATCTCCTGGAGTAGCTGCCACCCTCCTCCTGGCTCGCCTCACACCAGCCCCATGCCCGCCTCCTGAATCCTGGGCAGTTTCCATCTTAAGACCTTTGAGATCAAGGGGCTGTCTGGGTTTTGTGTTGCTCACTGCAGTGTCCCCAGCACTTGAGAATGGAGCTCAGCATACTGAGTGCTCAGTACCCATTGGCTGAATGAACTAATGAATGAATGAATGCACGTTTGTGTCCTGTGAGCTATGTTCATTATCCCTAGTTCACAAATGGGGTGACTGAGACACAAACGGTTGGTGGCAGAGCCAGGTAGGGTGGGTGACCCGTCCCTATTCCATTCAAGGGCAAGTACTCATTCAATCGTGTGAGTCTTGAGGGCTTGGAGGCCTTTCACAAGCAGCCTAGCAGGCTACCAGCTCAGTTCTGCAAGGGAAAAATGTCAGTGTGTATGGGGGAAGGCTGGCACAAGTCGCGTATGTCTGTCTGCCTGAAGCCCGTTCCTGCAGACTGGGACATGGCGTATTTGCCAGGCTTTCAGGTGATCTAGACCAGCAGCCTCCAACCTTTTTGGCACCAGGGACCAGTGCTCCTATGAGACTAATGTCTGAGGATCTGAGGCGGAGCTGAGGCCGTGATGCTGGCGTTGGGGAGCGGCCATAAATACAGATGGAGCTTCACTCGCTCACCCACCGCTCACCTCCTGCTGTGCGGCCCAGTTCCTAACAGGCTGTGGACCAGTACCAACCAGTCCATGGCCAGGGGTTTGGAGACCCCTGATCTAGAGGACATAAGAAATGCTGGGGACTTGGATGGCACTTCAGCTAACGTTTCTCAGGCACATCTGAGATGAGGGACTTAAAGTTTGAGTTTGGGCATGTGGGTCACCTGGGAAGGACCACTTTTCCCAGAGTCCCAGCGAGCATCTTGCCCCCTGAGTGGCAGAGGGACCCGGAGCCAGAGAGCTGGTCACTGTGTGTGTGTGGGCGGCAGTGCTTTGCCTCTAGATGAGGCAGGGGGAGGGATCCCATGAGATGGAAACCTCGCAAGATGGGTGTGCAGACAGGGGGTGAGGACAGGTCCTCACTCCTCACTTTGTACTTTTAGGGGAAAGAAGCAAATGCCAGCGAGGGAGGTGTCTATCACTGTTCAGGAAGCTGAAGGTGGGATTCTAGTTCTGGGTCAGGAGTGACCCTGGGTGGGTCCTGGGGTCACCATGTCAAAGACCGGCTGGATGGTGGTTCTAACTGCACGTCTGAAGTCCCCATCTCTCCTCCAGTGGGAGGAAAGGGTTCTGCTACCAAAATAAACACTGCCCCCAGAGTTCAAGGCCCGAATGAATGGTGAGGGTCAGGCCACACAGCACGCCGCAAAGAAGCATTTTCCAAACCAGCCTGCACAGCATGGGCCCTCCCCACGGGGGCCGGCGTTCCCCACAAAGGGGTTCGGTTCACAGTTAAGTCGGGCAGGCCTCCCTCTTGGTTCAAAGCTCCAGGAAAGCCTATTTTCAGGACATTTTAAAACACTGATCAGACACAGAGCACGGGCACTGTGCAGCTTGGATGCCTGGAAAGAAAAGCCCTCCTGAATCTAGAGCAAGTTCTGGAAATCAGCACAATTGTTAGACCATCACCGGCTTTGCTCCACCCACCACACCCACTGGGAACGCTTTTGAAAATGATGAGGCAGGGAGCAAACAAAATCCAAGATCCCAAAAGATTAAATCCCGACACCAGCACTGTACTGCTTTATACGATTTCTCATCTAGGCTCCAGCCCTTGCTGAAACCTCAGCCCGGTGCTGGGGACACAGGGGTAGGCCATGGACATTTTCTGATCTGTAAACACCTGTCACATCACCACAGTCCTCTATGCCACGGCCACCACGTCACCTTCCCTTCTAATTTTTTATATAAAAGCAAAAATCACTCTATCACAAATCTTTAACGTGAAGTTACAAACTGTTCCCTTAATTACTTCTAAATCTGTGTAGATGTTATTTTAAACTGTCCTCTAAGAACTACCGATAGGATGATTTGGGAATATTTCCAATTCTGATCTAGTGTGGGCAGGACCAGGGCCAAAACGAGGACCGGACTGGGTCAACAGACAATAAATCACACGCACACGGGCACAAGTGTCACCCTTTCGCTGTCAGAGGTTTGAGCTTCGCATCCCTGAAATGGTAACTGTTTATATTACCCTGCACTTGTCATAACATCCTGCCTCGGGGACTCCCCCTCCCTCTTTTACACTCTTCAGAGATTCGACATTTTAGCCTCCACTATGAAAACCCAAAATCTGATGCTCTTTTCTGCATCAAGGTTCCTGCCCCGCCCAGAACACACAAGGCGGTGGCGCAGGGAATCACCGACAGCTGCCTGCGGCTGGGAAATCATTGCGGCAAAATAAAAAATAATAAAATAAAAAAATTAAAAAAAAAAACCGTTTTGGAAAACAATTTAAGCTTCCCCCCAGGGCCCCACCAGGGCCAACGGGGCTGCCATTCTGTACAGCTCCGGGTAAGGACCTAACTTTGCTTAGGAGCCCCCTAACACGGGGACCTGGGAAGGGCGGAGCCGGCACTTCTGGAAGCCGGGAGGGATTCCCGGCCGACTTTTAAGGGCACTGGGGTCGCTGGAAAAGCACAAGAAACTGAAGGAGAACCCGGAGCGCACGGGGTCCCCCGAGAGGAAGTGACCGACCCGTCCCGTCCAGGTCTGGAGAAGCTGATGACAGGGAGGAGCGCCAGCCACCAAGGCCTGGCACTTGGGCACGCGCCCGGGGGGTGGGTGACCCAACGGAGCGAGCTCTTTGCCCCGGGCTGGCGGGATGCTAGCACCCACGCCGGCGGTCCGGGCACCCTCGGGGGCCCAGGGCGCAGGGTGGCGCAGGGTCTGGGGGCGCTCGGGGCCGGGGCGGGGGCTGCCCCCGCGCACGCACCTGCTGCTCCTGCGCCTGCAGCTCGCAGGCCTCGCGCGCCCGCAGCAGCTCGTCCTCCAGCGCGGCGCGCAGCTGCTCCATCTCCGCCGCCCGGCGCCGCAGCGCCTCGGCCTCCTGCGCGCACAGCCGCGCCTCGTCCTCCGCCCGGCGCCGGCCGTCCTGGGCGCCCCGCAGCGCCGCCTCCCGCGCGCGCACCTCGTCCTCGTACGGCCGCGCCGCCTCCTGCCACCACTCGGCCAGCAGCTGCGCGCAGCGCTCGTGCACCTGCCGCAGGTACGGCGCGGGCAGCGGCGGCGCGGGGCGGGCGCGGTAGCGCATGCTGGGGCCCGGGGCGGCGCGCGCGTGCAGCTCCCGCACCCGGCGCGCGTGGGCGGCGTCCAGGCCGCGGCGCTCGGCCCGCAGCCGGCCCAGCAGCGCCTCGAGCGCCGCGAGCGCGCCCAGCGCCTCCCGCAGCTCGCGCCGCCGCGCGCCCAGCTCGGCGTCCAGGGGCCCGCGGGCGGCGCGCGCCTCGTCCGCCTGCAGCCGCAGCGCCCGCAGCTCGGCCCGCAGCGCGTCGCACTCGCCCTCGGCCTGCGCCGCGGCCCCGCGCAGCGCCAGCAGCTGCTCCCGCAGGCGGCGCGCCTCCCGCGTCGGGCCCTGCGTGCCCGGGCCCTGCGGCCCGCGCCGGGCGCGCAGCGCGGCCTCCAGCTGCCCGCGCTCGCGCTCCAGCTCGCGCGCCCGCCGCACGTAGGCGCCCAGCTGCGCGTTGAGCTCCCGCAGCTCGGCCTTCTCGGGGCCCGTGTGCAGCCGCCGGTAGAGCATGGTGCTGGGTGCGCCGGCCCCTCCCGCCCCGGTCTCGTCCCCTCCGGCCCCGCCGCCGCTGCCCAGGAGGCCCGCACACTGCGGCGGGAACCCGCGAGCGGCCGCTCTTAGCGCGGCCCGCGCGCGGGGTGAGGGGCGGGGCCACAGCCTCCAGCCAATCACAGTGCACCCCGCGCGCGTGAGGGGGACGCGAATGTCAGTTTCTAACCAATCAGAGCGCGCCCCTCGCAGGAGAGGCGGGGCCACGGCGTCCCGCGGACCAGAGCACACTCCGCACGCCAGAGTAAGGGCACCGGCCACGGCGTCCAGCCAATCAGAGCGCGCCCCTCGTGGGCGGGGCGCGGGCCACGGCGTCCAGCCAATCAGAGCGCCCCCCGCGCGCGGGAGGCGGGGCGCTGACCACGGCTTTTAGCCAATCAGAGCGCGGCGCGGCGGGGCCACCACGGGCGTTGCGCGCCCCCTGCCGGAACGCCGGGGCCCGCGTCGTCGTCGCCGCGGGCTCTGTCGGGTGGCGGCGGCGCCGGGGGATGGTGGGCGCGAGGTGGCCGTCGGGCCCCCGAGGGTCCCGGCCTGTGTGGGCCGAGAGGGACGCCGCCGCGACGTGCGACGCCGAGGCGCTGCGCAGCCTGGACACCGTAGGTTCCTCTATTTTTTAAAAAATTCTCTCCACACACACACACATTGATGACGTGCGTGCGCTGCCTGGGCACAGACACGGGCATCCGCACCCACATAGATCTGCACGCACACACAGACACGCGTGTGCAACCACCATCCTATTTTAACCTGAAATAGAGACGCATTTGTGGGTCCGTTTGCGAGTGTTTCAACGCACAGGGCTTGACCAGGGGGGCCACGTTCTCCTTTTTTTCTGTAAACGGCCCCGTGGGGGGACATGGTCTGCCCTTTCCACGTCACCTTTTCCCTTTGGAGTGAGTTTTCCTGGGCGCCCCGCTTCGCCCCCAAAGTGGACAGTTGTCACCCTCGTGCCTGACCGGATGGGTCTTGTCCAACGTCGTGCCTCAGTTTACCTGTCACAGAAACCATCCTTGCGTGACCTTAGTGTCCATGACAGTCACTTCAGTTACCAGTGACATACCCGGTACCGGTGGCATGAAGGGCACAGGAGCAAACACGGTTGGCCCTTGGTTGAGGTGGCCCTGGAGTAGCGGAGCCAGGAGTGTCCCAGGGAGGTCTGGAGATTCACTCACCCACTGTCCAGAGGGCTGCTCGTGGCAGTGCCACCCATGAGTGTGTTTGGAGACAGCTAGAAAGGCGGATTGGTCAGCAAGTCGGTTATGGGGTGGCCCCTTGTGACAGGCATGGCTGTCCAGCCACGAATGGGTGGGAGTGGGACTTCGTTATACTTGGAAACCCCAGATCACAGACTCTATTTTACAGGCGGTAGAAATTTATATTTTTCAAATTCTGTCCTTTTCTACCAAGGCTAAATTGTGTGAATGGGAGGGGGGGGGTGTTATTCGGTGACAAATGTAAATGCCCTAAAATAGGGGAGTCTGGTTTGGGTGTTATCAGTGGAGTGAACTTGGCCAGTTCACGTCTCCAGGCCACAGCGCCCTTGGCTGTCACTGAGGGACTCAGGCTAGGTTATTGTGAAGTTTCTGTGGGAGCCAGCTTCCGTGATGGCCCCCAGTAATTCCGCTTCCTGTCACTCACTCATTCCATGTGCCAGAGAGTTTGACATGACATCTGGAGTCCGGGTTCTGAAAATCTCTGCGGCTTCCTTCTTTGTCACTCTTTCTCTCTCCTGTGGACCACTCACTCCGGGAGGGGTCAGGTGCCATGTGATGAGCAGCCCTTCAGAGAGACACAGGCAGTGAGGAAATGAAGCCTCAGACCCAATTCGAGGGACCGAGGGCTGCCAATAACCGCAGGAGAGAACTTGAACGTGTCAATCCTGGGATGACAGACAGCAGCCCGACCTACAGCTTGTCTGCCACCTTCACGAAAGAGAAGCAGCCAGAACAGCCCGGCTAAGCCACTCCTGACTCGTGACCACAAATGTTTGTTGATTTGAGGTCACCTGTTAGGCATCAGTAGTTAACTTAGACCATTTCTGCCTTTAAAATCCTATAAACCTAAAAGGCCTGAGATAGAGAAAGCCTGATTTATAACAACTGTTTCTCTCTCCTCTTCCCCCCCCCCAGCTGGAACCCATAAAGAGATAATACAAAATATGCCAAAATATATTTTGGAGTAACAATATTTGTTTTATTTGTGTTTATAGGAGTTCTCAAAGCTGCGTTAATTTCGCTTCTCCGAACCCTTTATTTCACAAAGGAAGGTGGAAATCCAGATAAATTAGGTGATTAGAAAAATGCAAATGTTTTCACATTTGCATTGCTTCAGTGGTGAATACAAATGAGGTACAGGCTCGCTTTGTTTGGCCCTGGCTCATCATGAGAAACTCATCATGAGCACCGGTGACACTTGTAAATATCTTCTCAGGAGACCACGGGGCCCAGTGAAATCCCAGGGAGCCCTAAGACAGGGCAGCAGTGACAAGGGAGAATGAAGTGTGTTAAGTCACCTCCAGAAAAAATAGCTTGGCTGGGGAGTGGGCCTGTCATGTCAGCCCGGACCAAGAAAAGACTTTTGACACTTTCAGTTTAAAATCAGACCACAGTCTCATAAACAGGAGGCTAAGAGGGAAATAGAGGGCGCAGAGGGTCACATTCCATAGGAAAAGCGTGGTCATGCAGTGAATCCAGGCAGAGATCTGGGGCAGGCTCGCAGACTCATCCAGAACCCAGCCTTGCTCATGCTCCCTCTCCCCTTTAAAGCCACAGGCTGGTGTGGCCAGTGTGATGGAAGGACACAGTACGCATTCCTACATATCTGACTCCTTTCATCGAACCTAGCCGTGGCCTTTGTGAGAGCCAAGAGCTGGAAACAACCAAAATGCTCAGGAACAGACACGACCAAGTAAATTGTCACCCATTCAGACAATATAATACAACACAGCAACCCAGGCGGGGGGCCTGTTGCTACAAGCATCAACTCGAATTAACCTCACAAACGTGAGGCTGAAAGAAGCCAGGCTCAAAAGAATATACCATCCCAAAACAAACAAAATTAAGTCAGAAGTGAGAGCTGGGGGCCCCCATTGGGGATGATGGAAAGTATAAAGTCCAGGGGTTTCTTGAGTTTTGGCAAATGGGGATTTTTTCACAGGGTTTATTTAGGGTTAGGGTTTTCCATTGTTCTTATTAATAATGAGGTTGAACATTTTTGCCCATATTTATTGGCTACTCATTTGGGACACGTCTGTTCACATCTTTTGCCCCTTTTTCTGTATAGCTGTGTCTTTTGCCCAGTGTTTTGTTTTTGTTTTTATTTTTTTACATATTCTGGTTACACATCCTCTCTTGCATCTGTGGTTAATATCTCTGTGGTTACAGGTATGGTGAATATCTTCTCCCACTGAAACTCTTGCCTTTTCTCTTTCTTAATGGTGTCTTTTTAAATCTGAAATGTAATTCAATACCATAAAATACACCTATACAAAGCGCACATTGCGGTTTCTTGCTATAATATTCATCACCATGATCTAATCCTAGAACATTGTCATCAGCCCCAAATGAAACCCCATTCCCATTAGCTGTCACTTTTCATTTTTTTTCCTGTCCCATCCCTGCCAACCGCCAATCTTTTTTTTTTTGTTTGTTTCTATGGATTTGCCTCTGCTAAACACTTCATATAAATAGAATCATGCCATATGTGTGTGTTCTTTTCTGTCTGATTTCTACCACTTTGCACGTTCTCAGGTTTTATCCATGTTGTAGCCACATGGGTTGTGTCCGAGCTGTTTTCCTTTCTATGGCTGAATACTATTCCATTGTGTGGCTGTGAGAGATTTTATTTTTCAGTTTGTTGATGGACACTCGAGTTTCCACATTTTAGCCATTATGAATAAGGCTGCTGTGAACATTTGTGTGTGTGAGTGTTTGTGTGGACATCTTTTTAGTTCTTTTGGATTAAAAAGGAGTGGAACTGCCGGGTTACATGCTAACTCTGTGTTTAACATTTTGAAGACTAGCCAGACTTCTCAAAACCGTCTGACCATGTTATTATGTTCCCAGTAGCAAGACATGGGGTTCCAATTTCTCCACACCCCTGCTCGTCATCTGTCATTTTGGTTATGCCATCTTAGAACATATGAAGTGGCATTTCACAGTGGTTTTTATTTGCATTTTCTTGCTCATTAATATTTGACATCTTTTCATGTGCTTATCAGGCTTTTGTATATCTTCCTTAGAGAAATGTTTGTTCAAATCCTTTGCCCATGTTTTAATTGGGTTGTTTTCTCATCATTAAATTGTAATAATTGTTTATATATTCTGGGTACAAGTCCCTTAGCACATATATGATTTGCAAATATTTTCTCTCATTCTGTGGGTTATCTCGATAGCAACTTTTGAAGCACAAATTAAAAAATTTCTACAAAGTCAGACTTATCCACATTTGGTTGCTTGTGTTTTGATGTCATATCTAAGAAACCACTGTCTGATCAGAAAGGTTTGTTACCTGTGTTTTCTTCTAAGAGTTTTAGAATTTTAGCTTTGGTCAGTGATCCATTTTGAGCAAACTTTGGGATATAGTGAGAGGGAGTCCAATTTTATATCTTCTCATGTATTCAGTTGTCCCGGCACGGTTGGTTGAAAGAACTATTCTTCCTCCCATTGAATTGTCTTGACATCCTTATCGAAATCAGTTGACCACAAATGTAAGGGTTTATTTCTAGATTCTCAATTCCATTCCATGGATCTAGATAGCTATCCTTATGTCGATACTATGCTGTCTCGGTTGCTGTAGTTTTGTGGTAAGTTTTGAAACTAGCAAGTATGCATCTTCCAACTTGATTCTTCTCTATTAAGATTGTTCAACCTATTCTGGGTCCCTTGCATATCAATATCAATTTTGAGATCAGCTTATCAATTTCAGCAAAAATGGCCGCTGGGATTTTGGTAGGGATTGTGTTGAATCTGTTTATCAGTTTGAGGAATATTGCCATCTTAACAGAATTTCCTTTATTTTTTTTTTCTTGCCTAACTGTCCTGGCTAGAACCATCAGAACAGCGTTGAATAAAAGTGGTGGGAGAGGACATCCCTGTCTTGTCCCCGATCTTAGGATAATCTTAGCTCTTTTGCCATGTCATCATTAGGTCTGTCTACATTATGTTAACTGTGGGATTTTCCTAGATGCCCTTTATCAGATTGAAGAAATTTTCTTCTATTCCTAGTTTGTTGACTGTTTTTTATCATGAAAGGGTGTTGAATTTTGTCAGGTGCTTTTCTGCATCTATTGAGATGATCGTGTTGTGTGTTTTTTATTCTATTAAAATGAGGTTGTACATTGATTGATTTTCTTATGTTGAAGCAGATAACGGTGTCCTTTGATGACAGAATTTCTTAATCTTCATATACATCAATTTATCCACCTTTTACTTTAGGTTTTATGGGATTTTTTTTGTGTGTGTGTGTGTGTTCCTGTGTAAGAAACCTTTATCTATCCCAAGAACGTGACGGCAGTCCCCTGTATTATCTTTTATGTGCTTTGTCGTTTTACTTTTCACATTTAGACCTACCATTTGTCTGGAATTGATTTTTGTGTAGAACTTTTATAGAGATCAACATATATTTTGTCAGCATTGATTTACAATTGACCCAGCACTTTTTACTGAAAAGATCATCCTTTCCCATTGCTCTGATGATAAAAGTGTCACCCTTGTCGTAAATTGAGCATGTATGTGTACTTCCAGACTCTTTATTCTGTTCCTCTGATCAGGTATCTGATCTTGCTCCATGTTGTCTTAATGATTGAGCTTTATAGCAAGTATCAATGTCTGGGAGTATAAGTCCTCCTACTTCATGCTTTTTCTTCAAAATCAGCTTTCCTATTTTTGGCACGTCATGTGGCTGTATAAACTTTCCAATCAGCTTGGGAATTTACACACACAGAGACACATATACGCACACAAGCAAAATCTGGAATTTTTATTGAGATCATATTGGGTCTATAGATCAATGGAGAGAATTGATATTTTTATATCATTGAGAATTTATGTGAGTTTATGAGTAAGTTTTTAAGCCTTGTCTTTGCTATGTTTTATCTAATGAGAATAAATTAAGAAAATAAAATAACAACAAAATAATAATAGCTAATATTTCTAATACTTATATGCTTGCTATGTAGGCCAAGTGATTTATGGGTATCATCTTATTTCACTATAAAATTTTTCCAAAAATTATAAGACATCTCTGAAGAAAGCTGTAAAAAAGTATTTAAACAAATGGAAGGCACATAAAAATATCAATGTTTTCATATAAATATTTATCTGATATTAATTCCAATCAGAATCTCAATGGTGTTTTTATAGAGTTGTACAAAAAGCATTTTAGTATTTATGTTGAAGAAATTCTAAATGTTTTAGAATTGACACCAAAAATCTTCAGTTTTGGAAAAGAATATTGAGGTATGATTGCCTAACCAGACATTAAAACTTTCCATGATGCTAATGTAATTATTTTTAATGATCATATCATTTTGGATCATGAATAAGCTTACAGATCAGAAGGCCAGAGTGTCAAAAATCTAAGTATATATGTTCAAATTTAATACGTGATAAAGACAGCATTTCTAGTCAATGGGGAAAAGACGGTCTATTTAATTAATGATATTGGCATAATTGATTATTTACTTACAAAAATACCAAAACTCCAACCATGAATAAAAATATTATGAATGCATTAAAACTCAAAATGAAAATCATAAAATGAAAAGTAATAGAATAAGCTTAGGAGAAAACTTGCATAACCTCAAGATTGGAGGTGGGAACCTCCAATCTTGCATAACCTCAAGACTGGGAATCTAGACTCTATAAGAGGAAAAACTAACACGTTTGACTATAAGAAGTGAAAATGCAAAAACATACTGCAAAAAATATTTGCAATATTCTGGACAGAGACGTTGTTTTCTCTCATATACGAGGAACCCTTGTGATTGATAAGAACAACCAATAGAAACGTGAGCAAAGTGTATGACTGGGCAAGACATGGAAGAGGAAATGAAGATGGCCAACAAATGTTTAAAAATCTCCAGACTCTCTATTCACACAGGAACTCCAATGACATATATATCAACATAATAGCATTTTTTACTAATCACACTGGCAAGAGTTAAAAGGCTTTAAACGTACATTCAGCGCTTATGAAGGTGGAGAAAACAGACCATCTCATACGATGCCAGTGGGAGAGAGAATTACGTCCTTTTGATAAAGGAAGCTGGCTGACAGCATCCTTAAAATGTCCAACGACATACCATTTAACACAGCAAATCCATTTGGCGGATGCTGTACTTCAAAGGACGTCTATTCACAGGTGGCTTTGGGCCAGCTATTGATAAATGAGTTAGATCTATCGTATGGACTATTTGAGATGTGGATGACATGTTTAAGTTGAAAGAGCAAATTGCAAAGTAATGTTATAGACTTAATAACATACATTTAAATCACATTTATTATGCAGTAGGGTCAGTTCTAAGAGATTCACGGGTATTTACTCATAAAAATAGCAGGACCAGTGATGGGGACTGGGACCCACACGCTCTGGTTCAAGTCTGTGTTTATTACTTCTCTGGTATTCTGTGTGTTGATCCCATTTATTTTTTAATGCTCCAATTTTTAAAAAGAAAAAAAAACCTGTATACATACACTTATTTTACTTATTTTTATGATATGTGTGATAGGAAATAACTGTGGGAGTTATTTCAATGCATTGAACACATTATTTTGCTTGTAAAGACCACTGGTTCTCATTGGAACCATCTGAGAGTTTTTTTTTGTTTTTTTTTAACTGTGATGCCTGAGCTGCCCTCCCAGAGATTCTGACTTCATCGGTATGGGATGTAGCCTGGACATCGGCTTTTGACAAGCTCCCCAGGAGATTTGAATGTGTAGCAAAGGCTGGCATAAATAACTTAGGTCCGAAGACCAGTTTTGGAACAGTTTTGGCAGGTGACCTGTGAAGCTATTTTTGCAACTATCCTGTTGTCCACTAGATGGGGGACTATCCACATGACAAGGATTCAGCATCCAGGTTTTTGCCAAACTCTTTGGAAGGAAGTGTCCAGGAGCATTGAGAGATTGAAGGGACCAGATCTGCGACCAGGTATTTTGCCAGGCTTTTAGCCTCCCACTGTATTATGTAGTTAGAAGACATCTCTTTTAAGTTCTAAGAAGAAATTCTCATCATCTTTCAAGCTTGACTTCCCCTCAAAACAGATTCTTCCCGTTTCTCTGTCTTTCCCTGAACATGAATCCCAGAAAATCATTCTTTGTGGAGAGGCCACACCCTCTGCTGTTTGGCTGTAAGGGTGAAATGGAAGGAGGCTCTTAGGAAATTTCTTAATTAAAAGTACATAATTGACTGTGCAGTAAATAGCCAGAAAGCCGATATTTAAACCCTATTGATAGATTGGGATTAGTGGTGGCAGTAAGTCAGAGAAAACAGTTAAATTTCAAAAGATTCCTGTCCCCTGAACACATAAGAGTGTGATTTTTCTTCCAGAAAACAAGTACCTCTGGGCTTAATTTTTCTCCCTTTGATCTCAAAATAAACACCAACCTCCACACTCCTTGGCCATGCACCATTGATTCATTAAAAAGCCATATGCTGATTTCCTGTAAGTGCTTAACTCCTAACGATTATGGGCCTAGTCAAGAAAACATCATTTAAGGAAAATCTCACAATAAAATTAGCCTCAAAACTTAGCGTAATTACCGTATCAGTATTTCCACTCTTTGGGCTTTTTCCCTTTGGAGTTTGTAAACAACATTTTTGGAAAAGGTACAGTTTCTGTGTTTCCTAGAACAAAGAATGCCAGCTCACCAAGGAATGAGATGGTGGCTGTATCGCAGAGCAGGAATTCCTGGGAAGGACTGGAGATTTCCGTCACAGCCACAAAGCAGGCTGTGAACTGTGAGGTGCCACAAGTCTGTGCCAACATCTCCAGAGACACGGAACAGACACCTACCTACACTGTCATGCGCCACACAACAACCTTTTTGGTCAATGAGGGGTCTCACACACAACAGTGGTCCCATGAAATTATAGCAGAGCTAAAAAAATTTCCTGCACCTCGGTGTTCACACAGCGACAAAATCGCCCAGCGACACACTTCTCAGGACATTTCCCTGTCGATCAGTGGCGCATGACTGTGTATGATTTATTAGAAGGAGGTGGCAGTTCTTTATGACAAATTCCTCCACCAATATGGGAATGGAGAGGTCCCACGATCTGCAGTTGGCAAGCTGGGGACCCAGCAGAGCCAGTGGCGCAAATTACTGTCCCAGTCTGAGTCCCTGTGCAGGAGAAGGCTCAGCTCAGAGACTGTCAGGGAAAATTCTTCCTTTCCCAAGTCTGTTCAGACCTGCCATTTCCATCCAAGAGCTTTTTCGATGTGTATTCCACGGAATCCTAGTTTCTTGGGATGTGGGTCAGCTCTATCCGTCCAGGGTGACCGTGACACATCTGCCACCTATTAATAATCATGCAGCATAAGCAAGAAACAAGCCTTCGTTGTTTAAGCCACCGAAATTTGGGGGTTACCACTGTCAAGTGATCTAGACAATTCTGACGGATCAACCTGGGAAAACTGTTCCAGAAGCCACAGGCCGAGTGGCCCAGTGGTGGACTGAGCTGTCTCTGGAGCCCGCTGGCTGGTGTTCAAACCCTGGCTCTGCCACTTTCTTGCCAAGAGACACTGAGCAAGTTGCTGAAGCTCTTCATGCCCCAGTTTTTTGTTTTGTTTTGTTTTTTTTAATCTATAAAGCTGCCATAAGTGTATTTACTGCATTTTTCTGAGACTGACGCAGGTTAACGAGAGCTTGGGAAATTGCCAGGCACAGAGTAAGTGCTCAGTAAATATCCACTTTATTATTCATATTATCTTCAATATGAACACCAGTTGGACAGCTGGCCTCCAGGGAGACAATCTTCTCTATCAAGGGACAGGAGCCCACATGTCCCCAGATCCCAGCAACTGGCATCGACGTGTTTAGTTTTCATTTCTTTCACGTTTGATAGAAACTAGGTATAAAGAAAAAGGTCTTTTATTGAAAACCAGTGATACAAATGAAGACAAATGACAGCTGATGCCCGGACTTTGGTCCCAGGCTGAGCTCAGACCAGTGGGAGCCGTGTCTCCTCGCAGCCGCTGCAAGAAGCAGGCTTGTGGCCTTGCTCCAGGACAGGAGGTGACACTTCTCTTAGGGCCCTTGTCTGGAAGGTGTAGGCGTTTGAGGCGACTTCAAGGGCACGACTCCTGCTGCTGCCGCTGGTCCACCTGCAATCTGTCCCCGTCCATGGTCATTGTCACCACCAGTCGGCCAGCAGCAGGAATGCGTGGCTCAGGCTATTCTTTCTTCGTCCCCTCGTCCCTCCCTAGGGACATGGGGACAGCAGAGAGTTTCAGAAGCAATCCTACCCCATCTCTGTCTATACCTTGGCCGGAGTGTAACCATGATTTCACCTTCAGCCAGAATAAAGCCGCAGGAGCCTTCAAAACCAGTGACACCAGACCGATCACCGACAAGTTTTATTTATTTATTTGTTTGTTTGTTTTTGGATGATTCAGTCTCTTATCTGTAACGTTAAGTGTAATAATAGCATCTCCAGAGGGCCACGTGTCGCATAATTCATTAGTGACCCCAGACGCCGGTGAGCATCTCAGGAGACCTAGTGTACCCGCCCGCCCTTCCCCACGTGATCCCATATGACACGAATTCCTTCATTTTCCAGTAGCAGCTGAATGGGGGAATATGATTTTGAGCAACATGACCTAAAATCCTCATCGAGGATGCGTTGACACTCCACACGACTGACAGTTGCTCGGTGCCATTTGGTGGGTTTCTCCAAACGGAGCTGGCAGATCCTTTTCCACCTGATCTGACCCCAGTTCCACCTCCAGGCCTCGTATAATTACTCACGTGTGGTCTAAGCGCAGGGCCACGCTTGCCCATGAATCCAGCGGGGTTTCAATCACATGGAGACCTGGGTGACGAGATGCCGAGAGCCTCACGTCTAGAAGCTCAGAAAACCTTTGCAGAGATCTTTTATTCCAGAGTCTTCCTCATTCATATTACAAGACATTTGCTGCCACTTTAAACGACGGGGCTTTGTGACGTGTCTATAAGTAACGCAGACGAATTCATTCATTTCAGGTGGATTCAGAGGAGCAGCTAGAGGAAGCTCTTGCTCAGCCTGGCAGACACGAGGGGACTGATTCTCTCTACCACGGGGACTTCAGACATGGTAAGTCCTTAAGGAATGTCTCAGGACCCCTGAGGAGAGAGGAGCAAGCCATTCTTCCATCCCTTCTCTCCAGAGCAAAAGACAGAGGCTTCAAGCACAAGAAGAGGCTCTGGTTATTTCTACATTCTCCTATTACTCTCTAAACACTCTGGGTCTTGCACTTACAAGAACGGGTGAATCGGGGGGACACAGAGTGGGGCACATCCACACACGCTTGCCCGTTGCTGGTGACCAGAAACAGCACAGAGATGAGGCTCAAGAGGTCAAGAGGTCAGCTGACTTTGGACAACTCTTCTTCACGCGATCCTGGTGCAGCAGCTACTGTCCAAACATCTGTTTATGAAAACACAGCAGTCCCGAGGCAAATATCCTGCGCTCTGGCCCACCCAGTTCTGATAGGTCAGTTGTCTCTTCTGACCTGCTGGTGCTTGCCTAGACAGCTGTCATCTGAGTGAGTGTGACAGGGCTCAGAGAAGGGTCCCCAGGAAGTCCTCAGTGCTGCTGGTCATCCACTAGTTCCCATTCTTTATCCATTCTTTAATGGCAGGGTTGGGGTTGGCCTTGTGACCCGCCATGGGACGTGCAGTTAGCTATGGGCAATACATGTGAGTGAAGTGGGTGTGCTTTGGCCAATTAAATGTGAGTTAAAAATGGCACAAGTCACTTTCAGATGGAAACTTAAGAGCCAGTGGCCATTACCAAGCTCACTCTCTCTCTGTCACATAGCTGGCGACATTCCTACTCGTGGTTCCCCTGTCAAGCTACGTCCTGGGGCCATTTCCAAAGTTGTCACTGCTCTGGTGGGGAGAATTTAGAAGATTTAGTGCGGCCGGAGGGCAGAGGGCGGCCAAAGTGTAGCTTCTTCTGATCAGACCTCCTCACCAGCCAGTATGACAGTTTCCCATCCTTGGGGTCCACCCCCTGACTCACATCAGTCCCCTCCCCGGATGCAAGAACATGTTAACCTCCTAAAATCCCAGATCACGACTAACACTAGCTTTGGCATCTTTGCACTATTTGTCCAAGGGCTATGCCCGAACCCCAGGGGCAGCACTGCTGAGACTTGTCCTTCCCAAAGAAGAAACAAACTATTTCTCCCTCTGCCAGTGCCTTCGTCTCTTGCACAGTAGTAAACGTACAAAATTCTCAACATTTTGGGTCTGTGTTTTTACAAATGCACAAGTAACTCGGAACCACATGAAATTATCTGACTAATGGAAGGCAGGTGCCAAACAACTAGTGATGCCAGGGACTCTTCCGTGGGCCATCCCATAGTATGGGTCCGTGCCAATCTGCTGCTACAGATTTGAACCCTGCAATGGGCAAAGTGCTGTGCAGGCACGAAGGGACACACGAGACAGTTCCTCTGTGTCACTGTCCCCGAGTTTACAGTGTGGCTGGTGACATGGACATGTGCTCGCAGAGCTGAGTATCCGTGCAGACACAAGTTCTCACTTTTAAGAAGCATGGAGAGCTGTACCTCCCAGTTTTAGGGATCAGGGAAAGCTTTGTGGAGAAAGCAGGATTTGGGCACAGACTTGCCAGTGGTTAAAACATTATGTATAACGATATCTATATCTCTATATAAAACACACGTATATCACAGAGAAATGTATTTCCTTCATGCCGTTTTTAAAAAATAGATTTTTTATCAGAAAATAATACACATTCGCTTCTAAGGGGCTTTCACTCATACAGAAACTATACCCGTTAAATGAGTCCCCTAAAATCCTGGCGAGGTGACCGCAGCCAGTGCTGCGGTGAGCTCCCTTCTGCACAGCAGTGGGGCCCTGTTTGGCATGGCGTTTGGGTGACCCGCTGGTATCCTTCACCACTACATGGTGGACTTCTTTTCAGGCCGATTATTCCCAATCTGCATCGTGGTTTCAGTGGCTGGAGAGTCTCCCATTATACGGGTGGCCTCGAAATTCATCACATCCTCATCCATAAACATTCAGGGTTGCGGTCCAGGGCACAGACGGGAGACCCAGGGTCCAAGCTTACGTCCTGGCTCTGCCTAACCTGTGAGTGTGGGCTCATCCTCCAAGAAGGAGGAGCGTTAATAATGCCCCCGCGTTGGGATGTCCCTAAACCACATCCTGACAGTTTCCAGCGGCAGGAAGTGCTGGGCTGAGGCCAGCCGTCCCCACCAGGGCCGTGCCCCGCATCCGAATCCATCCTCCCCGTCACCCCCTTAGATAAGGCCTAGGAGTGGGATGGGAGAGGCGAATCTCCATGAGTACAGTCTCCTCCCCTCCCTCGATGGTCCGTGGGCGCGATGATCCTGTCTGTCCCGACAGTGGCCGGGCGCGCAGGTGACCCCGACGAGGTCCTCCTGGGTGGCACCCCGGCCCGGAAGGCAGCAGGAAAATGGAAGGAGAATTGGAGGGGAGTCCGCCCTCCAGAATAGGGTCACATCCCGGGTTCCGTGGTCACCCAGCCCTGTCAGGTCCCGGGGCGCCCGCCCTCGGGGCGATGCCGGGTTCCGAGGCCTGGCAGCCAGGCCAGGCCGGGGTCACCCCGAGGGGCAAAGCTGGGGCTGGAACCTGCAAAGCCCGGGCGCAGGGCCCCCCCTGCCCCCGCCACCGACGCGTCTTCCGTGGACACCCCCGCGACGGGGGTCGTCGCTCTTCCAAGTCCCCGAGACAGAGCTGATGTGACCTCGAAGCCATGTCCCTGGGGAGTGAGGCGAGTCCCATGGGTGGGCCCGGGAGGCCCGAAGGCCGGGAGCACAGGGCCTCGGCTTCGGCTGGAAGGGGCCCCTGGGCGCGGGACAGCACCCTGCGTGGCCCCGTTTGTCGCACAGACCTCTGGAGAGCCGCTGGCCACGCAGGAAGCTGTCCCTAGCTTTGATTGTCCATTTTAGGCAAGTCGTGGGCTGCCCTCTGTTGTGGCTGAGTGTCCCCCAGGCCTCCCCACCCCTTCCCTTGTCCCATCTGCCCCTTGGGGAGGGGGGCAATCATTTTCACTCGGGAAGACCTGCTTCAGGCTTCTCCATCCGAAAAATAATGAATTTTCCGAGCCCCCCAGTTATTGACAACTTTTAAAAAGAGTCGCTGGAGTGACAGCTCCGTGCTTCCTCGAAATGGAGCAATGCCAGTTTTTCTTTTAAAAGCAGAAAGTTTGTGCGAACAAAGTTAAATCCAAGAAATGTGTTTTCTCTCTCTCTTTTTTTGTGAAATAGTAAAAAAAAAAAAAGGCGCTTCTATGGGTTTTGGGGAGTCTCCAGGTTTCTGAGAATGTCTTTAGCTTGCTACGAACCATATTTCTGTAGAAAAATTACAGCCAGGCTAGCCTGTAAATCGTGGCTTTCCGTCACTGTCTTGCTTGGTTCCCAGCCTCAGTGAGAACAGACACCACCCAGGTTCCAAAGCTCAGGTCCTCACCCCAGAAGCCAAGAGGGTCCTTGTCCCTGCTGCCTTGTCCCTTCCCCGATGTGCTGGCAGACCAGAGGGGTGTCTTCTGAGTCCTCACTCTGCATTTGATCCTTCAGCTCTCCCCACCCTAAACTTTCCCCAAATCTGGATTTCTTTCCACTCAGCTGCCCGGATTCTGCTCTCTGATTGTGTGCGAGGCAGGTGGAGCCCAAAGCACACAGCGTCACACCACCGTCACCTTAGAAACTGCCCAGTGGGGAGGGCCAGTGGCCACCAGCCACCCAGCGGAGTGGAGCTATGCGGCCTGGGTCATGCTCCTTCACCTCTGTGATCCAGCTCGTGTGAGGGTTCAATGATTTCTTCGGGTATAAAGGACTTAAAACGGTGTCTGGCCCATGGGAAGCACATGGAGCACGCCTCCCAAGGTTGTGGGGAGAAGGCAATGAAATGCTGAACCCTTAGCGCGGGGCCCGGCACCCAGAAAGTTCCTCCTCTTTCTGAGAGTCAGCTGTGTGCTCCAATCTAAGGCTCTTCACATGTGCACTTGAACCTTCGTGCAAAACCTGGCGTGGAGGTGAGACTATTGCACATACGGAGAATTCAGAATCGGGGGAGTCAATGAACTTACCCAAAGTCACACAGAGCTAGTGGTGTCACTCCAGAGTGGGTGCCCTTTTGATTATGGGCGACCTGGGAGGAAAGAAGAAATTGTAGACAGTTGTCTAGGGTGAGCTGAGGGGTCTTCAGAGTTATAACCCACTCCGTGCGAGGGACTTGCTGTTAACCCTGTGCCTTTGGGGTGGCTGTGGAAGAGAGTGACGAAAAGCTGATTATAAGGACCAGTAGACACCCTTGAATCTCCTGATTGTCGGCTGCCTGACTTCCCAAAGCCTCGTGGGCCCCTTTTAAGCCCAGGTTAGAGACAGCTCTACATACTGGTCAGCATGTGGTGGTTGTGGTTGTTGTTGTTGTTGTTGGTTTGTGAATCAGTTATTCTTGACGCTGAAATGTTCTAATTGTAATAAAATACACAGGACATAAAAGGCACCATCTTAACCATTTCGGTTGTGTTAGATACATCCACGGCATTTTACACCCAATCTCCAGAACTTTTTCACCCTGCAAAACCGACACTTTACACCCATTTAACAACGATGCAGTTTTACATTTTTAATAAATATTTCATTCGGAAAATATTTCATTTCTAAATTTTAAAATATGTACCTAGAGGAGGATATTGTGACCATACATGTCTTTTTTTTTTTTTTTTTTTTTCCTGCAATGAAATCCAAATCACACATTGAAAACCTTTTAAAACATCTGTTTTAAAACGATCTCTCTGGAGCATTTTTTTTTCCCCCAAAAAGGCAATTAGTTTCTAATTCATTGTTCCAAGCAGCACCTTCACTTGAAGGTACGGATGAAATCTGTTTCTTCCTTCAATTTTACCTGCTATATACGTGTCTTATTGAAAGCCACTTTTCTCAGAAAAGGTCAGAAAATATGGAGCATTTTTCTTTTTGTCACAAAAGACACCTGTTTCTTAAGGTCACCACCTGGCATTATAATGTTGCATAAAGGTTCGAGTATATTTTAAACGACTTGTTTTTATAAAATTAACCACACTGATGACAACCTGGTGTCACTTGGTGTATTTTTGCGTTTTAATTCTCTCATTCAGTGCTTTGCCTGCGAATGATGCAGTGAATGGTTTGCCTGTGTTATGCTCGCCCTCTGAAACTCAGACCCTAGAACTTTGATAAAAAATTACAATCAGCACCATTCAGGTCAAAAATACAATTTAGCACCTTCAGATCCTTCTTCCCAGTGACACCCCCTCTTCATCCCTTAAGCAATCACTCCCTTGATTTCTATACTTATACTTTTCTTACGTTTCTGTAAAAAATCATTTTATCAACCAAATGTACACCCCTAGACACTATAGCGCTGCATTGCCCATTAATATTTTTTTGGTATTTCTTTTAGATCTCTTTCAAAGTTCTCTTTTCATCCTTGTCTTGAAGGACCTGGATAGATGATGAGAAGTTTCATTCCCCACCACCTGGATTTTTAAAATCATATCCTCATGATGCAGTGTATATCTCTGCCCTCTATATGTCCAGAAAATCGGGATCCAGAATCTGGATCAGATTCGGAGTTGATCCCTTTGTCACTCCCCTACTTCCTACAGTTCAACGAGACCATAAAAGGCACATGATGTCCAGCTGTCTTTCTTTCTGCTGTCAGCGGTCACCGATGCTTAATGCCCAAATCTGTTCATTCACTGGGGATTGCTGAGTGGAGATAGTCTATATTTTTTATTGTTATTTTATTGTAAGACCATTATTTGAAAACACTCCTCCGTCTGCTATCTGATTACACAGTGGAACAGGTCACATAGGAGACAGGATCAATGCTGAAGTGTTTTCCTTTCCTTAGTACGTTCCCAGAGAATAAATTAGTTCTCTGTCATCCTCTGAGGGTGACCATTCTGTTTCTCCCCTCGATGTCGTTTCAACTCATGAATTTAAAAGTTATTTTGACCACAGAGCACATTCTCCCAGGGGGGAGCCTCTCCAGGTCGGTCCCTGAGTCCTTCCGATAGGACCTGATGAGTCTCTAATAGCTTCCTTGCTCTCCGAGGTGACAGGATGTCCCAGGCTCACCTTGTACATTTCCTGCATTCGACCTGGATCCAGGCAATCCTGCAGGCTGTCCTGGTCCCCCTTAGTGAGGATGCATACTTCAAGGCCACAGCCAGAGCCCTGGAAACTGTCATTGTTCACAAGTAGCCATGGTTTTTCTTTTCAGTGGAGCTAAACACACATACACACCTCCGAGTTTTTCTAATTCTGACGTATATTGTTCTTTCCATGTCTTGTACACATGTGGACAAATATATATTTGAAGATAAAGTATCTTAGGAGTGAATATTGATCCTTCTAACCTAATTCAAAACTGCAAAGACTTCATCTAACTACTTTGTATTTCACCTGTAACTCCTTCCTTGTCCACCGTGAATCTCAATTTTAAAGAATATCAGGAATAACATTAGAATTTCCCATAATGAGTAAAATTTTTATCCCACATGTGATGGGCTTGGCATAAAGATGCGAATAAAAAACTAAAATGCTCACGTACTCCCAACATGATTCTTTAAAATGTTAAGATAAATCTTTTTGCCGAGGCTCCCCCACCTTCTCTCCATGTCTTCACAGTCGTACCATGTGTTGTCCCTGTGTCCCATTTCTGCAGCTGATGGTAAATACGACCCTTGCCATCTGCCCTCGTATCAGCGAGGGTCCCTTTTGGTCGTCAGAAGCTTATTCTATAGTAAATTTTTCCCCAAATGGGAACACGATTCCTTGAAATGCTACATGCTGATCATTGCGTCTTACACTTTAAGTTCAGTTTGGTTGGATATCAAACCTGGGTGCACATTTTCTGAAACACGTGCCTGCATCCTTTTCTGGTGGGAAGTCTTCGTGTCAGGATGCCTGATGCTTATCTAGTATTCTTTTACTTAAAAGTTTCATTTTCTTTTTTTTTGATGCTCAAATCATGTTTAATCTTTTTTTTTTATTATTAATTTTGAGGCCTGTAATTATCGTAGAAGATCTCTAAGTGTTAGTTTCTTTTGGTTGATATTTATAGGTACATGGTGTTGTCTTTTGACATGTAACTTCATTTTATTTTCTAATTTATTTTTGGATTATACTCTTTCGTATTTGTTTTATTCCCTTGCATGGTTTCTTTCATCGACTCTTTATTATCCATATGTTTAGTCTGCTTCACCACCTTTAATATTTGTCACTTTCTCCCAGATCCTTTTTTATCTCTTTCTTCACTTCCTTTTCGACCTTTTCTTTTTTTCACCTTCTACTTAAGACTTTATATTTTGTTTATTTTTTTTCATTTCCTTCTAGTTTAGTCTTCATTTCTGAAATGACTCTTTTATTCTTCATTATGCGTGTCACCTCATTTCTAAGTTTTTATAATTCTGAAGAATTTCCATACCTTTTTTCATTTTCTTAATTTTCCAAGCCCGTTTAGAAATCACTTACATTTTTACCTGTTTTGTAGGCATGTCTTTTTGAGGGTTTTAAATATCTTTGTTCCTTATTTTCTTCTGTAAAATTCTAACTTTGTGCAGAATTTGATCTTCTTGTTTCTTCTGTTGTTATATTTTAGGTGAAGTTTATTTTCCTGATGTTTAAGATGAAGTAGGATGCTATAGACCGAATGTTTGTGTCCTTCCAAAACTCATGTGTTGAAATCCTAACAGCCAAAGTTGGTGGCACTGTGGGGCAGGTGACAAGGTCACGAGAGCTCTCCCCACTTATGAATATGCTTAGTGCCCTCATGAAAGAGACCCCAGAGAGCTCCCTCACCCCTTCTGTCACATGGGGACACAGCAAAAAGTACCTGAGAAAACTACCCACAGTTCCATTGAAAAGCCCTCTAAATGGAAACGAACGGCTATAGATTGGCATTTTCGAAACTTAAAGATCATTTTGTGTTGGGGGGGGTAAGCGGGCCCACTCTGAGGCAGGAAGGCTGGTTTCTCCCCACACGTCTGTGGCCAGCCAGCTGGTAACCGTCCGTAAATTATTCAACCTGTCCAGATGCAATTTCCACTTCTGTAAAGTGAAGAAAGTGATGGGTGTGATGCTTTTGAAGATTCTAGGCTGAAAACAGTGATGTGTTTCATCGGATAGAATTCTCTCCTGTTCCTATAAGCGTTTCGGTAATGCCTTAACTTGGCAGGAACTGAAAACTCAGAGCAGCTCTGCCAGAGTAGTTTAATTTCTAGTAAATTTTCTGTGGTCAGCCCCCAAAATTGTTGCTGAGACTGAAAGATGAATTTGCTACCAGGACATGCGTAATGTAGGTAGCACACCTCAAGTTTAATAAAAGAAGAAAAAATTTGGCCTAGTATCTTGGATGATATACAACAATCATTACCCCATTTATTTAAAAAATCTAAAATCGTTTGGCATAAAAGCAGGTATATACACCTCACCAAGGTATTACTTCTTGGTTAATGCTGCTATTGTCCTCTTCTCCCCAAAAGACAGTCTTTGCTTAGATTTATTTATTTATTTTTCTTTAATCCTATTGCTGAAACGGCAGAGTAAATTTCCTGCTTCCCCTTCAGTGCTGAAGTCTGGTTATTGTATTATATTATATTATATTTATTATATTAATTACATTTATTACATTTATTATATTTATTATATTATATTTATTATATTTTATTTATTATATTATAATCACTATATGTTATATAGCAAATTATGCTTTTTCAAAGAAAAAGTAGGGGTTTGCCATATTATATCGCTTTTCCACTTTCCTCCACATTTTCTGTCATTCCATTTTCACAACTTAAGCTTCCACGTAGAATCTGAAAGAAACTCTGAGATTTTAAGGCAAGCATAAAAAACTGGAGTGTTGTTCTCTAACTCATCTTCAGAACCTCTGGAGAAAGTGTCATCAGTGAATAAGGAGGATGCTGATGGCCTTCTGGCTGCAGTGGCGAGTCTCTCTTCTTAGAAAGAATCCCTGTCCCGCCCTGGCTTGTGGCGGGGACCTTTCCTCCATCACGCCAGGCAGAACTCTTCTCTTGGGCTCATCCCACTTCCATCTTTTTGCTCTCTACACCACATTTTCGGACCCCCCCTTTTTTTCATACCTCGGTGGGTAGATGGCTGGGTTTCCAGGATTCCTGAGAAAGGTGTCAGCCACCATCTGTTCAAATGCTTTTCGACTCAGGAACATGAGAAGTTAGCTTGACATTGGTGAGAGATTGTGGTGGGACTCGGGCCTCAGAGAGGGATGTTCACACCAACTCTAAGCTCTGACTTCAACAGCAGCCAAATCCCAAGGCAGGGCCTGAACGCTGGGTGCCAGGGCTGCTTTGGACACATGGAAACTGTGTAGACATCCTGGAAAATCACAGAAACCAGAGCCGCATGTCTGCTGGGATGGATGATGCTCCAAACTAATCGTTTGCTTCGAAGCTGTCCTACCCTCGCCGCCTCTTTCCCTCCTGCCCCAGGACTGCTCAGCTGGGAAAAATGACATGATGTGGTTTTCCCTGCTCTCTGTCCCTGTGGATTCACCTGCCACCGTGATGGGTCACCTCAGCGAGAGGGGTGCCATGGGCCTGGTGTACCTTGACCAGGCTCTGTGCCTGTACCTGTCTGCACCTGGGTCGCTTGGGCCCTGCATCCTCAGCAGGGGCAATGTCGCCCCCTCCTGGTATAAAATGGTACTAGCGCGGTGATATTTCAATATATAAAATATAGATTTATTCTCTAAATGTATATTTATTCACTAAATATGTATTTATTCTTATATATACTTATGGATTTACACATAAATATATTTTATTTATATATTAAGTGTATAAAATTTAAGTTATAAATATATATTCTATTTATATATATATATTATATGTATATATATGAATATATGTATGTATGCTCCTTTCCTAGGAATCCTGTAAACCACCAGTCTCTCTATATCTGTGTGTGTATGTGAATATATATATATATATAAATTAAGTCTCATATATATATGTACACACACACACACACACACACAAATATCTTACATTTTACACATCTTACTGGTTCTGTTTCTTTGGAGAGCCCTCACTAATATGGGGGGGTGGAAATGTCTTGAATATTTTAATGATTTAGGACCGCCCCCCGCAAAGGGCCACAGTACACAAACGTATATCCAATAATATATCTGTGGTATTCAGATTTCATGGGGACAGGGGAAATGACCAAAAAAAAAAAAAAAAATGTTTTCAAAGGCTCCTTAGGGGCGCAATGATTTTTTTAAGAATTGAGAAACTCTGCTTTGGACCTGCTTTTTCACGGGCCCAGGTACCTGCTAAACCACCGAGGTGTACACTTCTGCCTTTGGAGGCCTATGCCCCACCCCCTGATGACAGACTGGGGTTGGCGTGTGACCGCCCCCCTCCCTCACCCCCAGGGAGACATCGGGTGGTTCCAGTGTGCCCACAGAGTAAGATCTAGTCGCCCTCTGTGGCTGCTGCCCAAGATCACCCCCTTTGTCTGCTGCCTCCTCTTCCTGACCCACTTTCCGCCCTCCGGCTGATTTCTCTGCGCCTTCTAATAAGCCCCCTGGCCAGATTCCTAGTCTCAGACGCTGCAGAAGACTGTGCATTTGTGTGTGTGTGCATGTGTGCATGTGTGCGTGTATGAGTGCGTTTGTGTTTAAAATGGCTTGTAACTTCACTGACTCAATAAATCAAAAGAGGGTCCCTGAATGGAAGAGCCTGTCACCTAAGATTGTAATTAATCCAACTCTCTGTGCCCAGGGGTCCATTTTAAACATAAAAAGCATGGACCCTCGAGCCAGATTGCCTGGCTCCTTCCTTTCTCACTGTGTGATCAGGGGCGAGTTACGTATCCCGTCTGTGCCTCGATTTGCTCATCTGTAAAATGGGGATGCTGATAGCGCCTCCTCTCAGTTGCTGCGTGCACCTTCTCTGAAATACCTGCTTCCGGAAGAACAGAGTCAGTGAACTCTTTCTAGAAAGGGCCGAATTGCAAACATTTTAGGCTTTGCGGGCTGTCGTTAACTACTCAATGTTGCTCTTTTAGAGTGACAGCCAGCACAGACAACACCTAAACGAATGATTATAGCTGTTTCCTATAAAACTTTATTCACAGAAACAGACAGAGGGCTGCACTGTGTAGGTCCTCACTACAGGACAACAACAACAACAACAACAACAACAAAAACAAACGAAATGAGTCACCCATCAGCTCCCGCTCTGCTGGGTATTAGAAAGTCGCCTTGCTTTGCAAAATGATTTTTTTCCCTCTAATGCTATGTCCACAGGAATTTCTATATTTACTTCTCAAGCAGCTTGGAGTCAAAGCCAGGGCTGTGCTGCGACATTCTCTGTATTTGCCATACTTTGTCAACAGAAAGCAATAATTAGGGCCCTCAGACGCATGCGTTCAGCTCCGAAAAGCCACAGCCTGGCCACCAAGGTTACACCCGTTGGGACATTCATCAATGCTACTTATGTCACTTTTCTTCTCGTCGCACACAGTATAATTTTGTTCACCGCACCAGGCACAGTAGCCAGGTTTTCCTCCGCTGTGGACACACAGTCAAAAGCAAAGGAGAATATTGACTGTGCTAACTTGGGCCCAAGACATCTCTATGAAAACCGGGGCACAGAAATGCCATTTCTCTTGGTTATTCCTTCCAGGCTCCTGAGCCCAACCGTGCACCAATTCCTCTCATTGTGGTGACAGGAATAAGACTAGCATTAACGTCACCATTCTGATCTTGGTAAACAAGTTTGTTTACTCGGGAGCACCCTCCAGAAGGAAGTCACAGAGAGGACTCCACGGTAGGTGGCCCTGCCTTTTCTGTTAAGGGGAGCTTTGGTGAAGTCCCCAGCGCCTCAGGCACCTAGCTGCCAGGCCCAACGAGTGGGGCGTGTGCCTTTGAAAAGAGGACACTCGTCATTGTCATCGAGGCCGGTCACATTGCTATCTAATGACACGCGTCGATGTTTCTAGGGTTTTTTCCCCTCACTCCTTAATCGCTTGCTCTCCCAGTGAGAATAAGATGTGAAAGATGTGGAAATAGTGCCAAGGAGGTCAATGAGTTCTCCAAGGCACACACCTCATTTAAACGGCGGGGCTTACAGCGCCCGAGGGAGAAGGGGAGTGAGGGAGAGCAACTACAGACCCGCATCCAGACAGACAGAGCTGTGCGAGGCCAGATGGCTTTGGTCACCTCCAAAAATGACTACTCTTACGGAGGATTTACATTCAACGTGTCTGGTCCCTGTAAGATAGGGGTATCCCCCCTTTCTTTGCAAAAAAAAAAAAAAATTAGCATCAGGGGAATGATCTCAGTTGGAAAAACTCATCTATGTAGTAGCTTGGCAGAGCTGAGATTCAAACTCGGGTCTGATTGGCAGCTTGTTTGCTTCTGACCATGGATCGCCTGGTTGACTCGGAGGATCAAAGGGACACCTTGAGCCCTTCCAGGATTCCGTGGTGTCTGGTCGCTGGGAGATTTCTAGAGTTAGAGGTATTTATTCCCACTCATGGGCCAGGCAAGAGTTCTCAAGGGTTAAGGTTTGATCATGGCAGCTGTTCCGAAGACTGGTGAAGGTTACCAGTTGTCCCTATATCATTAAGTGCTAAACGATGAGGGTCGTGACACCCCTGAGAAGCCTGGTCCAAGCTGTTGGTGCCAAGGGCCTTCCCATGCTCCCCAAAATCTGAACAAAAGCTGAAGGAAGCGTAAGCTACAAGGCCTAGATATGAGCCTAGATATGAGCCACGCTCTGGTTCAGGCCCGGTGTCACTGTCACCCTAGCAAGACCACATTCAAGGTTTTTGAACATCGAAGACCTGGCAAAAGAGTCCTGCTCAGGTTAGTTCATTGATTTTTTCAATCCAGACGTGTGTGCCAAGCAGAGTTCTAAGAAATTGCAAAGATTGACTCTTTGAGTCGTCTCCTGGGAAAACCACAAGCCAGAAGGCCGCTGTAATAGATACTGGTGAGTCACCCCCCCTGGACGCTGATTGAGTCATCTGTCAGGTTAGTGTGGATTTTTGCATATCCAGGTGCCCAACCCTTGTAGGCAGAAGGGCCGGTTCCCTGCTGTCACCTGGGCTGGAGACACCAAAAGGCATCTCTGGAGTCGGTGGCCTTTGGGGGCCTCCCAGGGTCAGAGCCGGCAGGATGAAAATCGTCAGAAACCTCAAAGAGCAAAGTCAGAAACACACTGGAACGAAACAAGAGCGAGAAGCAGAGGTCGGGTGGCGTCTAGAGGGACCGAGGCAACTGTCACCCTCTCTTGTGTTTAGCAAGAAATCCCCACTGATACAGGAATTACAGGAGTTTAGAAATCACAGACGGGGCGCGAAGGGTGGTTTGTTTGTTTCCTCTGTTGACGTTCCTCTGAGGGCCGTTCAAGGGCAGTGGCCAGTCTGTCCCTCGTGCGTGAGGACGTTAGTTTAAGTCAGCGCTGGCTGCAGGGAGAAGAGGGCCCGGTATTAACATCGCAGCCCAATGGCAGCTGTTTCCTCTGGTTACTTAACAGTCTGGATCCATTGGCATCTGTCCTCTAGGAGGGTCCAGCCTCTGGTGGCCCCTCGTGACAATTTATTAAGTTAACCTACTTAAGAAAGGACCCACGTCCCTTCCATCCTGTGGTTCTGCCGCTCCCTAGCACCTCTGAACTGTCTGCATGGGGCCGGATGATGGAGAGGAGGAGGGAGTGGGGATGCGAACAGCCACAACCAGAATTTCATTCCAACTCCACTGGCTGGTTTGGAGCCAGGACTGATGGGCTGGTCCCGGCCCTCAGAGGCCGCATTGTCACCTCGGCTTTCTCCATCCCAGCCCCATCCCCACCCCACTCACCTCCAATCTGCCCACCTGCTCTCCCCCCTGCCACCCCAGGTCTTTCTCCCCGAAATCCTCCAGGCGCTGATGCCAACACACCTGGCCTCGATCACAGTTTTCAAGGACCACGTGTCCCCTGTAAGACTCCTCTCTCAAAACTGTGAGCGAGTGTTTTAGGGGAAGCCAGAAAGTCCCCTTCCCCACAGGCTGTATTTGTGCAACAAACTGAAGCAAAGTTGAGTATCTTCCGGATAATCTGATTAACGTGGACAGTCACATGGAATAATTAGACAGTTTTCTCAGTGTGTGTGTGTGTGGGGGGGGGGTATCTGTGCCAGAAACAGAGCAAGGGGTGGGTTTTAGTCCCCCTCCTCTTTGGAATGTGTAGACATGGCTTTTTGTGTCTGAGCCATCTGGTTCACCCAGCGCTTCCAGGGTATCTAGGCCATCCATGTGAGAAGGCTTTGTCGTTGTTTACAAAGTCATTTCCAGTTCAGATAAGTGAATTTCATGAAATTCGTGGAAGTCTCTAGGCCCGTCTAGCAGAGGGACAACCAACCGCATGCCCCAGCTTCCCAGGGCGGCCCCGAACTCCAAGATTGCCATCCCTGAACCCCCCAAGAATTCTCATACCTACACGTTTTGATTTGGGTTCGGAAAATACAGCCTGGGCTCATGAAGGAGGCCCGTCCGAGGTCTCTGTCACTCAACATCTGTCTCCGGGGAGAATGGAGGGCAGAGTTGGGAGATGGCAGTGAAACTACAGGCAGGTTCTGAGCCTTCCTCCTGGCCGGGGCCCTGCTTCAAGGTCAAGGAGGGAGGCTTCCTCCTTGGGCTGGTGCCTGCACCTCCCTGAATCCCACGCGGTGCCCCCAGGCCCTGGGTTATGGCTACATGGGGTCTTCAGGGCCCAGAAGGCACCCTTGGCATTCAGGCATCTCATCCCATGAGAGGACAAGAAATATGCTTCTCTCGGCACCGGCTACGGCTGGAAGTCAGGACCCCCAGCCTCATTTCAGAGGCAGGGGATAGGAAGGAGCAAAAGGCAGGGGGCATCCAAGGCGTATTGCACCAAAATGTGGTTTTGGTTTTTGTTTCGAATTTTCAGATGAATAATTCAGTGGCTCTGCCAAGGTTGGAATATTTTCCTGTTTTCAGGAAGATGTGAGAAAAGAAAATGAATTTTAATGAAATGTTTTGGTTTACTTTATCGGAGGCTTCCAGGATAATAGGGTGCCCACGCCCCAAACAAACGTCAGCTGTTTTATCCTTTTCCCTGCAAAAGGCAAAAGACAGGCGTGTGACTGCCCTGTTCGGTCCTCCTTTGTCCCCCATTTCTAAGATGGGACGAGCTACCTGTTGGTAGCGTTGAGCTGGTAGACATTGGGAGGCACGTGAGTTTCAGAAAAGTAAAATGACAAGTGATGATTATGATGTCATCACTGACGTGAAGCGACAGGTGAGATCAAAGCCCTTGTCCCACGTCCCTGGTGCCTGTGCGTCCCCTGCCATCAGGCAGCACAGGAAGGTCTTAAGCTTCATAGGATCCTGAAAACAGGATTTTACAGGGAGGCAGAGGGATATGGTGAGATCTCATGGCGAAGGCAGAGGCGTCAGGTGGAGATGATGATGTCACGGATGGCTGAGGATGCTCCAGAGCACGAACTAATTTACAGCTGCCGCAGCCCAGGACATGCTTTTAGCAGAAATGTCTGAACTAGATCAGCAGCAAACAGCCCACATGGACTCTCTTAAATGGGATTACCAATGGGATTCCTCCTAATTCAAGAAAATGCCTGCCTAAAATGGGTCATCATCCAGAGATCAATCGAAGGAATGATTTGTTGAGCCCTGGGTGAAGGCAACCAGGTGCTGCCTGCGAGGGTTCGGGATAATATGCTTGTCGCGGCAATGGCCGTGCATGACAAACCAGAGAAAACCCAAAGATAGTCTGTGATCGAGCGCTGGCCTGGATTCCTGGCTGCCACCATTCGTGGGGTGTCACCTTGTCCAAAGACTCAAGCAGATATCTGAAAAGGGGGGACACGAGGGCTATGGGAGATTTCTGTTGCCACAGGGATGTCATAACAATTCTCTCTCGTGTACTTCTCCATGGAAGGGTTTTTCGTCATGTTCTAATCATGTGTCACTGTCACCCTAGTAAGAGGAGGCATCTTCGTGCTGGTCTTAGGGGCATCTTTGCTGCTCTCCTGTTTGGTGAAACGTTTTATTGAATTTGACATTGAATTTTATTCTCTTTTTTCTGATCGTTGTTTGTTTTAGACCAAAAATTAAACAGATCCAGGAAATAAATGGTCACCACAGTGGTACCACGTGGTAGTTCCCTAAATTGTACTTTTTACAGACATTTTGCTTTGATTAAAATTTACTTATTAGTTATTGAATGATTATTTACGTAAAATAAGATTATGTCAGACTATAACCAAGGGATCCAAGTTTAATCTTAAATATAAAAATGAAAGAATAGGCAGATTTTTTTTTTCCTTTTTTTTTGCACAATGACATCTATTTTATTTTTATTCTCCTTTTTTTTAATGGCAAGGTTACATACCCATATATTTAATATGAGGAAATTTTCAGTGTTTGCATTGCTTTTCCGGCCATTACTCTTATGCATTTCATTCCTGTGAATATTGCTGGAAATAATTCAGTCACATAGAGGTGGGAATTATTTTTCATACTCCTTCCTCCATTTGATTCAATTAAATAGTAATATTCACTATTTAATTTCAATTCAATACTATTTAATATTCAATTCAATAGTAATATGTTAATATACGCCTAAATATTTCAAATATATGTTGGCTCTATAATAAGGATATATATTTTTGAAAAATATTCAGATTCATTTAAAATACTCAGGAAAGTTCTCTTTAATGCAAGGCTTTGGTAAGTTGCAAATCTGGAGAATTCACCGGTGTCTTAGCCATTCAGCAGGTTATCTTCAGCATATGAAAGAGATCGCATCATCTCCATTTATCTCCACGAGAAAGCTGAGAAGCAGAGAAGGCACAATAATTTGAGCATCATGAGGAAGGTCCGGGATCTGAACCAGAATCTACTAACTGCAGAGCCCACTCTCCTGGCCATTTATATTTCTTCCTCACACACACGCTATTAACGCTAAAGTTGCCCGTGAAATGCCCTCCAACTGTAACTTCACCAGAAACGCTGCCCAGGTGAAGCTCAATAGCCAGGTGGAGACACAGACCCCCAGTCTACACACGTGCGAGTCAAACTCACACTTCCACCGAGTCACCAAGGAGTAGCGATCACAAGCAGACAACCCCTCAAATGGCAAGGCCCAGCCTCCAGGGTGGTTCGCTGGGTTTTCTCCTGGGCTAGGCCCTGCACCAGGCTATATAATTCCTGCCCCAGGACCTTTGCACGCACTCATCTCTCATCCAGCTTTCTAATATAGACTGAGTTATTGAAAGAATGACTGTACGTAAGGATTGGTGATGCTGTGTTAAAAGGGTCACATCTGGTCTCAGAGGCAGAGCGTACCGTGAGAACCCAACCGTACCTGCACGCGCAGGAAGCAGTTGTGGTGGGCCCTGGACTGCCCTCTCTCCAAGGGAGGGATGTCCCATGGCTGTCCCCTGATCCACACCCATTAATAGCGTGGGCTCAGTCTCTGGTGGGACTCCTTAGCCCTTTTCTCCAGAGCTGGAGAGCTAGGCCCTCGGGGTGCACCAAGAACCCCAGGCAGAGCTGGAATGAATGCAGCACGAGGAGAGCACAGCTCAGAGGCCAGATCTCAGAGTCAAGGGGGTGAAGACTTGGGTTTCACCATGATCCTCCCCTTCACGTGGGAACTGGGGATTTCATGTGTGAGCACAGCTCACTCAAGAGGGTTCAAAGTTCACAACCCCAAACTCAACCGTCTTCTCCGCACAGCCTGAGTCTGAAAGGAAGGAGTTTGGGGGAAAGAGGCAGGAGGATAAACCCAACCCCAGCCATAGGGGAGCTGAAGTCATTAGCAAAGACCGACATCGCAGTCTTATCAAAAAAATCTTGTTCCCCAAGTGGTGAGACAGAATCATTATCTCAGCAGCAATCAGCGTAGTGATCTTCTTCAAAGCAATTTGTGGCAAGGACGTGCATTTTTAAAATAGATTGCATTTCCAAGAGGAGTGAGGTCGGAAGGTATTTACAACTCACCTGGTGAGATGATGCGCATCTCCGAGCTTCTCTCTCTCTCTCTCATTAGGCCTTGCTTAAGTGAATCGGAGCAAAGTCGTTTTGGGGTTTTGGGATCGTCCCAAAAGGAAACCTTTTATCTCCAGGCAAGTGTCTTAACAAGGCCCTCCAGTAAGGAAAGCCAGGTTTCCACTCACCCCGACTTCCCAAAGCAAACCCCTGACTTCATCCGTCAGTCTCTTAAGTGAAGATATCACTTGTGGAGCTAGGGGCTGCCACTGAAAGCAACAAGTTGTCTTTCTTTTTTCCTTTTAACTGTTAAGAAACACCGTGTCTCCCTTCTTTCCCGCCTTCCTTCCTCCCGAATCGGTCGTACATAAGCCGGAGTGAACTTGCAATGCAAGTTCAAGGTTGAGGTCGGAGCAGGAGGGTCCGGTTCTGCCTTGTTTGATCCCCACTGGGCTGGCTCTAGAATGTGGGATTTTTTATTTTTATTTTTGAAACAGCAGAAGTTTACTGTGTCACAGTTCTGGAAAGAATTTAGGCATTTGATGCATCTTTATTGCATTAAGGAGAGGGCAAAGGGCATGGCCTCCTCATTCCTCCCAGACACCCCAGTGTGTCCGGAGCCCCCTGCAGTGTCTACCGCAGGGTCCTCAGGAGCTAGGACACCTGTGCTGTCTACACTCTTGCTTCTCCTCCCCTGGGAGAGCCTTCAAGTGGGGATCCGGATCCTGGAGAGGCTGTGAAACGGGTCATAGACAGGATAATCACACACTTTGCAGGCATGTGCACCCACCCTCCAGAAAAGCACCCCACGGATTTGAAGCCGGCCTCCAGGGGTCGGTGGCCTGCCAGGCGCCCCATGAGCAGTCGCTCCCAGCCCGGAGGAATCTTAAAGAGTCTTCCTCTAGCGAAGGGACTCGTCTCTCCTGGCACTTTTCATAATAAACAAACAAACAAACAAACAAACAAACAAACAAATAGTGGGTTTCCTTGACTCAGCACAAACTCCAGTTCCCACCCAAACACTTCTTGAGCATCCTCAATTAGCAGCCCAGGTTGGCTCCCTCCAGGAGTTTGAAAAATCACGTCTTTACTAGCGGGAGGAGATCCCCGACACGTGGCCAGGTCAAAACCTCATTGACAGGTGAGAAGGAAGGTCAGCCAGGAGGGGGGCTTTGTGGGGGGAACCTGGGAAGGCCAACTTCCCTGCAAGCAGCTGCGGCTGTTTGAAGAAGTTCAAACCCCAGCTCTTCCACTGGTTAGCCACGCGACCTTAATTTTTTCCTCGGTTTCCCCATCTGTGAAATGGGGCCAAAGCCGATTTTGCTGCAGTAGTGTGAAAATTATACCGAATGTATGAAAGCCCATATTCGGGTCGGGCTTGCACATTGTCCTATTATTGCTGCTGTGATTAGTAGTCAAGGCTGCTGTGCTAATTAGCGGGTTAACTAATGATAATAAAGCAGGTTGGGACACAAACCCAGGACCCGAGGCTTCTAATCCAAAATGATTTTTCCGCTGCCCTAGAGTGTAGGGAACGTTTCTTTAAAAAATATATGTAATACCTGAAGCTTTCACTGGTTCTAGAGCATCTTCTCAGGAGTCCACATAGGTGAGGTGTGTGGACTTGCTGGTTGTTTATAAGTTTGATTAAACTGATGGTCACAGCCCAAGAATCCCCAAGATTCCGCTTTAGAGCTTTCGTGAAGTGCCCTGAACGGAGTCCCCCCCATCTCTCCTTCTTTTTAAAAACTGATGTTTTCAATTGTTGGGGACTGGGGGTAAGTGCTAAGTAAATTGCTCCTGCAGCTGCTCCCTCACACCCGCCCCCACCTGGCTGCCCCAGAGCAAATACCCCGATAATTAATGACTCTTTGAAACTCCAGTCTGGAGCTTACTACTTCCCCCTCTGAGCCCCTGAACAGGTGATATTGCTGCTGAATCTGTTTCCCCTGTATTTGCAACACACACGGCTGCTAGTCACACCTTTGCACCTGCTTTTCCGAGCCCTTGTGAGAGACCTGGGCTACCTGGAGCGTCGCAGAAGTAAAAGGGGTGGGGGAGGGAGGAAAAGCAGTTAAATCATTAGGGCGGGTGACTTGGAAATACAGAACCCAGCGTGGCACAGAGCGCCAGCCTGGGTATGCGAGGACGTGGCATTCCCATGTGAAATGAGATGCTAGATTGCTAACAGCTCCCCTGGGTGGGGTTCCCCGGTGGGAGGCCTTCCACCAGCCCATTTCCTCTCACCAGAGTTTAGATGCAGTAAAGCATCACAGCGGATGCTCACGTGCGAAGCATCCGCTCTTGACACGGATGCCGACATTCTGGGAATAAGGAAAAGTTCTTTCCCACGTAATCCCACTGCACGTCGGGAGCCCACAGGCCCCGCCAGATGAGGTCACTTTTCCTGGAAAACCCCCATCGTGACCTCCCGAGGCTTCTAAATTATAGCGAGACACAGAGCGAGTCTGGAGCTGGGGATTTTCATTCTCGGAGTTGGTGTCTTTTCCACGTTGTTTCTTTTTTTTTTTTCCCCCCTCTCCAACCTGCCTCTGATTCAGCCTGCAGGTATTTCGTAATTGCTCTTATTTTTAATCCCACTCCCCCTCCCGTCTTAGACACAGTTGGCCTGTAAGATCTTGAATCTCCACTTCGGTTCCCCTCGTTTCTGTTGGATTAGGAAACCGCAAACCTCGTTTTAAAACCCAGTCAGGCACACGGGGGGTTTTGTATGCCTAACGTGTCCTCAGGTAGCTGGCATCTGTAACTAGATAGGAATCTATTTGAAGTCACTGTGCTCGTCTGAATATTTATTCTGAGCGTTGTCCAGTTATTGTCATAGAGCAGTCCCTTGTTTCCTCTCTTCATCTTAGTATTTTCCTCCTTTGGCGTGTCCTCAGGTATTTTCATAGAAGGATTTTGATTCATCTAACCTTTTACAAATGCAAGAGCATGGCTCGTGTTTCCTAATATTGCAAGTGAAGTTGGGACTGTTTTTGTGACAATTGTCGATGTGTGTAATATATCCAGGCCTGTCACTGACAGATCCGTCCAGAGTTGGAGTTGATATAAAACGAAAATAATTGCTCTCTTGGCTTCCTTTCAAAGTAGCAGCGTGATCGTCTCCCGTGGGTCAGTCACTTGGGTGTTAAGTACGTCTTCTGATCCAGGAAAACATACTAAGAACCTATTGTGCCAGGCCCAGTCCTCCTTTGGGGACTCCGGTGACGGTGGTAAAGCGTGAAGGGATTTCATCTCTAACGGTGCCATGATGGGCAGCAGTACCAGGGACTGTGGAAGGCAGAGAGGGGCAAAGGACCTGCCTTTGGGAGGGCATCCAGGATGGCTTCCCAGACTAGGTGACAGCTTAGCTGTGTTAAAGGAAAAACAAGATTCCGATGGGCAGAAGAGTGGGCCAGTCACTTAAGAAGGAGCTTGAAAATACTCTTTATAGTAAAGATCTTGTTTGTCTACCAATAACAAAGCAGAAAAATGGTGCTGACAGAGGGAGAAGTTACTTTCTCTTCCTTATAAACCAAGTGTAGAGGTGATATGGAAGCTCCATAGGTGTCATCAACCCAAGGCCCTTCTATCTTGTCGCACTGCCCCGCATGACCTCGTGGTCCACGACGGCTGCAGGAGCTCCAGCCGTGCCAGTTTCATTCCAGGCAGCATAAAGGTGGAAGGAAAGGAAGTCTTCCTCCTTTTAAGGAGGCCTCTTGATATACCATACTTTCCCCGTTGACCAAAATTTATCACTTTGTTCCACGTAGCTGCAAGGGAGTCTAGTAACGAGGGCCTTAGCCATATGGCAACATGCCCAGGTACAGTCAGCACGGTTAGCGAGGAAGAAGGGAGCTGTGGGGAAGCAACCAGTTATCTCTCTCAGAGTGGTCATTGCGGCTGCAGAGAAAGCTCTGCGAACAAAGGACGGAAGGAAAGCTTATCTTGTTTCAGGGACTCGATGAAGATAAGGAGGCCCGTTTGATGTAGAGTTCGGTTTGCCAAGAGACAAGGCCAGAGAAAGGCACAGATGCCAGGTCGTGGGAGGTCTTGTAAGCAGGGCCCTGTCGAGGAGCTGGAGTTTTATCCTGAGGACCACGGGGAGCCATTGAGGGAATTTCATCCTTGAGAGTCGAAGGGACAATGCACTGGAAGGTGAAGGCAGGGACATCATTAGAAGGTGACAATCGCCTTTCAAGAAAAACAGCGGCAGCCTGAACTAGGCGGTGGCATCAGAGATGGCGAGAAGCGAACAGATTCAAGAGACCTTGGGGAAGTAGAGGTGGTCAGATGTAGGTGATAGAAGTGGCCAAAGATGGCAGACACCCAGAGCCCTGGCGGATCAGACACCACTCACGGAGATCACAGCGACAGCTGGGGAAGGCAGGCGGAGAAGGTGCAGTTAGTTAGGACGCACAGTCTGGGTGGATTCCTTTTCTAGCAGCTTCGTCGAGGTGTGATTTAGACATCACAAAATTCACCCACTGAAATGTACCGTGGGTGAGTTTTAGTGACAGTACATGGCTGTGCCACCTCATTCAGTTTCTGAAGACGTCCACTGCCCCAGAAAATCCCCCCGTCTGGATCTGAATAAAATGATGAGTGTAGGGACCGCCTGGTGGGAAGGCCAGGGGCAGGGTGTGGGGCGCATGATCCCCAGGGGAGTGTTCAAAAGTCATCGAGAAGCTTTTTTTCAGACTCTGCATCTGTCCTGCACCCTCATCCACCTGCCCCCAACCCCGCCAAGGGTTGCGCTCCCTCCCCACCTCCCACCCTCCCCAGGTGAGCCACTGGGGATGAGGGGTAAGGGATGTGTTGGCTTTTTAATAACTAGCTTAATGGATATTTTATTGCTTTCAACCAGACAGTTTGGCAATTATCTAGCTCGAGCTGCGATTTTCCTAGATATCAGATGAGAAGGTGCTTTATATATAATATCAGGGTCATCCCTGGCTTCCCAGTGTCCCAAAGCGATGGAGGTGCTGACCCCAATGGCCACTCCTTGAATACCATTTTGAAACTATCGTTCAGCAGTTTACAAGCCCAAGGGGCACCTCAGCCCCCCTTGATGCTATTACATTTTTTGGGCTGTGAGTAATTCCACATGTAATTGGAATAAAATTGGAAAAAAAGAATGATGTTTTTAGTGTCGGTGCAGCCCCATCGAATGGCCTGAGGGCACATCGGTTAAAAGTCCCCCGTTGTCCCCAGAAAGACTGTTCGATCAGGAGCATCTTTCCCTAGTCGTCCTTGACTTGAAGCTTGTCATCGATTTATAGAGTCTCTCAGACTCCACTTCAATTATATCTATCTTGAGTAATGTCAAGATTTCTTAATTAGTTACGAACGCCATCCAGGCTAGGAAACCTAACACTGCTGATTTAGAAATGAGAATTATTATGTAGGCACCTTTTCCTCTGCTCCCACCCCCCACCCTGCCCCTAACTGTCGCAGAGCTTCCAGGATTCAAAGCATCTTTAGGATGCGACCGTGGCTCTGACACATTTCCACCACCTCACAGGGGCTTCTCTCCTGTTTGAAGCTGCCCCGACCTTTCCGTCCCTTTCACAGACAGGAAAAGTGACATTAAGCGCTGTAGAAACCACAAGCTTTCTAAACCATCAGGTCAAATATCCTTTACATTCAGTTTTCCTCCTAGCAGGGCGCACTGACACTGCATTTGTTGAAATCACTGCACACTTTCTCTGGGGAAAGCGGGCAAAAAGAGGTCATCACGATTGGCTGGGATTAGACATGTGACCCAGCCTTGGACAATAATGAGGTTGTTTCCCCTGAAACAGTGATTGGTGTAGGATGAACATAAGACCTAAATGAGGGCAAAAAGCTTACCTTTGGGGATGGATGCACGTTCATTTGAGAAGAGGAGTGCTTTCTCCTGGAGCTGTCATCTTACCTGGCCACAGGAGGGAGCCTGCCTAGAGTAGGACAGAATGGAGCCATGGCACATGGAAGGAGTGTGTCCACAGGGGACAGAGGGATCGGAAGTCACCATTCGTGCCCCAGGATGAAGCCGAGCTTGGAGTCAGAATACTCCTGGGCTTTCTAGTTGGGCGCAGCTCCGTTTTGACGTGTGAGCTATGTCGAGTTGGGCCTCTGTCCTGATATATTTAGCAAATACATTTCATAAAACAAAAAGGCATTTTGTCTCTCCAGATGGGGTTGTTGAGCTCTAGGGGAAGGACGAATCTTCTGTCTGTGAGATCGTGAAGGAGGAAGAAGAATTAATTCTGCTCATTTTGCTGTCGCACCTTGCGCTGTAAAAGTTATGGTCACGGTGCATGGAAGTTCTCAGTTCAGAAGGAAAAGGCATTAAATTTGTGGGGCAAGACGGGGAACAGAAACATGTTCCTATTGACAGTGACATGTTGAGCCCGAAAACGTGGTGCCTATGTGAAGATTTCAGCAAGGGACCCCCCTCCCCGCCCCGAAATGAGTGACAGCAAGCTATTTCCTGCAAGTAAGAAATGGTTTAAAAAGATTCAGGAATAGGTTTGGACTAAAAAATGTAAAAATCACTGGAGAGAGAGAGAGTGCATTTACATAACTTGTATAATATATTGTTATGATCTATTTTATTATTATTATTATTAACCTTTCACTATGCCTAATTTATAAATTAAACTTTATCATAGGGGTATGTGCATAGCACAAATTCAGTATATTTAGGGTTTGGTACAATCTGCGGTTTTAAGCATCCACTGGAATGTGTCCCCCTGCAGAAAAGGGGGGATGACTGTACATATAAGTACTCAGGACCCATCTCAGCTCTCAGGGTGACTATTGATATATAGCTCTTTCCCGATAGATTAAAATCGATCCATCCTAGCTGTTTTTTTGCAAAGAGCAAGCCTCTTCCAACTAGGGTGAGGGAAGATGAGGAGAGATCTGCTCCTGACACATTCCCCAGCTCTCAAGCACATGTGCCTGGGACCTCCGTGGGCAAGAGGAGATCGCTGTCACAACTGGTTCCAGTATTTTCAATTTCTTAATTGTTTATTTGAATTCAAACTGAATATCCCGATGCCTTACTTAGATAGTTTCTTTCTTGTATCACACAACACTGCCTCCTGGCCCCAGGTCGGGAAATACAGTGCCTTGAAGCTTTACTATCCTTAAAAAGGTATCTGTTTTGAAGGGTTCAATGGACTCATTGTGTAGAAATAAATCGATATAATTAAATTTTATGGCACTGGATTAAAAATCATCAGATTTCACTTTCCACCAAAAACTGTGTTTTTGATCTGATATTTATTTGGTTATTTAGACATCGTGTAGTTTTAAAAAGCACTAGCATTATCCTAAAATGACTTACTCCCTCAGAGCAATGCTGATCCTCTGGAAATAATTGATTGTTAAACTTAAAGAAAACTAGAAGGCTTTTGGGGTTCATTTTAAAGCTGAAAAACAAACATTGAGCTATTTCTACATGCCTGTTAGTCATTTTTTTTTCAAGGATGAAAGTATGAAGAATTGGGAAAAGCGGTGGCATTTCTAAATAATCTTAGTGGAGAGGATAGGAAATCGCAATCTGAACTGCCCGGCAAAAGGAGGAAGAGAGAAATTGCTGGAAAAAGAAGGTGTTCTATGGCCAGCTCCAGCTCCTTGGGCCCAGAGGAACCCTTTGGCGAATCTTCAGGTTTGATGGGCAGATGGACCCAGCAGTGAATGAAAGTGCCATTCAAATGGCTCTTTTCATCCTATAATCGAAAAGGACTGTTTCGAGTCCAAGTCAGTGAGCCATGATGGAACCGCAGACAGGCAGCCACCGCTGAGACGAAACACAAACCCAGGTTCTTGCCAGAATATTCCACCCAGGGGATGGGCAGCCACTGGACACGGTTCTAAGTAGCCATGGGCCATATTCTTTTTTTTTTTTTTAATTTATTTTTGCACTCATACTTGAAAATCCCAAACCTAATGAAGGAATTCGGAAAGGAAGTCTTTAAAAGTATATGCTAAATTAGGTTTAGACATTTTTTAAAGATGCACGGGCTAGAAGAGTTAAATCTTCAGCACCCTTTGGGTTTTACCATATAGGCTTTATAAAAGCACATGCGCCATGTGCTGTATCCTAATATTTTCTTATCTACACCAAATGTTTCAGTGTTCCGTTTAGCTTTTTATTCTGTCCTGCCTAGTGTTTGTCTCTGTTTTCTCTCTCTCTATTTTCTCCTCCAACCTGGCTAGCTGGGAGGTGGGGTCAGCACAACCAGCCCAGATTTTCAAACATAAACCAGGCTCTGAATCCCAGCCGAGAGCCTTAACTACCAAGAAGCATTTGACGATGCATTTGAAAGTTTTACTTTTAACATCCTTTCTGGGCCTCAGCTTCCTCATCTATAAAATAGTATTAGCACCTGCCTTATAGACTCATTGTGAGGATGAAACCCAGAGAAGGCACTCAGCACTAGTAAGTTCTTAATACATGTTGGCCGTTATCATTTGTATTTTCATCATCATCACTGGAATAAGGGTGTAGCAACCTGAGGTTTCAAATGCCTTTGAAGAGCAACGGTGACTCAACGACTAGCTTCTGCATGATGTTAAAAAAAAATAAAACCTCATTAAAAGAATGAGCCCCACATCATTACAATCCCACACCAGCTTGAGGAGATGACACTTGCTTTAGGTTTGCACACAACAGGGGTAAAGCAGTTAAAAATGTCGTATCTGTCCCGGATTTTCCATTTTTAATAAAGCATTATTAGCAATAATTGCATGAAAATAAGTGGGTATGGCTTTGGATGATCTCTGGTTGGCACTTTTCTGTTCTTCCAAGGTCTTGAAACATGCAAGACTCATGCACGGCAAACAGAGTTGCGTGAAACTCTTTTTTCCCAACTTTTTTCAGACTCAACGTAACTAACATCTTCCTTTCAGGGATGACACGCAGGGTGGCTGCTAATAGAGCAATGTGATCACACACACACAAGCATTTGGGGACAGCTGGCCCTTCCATTCTTAAAAAACGATAAGAAAACAGTCAGTGCTGCTGGTATACCAGCCAGCTATATCATGTCTGTGCCAGGCCTCCCTGGGGAGTCAGCATAATGTGGGACATAACAGGGTAGATGTGAGAGGGGACACGTGTGCAGAAAATAGAAGCTGTGATCCTGACAGAGAGCATTTAGAGGGTACCCTGCAAGTTTTCGCTGTGGTAGTGTATGGTGGAAATCTACAACTGTCATTTAATCAGGAATGCTTTTTATTTGTGATAAACCTCTCAGCGGCAATGACCTCAAAATCACTGTAAGTGCGGGTTTAATGAAGTGTTACGTACCATATTTTCATTCCTTAAGAGATTAAATGATAGATCTGTAACTTGCACAAAATATTTGTCGACAATTGTCATTCGCCAGGGGAGCCGCAGCAATATTATTGATCGCGTGAATGCCAAAAGACACCAATCTGCTGAAAAGGCACGAAAATCTATCACACTTAATGCGTGCGACTGCAGAAAGGGTTTTCTATAGCGCTCTGGGAAGCATGACTTGTCACTTAGATCATACGTCTTCCTCGTCAATTAATCTCACTTTTGTCGATGACACATTTTCTTGCGCCCATGTGAAAAACGAACATGGCTGTTACTGTATCGGCTGCTTTGGCAGCAGCAGAACTTTTGCAAACAGCCAAAGTGATGCCTGATTTATATCAGTGACATCAGATGCTTCAAATAGAAAACCAGTCACCTCTAATAATAATTTAATCGTTTCATCCAAGGCATGGACTCGAAGCCCAGTTTTGGGGGGTTCGCTCTGTAATTACATTCAGTTTCAAGGAGAAAAAAGGGATCAAGTAAAAACCATTGAAATGGTTTCCTGTGGGAAAGAAGAATAAAGAGGGTCAAAGTGTGACTACGAATGTGTCTTGGCATAAAGTTAGCATTTTGGAGTCATGTATCTTCCATAATTCAAAGACAAAGTAAAATCGAAATGGTGAACATCAATCCCGCAAAACTGGAAACAAGTAGAAATGACTGTCTGTTGTTTTGGGGCATAACCATGAAAAGACAAGAATTACTTCAAGAGACTATAGCACATCGTTTTGATTGTCCGGCGGTGACAGTGACATGACGATGGGAAGGCTCTTGATGGCACCGAACTGTACACTTAAAACCACAATGTTAGAATGGCACATTTTGGTCACCACCATAAAAATACATATTTCTTTTCAGAATTTTGGAAAATGCAGAAAACTGGAAAAAGGAGAGAATAAGTCATCTATAGTTCTACTATTTGGAGTGAAAAAAAAATGTGTTTACTAGCTCTGTCTTTTAAAAGTTCTGGAAACAATGATAAGCCAGTGGCAATAGCACCCTTGTGCCCTGATTGTGCTCTAAATACCATTTTTCACTAAAAGGAACCTGGGCTTTTGGAAGGAATGGCTCGTTCTAGGTCTATTGCAAAACTCGGAATCTAATGCAATCCTGTTAAAAAGACACAAGAGAAATTTGAATGCATTCCTGCTGGCCAAACTTAGGACACTTCTTCCCATCACAAGAATGTGACTGGGTGATCATAACTGGGTGATTGAGTGAATGCATGTTCCCTGCTGAAGAGTAGAAGTCAGTGGAAATGAACAAAAGTGGAAGCTCTTTTTTAAACAAAAATGTCACCCAAGGTATTAGCTATCTCTATGCATTTATTTTTCGAAAGACAGTTTAGCACAAAACTTGATTTCATATCTGTAATCTGTGACACTGCAAGGAGGCTTTTCTGCTTTGCTCCTTTAAAAGAAATAATACTTCTTTTTTGATCTTCGCAAAAATATGTATTTTCTCTCTCACGTGCTAATAAGCTCTCAGTCCTGTCATACCTTTTGCTATAAATGTTCCTGAAATACTATCTTCATGTATGAAAACTGGATAGATAGGAGGAATTTATTCCGAAACCGCAGCAAAAGGCAAGTAGCTAGGACAACAGAACCAGCTGGTGGGTGAGAGTCGGATTATTTGTTATCCTGTGTGGATACCCATCCTGGTCTTTGAAAGAAAACACTCACTGAGAAATAAATAAACAAAAAAACCCCCAAAACTTTGCAGTAGCAATCTGCAGCCAACACGTCATAACCCCTGGTGTTTTGCTGTGAGGATTCCAAGGAGTGGGGGCCAGGCCTCACCTCCTCCTGGACAGGAGACCCAGATGGCTTGCGAAGACCCAGGTGACTTCTAAGGATGCAGCTCAAACCCACGACCCTATTTCTGCAGGAACTTTCTCCTTGTGATGAAGTGTCAAGGAGATATGTGAGGCATCAGGCTGACCCCACCACGTCCTGGATGGATGATACCAGACAAGCCTCTTTGGGGGGCATCCTCAACCATTTCCATTTGTGAAATGGGGGTGATAGCAGCACCTCTCGTGGGATTTGCTGTAACAAACGATCTAGCAGGTGATGGACTTTGTGTAGCACACGCACGTTCAATGTTCAAACTCCATTCCATCAGCTTGGACATGGTCGACTTTTTTTCTCTTATCAATTTATAAGAAAAAACTTGTCTTTTAGAAGCAGCGACCAAAACTAACTTTCCAGGATGGCTTAAGGAGAGATCCAATTATGGATTCAGATGCAAATACCATATTCCTTTCTTGGGCAAAACACTCACTGAGCACTCCATATATTGTTATTTCTATTATTATTCTATGAGACAAGAGAGAGAGGAAAAAGAGAAGTGGGGGTAAGAACCGGGTACCAGTGAGGACCATTTTGGTGCAATTAGGGTCAACTAATGCCACAGCCATGTCCTCAGAGCAGGACTTACCCCTGTAAGTCTGATCACTGGACACACACAACTCTCTCCTCCTGAAAAGGTGCAAAAGGCTCAGCTACCTTATGCACACAGGCTTTCTGTGCTTCTGGTCCTATCTGATGTTGTCCCAAGAGTGGAAGCCACGTGGAAAGGGTAAATAGAACCCACATCCCCCATTCAAATGTCCCCTGCAGCAGCAGGATGCTGTTTGTCGCTGGAGGATGTGGTGTCAGTGAGGATTCCACGGGATTTGGCTCATTCTGGGATGCTGCCTCTTCTGCAAAATGATTTCCACTCGCTCCCTGCAGTATAGGCTCGTATCCCTTCCCGGCACAATTGAAAACACTAATAAAAATAGATAACGTATTTTTAAAACCTACAGCAGATTGTCATGGCAATAAATAATTGTATCATGTTGCTGTCATAGCAACGAGGTCTGTGTAACAGAGACAAATCAAGCCTATATAAAATTTTTCTAAATTTAGGTGTTCGAAAAGAGTTAAAATAGCCTATAGTCATGGAGAGGTGCGTTAAAAAAATTCGTAACCTTCATTGGAAAGAGTATTTTTAGTCGCTTTTAAAATCTGGATTGCTTATTGTGATATTGCTCCATTCTCTTGAAATTATAAATCTCAACTTCTCTTTTTGTCCTATATATTATATTATATTAATTATATTAATTATATTATATTATATTATATTATATATTAATTATATTAATTATATTAATTATATTAATTATATTAATTATATTAATTATATTAATTATATTAATTATATTATATTATATATTATATTTATTATATTATATTATATTTATTATATTTATTATATATGATGTATTCTTAAGGGAATACATAATATAAATAAGGGAAGACTAGAGAGGTCTTTCTCCACCCCTCCCCGCCCCCATTTTTTCACTCTCTCTTCTTCAAAAGTAATTTATAAGGGAGAATATCATAATTCTTGTACTTTTCCTGGCATCTACTGACACAATATTAATGGGATAACAAGTTACATTAGCTAAACCATGCCATACCAAATTAATAGCGAGTTTCCATACCCTTGGCATCATGTTTTTAAAAAAGCATTTATTACTGCCTGATTATCTAATGTGTCACCAGTAGCTCCAGAGAACCAGAGCTAACTATGATTAATTTCTCACACACTAAACTTTCCCTCCTGACTTCAACTAAATTCTCCTGGAATGACAACTAAGTGACATTTCTCCAAAAGGGGAGAATGATTTTTTTTCCCCCCACAGATATGTAATTATTGTGCCATTAAGGGAAATCTTCAAGTCCACAATAATGCGACAGTTTGAAAAAAAAACAGAACAAAAAGAAAATGCAGCAGTTTCCCATATGACAAAACAAGATCTCTTTTATTTAATTTTTTTTTTCGTTCATTTCCTTTGGTTATGATGAAATTAAAATCTTTTTTTTTTTTAACTTCGGTAAAGATTTCTTCTCTCCAAGTCCCACCAAGCCGGTGCTGTCATACCCTAGAAATAGGGTTCAATTCTGAGCTCAGGTACCTACACACTGTGTGAACTTGCAACATCACTATGCAGTGTTACCTAGATTTAAAAAAAAAATACAAATACAAAGCAGGTCACAAATTTTTTTAAAAATAAAACCGTACAATGAGGTAGTATATGCCAAGTATCTAATACATGGTTAGTCTTAGAAATATGTTCGCTGCTATTTTTAATTCAAATCAAAGACTGAATTATGGATTCAGCTTTGATAAGAGACTGAGACGATAAGATCCTTAAACATCTATGATGTCGGGAAAAAACCAATAGAAGCATCATAAGTCATTCATTACCAATCGATACCTCTAATGATGCCAATTTTTCTTCCCGATGCCTCTTTATAATAATTTTCAAGATGTATTTTTTCCAAATGAACTTTATTGAAAGGTGACTGCCGAAGAGTGAGCAGACTCTGGCCCTAGCTGGGGAAACGGGAAGACACTTGTCCCCACGTTACCATACTCACCATGCTGATGGCCACTTTCACTGTGTGTCTCTCTAGAGCTCCCCAGAAGACAGAAGACACACCATAATAGCCCCAGCTGTACCCCAAAAACCTGATGGCTGACAATAAGTGTCTGTGGGAGAAGGGATGAGATTGTGACTTGCCCAAGACACTGGAAGTGAAGCTGTTCATATGGACGAGGCATGCAGCATGCTCAGGGCAGAAGGTCCTGTGTCCTGGAAGATGCTTCGAGAAGAGGTGAGCCTTGGCCATCTCCGCAGAGCTGTTCTGCCCCCCTACCAGCTGTGCACGGGCACCGGCAATACAAAGCACTTATCTTGGGGTGTGGGAGCATCTTCTTTTTTACTTCTTAGAGGATTCCTTTATGTCTTTACTCTCTGAGGTTTGGCTTTATTTCATTTCGTTTTGTTTTTAAGAGGACTTAAATGTCGACAAAGGACGGTCCCACTTTTTGATGATATTTCACAAACACACCGTGCCTTGTAATAACTTTACATAAGTGTATAATTTTACCAAACACATGGCTTTGTCATTTTGACTCATTGCAAAACCTAATTTCATAGATTTACCACTCCATGGATTCAGGACATAAATTTCAATATATACTTCTAAAGAAGAAGGAAAAAGAATAAAATTAATAGATGTTATTTCTAAGTGACAGTACAATGGATGGTTTTTATTTTCCTTGTTTACATTTTACTGCATTTCTACAACTAATTTTTTAATCTAAAAAATGAATATTCTGTAGGAAAATCAGATTCTTCTTCATGTGTATCTATTGCCCCAGCTGTCATTAAAATTAAATCAAAATAATGAGGATGGGCCCCGTAGAGTCTGGGACCTCTTTTAGATGCTGTGGGTTCAGTTTCTGCAAGTAAGCATGACAATTGGGAAGAGGTAGCAGAGATAAAGTCATCCTCTTTATCACCTTAAATAGTATCATTGTTACAGTTATTGCCTTGCAAGTAGCAGTGTCATTGCATCGCGTGTGACATTTTAAAAACATCATCAAATTGTTTTCTTGTGAGTTATTTTCTCCGGAGACTGTAAAATGACTTCACCCATTTTACAGAAAAGAAGATTGAATCACCCCTTGTTCAGTCCTCAGAACCACTCTCATACTGTATCTCTCTTGGGATCCCAAAAGCTGTTTAGAGTTGACATTGATTTCTAAGTGGCGTGTCATTTTCGTGTGTATGTTAGAGGTGGCGGCAAATTTATCTTCCTAATTATGTTTTGCTTCGGCTCACATAAAAATCAGCTTGCATTTTCTGAGCATTCACCAGCTGGGAAGTAGAGGGTGTTTTGTGATGGGGGGAAACTGCCTTGAGATTCAAGCTTGGCCATGTTTTAAAACAAACAAATAAATGGAGGAAAACGTTTGTAGCATGTAACCAAGCAGTATAGCAAGAGTTAATATTTTTATTATATAATGAGCTTAGGCAAACTGATAACTGCAGCAATAAACCCCCACGGATAAAATGGGCAATACTTTCTATTTCTATATTTCCCATGACTAGGAAAAGCAATATTTCTAGTTGAAAATATCGAAATGTTTGCTCAAACATTACATTTTTGCTCAACCCTCTAATAATCAAAGATATTCAGTTTAAACCAAATTGGGTTTAACCATTCCAAAACAACCATTGAAAAATATGAAATCAGTATATTTCATCTTGAAAATTATTTATTTTGAAAGTCAACCTGTCAATATCTATCAATATGTATTAAGAGCCAGCAAAATGCCCATCATTCTACAGTTTTAAGGCAATGATCATGAATATGGAAGATGCAAGAAGACATTTGTCAGACATAAAAGGATCTCTCATAACATGGAAAAACTCTCCTGATAGAATATTGAAAATAAACAAATGAAGAAAAGGATTGGTTGTAAAAACAGAACATACTAATTGTTATTTTAAGAAAGATGCAAATGATCTAAATGAATAGAAAATGAGAAAAATCAGAGTCTCTCTACCTAGGCCTGTTTCCCTGAGATAATCCAGTTTGGAGTATATGTTTTCACATCTAGGAATGGACAAACCGTTTTTTTCACGAAAGACATTGAAATATTTGTTTTTAATACCGAGTTTGATTTAATCTTGAAATTTTAAACATTTTTTTTTCTTTTTTAAGTTTATGCTTTTAAAAACAGAGCATGAGGCCAGGTCGTCTAACTTTTCTCAGTCCCATGCAGGTGGGTCACGCAAATGTTCAGGTGTGTTTTCCAGAAAACAAGTGTGTCCTGTGTGGTAGATAGGAAGATATTTCACATAGAGATTAAGTCACTCCTATCCAAATATTTCATCAAACACTTCTCGAAGAATCTGAGCTGCTTAGATTTGCAAATTCAATTGAAAACCTAGTGTAAGGAAGCCCTCAAGTGTTGTTTTGTGTTTGAGGGTTGTGTGTTTGTGCTTTGTTTCGATTTTGGCTTCTTCTCTGGTAGCATCGAGTTTCTGTCCTGGTAGTTCAGACATGTGAAGAAGTGATAGAATTTTTAGTGATTTTAGCTGTAGGAGAGATAAACAGATACCATGTTTCACATCATGAAAATTCTCAGGTTTGAAAGCTTAAAGAAAAGATTGTAAATTAATCTCATAAGCATAATAAAGAAAGTTACCAAAGGGTATATAAATGTTAGTATATAAAATGACCTTATATAAAATGAATTTTTAAAACATTCCAGAAATATTAAAGGGTTTTTAAAATTTATTTGTTATTTCCATGGCTTTCTTTTAGATCTAGTATTTACAGGCAAAGGATATGTTTGCAATTTGCCAAAAATGGATCATGGTGTTCTTTCAAATTAATGAAAATAGAAAATATAACTCGAGGTGGGGTTATATTATTGAAATGACCATTGATGGTTTAAAATTATTTTAATAGAAACGGAGGGTGTTATTCCTGTTAAAACAAGAAATGATTTAATAGCTAATTTATTCCACCTGCAAGCAAGCTGAAAAAGTCGACATTACTTAGCAAAGAGGTGTTTCATTTATTTAAAAGGTTACATTCTTTTAGTGTAGTTATTAAACCTGATAATTTAAAACTCTGTTGGAATGCTGGATGGACACAGCGCACGGGATAACTCAAGAGAGTGGTTAGGATACCCTATTTATTGCCAGGAAATAAACATCCAAAGTCGAGAGTTTTTGTAAAATATAAGAAAAGGCCAAAAAGAATTTTAATTTGAGGTACTTGTGGGAATACTGTACGATTCTTAAAATTTTCTTTCACGTTGAATTGTTTGATTTTTGTACACGGGGCATTTCAAAAATACATCTGATGTTTCAAATTCAGCATATTTCAGTCTTAAAAACCGTGTCACTTGAGAGGGAAATAAATGGTTAAACAAACTACAGTAGCACATCGATAGCATGAAATCCGAAAGCAACTATTGATTCAGACGACCACTCGGAGCTCAAGAAAATGACTTGGAGTGCAAAAGCCAGGCCCCAACGTTTACGTTCTTTATGGTTCTATTTCTCTACTCTTCTGGAAATGACAAAATCACAGAAATGAAGAATAGATTGGGGGTCGCCAGGGGTTAAGGAGAAGGGAGAAGGCAGGGCAAAGTGAATGTGGCTTTAATATAGGGCAACTGAGGGATTCTTGTGGTGTCGAGAACATTCTAGATGCTTAAACCTACACATGTGATAAGACTGTGGAGAACCAAATACGAATGAGTCCAGGAAAAACTAGGAAAAGCTGAACAAGATTGTAGTGAAATCAATAGCTCGGTTGTGATATTATACTATAATTTTGCAAGATGTTACTGTGGTGAAAAGTGAAAAAAATAAAGTATATGGAATTTCTCTGTATTATTTCTTACAACCGCATCGGGATCTACAATTATTTCAAAATCAACACTTTAATTTTCAAAAAGTCCTATCGTTTCAGGACTGGGCCTTCTAACCCGAATCAAAATGGTGTGTTTGCCTCTCAGAATAAAAATGTTATTTTGAATGTTCTGGAAAAAATACCTGTCGTCACATATCCCGCATCTTTCGCTCATCCTGAGGACACACTTGCTGGAACTGAGTAGGCGTTTCACTCCTGGAACAGAAAGCATCAGATGAACTTGAACTCTGAAAGCTTCCCAACGCTCAGCAACGCCAGGTGATGTCACCCTTCTCCTGCTCCAGGTCAGAGAAGCCCTGTCAGAGATTCTAGAAAAAAGTTCTAATCTTGGCACCACGCATAAAAATGTCAAGCTTCAAAAAGCACACTTATGTCTACAGCCAGGCCACCCTGAACAAGCCCCATCCCGTCTGATTTCACGTTATGTCCTTGTCCCTTATGGTCCACAAATAGTTGTGTCCCTCTGTACCCGCCTTAAGTGACTCTTGCTGCTTTTGTCTTAAGCTGTGGGCAAAATCCAAGAAAACGACTGTCGGGAAGAGCCCTGAGCTCCCTTAGCTGTGGAGTATCTTTCCTCCTTGCCACACTTCACGACCATGTTGGGATTCTCCAACCCTGCGGCCCTCGCAGGGCAAGCTGTGAACAACTGCTCAAGAAAGAAATCACTCTCACTGTCCCTCACATCAGATATTTCGGCCCTGAGCACACGGCCTCGTTCTCCTAAGTCACCTCTTTCTATGCCAGAACCTGTCCAACTCTTGGCTCAGGATGGGTTTACCTTTTCGTTGACTCATGTTCTTTCCTCCTTGCTCCTGCTTTCAGGTCACAGAAGGCAGGTCCCATTCTCTGTATCTTTCTCCCTTTTGGGTCTGTTTAGCCCACGCGTCTCCATGGCTACCAATTCAACAAGTCTCTCCAGGAAAATGCCACCTGCTCTACCTTGTCATAGGTGATGCCTCGAAAATGTGGCCACCTTGTGTTGTTGTTGTTGTTATGAGCTGTCGAAGGACAGCGTTGCCAAACTCCTGAGGACAAGTCGATGCAAGAAACGTTAGGAATCCTGTCTGTTTAGGGAAAAAAAAAAAAAAACTATTAAAAAAAAAAAATAAAGAAACCTTCATGATGACATTTAAAAGAAGGCGGCCTTGGTTCATGCTCCACTCTGTTGGTAATTCAGACTCAGCCCTGCCTGCAGGTGAAGTTTGAGGATGTTCACTGCTTTCCAGGCCCTGTCGCTGTCCTGCACATCTGAGGGTCCCAAGGCTCCCTCAGAAACGGGACGGTCAGCATGGGCCATCCGGCCAGCTTGGGGATGGGTCAGCCACTCGTTTTCCCATTTGGTTAAAAAACTCTCTTCTCTCTCTCTTTTGCTTCCCCACCCCCAGAGAGGGATGGCAGGTGTGGGGACACCCAGGTTAGATGAAGCAGGGGGCATTGTAGTGTGGCTTGCCGCGGAAGCCGACTGCAGCCAGAATTTCAACCCAGCCTGGGAGGCCAGTCCCCACCCTGGAGTCCCCGCTGCTGGACTCCCAGCCAGCTCTGTCTGGCCCTTCTGATCATCAGCTTCTCTTTAAAGTCACTCTGACTTGGTTTTCCCCATGCCTTCCCCTCCTCATTCTCCCTGCCAGCCCTCTATAGAGCATCGTGAGAAAGAGGCTGGACGATAGAAAGTTCTATTTTATTTTCCCAGCTCTGTTTTTGACTCCTCGTATTCACAAAATTGTATAAGAAAAGGAAACCCCCCAAAAGGGGAGTTCATTTGGGTAAGATCTTGTGCATTTGAGGGCTAGGGATTTTGGTGACAGGAGGAACCTAATTGAAATGGTCAGTCCGTGTGGTCAGCTTGGTGGCCTCTGGAAAGCCACCCCTTTTTTCTAGGTCTCAGTTTCTCCTTTTGGAAAATAAGCAAATGGAAACACACAGTTTCCAGGATTACTTTCAGAGCTAAAATTCCAATAAAATTTAAATGAGTTATTTTGAAGGAGGTTAAGATGAAGTTCCTGAGAAACGTGACACCATTCAAAAGGAATTGGCAGATTTGTCTATAAAAAACCCTCAGATTTAGATAGTAGGGGGCCTCCCATGTGAATATATATATATCCAGTGGCGAACAGTTTTAAGTAAAAATCATTATAACATGAAGATTGAGTAGTGACCGGATCACTTGGAATATTTATTCTCAATTGAACATTCTTCTGTTTATAAGAGTAGCACCTGCTCATGCCTTCGAGCACATGGATGTTGTTTTGGGTCAGGCTCTCTGTCAGGGTGAAAATACTGCAAATATCTAACAGCACAAGGCAGAGAAAATAAATTGGCCACAAAGTAAGGCATAAATTGTAAAATAATAATAATAATAATAATAATAATAATAATAATAATAATAATATTATTATTATAAAGATTATCCCTGATTTAAAAAAAAATTCACGCTATTCTATCATTTGGGGACAGTTTTGACAAACCCTTACACCCAAAATACCAGCTGAGTCATGCTTTGTTCTGGAAACCTGCCTGTGGCTGTCATCGTTACCTGGATAATTAATTTTGGTTTAATTTCACTCTCTGTCTTTGGCATTAAGTTCCAGTTAAATTTGTTTCTCCCATGATTTGCCCTAAAACTTGGTTTCTGTTATAAGTGGTTGGATTTTGTTTTGTTTTGTTTTGTTTTTTTAGGTGAGGCAAACTTCGGTTGACCTCACAGATTGCAAGGACCTTGTCACCTTACAATCCCTTATTTTTTATTTTTTTATTTTTTACACCTACAGCCCCTGGCCTTCCTAGGGGGTCTCCCATCCACGTACTAACCAGGCCCAACCCTGCTTAGCTTCCCAGATCAGATGGGATCTGGCTTGTTCAGGGTGGCCTGGCCGTAGACATGAGTAGATGGATGTTAAGAAGTGTTTCCTTAGCGTCAATTATCCGCTGATGAGACTCTCTTAAACTTACTAAGAAGACCAACAGAATGTGCCCACTTAGTGGCTGATCACTCAGAGGAATCCCCAAGCATGATGGTGTCATCCAAAACTTCCTCTATGGCATCAGCGCGGAGGAGGTTTAGGCTAGTGCTGTCTCAGGTGGGAAGAGGGGTCCATCCCCCGTGTCCTAAATCCTGTTCAGGTACCAACAGGCATTGTATATTGAGGACTGTCTGGGCTCATAGAGCATGAGCATCCCCTCTTTTAATCCTCATAGCAATCTAAAGAGATAGTTTTAATCGTTTTCCCCACGTCACAGACTTGAGAAGCTAGTACAGAGCTGTCCTGACTTGACGCACCTACTAATTGGCTCAGGGAGCTAGAACCCAGAGCTATTGCTTATCTAGATCCGCGGGTCTTAACCCACCTGGTCCCTCTGAAAGTTTTCCAGGTGATGCCAGGGGGAAAACCACTGACTCAGAGGAGACTTCTCTGGTTCTAATTCACATGCCTTTTCCCGTGCATCTTGTGAAAATGCTGCTTGTGGCCCAGAAATGCTGCAAATTCTGTGATTCTGTGATTCTGTGATTCTGCTGCTGCTGCTGCTGGTCTAAGGCCACACTTGGAGGAGCATCTCTGAAGGTGTCTCTGTGTTTGGGGACGGTGTTGAGGAGCTGATGCAAGTTCTGGGAGGGTCCTCCCTGTCTCACCTGCAAGCCACCCCTTGGTGGCATCACTACAAGGCTCCCTTGAAAACGCATCCTCAGCCAATTTTTCAAAAGCAAGTACCTTTCTCCGTTCCTGGGACGTGGGAAATAAAGAAGTTATTTTTTTAGTCTTGAGCCGTGGAGATGCCAAGTTGATAGAGACAGGAATAGAAAGGAAAATGACCTCAGGACACCTTCCGTAACCCTTGTCCACGCTGTTGGGGGTTTTATTGTCACCTTGAAGGGTTGCCCACCTGCCAGTCACTCAGGACTGAAGACACCCCATCCCTTCTGGTACTTCAGAGGCAAATTTCTACTTTCGAAAAGGACCCCGAGAGTTTTCTATTTTCTTCTGGATTGTGTGTGTGTGTGTGTAAAGGGACTGATGGAGAGGGAGCTATTTAAAGGTAAAATGGATAATACAATATTTCCTTCCATCATGTTGAATTCTGCCCAGGCTTTTTCACTTACCAAGAGTAAACACTGAAGTCCCCCGAGAAGGCGTCACCAAGGGACCGGATCTGGGTGGGAAGGAGGCTTTTCTCTCCAGAGGTTAAACTGTAAGTGGTTCGTTTGTTATTTCTGCTGTTCTGTTTCTCGTTAACACAGAATGTTCCGGAAGCCTTAGTTGCTGGCAAGACATCAGAAGTGGATGTGCAGTTTGAGGTCTCCGGTACTGCTGCTACCTGGCTGGTGGTCTCCTGTCGCACCTCACCAAACCGTCACTTGTCTTCTGCTCATGGACCCTTCCTCTCAGGAGACATTAGCCCATGTCCCAAGACACTCTGCTTTGCTGAAAATTTCACTTTCTTAGTACCAGTCACCTTCAGAGAGCATCCCAGGTAGCATCTATGACCCACGTGGACTCAGAGCCCATTGTCATGCACTCTGCAGGGGCGGATCACAAAGGACAGACAAATGCCCCAGAAGTGCTTCCAGGGATCTCATGGCCTCCAAAAGGAAAAGTCAGCCACCTCCGGGTTCGCAAATAGCCCTATAAACAACGAAACGAACAGTTTTCAAAATCCTAACACATTCCATCCACCGCTACATTCTACTTTCTCATTAAGATGACATTTTGCTCCGAGAAAGATTCCAGTTGGCATCTGAAGGTATTTCTTTTGAAAAGCGACTTAAATATCGGCTGTGTGAAAAACATTGACTTCAACTTGCCATTTGTAGCTGCAACTAACAGGAAGCAGGGTTTGTCAACAAGGCTTTTCGTGAAAACGTAAGTAAACATCTAGGCTTTTGGCGTGCATGTGTCGGATGAAGGTATTTATAAATAATACAACATATAATTCCGTACAACAGCAATGTCTTGGGCCAAAGAGAAAACATGTTTCGGGGTAAATTGTGGGAGATTTTTTAACAAACTTCAGGCAAGAGCTGGTTTGATGAACAAACTTTCACCTGCCACAGGTCTGGTTGTATAATTGGTGCCTTTCCCACCAGGCTGTGAGCTACACCGTCTGGGGACTGGGGGAGTGTGTCTTATTTACTATTATTTCCCCAGTGCCCAGCTCAGAATTGGGCACTATATTGGGACTCTCGAAGCATTTGTTGCATGAACCAGGTCCTTGTCCGACTGCTGGGCGAGTCCATTAAAAAGATGAAAAATAGTCTTAATTGCTTTCAAATGGATTTATTGAATTCTGCTTCTAGAAGAGCATTTTTTTTTTTTAACTCAGTATCCCAGCTCTGGCTGAATATGAAACTCTGAGTCAAGTTGCTCAGAATACTTGGGGACTTACCATGCTTCATAGATGGTCTTATTGGATCCCGACATCACCTTTCTCTGTAGATAGAATTATCATTGTCACCAGGCCCATTGTCCAGATGAGGACAGGGAGGTGGAATTGTTGCTCAAGGTCACGGAGATGGTAAGAAAGAGAGCCAGGGTTCAAGCCCGGGCTACTTGGCGTGACATCACTGTGGACACAGTTCTGCAGGCCCATTCTTGGGATGGAATATCTGGGCTCTCGATGATAAAGACAAACCATTTGCTTTCTCTGAGTTGTCTATTCTATTTAAAACCTAAAGCTACCAGGATCCCGAATTAGGATCTCCTGGATTCAAATTCTAGCTCAGAACATGAGGCTTCAGGCAAAGTGTTTAACCTCTTTGAAGCCTTAAAGAAACACCTGTCCCCTAGAGGTGAGGTACGGACACTCCCCGGCCCACAGGAGGCACAAAGCTCATCCTTACTAAGTGTCTTTTAAGTTATTAATGTGGTGAAGAGAGCTGGGTGACGCTGGTGGCTCCCAGCTGGCCTTGCCCTGCATCTCCTCTTCACACATACTGGATGAAGACTATGGGTTTTCCATTGAGATAAAGGATATTTATGGATAAACAACTACATTTAACAACAGGAAACAAAGAGGTACATGATCTGCATAAATGCAGAGAGCATCCATGCTGACAAATATTTTGGGCCTAGAAGCTAGAAATCAAATCCTATTTATAGCTGAGGATGGACAACTTGCAGGCTTTGTGACTGTGGTTGCTTCTGGCTGCTCAGAAAGGATGGGGGTTCAGACCAAGTCCTTAGCTGTGAAGGACCAGCCACCCCAAGTTTTATATCTAACCTTTCTAGAGTCCCTATGTCATGAACTAAATATGCGAGGTTCAAAACACCGGAATGGAATCTAATTTCCAGAGGGATCAGGACCTTTTGCAAGTCACTGAGTACCTGGGGTGTAGACAGTGCACACACACGTGCAGGAAAGAGCTTTAGTAGAGCTAAGGCCCCCTTAAAAAATGCCAAAAGCCGTTCTGAAAACAAGCAGGGCCCTCTATTTCTTGGGATGGAAAGAATGGGGCATACAGGTGTGTTTACAAAGACTGAGCCTACTGAAGAGGTTTTAAAACACTAAAAATAAATCTTGATGAGGAATAATACCCCCTTTCTCTCCTTCTCTTTCAATCCACCCATTTTCTCTCTTTTTGTGCACATACACACACATGCACGTGCACACGCTGTACATCAAGGATTCCAGCTGGCTGGCTCCTGTGGGTGGTCACTCCCCCCAAAGTGTGCTCTTTTGGATTTCCTCGGAGGAGACCCCATCATCTTGCCTGGCCTCTACTGATCAGTTTTTACTCTTTCTCTCCCTCGAAGCCTTTTCCTAATTTATACCAACAGCCCAAAATCCAAAGCTTCCACACTGCGTCCATAATAAACATATATAATGCATTGTTTAATTTATTCTCCATCTATATAAATATTTCCTTGCAAACAATTGGAACAGGAACTTGGCTACATTTTGCCCTTAGAAATACCAAAATGGCTAAGGGAAAACCTCAATTAAAAACGCAGGGGGAGCATACAAATTAGTCCTTTCATGCACACTTATGTTTCCTTACCCAAACCTTTGCCTTCGTAACTTTTTTATTAGAATATCGGACGTCAGCAGACAGAACGCATTCTGAAGTAGTAAGTGAGGCATGCAGAAATTGCAGACAGCAAGTCTGATAAATGCCAAAAGATGATACAGGTGGGAAAGCTGAGGATACCTCGGATCATTGTGGTAAAGACTTTCCACAGGTGTGGCTGGATTCATATGCACGTGGAAGTTGCCAGGTGTTGGCTGATTTCATCACATAAGAACCCCCAAGGCAAAGGGTTCTGAACTTTTGGGGCCACCGAGTGATACTGAGCATGTCCTCTCGGCCCAGGTTCAGACCTTGCCTCATCCAGGAGGAAGAGATGGATCCGTTGCCTTGATGCCTGCCTACAAGGATGTGACTTGGATATATCTGCGTCCTCAGGGAGCACGGGACACCATCTCCCTAGGTTCTTGCCTATTAGCAGAAGCTTTGCAAGAAGGAATGCTCCCAATCAGGACTGCATACATGAATAGGATTAAAGCCAGGAGGGGTTAGAGCATCTCAGGAGCCTGCGATGTTAACTCCTTCTGGAAATGGTGAGTCCTTGGGACAAGCACAGTCTAGACCAAGTGTCCGAGGCCAAGGTCATCTGTGTCTCCCATTCCCTTTCTATTGGCTGGCTTCTTCTACTCTGCTGGGAGGAGAACAGCAAGATCCCTCTCTGCTGCCACTATGGGTGACAACCAGGTGAGAAAACGAGAGTGGTTATGAGGTCATGACCCCAGGAGGTTAACGAGACCCTCTGCTCCCACCATCCCCCAATTTGGAGAAATTACGAACTCACAAGACCTAGGTGCTGCCCCCCTGGCACCTGGGTTTGTTTTTTCCGTCGTGAATCCAGTGCCCATTGTTTTTAAGCACGTGTGTGTTTGTAAATTAAGTTTCTCTGGCCGACATGTATGGCGATTTTTCTGGGTTATCACCCATCCTTCGAGCGTTCTTACAGTTTCCCCTTTTGACTCATATGCTCCTTAATTTTACAACATGGAAGAAATTAGACATGACCACAGAGAAGGAGGATGCCGCCACAGCACATCCCTTGCTCAGCGGCAGGACAAAAGGAAGACACCGTTCTCCGTGCATCTATTTTTTTTTATAGAAACACTCATAACCATTTTTCCCCCCAAATCCAAAAGCCATGCGTGCCCAACTCATACATTTACTCGCTTTCCGATGGGTTTAGTCCTTGTCTATCATGTGCCCAGCCCTGAGCTAAGAGGACAAAACCCTCTGCCCTCACGGAGCTGTTATTTTAGCCAACTCGAGATGGTGGAAACAAAATTCAGGGGAAAACCTGTGAAATAGCATCATCCTTCATGCTAGCTGCTGCTGGTCTAGAAATGTCTTCCTAGCGCCTTAAAAAAAATCTTCATTTTTAAACCTTCCTTATTAATACAGGGAATGCATCCCATTCCGTCTCCTTGGCCACGTATTTAACATTTTTAATGATAAAAATCCGGCTTAGGGCTCTGCCCACCTGCGCCTCCTCTCCCCAGGAGACCAGGTTCCCGCCTGGTCCCTGCAGGCGGAACCGCACATGTGCACGCGCGCGCATCCTAAAGTTGGGCCCTGGGACATGGGACCTGCCAGCCGAGTGGCACCCCAGGGTGGATGCTGTGGGGTGAGCGGACACGGGGAGCGCTCCCTCCGGCCCAGGCTGCCTCAGCTCCCTGAGGCCTTGGCCGGTGCCTGCCCGTGACCTGAGCTCCTGGGGGGACCAGCAAGAGCATCCTCCCGCCGCTGTCTCCGAACCCCACGTTCCTTACGGGTGGTAAGTGCATGGCGCCCGCTGCCTGCCTGGCCTTACGGAGGTCGTGGTGGGGTTAGGTAGGTGGGTGGACACGTGTCTTCCAGAGTCCTCCTTGCAGTGCATTTAGTGCGGTGGGAAATGGTCCTAGAGCTGAGGTCCCTCCCCCTTGTTGGTGGCCCTTCAGGATTCCCCGGAGAGATGGAAACTGTGTGGACCCTGATGTCCCACCTGGGCCGTTAAAGCAGCCTTCCTGGAGCGGGAGCCCAGGTACGGGCAGGTATAATGCTCTTCAGGAGGTTCCCACCGGCAGCCAGGCTGCAGGCCAGCACTCAGGGGGCCCCGGGCCCTGGGGAGGGTTTTGTGGGGTGACTCGATGTAGGTGGGGATGTCAGTTAAACGGTGGAATGTGAGAGCTGTCTTTGTCCTTCTGATTTAAGGGGACATGGTTGTCACAAGCTTTGCATTTAGGATCGTGGGGCCTTGCGATGCTTGGGGTTGGGGATAGGGATGGTTAGAAGGGGCATAGCTGGGAGCTGGTCACACATCGGTGTTCAGTTTGCTGTGTACACTGACAGTTTGATCCAAGTGTGTTGTCCTCTGAGAAAAGCGTTAGAAATTACACACACATGTACAAACGGTTAATAAATAGTACTTACCTCTTAGATGGTTAGATTTCGAATATTTCGTCTTTCTTTTCCTTTTTCCTTTCCTGCATTGTTCAAATATCTTACCGTGAGTAGGTATCCTCTTACAAAAATAATGAATGTTTAAAGAGAAAGTCAATCGAGAGGAAAAGGCACAGGAAGAGAGAGGAAGAGGGGAGAGCCTTTTCAGCATTTCTCACAATAGCTCTGCTGGTATCTCGTATTTACGAGAAATTAAACTATAATTGTTTCTTTCCTGAGCATTGTCCAATGCATCTCCCCCTTCCCTGCTTTCTGAGGCCACAGGGATGGGAACACCCAGACGGCTGGACTGTCCAACAGCCTGATAAGTGTCATAAGGGCCATCCGTTTTAAAGTGACACCTGGACCCCCATGGAGAAGAGCTGAATGGTGCGTCGCTTTTGGACTAAACATAATTATTTCGTTGCTGCTTTTTGCACACCAGTTCCCTAGCAAGGAGTCTAGGCCAGTTCCGGGTAGGGCCTTCTGTCCTCATCTTGAGTGACCCTCCCAAGTCCTGGGACCCTGACTGCAGCTCCCAGACTTTCTGGAACAGTGGGTCCCAGGACCTGATCGGAACATGGATGAAGCGAGGCCTTTATTCTCTGTGAGGCAGGACATGTGCCCAGTCACTTCTCCTGGGCATCGGGCTGGGGAAGTCGAGGCACACGCTCTTACACACACTGTTGCAGACAGGCCCCGCTGGGTGTATGCTTGAAATCCCCAAAATACCTCTCGCCAGACTCAGAATTCCAAAATTAAATTTCCCTCTCATAGTCATTGCCCCCTCAAAACTTCCCAGCCGGGCAGAGGGGTGGGGGACGAAGTGGGGGGCCATCCACCCACCAATGTCACCCAATAGCATGACAGACCTAGCAGCGATCACCTGCAGTAGAGCAGGGGCCCCAAAACAATCTTATCTGACTATTCTCAGTGACTCTTTTGTGACTGACTGGTAGACGGCACAGAAAGAAAATTGCGGGAGCTTTTGTTATGACCTGGCAGCATATCCCATAAACTCAGAAAACACATTTTTTTTTTTTAAATACAACACTGACCGTTGCCCTGTCAACAATGACCACATCCCCGCTGCAAGGAGCACTCGCCACAGCTGTGTCAACAGGTTGCACACGACGTGCCCAGCAGCGTGACTGCCAGAGGCAGCTTGAGAAATTGTCACGAAACGCCCCCACTCGTTAACTCAGAGAACGGCTGGGAGTTGCTCCTGCCTCCTTCGGAGTCAGAGTCGAGTCAGGTGGCAGTGCAGTGTCCACCGAGGTGGGCAGAGGCCAGAGCCTGCAGGAAGAGGCCCCCAGATCCCCCACCCGGCAAATGGAGAGTGAAAATAAAATAACAAATTCTGTGCAGAATCAGCTTCCTCTGCATGCAGGCCTTTGGTTCCTGTGGGATGAGCTTCTTAACCCCACGAGGATCTAACAACTTACTGCAGGGGGTACAGCACCCATTTCAGAGAGGATCTGAGTTCAAGTTCAGGCTCTGCGTAACGCTGAGCATGTCTGGGCCTTTACGGTGCTTCTGACTCAGGTTTGCCCAGGGTGAGGGCTTACGGGCTTGGAGGAGAAAGGAGACGGTGCCAAGTTATTTATTTCTGTGCTTATTATCAGTATTGTCACCTTCGTGTGTCAGCCCCATGAAGGCAGGCGGTCACTCCCTGTGGTGTCCACTGCCGGACCCCCCCTTACCAATATTAAAAATTATCAATATTCTTTTGATATTATCATCATCAGCATTTTGTAATCGGCCCTGGCCTTCCCCAGGGTGTCTATTTTAGCCTTTTAGAAGAAAAATGCACAAAGACAGTGCTCAGATTTGTGGGTTCTTTGCATGGAGGGTGCAGCTCTCTCAAAGCACAAAATTACATCAAGCAGTGGACACTGGTGAGCCCTGTGCATGCGTTATTTTCAATTTACTCACCTGGTTCACTCTGGGAAAGTGATGAAGGGACAAACAGGTGAAAGGTCTGGGCAAAAGGCAGGCAGGTGGCAGGAGTGGTAGCGTTGAAACCACGTCTGGTCGGTTTAAGAAAGAATTTTGTTGTTGTTGTTCAGAGTGCTTGTTTTCACCCCCAAAAACCATATATTAACAAATCCTAAAAAGCTCTGTAAGAGGGGAGATTATATACCCAGAGGGAAAGAGGTCCCTGAGAAGCAGAATTGTTTGGAATTGATTGGTAATAAAAGGTTGAACTTCAGAAATCAAAATACATCCAGGTGAAGAGAACCTTTAAGCTGAGATTATGAGATTCAAAGATTGAAATAAATTCTGGTGTTTTCTCCATTTCCAAGCATTTAGAGCAATAGATTAGAGGATATAGTTCAGAGCAGAACTATATGCTCTAAAAACAATATTTGTTTTGTTTCACAAGATTGTTTATGGTAAAGTCAAGTCATTTAGAAAGAAGAATATTCTGAGATCGTGGCTTTGTCGGGTAATTCCTCTGTTCAGACCTCTGAGATACCGATGCAAAGATCAGAAATCTAGAAACCCTTTGAATATCTAAAAGTTTGGGAGAGAAGGAAACGAGCCTTCTTAGGAACTATGTGAAAAGGAAGAAGAGCAAAAACTTTAAACATGAGTGACAACCGTATTCAAAACACACTGTTGATAGCATGAAAACCGTGAAGAACCCCTGCCCCTTTTTCTAAAAACGACGAGAATCACAGTCAGACTAGAGATGACCTTCATCCTCAAGTAAACAAGGATGGGAGAGAACAACCACTAAATCTGTTAGCGTCTAAAAACCAGAAACGTATGATTGCTTTAAACAGAACAATCTAGAAAGGACTAGAAGCAGGGGAGAAAAAAAGAGAGAACTCTCCAGAATATCAACTCATTAAAAATAAAGAATTGATTGGAAAAATCAAGTGTAAGATGAAGATTAAACTCTTTATGAATTTCATGAAAAAAAAAATGCAAGGGATACCACGTTGAAATGATGTTTTTTTTTAAACCTGACGATGAGGCAGCTTGTGGCCTTTGCTGATACCGTTTCTCCTAGGGTGACAGTTTAGTGTCCCGGGTCATCATTTAAACTAAGCAAATAGGATTTCGAGAACCGATTTGAAGACCTTAGACCCGAAACAGAAACAGTGTTGATTTCCTAGGTATTTCAATTATTCCACATCTCATTCCAAAAAGGGGGTCTCAGCTGGATGGGGCACTTACAGAACAGACAAGCGACACAGAGAGAGAGAATTCGTGCAGTCGATATCTAAATGAATGGATGGAGCTCTGGGATGATGGAGCTGTCCCCGGAGGTCGGCCCCCTTGACTCCCCTTTTGAGTTCTAAACTCCATGTTCCTTCCAGCGAGGGCCCACGGCGTCTGGCAAGCACAGGAAGGCAGCCAGCTGGTCAGTCTGAGCTTCCTTCCTCCAGAACAGAAAACACAACCACCGTGTTTTCTCCACCTTAAGTGGGAGATGCATACCAGCCGCTGATGTCACCTTCCCCCTTCTACTCATGTTCTTATTAAAAGTGTAATCGACAGTGGCAGTTCTGTGCTTTTGAAAAGTGCTTTTGATTAAGATGAGATCCAACGTAGCAGCTGAGACAGTGACCGCCCCAAAGACAGTGGAAAACTTTCTAGAGTGTTCCTAAAAAGAGGAAACATGATGAAGGACCTCGGCACAGACTACCTCCCAGATCGCAGAGCAGAAAACCCCGTGGAAATAGCCTGAACACACACTTCTCCTTCAGAGGCCGTTTCCAGAACGAGGGCATCGCACAGGTCAGCATCAGTAACAGAAAAGTACCAACATTTAAGAAAATGATTTCTTTGAGATATACAAGCTGTGAGCGAGGCGAGAGAGAAAAAGGAAAAAAGGGAAGGCATAAAGTTGGGGACGCAGAATTCTTAGTGTCAGACTTTTCTCAACAGTTACTACTGTATATTTATAAAAATGCAGTTATTTTTTTACCATTGAGAGAAGGAAAAGAAGCTTAAATAGGACTCTTTCCCAAGGTGAGAAACAAAAAAGAAATAGGACTCCCCACTCCCACAAAAAAAAAAGAGAATAATAAAAATAAAATATGGTCGCAATGGTTTAAATATTAAATATTGTAAGAGTGTATGTCAATGGATTAAACATCCCTCTATTCAAAAAATAATTCAAGAATATTCAACTTTGAAAAGTAGATGTGCAAAGAGGAAAAACAATTGGTGGGGGGTTAGAAAATACCCATCAAACATATCATGATATCAAAGCAGAATTCAAGCAAAGAGTGTAAAACAATAAACTTGAGTTGATTAATAACGGACAATAAAAGGCAAAATAATTAGTGAAAACAGAAGTGTTAAATTTATACGAACTAAAACACATTGTAACTAAGTGTGGAAAGCAAGTTAGAATTACAAGAAATTGAAAAAAACAAAATTATAGCAGGTGGGTACTAGATTTATCGGGGTAATCACTTCCCAAGTTATGTAAATCTTTAATCACTGTGTTGTATGCCTGAAACTAATATAATATTGCATATTAACTGAAACTGAAAAATAAAAAAAATATTTTTAAATATTATAGCAGAAATCCTTATCCCACCATAACAATTAGATGAAGTGGGGGGGTAGGGGGAAAGAATTGGCAAAACTAACAACTAATAAGGTAGAATGGGTAACTTTATGGTGCAAGATTAAAAGGAAAATGCAAAACATGAAAAAATTTCACAAGAAAAATTTAATAAGAGATTTTAATATAGAAAAAAATACTGAAATGATATACCCTACATCGTATGATCTCACTGCAAAAACAAACAGTATTTTATTTAAAATTTAAAAAATTAATTGACTACCAAAAAGCAAAGATTCAAACTATCACCTGGTGAGAGAAGAATTGATAAATGATAACAAATCATTTTAAAATGTGGAAAACAAAGGTGGTACCCATTAAATCCTTGAACTCAAAGGAAAGATGTTTGGAGAATATTTCTGCTTTAATTGCCTTTATTGGTAAAGGAAACAAAATGTCAAAACTAGAAACATTCTTCTAGGAAATGAAGCAAATAAAAACCTCCAGGAAAAAAATACATGAAGAAGTAAACAAATGGCACAAGAAGTATTCTCTGAAGTGCTAAAGCTGAGATCTCTTACTTTGAAAAGACCAAAAAAATAAAAAAAAAATTTAAATCCACTTGTAAATTCAATGAAAAAGAATTTTTAGAAACCAGGAAAAAAAAAAAACCAATAAAAGGAGATTTTAAAAAATCATTAGGGAATATGTTGCCCATTTACAAAGTGATGCATTTGGACATTCAAGTAAAATGGATGATTTTACTAAAGTGGCAGCATTTTAAAGGATATGAGAGGCTGAGAGTGTGAATAGACCAATAATTAAGGAAGAAATTCATATTAGCCAAGAAAACTGCTTTCCTTGCTACAATGACACAATGAGTTAACTGGAAATTTTTTCAGAATTTTAACAAAAAACTAATTATCCCTCAAAAAATTTAGTTAAGTATTTCTTAGTTTACTCTAGCAGACAAAATTCATCCTGTTCTTAAACCTGACAACACTACAGAGGAAATCTCTCTCGAGATGAAACTTCTGTAAGTGTGAAAATAACTGTAACTAGAATATGACATTTTTTAAAGTATTTTTACTATAAACAAGTAGGCTTTATCTTAGTAGTATGTCCAGTTTCATGTAAATAAAGTTATGAATAAAATACACAATTTAAATAACCTCAGGAACAAAGCTTATATGGCCTTAAAAAAGATTAAAATATTTGATAAAATGCAATGTTTTTTTTTTTCTGGTAAAAATTTCAAAATGGAAGTACGAAAATACTTCTTTAACATGATAAAACCTACCAGTTTGTAACAGAGAAATTTTGAAACATTCTTTTTTAACATAGGCAAAAACAAATATTTTTTTTGTTAAAATTATTTAGCATATGATTGGAGACTTTTGTTATCCTAACAATACTTCAGATATGCAGCAGATAATCAATATTATAAACATTTTAAAAGAATCACTGTTTTAAGTTGAGCCTGAAGAAACCAAGGATCCCAACTAAAAGTTTTAGAAACAAAAAGATTTTGTGTAGGTGTCCAGATAAAGGCAAAATTCAGAAAATTCCAAAGCTTTTCTGGTAGAAACCAACAAGTAACTGGTAACTGGTTTGAGGTGGTCCCACTCATAATATTAACAAAAATACATAGTAATACAGAACTACCCTAATTCAGGATGTACAAATAAAACTAGAAAATACCAAACTTTAACAGGAGACATAATGGAAGACAACTGTATACATGAGTGATTGAACATAAAAAATAATATGTTTTCTCACAGGTTAATTTTTAGATCTGATTTACATTCAATTAAACCTATAAAATGCTTACAAAACTCTGACAAAAATTATTCCAGTGAATATATGTGAATGGTAAATACAAGTTTTAAAGATTTTTCCTCATTATAAAATGTGAAAAAGTCAAAGGTGTGCTTATGGAAAGGTTTAGAAAACAGAATAGTGAAAATAAGAAAATCAAAAACATGAGTTGGGTTTAAAAACAGAAAAAAAATTAAAAACAATAGAGAAAGCAGGAGTGGACTATCATATGTGAGAATTTGGTAAATGATAAGTATTAATGAAGCAAATGGAGAATTAATCATTGTTTAATGACTACTTAGGAGATAATTTGAAATCAAAACGAAGAAAAAAATTAGCTTACACCTAGACCTCAATTCAACTACCATAATAAATAGTGAGTGGATTAAATGGTAAACTCCTCCTCCTAATAATAATAATAATAGGAAAATTAGGAGAAAAAGGAATACAATCATATATGAAAATAATTTTGATTATTCAAGGGACAGAAAAAGTAGATTGACAGAGTTCAATTTCTAAAAGTCACACCAGGTAATAAAAATATTTGAAATAAATGATAGGCAAACATTGTCTAAAATAGATGAAGGATTTATATAGACTCATTAGAACAGAAGCAAACACTAGTACTCAAGAGACAAATGTTAAACTAAAATAAAAAGGGATGGTTTAAACACATATAACACTGATAGAAACCCAGCACCTGGTGAACCAACCACCTTTTCTAAAATCTAAAGAAATTCAGGTTAAATGAATGTGTCATCATTAGATGAAGTTAAAGTAAAGCAAATGAGAAAACCTCATTGCTAGCTGGAGTTTGGGGAAACAGGATTCTCTCGTTTGCTGATGGCAATAGAAATTGGCTCATTCCTTCTGAAAAGTCCTCTGACGATGCACATCACAAAGAAACCAAGAAAGTTCCACTCAGAAAAATTTACCTTCAAGACTTTATCCTAGTAAAATTAATTTTAAAATGTTTATTTACAAAGATACTTAAAATAACATCGTTTAAATTTTTAAATACTAAAAACAATTTAATTGTATAGGAAAGGGGGACTGTAAATTTTGAAAGAGACAATTATGGTGGTTAGTCCTAGGCTAGGTGGGTATCTCACCAAACCATATAGGATTTTGTTTGATAAAATAATTATTTTACTAAAGAAAGTTTAAAAGCTACTCTTTTCCAAAAAATAAATAAATAAATAAAAAATAAAATAAAATTAGGTGATTGCAGCTACATTGAAAAATGTTAGAAAACCAAAAGTGAAAAAAGCAGAACAGAAAAGTATATGAAAATGTGTAAAACTATAGATAAAGAGTGTGAAATCAGAAAAAAAGACTTAAAATAATATAGTTGGATGATTTAATGGAAGAATTGAAATAGTGGGGGAGAGAGGAGATAGATAGGGGTTAAGGGGTCAAATATTGGATGACCGTAGGTGATCTAACTTTAGGAAATGATAATTTTTTTAAAAAGAATGTAAATATTATTTTAAAATTGTTTTACGAATAAAATTAAGATTTTTAGGTTGAAAAATAGAAGAGACATAATTTGGAACGAGTGTGGGACTCGTGTACTTTTTAGTACGCGTGTCTCAAAGCACACCTCAGGTAGACCACCTCCCGCAGTCTCAAGTTCATTCACCGTCGAGACAAAGCTGAAGCAAACTGTTCCCGATATTGTCACACATCTCATTCACGTCCTGGGGATCTTTCTCCTGGACAAAACCCATCACTCTCTCACTGATTGTGTGTGTGTGTGTGTGTGTGTCATTCCAGGAGCACGTTGGGAGACAGCCGGGGCCCACGATTCTGGCTTGCTTGAAGCAGTGTTTAGGGACAAAGGCCACATGCGCTTCATCTCTATAGGACACAGCCAATCCCGTGTCCCTCCTGTACCTAAACCACACTATTGATGAAAATAATCCAGCCAAACAAAAATACTAAGAAAATTAGAAAGCAGTGGAATGAATGAATGAACGAATGAATGAATGAGGACAGGCTAGCCAACAGTAAAAAAAAAAAGGAGATAAATGCACTTAAAATTTACCCTAAAACATGTTATTAAAACATCTCCGAAGCCATTAAGTGTTGGGTTGGCACCCACATTTGTCATTCTACAGCATTCCCAGACAGCATCTGTGTGCACCGTGAACCGTTGGTTTCTGAAAAAGGAAATGAAGTCTTTACGTTCTTTTTTTAAAGGGTCGTTGGAATGGAAACCTTCTTTCTCAACTTGGCGTCTTGACATGACATGGTCAGAGCAGAAAAGTCACAGCTCTGACAGAGGGGGGGCCACGGTTTCGGAAGCGCAGCGTGGTCTGCCTTGGAGGATGCTCGGGATGTGGGGCCAGAGGTCTTGGGCGTGAGTTGCTCCTTAGTCCATCCAGCCTTCTCGAACCTTCGGGGTCCACACCAAAAGGTGACACTAATGACAACAGTGCAGGCGCCGCCAATTGCACACATGGGTTCTGAGACTCCAAATGGGTCTTTAAAAATTAGAGAATACGTGGAAAGGTTAAGACGCTGCACAAACTCAGGTTCTTACTTTGCAGAGCCTGAAGACAAGATTTCTTATGTTTTAAAATCTGATTATTGTTCAAGATTCGAGCTCTCAGTGTAGAAGGTGCTGGTGCTCCAGGCTACGGGGTTGCCTTCCCACCCTGCCCTGCTGCTCCTGTCCCCATCCCCAAGAGAGAAGGCACAGATGCCAACCAGTAGCGCATCCTCCCTTTTTGCTCCCAACTTGCCTCCCACCCAGATCCCAGCACCCTGAGCCCCCGACCCCACTGTGCTCGTCCTGGATGGTATTCCTGGTGCAAGCAGCTCCCCCCATCCAGGCTTTGCTCAGAGCCTTCTCCACAGGGACCTGTCACCCCCATCTGTGGGTTAGTTGCATTGGCGCCTCTCCCGCATGGCCCACACTGTGCCACCTCTGGCCACTGGAGGTTTGTTAAAGACAAATCTCAAAGAACGAAGGGGTCTGCACTTGAGAAAGCGGACGAGGAAAATGTTTCATGGCGAAGAGGATGGCAGGAGCAAAGACCAAGAAGCTGGAAAGCGAGCGCCTGGGTGTGGCTGGCGGGGCCCTCGGGGGTGGGCAGGTGACCCCAGCTGTGACTTTCTAGGCAAGAAGAGCCATAAGGGTGTCTCCATCTAGGTATCCGCGCCAGAGAATGACTTATCATTCCAGTGTGCCTGGTCCCTATTAATTAATCCCTTGCATTCCTCTCTAATCTATAAAAGTGATCTTCCTTCTTTACGACATCTATTCTGTCACCAATAATCTATAAAACCCTTCTTTTTACACCAATACTGTACCAGAATTATCTATTTTCTTTCCCACACTCATACTGTTACTCCACTATCACTGCTTTTCTATGGAATTTATTCTTATTAATTTCAAAGAGAACTTTTATAACATGTAACACTCAGTGTTGGTGAGGATGCCAGAAAATCTTATATTTGGCTACTAAAAATATAAAAAATACAAATTATAAAGCATCCCACAAGGAACGTGCATTGTTTTTAAAAAGTTCTTCTTTGACCCAGACATTTCACTTTGAAGAATTTATCCTAAGGAAATAATCGAATATTCGCAAACAGTGCAAACAAGGATGCTTGCTACAACCTTATTTCACACTGAGAAAATCCTGGAAACATTTCGCACATCCATGAATCCCTGATGGATTCGAATAAATCAAGGCTCCCAAATAAAATTAGAATCTATTGATTATTTAAAAAAAGAAAAAAAAGCAGGCCACGTTCCTGGAGGACGCCGGGTGTGTCTCTGCACACACACACGTCTACATAACCAGAAAAAAGAACACGCACAGCTCGTGTGTCACATGGTATCACTGTGTGGTGATAGGACATCTGGCTTTAATTTTATTTGACTTTATAGGTTTTCCAAGTGCTTTTTAAATTTTCTTTTGTAAAGTAAACATTTGTAGCTTAATTGGGGGAGGGGCTTGAGGAGAACTTGTGCAGCTTTTATGATGGTAAAATGGGCACAACCTAAATGTTGCCCTTTTTCACCATTCTTCAGTGTCCGGTGTAGGGACGTGGATGACATCCACAACGCTGGGCAACTGTCACCACTATTTCCAAAATCTTTCTCATCTTCCCCAAACAGGAATTGTACCCATGTGGCAAGGACGAACGGTCCACTCCCCTCTCCTCCCAGTGGCTTTAACCGACTTCCCATCTCCATGAATTTGCCTGTTCTAGAGAGTTCATAGAAATGAATCATATAGTTTTTTTTTTTCCTTTTTGCATCTGGCTGATTTCACTTAGCATGATGTCTTCAAGGTTCATCCGTGTCGTAGCACGTGTCAGAATTTCCTGCTTTTTAAAGGCTAAATAATATTCTCTTGTATGGATAGGCCACAACTTTTGTAGATCCGGTCATCTGTTTAGGGACACTGGGGTTGGTTCCAATATTTGGAATAAGCCACCATAAACACGTGCGTATAAATATTCATTCAAGTCCTTGCTTTCAATTATTTTAGGCCTATTTCAGAGATGTGGAGTTGCTGGGTCATAAGGTCGTTCTTTTAATTAATTTTTGAGGAATCTGGTGCTTTTAATCGGAAAATAAAATGACATAATTTAAATCTCAATGTGATTCAGCTTTCGTGAATATATCGTGTCGGAAGGGACAGTTAGAAAAGTAAATAAATACCTCGAAGTGCTCTGTGTTTGACCCGTGCCCACAAACAGCTAAAACCCTACGCCAACTTCTAGAAAATGTCAATAGGAATTTAATTTATCCAAATATCTGTAAGGGCTCCGTGTGTGCCAAGTGTTTCAAGGCTAGAAAGGAAAAGAAACTTGGTCATCAGTGACTGTTTGGGGGAATGGTTCACGTTTTACAGTCACCCCGGAGAAAGCCACATCATCTACTTTATTGGCATCGTCAGCCAAAGCTCAGATCTTTTTCTCGCGTTTCCAAACACGAAAATTTCAGTTCCAGGCAAACTCGAAGCATTTTCTTTTAGGAGCTAGGCATCCTTTTTATTTATTTATTTATTTATTCATTCATTCATTCATTCATTCATTCATTCATCCATCCATCCATCCATCCATCCATCCATCCACCCATCCATCCATCCATCCATCCATCCATCCATCCATTTAAAACCGAATGTCACTTTTAAAATTTCTTCTGAAATTCAATTCTGTTTAGTTTTAAGGAAGCCTTCCTGCGGCAGTTTATCAGAAAAACACGATCGATTGCTTGTGACTTGAGTATTTTCCAGATGAGAATCATGGAATTTAGTCAAGTGTCTTGTTTTGTCTTGGGCTGAAGACACTGACCAAAAGATCCGATTCAAATGTGCCATTTAACCGCCTCTAATTTTTTTTTTTTCCACAAAAACCTTTTCTTATTAACCTGGCAAAAGAAGTAAATCTGGTCCATTGTTGAAGATCGGAGAGATCTCCTTTCATCTGCTTCGAAAACTCTCACGTACAAAGAGAGGGTCCCATCAATAGGAGAATGGATAAAGCGTGGGGAAGAAAAGCAGAAACGTCCCACACACCTGAGTTTCAAACTTTTCTAGCTGGATAACTTAATTTTATAATCCAAACCACAGGTACTTAGGATATATTCCAGAAAAAAAAATAAATAAAATAAATAAAAAATAAATAAAAAGCCCTGTATGTTTTATAGTCGAACAGAAATCTTAAAAATAGACTTACATGGAGAGTGAAGACTTTGGGAGGAGAACATAAAAGGAGAAATTGAATAGGTAAAGGACTCATGTCTAGAAAGTGTAAAGAATTCCTATAAATCAATAAGGAAACCCCAAAACAATTCAGCTTCAAAATTGACAAAGTGTCGAACTGGTAATACCCAGAAGAGGATGCTGAAATGTCCAAGACGCACATCAAAATGCGCTCAGCTTCACCAGCAGTTGGGGAAATGCAAATTCAGACAACCGTGGGGAGGCGTTTTACACCCATGACCTTGGTAAAAAAAATAAAGTCTCACGACATCAAGGAATCATAGGGTGGAAGCAGGGAAATAAGGCCCCGTCCTCTGCCGATAGGAATGTAAATGCATGAAGCCACCTTGAAGAGTAATTTGGGAAAACTCTAGAAGAGTTGAAGATGTCCCTCCCCTGTGACACAGCAATTCCGCTGCCAGCTACCTAGGAGCCCTGAGATGCTCAAGGCAATCAGGGAAAAGTCCTCCCCTAAAAAGAGCAAGCCTTAGGGTTGGGGAAGACACTCGCAAACTCTGGAACTTTGATATACAAGAACTCACAAAAAACGGAAATATTTTCACAGCCATGACAGAACAGAGCCCAGAGAATCCCCTGCTCATGTCATTGGCCCCTGGGGTCCCAGATGACCGTTTGCTGTTTGCGTGTTTGGTTTTGGGTGGATGGATGCCCTGGCGTGGAGACCGTTTTCATAAAAAATTAGAAACCCGGCCGTCGTGATGGCTTTCTTAATTAGTTCAGTTTTCACACAGGGGCAGGTATTTCCGATGTCTTTGTTTTTTTGTTTTGTTTTGTTTTGTTTTTTTGTTTGTTTGTTTTTCCATCTGCTGCACTTCTCGTGTTCGCAGATCATTTGAGAGGAGAAGGCACAGCGGTCCTCGAAGCCACTTAACCTGTCCCTGTTGGCTCCAAAAATCTGTGTCTGTGGATTTTCAGCTCAGGTCACCATCCAGTGCTGAGACTTTCTCTTTCATTCCCTTCGAAACAATAACACGTTGGGAGGAAAAAATCACAGATGAGTCAAGATGACTTCTATATTCAGCATCCTTCCTCCTGTTTAGCAATGATAAGTCAGGACATTGGTACAAAAAGCCGCAATAAGGACGTTTATCGTGGCATTGTCTGTTTTTGTGAAGAGCTGGGGAGGGAGTCCCTAAACGGTTCTTACTTGGGAAGGGACAAGGGCATCGTAGTCTATTCAAATCCTGGGATAGTGTATCCAATTTCAGGCAAATAAACTCGATCTGTGTGTATGAATGTGAAGAGATCTTGGAAACACAGCAAGTTTAAAAAGCAAGACACAGGAGATGTAAAAAAAAAAATAAAAATTCAAAATCATGTAAAATCCTCCTCAAATTACAGGCGGGAAAAGTGCTATAAAAATATAAATCAGAAGGAAAGCTGCACCCCGAAATAAGGACCGCAGTTCCCTCTGCAGTGGACAGGAGGAGAAGCAGAGCATCTGTGAATTGTCATCCTTTTAAGCAAACAGAGATCTCACGCCCCCAAATAAGAGCCTGGTGTCACGGGTCGCAAACTTGGCTTGCGGGTGCCGTGTCGCTTTAAAAACGCTTCTCATCTTTTTTTTTTTTTTTTTTTTTTTTCCTGCATCCCAGTTTTTTCCCGGTGAAAAAGTAGGAATTGCACTCAGGTTAGCAGGCGCTGACCGCACGCTTCAGATGGGCGCGCACGCCCTTCAGGAAAGGTCGATGGGATGCAAACTCCACCTGCACATCGTTGGCAATGGGGTGAAGATGGGTGCCAGGGAGTAAGGGAGCCACAGTTGGTCCCACCTCTGGAAAGCGGGGCTGGGCACCCCTGAGAGATGCGAGAGTTTCTGGGGTGAGTGAGCGAGTAGAAGTCAGGGGGGACTTAGCTTTTTAAAATATTAAAATATCGTAGAAATACCAGGGACTTGTCTTTTTTTTTGTTTTTTTTAGATGCCTCTTCAAGGGCAAACCAAAGAAAATGAGACCAAAGAACCCCAAAAGTGGAATCCTGCATGGCACAGCAAGTTTGGAAACGACACACAAGGTACAGCTCATTTACAGGGGTCCGAGTTCTGACTATTTTCCTCTTTCTCACCATTTTCTGATCACTCAAGGGGTAGAGAACTGAGGCTCCAAAGGCTGTCCACAGAGGGGTCCCTGAACCCCAGAAATGGCACAATTTTGTGTTTTAACAAAGGCAGATTTTTTCCCCAATCACTGCCTTTCAGTTCTGCACAAAATGTACAACTACCTGCCCGCCTTGATGCGAATTAAAAGGTTAAGGAGGGGGTTGGGAGTGCGGAATGGGGATTAAGAGCAGAAATTAGTAAAATGGGAGAAGAGCCTGGAACGGAACAATGAGAGGACGACACAGCCTGTGACACAGACACTGTGGCCCACTGAGAAGCAAGAAGCAGAGGCGGCCCTGTGGCCTCTGATCAGTGACGAGGTGGGACAACGTTTGTAAGAATGGGCGACATTCCGTCTTTTGGTGGAAAGATGCATTTTTACGGTCATCCTTGGGGGCCAAGAGGACATGTTTAATGATGATGTAATGACCCCCTTGTGCGTGGGACATTTTGGAGCGAGGAACAACGTGGCTACCTTCACACTCCAGGTCTGGGGAGCTCTGAACAAGCCCCGTTTGGTCCCCTTTTTATCTGTCTTTGCCCTCACTCCTGTAGGCTGGTGTCCCCATGACAGAATAAGTCCCACGTGCCTGTCTCCCCTGTGGGTCCCTCAGGAATGCCTCTGGCGCCTTTTCCTTGCTGTGGCCTTTGCAGATTTCCAAGACTTTCCATGTGTCCCCAAGTCCTGAAGCTGGGGGACGTTCAGATGGATGTGGTGATGGGTCCCCTCTCATTGCCACCTCCTTGGTCTTCTCATAAGTGGGCACGGTCAGTTTTCCCACGGGCAGGGGAGGCCTCAGAAATTCCCCGCACGCTGGTCATGGGATGTTGGCCCTGAGCATCGGTGTTTACTTCTGCAGGGATGGCCTGGGCTGCTCGGCCCCGAGGCTCTTCCCTCCTGCGCCCTCACTCTGCCTCGTCGCCTTCTGCACCCCAGGGCTCTCCTCGGGTGTCTTCGTGACAGGCGGCGATGGTCAAACTTAGAAAATAAATGGGGTGGAATTATTTTTTTTCCAACTAAATCCTTGAGCCAGACTCCCACCTGCCAAACAGGTTGAAACAGAACAGAGCTTGGATGGGGACGCTCATCCGAGCTTTCCCCACTCCTCAGCCAGGGGAGGGCCCGACAGCTGTCGCCAAACCTCAGGTTCCCTGCCGAGGAGCTCTTGATGGAAGGGGACGAAGCAGTAGTCGCTGGGCACTCACCGGGTCCGATTCCTCAACCAAGAGCAGCAAAAGCCAGTTCTAGGCCTCCTGATTGGTGAAGGAATTCTCTAGAAGGCTCCCATGTGGCTGAGAATGGGAAGGAAAAGTCTGGGAGAACCAGGTTTAAAAAAAAAAAGAAATGTGTGTCGGGGGAGGATGAAGAGGGTCTGGACCAGCCGAGCTCCTTCTGAGGTCGTCAGACTCGTGCAGGGGACAGCTTGCTCAGCCCTCCATGACAGGGCCCTTGGGACCCTTGTCAAAAAGAGGTGACATTTCGAAGCTGGGCACCTCAGAGCGACAGCATCCTTCCTCGCCCCTGCGTGCCCAGTGCTTTGCCCATTTCATTTTCTCGAAAGCCTGCGGGACACCCTACAAATCAGCGGCAGCTCTTTTTAAAATGCAGATTTCGAGGTTTTGCCCCCTTGGATTCTGTCTGACGACGAAAGTTCTGGATGGCACAGGAAACGCACCTGAAGAAAGACCGCCCTGCAGGTCCGATTTCATTATTGCCATTTGCCAGACGGGGCAGGTTTTAGCTACCTGAGATCACACACCTGGTGGTGGCACCGAGGGGCCTTTGAAGGCAGACCCTTTGAGCCCGAACGCCTGTCCACTTTTCATGATGTCCGAGCATCTCTCTTTGTCCCTCTTTGCACAACTTCAGTGACCTGCTGTCCCGAGCGTCACGGCATGTGTGTCCTTGAGCTGGTTTTCTTCAAGATAAAACTTAGATTCGATGTAAGAGGAAAAACTGTTTATTGTTTCCATAAAGAGGAAAACAGCTTTCCTTTTGCTTCTCGAAAAACAAAAATTATAGGTGGGGTCACAGGTATATGGATAGGAGCAGTTGGTGGCATCCAGGTGTCTCGGTGTTTGCGTGGAGGCGAGGAGAGGCGGGCAGGACGACACATGTGATGGTGGATTAGAGTTGGAGACAGGACGGGGCTACGGCACGAGTTCGTGTTCAGTCTACAAAGAGATATGAGCAAATACACGTTACTGCACACACACACATGCACACACACACGCACACATGCACATACACATGCACACATTGCCCTGTTCTGTCTGCTAAGCGGGCCTAGACGCAATGACACCCCAGTCACGGCAAGCACACCTAGCCCCCAGATTTTGGTTTCTAATAGAAGGAACCAGAGCTCTTGGAGAAATGGCTGATTCTAGGACCGAGGCAGGAGATCTATAAGATAAGCCTGAGTCTCTTGCTTGTTAGAAAATAAGGAAGAACTAAAAAAAGTAAAGAAACAAAAGGAAAAAGAAGCCCCCAAACCAAAAACAAAACCCTCCCAAACAACAAAAACCCATATTCGGGGTCTGTCAAAGGGACGAAGAGGCCATGGGAGGAGCTCCCAACAGCCAAAGCTGGAATAAGTCGAATAAAACAAAATACAGAACTATTGGATTATAATGCAAATTTTGAAATAAATGTACACGAGCCCGTACTACTAATAAACAGTGATTAAAGAAATAAAGAAATGGGAAGAACAGACAAATCTCCCATTTCAGGACGCCCGATTTACGGAGATACTTCCCCCCCAAGGAGAGGATGCCTCGTCCCCACTCCTTAAGGACAGTGACTTTCTCTCCAAGAGGAGAGTGTGGACAGAGAGGGGACGAAAGACAGACCTGACACACACGACCTCAGCCAAGTGATCAAGGTCCACGTTGGCCGTGACAACCCGGGATGAGCGTCTGTGCGCTCGATGTGCGATGTGATGGGAGTGACCTCTGTATGGCATCTTAGTATGTGAAAACCATGGGACCATTCGTTCTTCCGCTCAGGGACAATCAGCATGTTTCTAGTTATTTTTATTTAATTAAATTAATTAATTAACATATTAATTAATTAATTTTAAAAATTTTATTTTTTACCCTTGAAAGCAATGGTCCAATTTACCACTCTTCTATGTGTCCCCTGGTGCCCTGTGTCACGGGCTTTTAGGAGATACTCCGTGAGCAGAATTGCCGGGTTGCGGGGTAGACGAGGGCATCTGCCACCTGAGGGATGCTGTCGACTTGCTGCCCGCAGGGGATGCGCTTCCCCAATTTGTCTCCCTGGCGGCAGGGAGTCAGGATCCCATGCCCCCACGTGGACGGGCGGTACTGTCCCATCCTTAACTTTGCCAACCAGGTTCCTTCACGCTCCGAGGCTGCGCCGATTTCTTCTGCGAACTGCCTGTGTACAGCTCTTGCCGTTTTCATCCTGGGTCGCTGATGATAAGTCTCTTCCTGAACGCATATTTAGTTGTTTACAAAGGCCACGCCAGGTTCTCAGATACCTTTGCCCGGGGATGTCCTGGGACAGGCTCACGGATTCCCCCCAAAGCCTGGTCCTCTCTTCTGATCTCTGTACCGAGTGGCCTCACGTTGGTAGCTTGAACGAGCTGGGGGTGGAATATTTACACAGGGGGATTGGCAAGCTCTGCCAATCTGGGCTCCCCAGACCCCTCCCCACACGGCCTATTAAGCATTTGATGTAATCGCTACCTGGCTGCCTCCTGCTCTGACCACCTCTCACAAACGTGATCGGTTTGAAACCAATCCTGGACCTTTTGACTCGACTTTTCCACCGATTGGAACTGGGCCTTGGACCCCTTTCTGGAGCGATTTCATCCGGGTTTCTGTGCTGGAAGGTAAATTCGATATCCCATTAAGTGGCTATTTTTTCAATTTCAGAAAAAGCTGATCATTATTCATTTAAAGCCACGCCAGCTTCCTTCAGTGCCCGTTGGACACTGTCACCCACACAGAAGGAGAATCCAAATATTGGAAGGGGCCTCAGATGTCACCCTGTCATCCTCTTAGTCAATCCACTGCTGCTTCGGATGATTTCTCCGGCTGGTGTGGTCCCAGTCTCTGCCTGGACACTCTGATGGTTCAGAGAAATTTCCACCCAAGCCAGTGCCCCCAGAAGACCCTGCAAGATAATGCTAGTTATTTGTTTCTATTGGAAGAAAGAAATATTCTTAAAAAGCACCCCAAATCTGTTTCGGTCTAGCTAACTCGCTCATGGGCATGACCTGGGTCAAGTCACATCACCATTTTCCTCTTGTATAAAACCAGAAGTCATAGAAGACGACTCTTATGTCTATATGTCTTAATCACGCCTCGTGAGGAGTGGGGACCAGCCCTTTTCCATCCTTGCCCCCGTATTCAGCTCTCTTGTTGATCAGTGACCCTCCAAGGACAGATGTGAACCTGATGCTCCAGATGCGGAGCCCCAGGCGTCTGCGTAACTGTAAGATCTCACTCACTCGTCGTGGGTCCACGAGGCCAGAAACAGAACTTGCTGCCCGTGAGGAGCCTGACACATGGATATTGCTTCAAAGGATTACCTTAGAAATGCACAAATATATATTTCCGCAGAAGAAGGTTCCACCAGAACTTAATATCCCAAAGAGAACATTTTGCGGGGACATTCTCAGTGATCAATCGGGGGATTATTCCTTTTGTGGATCACCTGTGGCCACTTTGCCCCTGTTGTGGTGATGTTTCTTCTGTCTTTCCAGACCTGTATTCTTAGAAAATTCTAAAAACAAAAAAAAAAAGAAGATGTTTCTGCTCTAAGAATCCCTAATGTGTGAAAGTTCTGCTTTAATGAAACAAATTAGAAAGCGGTTATTCCCGGGGCCTGGCTTCTGTCGCCTGTGCATCGATTTATAGACTATTAATTACTCGAGAGAGAAAGCCAAGGTAGGAGACACAGCAGCTCAAGAATGAGATGCCCATGTCACAGTCTCGGTTAAACGACAAAGAAGTCCTGCCATTTTAGGAGCAGAACGTCTATCCCGGCATGATCATCTCAGAGGAGGAAACAGAGAGGCAGAGTGACCTGCATGAGGTCACACAGCTTTGCGGAGTGGGGCAGGGCAGGGCGGAGGAGCCACTTGCTCTCCCTGGCATGGTGCTGATCAAACAGCTGGCTTTGACCCGAGGGGACCGAAATTTGGGCTTAACCTCACTTTTCAGGTACTCTCATGATGCATTTCTAAAACGGGGGAGCACCTTTTGTGCTCTCTGCCAGGCACGAATCTTCACTATTGACACGTTTGGGAGTGAATCGCACTGAGGAGTAGACATGGCACACCCGTCCCAGCCACTCACCACAGCAAACGACAAGGGACAAGGATGGAGTCATTAGTGAGCGCTGGCGCAGCTGCACACGTCTTCCAGTCTCTACCTCAGATCTCCGGGGATCCCGAGGGTGCCTGTCACTCCTGACCCAGGCGTGGGTTTTCCAGAAACTTCCCAACCAGAAGTCACTAAGTAAGTACCTTTGCTGCCCCTGGGTGGCTTTGTGGAGAGCCCTTGGTGCCTTCCACAGCTAAACCCCCCTGTGCAGGGGACCTGAGACAGATGCACCCCCTAGAAGTGTCTTCATCTGTGGGGACAGCTGTGGGCATGGAGGTTGGAGGAGAACATCTCTGCCAACTCACATCAGAGCAAAACTGGAACGCATCGGGGTTTTTTTTTTTTTCTTTTTAGAACAGCTGCAAACTCTCTCAATTACATAATGCACTCTTTAAAAACTTTAAAAATTCAGATATAATGACACACAAGGAAGCGCATCCATCTTGAGTGTGCGGCTCGATGTGTTTTTGATGAATGCGTGCACTACTGTGGCCAAAACCCCGATCGATGGACACATGGGGCATTGCCATCCTTCTAGAAAGTTCTTTGTGCTTCGTCCTAGTCAATAGCTGCCCCCCCAACCAAGGGTGACCATGTTTCTTTCTCATAGATCAGTTTTTTCCCTGCTCTTGACTTTCAAAGGGAGGGACTGATTTGTGCTCTTTGTATACCTTGGTGCCTGGCTTACGCATCCTGCTTTTGGGGTTCATCCGTGGTTTTGTATGCATTAATAGCTCGTTCCTTTTTTATTGTTAAGCAGTATCGTGCAGAATTGAACTCTTGCGGTTTATCTATCCATTCTTCTTTTGATATATTTGAGCTGTTTCCAGTTTTTTCTTTTTCTTTTCTTTTTTTTTGTTTGTTTGTTTTTTGCTTTTATAAATAAAACAACTACCGACATTCCCATACAAGTTTTTTTTTTTTTTTTTTTTTTGAGGACATATTTTCATTTCTTTTGGTTAAACTCCGAGGGGTAGAAGACCTGGATCATGAGTTTGGTGGTTTCGCCTTATAGGAAACTGCCAGATGGTTTCCATAATGCACTCTTAATCGACGATCCTGATGACCTATGAAGTGAATTCTTTCACTTTTTTTTTGTTTTTGTTTTTGTTTGTTTCATGATTTGTTTTTGTCTTGAATTGCATCGATATGAGTACACAGTCTTCTGACATGTATCCCCCAAAATGAGATCTTGATGAATGAAATCATCGCAATGCTTCTTTAATGCTTATATAAACAGCTTGGAATCTGGGAGAATCATCCTGGAAACTAGGATGATCTCTCTTGTGGATCACCTCCATATTTTTCTTTTATTTTCTTTAATATTTTTAAGCATGTATATATACATATATGTAAATAGCATGTGTGGTAGTTATAAAGCATAACTATGGAATGGAAACCTGAGACCCTATAAATCTACCAGCTGGTCTGAGAATGAACATATTTCTGAGAACATTGCATATGCCTCTGGCTTCTCCCCACCCGCTCCCAGAGGTCCCCAGGATCTTCGATTTCATGTGCTTTATTAATCCGTTTGGTAAAACAAAAAAAATAGATTTACCATGTATTTCGATCTCTTGCTTTAAAAAAAGGTGCCGCATTTTGTGTTGTCCCTGCTTTTAAGAGCCTTATCAAAATGGTGTCATTTGTGTTGTTTTTCAGAACTTGCACTTTTTTTTTTTTTACACTTAATATTGTGTTTCAAAGATCTGCCCATGCTCTGCGTCGTTCTAGTTTATTCACTTTGGCTACTGAGTAATGTTCGTTTCTGGGAATAATAGATCACAACGTTGTGTGCTGCTGCTACAACTTGTCAATTGCCAGTTGTGCTGTTTCTCATTTTCCCTCGGTATATATTACATTTAGGGGGAGGAGTCTGGTACATTTGGCAGAATAATTTGAGATAAAGCTGTTTTCAAATAAACAGTTTTTTAAAAATGAAAAGAAGCGACCAGTTTCTGCTCCAAAAGAAGGTATGTTTATAAGCTACCTGGTGACAATTGCATAAAAGCAAAAAAGTGTCATGCATTTGTCGTCAGTGGGATTGGCAAGCAGACTCCAATTAATGTTTCACTACGTGATTTTATTTCCAAGATGAAAAAAGTAAGTTTGATATCAGTATGTAGAAAGTAATCATTGAAGAAAATAAAAATTGCCTTCTTTGTCTATGTGATCAAGTTAAAGCTTAAAGGCAACCCACATTTTGATTATTTTTTTTCTAAATATTAAGCTACATAACAATAATCACGTATTTTCACTGTCTGAAGTAGCTGGATCTTACTCACTTTCTACTATTTTAGGAAAACAAACATTTAAAAAATTCACAAATGGAAAGTTATTTTGGTTAAAAAAAACCCCGTACAATTTAAACTGAGCATTTATTCCTTATTTTGTGTATGTCATCCTCAGGGACAACTTAATGAAAGTTTTCATTAGTGATATATAAATATTAATATATTACTGATATATAATAATGTAAAATATACTATATAAATAATAAAAATATAGTGTGTCGTATTTAAAGATTTTTTACATTAGCATTAGTCTTTTAAAAGTCAGCTCCAAACTTCTGTGGAGATTCGCATGTATTTAAAAATTCTAAACACCAAATCTAAGGAAAATGTAAAACTGATTTTCCTTTACACTTAACCAAGGAATGTATCTAGGCATCAAGACCAACCTCATGCGGGGAACTGTCTGAAGAAATATTTAAAAAATTGGTAGGCTGAATTTTAATTATTCACAGGTGTGCTTAACTTAGACACGATCCACGCTAAACTCGTTTCATTCGAAAGATTCTAATACATTTCTTCCTGTGTGCATGTCGAAAAACATCTAAAACTGGAACACTTTATGTAAAAACTAAGCTGCGTTTCAGTCATGCAAACACAATCCCATAGGAAGCACTCTCTTAAAGTAAAAAAAGATTTCTTTTCCCTTCTATACAACTGACTCACTGGATCGAGCTAAAAATTTCCAAGGAGAACAATGATTTAGGGGGAGAATAAATATAGGGGGAAAGGCTAAAAGGGGTCCCTTGTGGTGGCTTTTGACTTGTTTTCAGGTCTGGGTTGGAAAAATTATTTAGGAACGATGGGCTGCCCCGTGTAACTCGGACATCTTACACAATCGGGGAGAGGAAACAGAAATCTATCCTTTCTGTAGAGCAGATCCCTGCCTTGTCCAGACGGTCTGGTCGGTGGTTCATGAGACAAACACTTCTCGACGCGATCTGGGCATCCACGACTCCCTGCGCAGCATCTTTCTATTATTTATCATTGACATCGATGTGCCCGCGTTCGTTCAGGGCGACACGTGGCCCGCTCACTCTCTGCTAAAGTCCACGTATCCCCCCCAGCTCCTCGCTGCAGCCACGACCGAGCTGTCCCCCCTCCAAGGGGGGACCCGGTCTCCGCCCCATGGATGCGTTAGATGCAGGCAGCCCTAGGGCGGCGGCGCTGCGAGGGGACGCGCTCCGGGGGCGCATTCATGAATCCCACGGGGGAGGCTGGGGTCGGGGCTGGCGTCTGCCCAGCCACACAGCACAGGGAGCAAGAAAGGGGGGTGCCCGGGGGGGACCCGGGGCAGGTGCGGGCGGGTGGGTCTCCGCAGAGCCCGCCGATCGTGCGCGCGCGCGCGCGGCGCCTCCCCGGGCCCGACCCCAGCTGGGGGACCCATCGGGGCCCGCGGCCCCTTCTTGCGGGGACCCCCTCGGACACGCCCCCTCGCCCGCGGGGCTCCCCGAGGCCCGCACCCGGGCGCGCGCTCGGGCCGCTCCCTGCAGGCGCCCGCGTGTCGGGGCCCGGGGCCGCGCGCGGAGCATCGGGGGGGGGGCGAGCCAGCCCGGCGGGCCCCCCACGCGGGGCCCCCACATTTCCTCTCCCGGAGGGAGGGAGGGGGCGACGGAGGGAGGGAGGGAAGCGACCACGCGCTGCGCCCCCTAGCGCCCGCCGCGGCGCCGCCTGTCTGGGCGCCCCCCCTCCGCGCCCCCCGCATCCTTCCCCGGCTCCGCGCCCGCGGCGGGCCGTCTCCCCCCTCCGCACCCCACACCCGCCGGCGCCCCCGTCGCCACGCTGCGGCCGAGCCCACCTCGTGCGCCACCGCCCGCTCGGGCGCCGGGGTGCGGGGCGGGGTGTGGGGGGCGTCTCCATCCCAGCCAGGTGCGCCCCTCCCGCCGCGGGACCGGGCCTCCGAGCGCGGGGCGGATAACCCACAAACACGCCGCCCGCACCCCCGCCCGCATGGGTTTAGCACCAGCTGCAAGGGCCGGGGGTGCTCTCCCGGGGAGGGGGGACACGCCGGGGTCGTCCCCGCACCTCTCCGCACCCCGCACCCTCCGGCCCCCGAGCCTGGCCCGGCCCGGGGGGCATCGGTCGGGGCGGGGGTCCTGCGGGAGCGCAGGGCGCGCGCGGAGCGGCGGGCGCAGTGCGGAGAGGGGGGCGGGGTCCGGGGAGCGCGGGGATGGGGAGGAGCAGGAGGAGCAGCAGGAGCAGGAGGAGGAGAAGGAGGAGGCGGGGCCGCGCCCCGCGCCCCGCCCCGGCCCCGCGCCGCGCAGCTCCGCTCCGCACGGCCCCGCGATCCGGGGCTCCGGGTCTTGCGCGCGCCGCGGCGGCGGCGGGGCCCGGGGGCGCGCGCGGGGCGCGGGCTCGCGAGGCCCCTTTAGCGCGCGCGCGCGCGCCCACCCCCCAGTGTGTGTGGCGGCGGCGGCGGCGGCGGCGGCGAGGCTGAGGCTCTTGTTTACCAGCGTCCCCGCGGCGGAGCGGCGCGGAAAAAAAAAAAAAAGGGCGAGAAAAACCCCGAAATAAAGGAGCGAGCGCACCGGGCGCCCTCGACCGAGGCGGGCGAGGCGCGGGGACGCCGCCGGCCAGCCGGCCCGCGGCGCACCCGGTGCCCGGCGCCCGCTCGCCCCAGCGCCTCGGCCGCGCCGCCGCCCGGGCACCCCGCACGCCCCTCCGGCACCGGCGGGAGCCCCCCAGGGCGCGCCGCGCGCCTCGGCGGTGACCTTCAGCGGGAGCGCACGGCGCGGCGCTTTGTGTGGGTCCAGGACCCGGGCAGCAGCTCGCGGGGCGCGGAGCCGCCTCCGGAGCGGGAGCCGCTCATTCATTGCTCCCCCGCATCGCGGCGCATCGCCTCGCGGCGCGGCCTCGCCGGAGCCCCGGACGCCGGCGCCCGATCGTGCCAACCGCGTCCGCGCCCGCCCTTCGCCTCCCCCCCCTTCCCCGCGGGCCGGGCTCGGGTGCGTTCCGCTGGGCTTGGACAGATTTGGGCTTGGCCCCCCCCTTTTCTCCTTGCCATCCCCCCCCCCTCCTTCTGCCTCTCTGGGTTTGCAAATGGAGGCCGTCGCCGCCGACCGCTCGCCCCGGTGCGCCCCGGGCTCCCCACTCGACCGGGCCCTGCGCCCCGGCTGCGGGTGCTAAGGGATCCCCCCGCCCCGTCCGCGCCGCCTCCCCGCATCGTCGTCCCCTCCGCCCTCGTTTTTGGAGAGGGGGGCGAAGACTCGAGTTGAAGACTTTTTCTTTTTTTGCCTCCCATCCCATCCGCCCTGTCCCCCCTCTTTTTGTTTTTATTTTTATTTTTTTTTTTTGCGGAAAGGGAATTGCATCCCAAAGCAAAGGAATGAAGCCTGACTTCGGAGGAGGGTCCCCGACCTCGCCCTGGGGGCTCCTGTTTGTCTGCGTCGCGCTCTCGCTGGGGCCGGCGAGCGGAGAAAGTGAGTATGCGCCCGCCGCCCGCGGCCACCGCGGGAACTTTCCCTGCGAGGGGGGCTGCGCCCTGTTTGCCAAACTCGAGGGGCCACGGGCGCAGCTGTCGGGGCCCCCTCGGGGGAGCGGGAGCGGCGGGGAGGGGAGGGGCGGGGCGCGGAGGGGCTCAGACTCCGCGCGTCCCCCCACACCACCCCCCCCATGGGAAGAGAGAGAGCATGGGGGGGGGCTTGCTCTGTCGCGGTCCCCGTGGCCCGCGAGCCCCCGGAGCGCGCACCCCCCCAAAGCCGGGCGCTGCGACTCCGTCGGGGAAGTTCGCGCCCGGCCGGGCCCGCCGCCCGCTCCTCGTCCCCGGGATGGACCCGCGGCGCAGCGCGCAGACGGCGGTGACAGCTCCCGCGGCCGCGGTGCGCGCTGGCGGGGAGCCCCCTGGCCCGTGGGGTGCAAGTTGCCCTCGATGGGATAAGGAGGGGCCGGGCGGTGACGCCCCGCCGCCGCAGGACACCTTTCCAGACACCCCAGCGCGGCCTCCTGTCTCCCATCGCGCTTCGCCCCTTCGGATTCCCAGCGTCTCGTGTCACTTTCGCCCGATCCGCCGCGGGCCACCTGTCCGCGGCTTCCCGGGGCTGCCCAGTGCGGCTCTGGGAGTGCGGGGAGCGCGCTCTCCTCGACCCGCATCGCGCCACGTAGTCCCTGGCAAAGTGCGAAGTCGGGGGGGCCCCGCGCCAGCGAGCCTCATCCCCAAAGCGCGTCGGGACCCCCCGGAGCAGAGGGTTCTGGGACCTTCTCCTGGTCCCTACCCCGCCCGTGGACGCCGTCCCGGTGGCGGCGATCGGGCGAGATTCCCCCGCGTGTGCGGGAGTGGGTGTGTGATCAGAGCCGACGTGCCTTTCCACACACGTGCTCGCCACGCGCGGGTGTAGCCGCAGCCACACGGCCGCGCGCGGGGGGGACACCTAGACGCCGCGCCCCGGCCAGAGGCGCCCCGCGCCCCGCGTTGCGGTGGCTCGAGGATCGCCAGGGTCGGCGGGGGTGGGCACGAGCGTGGTCTGGCCTCGGCTTTGTGACCAGAGCCGTGTCGCACGTCCCCCCCCACCCCGCCCTGTCCCGCACTCCCTTTGTGCATAGTTAATAAGCGCTGTCGCCGCACACGCGTATCGCGTGCCATCCGATAGCTTTTGTTTGGGGAGCGGCGGGGAGGGGTAGATAGGGAAGCGAGGGGCGGGAGGGCAGGGGGAGTTGGGGCCCCACGGGGTGCGGAGGCAGAAGGAGGGGGACCTATTCTAAAAAATAATAAAAAATCCAAGTGCGTCGCATTGGGACTTTCGCGATGGTGGGGTAACGTGATGCCAATGGATGGGTGAAAGTTGAAATGCAGACGCACACCTGGGGGGTGAGAAATGGTCGCCGAAGGTATGCAGGTGGCGCCGGTTAACTTCGCAAAACCACGACGGAGCCTCGAGGACAGAGGGGGGACCCTCAGGAGGCAGCGGGGCCATCTATCAGGGGCGCAAACCGGGAAGGCTGTGTGCCCCGAACCTTCTGAAACGTAAGAACCGAGTCGGTGGTGGGGTAAGTGCAGGCTTTTCTAGAATTAGCGTGTTTACTGCGTATTTACGCACGCAGATGGGCACGGGACCGTCCCCAAATCTGAGCCCTCCTGCTCTTTGTTTTCGAAACTTTCAGCGCCTTGGACTGGGAGAAAGGCTTTTAGGCTCCTTCCTGAGGCTTAAAGATGGAGTTTGGGGGGCACAGAAGGGGGCTTATCGCCTTTCAAAGCTCCATACGGTGGAGACGGCAGGAGAGTTAATCCACGTCGTGGTGGCACGCCTTTGAACTCTCGTTTTCTCATTTGGTGACAGTAAGTTCTGAAATGCACAAGAGCACTGATGGCCTTTTGGCTGGGTCGCAAGAGTCCGACATTTTAAAATCTTGCTTTCTGGAGCCGTCCCCCCATGAAAATGAGGCTTTGTGAAAGGCGTTCCTTTCTGGAAAAAACAGGAGGGGCGGGAGAGGGGGGGTTAATGTCCATGGGGGATTCCACGTCGCCAAACATTTCTCAAAGATGGCTCGAAGTTGGTTGGTTCCTGAAAATCTGCTGAGAGGCCAGAAGGCGAAGGAATCCTCATGATGGTTTGTTGAATTCTGAGGCATGAGCTGCCCCACCCTCCAGCTCTGAAGTTTTGAGGAATAAATGATACGCTCAGTGTAAGTTTTTGTCCAAACGGTTCTAGAACTCTTAAGTTGAATAGAAATAGCTCCCAAGTCCTCTAAGAGTCCCACATTCTTCTGGCTGCCTAATGTGACAATAAAGGTCCTAATGATGCTCGTTCTTTGTCCTATGGACATGGTTAGGGATTAGGATTTCCCCTTTGAAAAATCCTTAATTTCAAAAATCTGGAAGCTTTTGAAGCAGATGAACTCATACGTGATGTGAACAGAGCATCTGAATAAGGACATTTGGAAATTTTAAGTGGTAGCCAGATAATTTGATTTTTTAAAAAATCAACACCCACTTTACACGTATCATGGCCACCTCATTAAAAGGACTCAGTGGTCTTTCTGTCCCAGGCACAGTCTTGTCCTTACTGTCAGAGGAACGTAGATGTGAAAGATCCCAGTTTAAAGGATTTGGGGTTTTATTACCAGAAGAGCCCAGAATAAGAAGTCTGGAAACGTCCTAAAAAGCACATCAGAGTGTAGACGCTCTGGAGGAAAATAGCAAGTAAACGGTATTTTTCAGGAGGAATGGGGTATGGGTCAGGATTTGAAGCTTTAAAGGGATACCTGTCTGATTTGTCAGGAAAATTAGAAAAGTCCTATCTAAAAAAATAAGCTGAGGTTGACTAAAGGAGAACTTTAAATACGTACTAAGTGAAAAAAATCAAGTCACAAAAAATCACATATCGTATGATTCCATTTCTACGAGGTCTGGAATAAGCAAATCCATAGTCAGCAAATTAGTAATTATGGGGCTGGGGGAAGAGGAGATGGGAAATGGCCCGTCATGGGTACAGGGTTGCTTTTGGGGGTGATAAAAATATTCTAAACTTAGATTTCAGTAATGGTTGCACGTCTCTGAATATGTATATATAAAAAAAACCAAAAGAATCGTACACTTTAAATTAGTGACTTTTATGGAATGTGAATTATATCCAATAAATCGTTTTTTGTTTTTTTTTTGAAAAAAATATGCTAAGGTTGAAAAGAATGCATTCTGTTACTTTGAACGTAGACGTTAGGCTAAACTTATTAAGGAAATTTGTCCGGCAGGATGCCATGTCTGTCGTCTGTCTGTCTCATTTATGGAGTTTTCCAGATTCATGGACTACAGCAATGCAACAACCTGAAAATTAAAGTTTAAAAGTGATAGTTAAATAATCTGATGCTTTGTACAAGTTCTATACATTTTAAACAAAATTTGGTTATTTTATTAATAGGATTCAGTCATAAGAAAAATAGACAAAAAGGAAAAAATCACCTTGATTTTACTTAGTTCACGTTAAGCATTGAGGGGCTGGATTAAAAAAAAAAAAAAGAAGAAGAAGAAGAAAAAAGGAAAATTGCGAGCAAAACTCAGATCGGTGACTGTAAAATCCTGTGCTGAATCTGAAACTCTGTTGGTCTTTCCAGGATTAGAGTTCAGGGGCTGAGTCTGCGTGGCTTTTTGTATTTCCAGTGTCTTCCATCTGTGTTCCAACAAAGAAATAATGTCGTGTTTTCAGATGGGGAAGAATGTCCACTCCTTTTTTGATATTTCGTGCTAACGGCCCTGATTGTAAAGACAGGATGGACCGTTCATTTTAATGAACTCGGGAATTTATTATTATTTTTTTTCCCCTCTCTGTTGCTTATTTTACTTCTTCCATAGCTTTGGAATCTGAGCAGGAAAAAGAATCTTCGTAGGATACAGTAGCTATTTGAGGCCTCCGATAATTTAAATTTTTCGTATGTAACAAAAAAAAAGATTTTATAATTTAACAAAAATGTTTTTTTTGTTTGTTTTTAAATGGTTACATTTTTTTCAAATTCTCCCTCTGGCTTTTTAATGGGAAAAGACCTCGAGAATAATTATTGTTTACATTTGTTTTTGTCTAAGGCTTAGTTTACTAATAACAGTGTTTCCCATCCTTATTGTTGCCAGGTCAGAGCAATAATGAAAATCAACTGTATCATTTTCACTTGTTGCCGTCGAGTTTTGCCAGGGAGATCCCATAGGGACGGTGGCTTCCTTTGAAATCTGGTTTCATGGGTTTTGTAAGAAAGTGCTGGGAGGATGCCACTGAATCCAGCCAGCACTTATTGGGTACCTGCTGTATGCACGCTGGACTCTGTGCTCGGTAATTCCTGAGCCTACAAAAGAAAGAGGACTTTGCCTTTGTCCTTGGGGTATTTTATATGCTGCCACGTGCAACAAAGTTGCTTGACCAATTCAGCTTTTTCTGACTCAGCACAGGATACAAAGTTTTCAAAAGTCTTAAAGGCCCTTTCAAAACATCTCTGTGGACTTAAGATAATGAAGTAAACCAGTGTTCTTCTGGAGGCCTTTTTGCCTTATTAATAATGCCTTTTTGCCTTATTAATAATGCCTTTTTGCCTTATTAATAATGCCTTTTTGCCTTATTAATGCCTTGCCTGTTGCTGTGTCACCGCAGGCCATGACAGTAGAGGAGACACATTCCCCCCACTGTGATTGGCTGTTCTGCCTTCTTTCTATCACTGGTTATGACAATCGTGATGGAAAATGTTCACTCCTATAGTTACCTTTTTTTTTTTTGCCCCAACTCGAGGAGTGACAGGTGTGTACATGAGTGTCGTGTGGCACGTTTCGCGTCGCAGACCTTTTTTGGATTGTCGTGTGGCTTGGGTGGCTTTCTTGAAGGCGTTGGGAAACTTAAACAATTCTGAGTTTAATTTAAAAAGCACTTGTTGCTTTTCAGAGCGTGCGGGGGTAAGAATAGAGAGGCAATTCCTTGAAAAATGTCTTAATTGTGATATATATATATAAGTTGTGTTTCTCGCTGGGTTGCCATCCTCTTTGTTTTCAAAACTCAATTTATAAATCAACCCTAGTTCATAGAAGAAATATTTGTGCCCGAGGGCGAACTCGCTGGGGACTGTTTTTCCTAGCCAACTTGTGACAGGTGTTCTCCAAGTGCAAGAGAGACACGGCTTTCTCGATTGTTCTCCGAAGGTGATCACGTGTGTGATCAGCGCACACTTGTTAGGTCTGGAGTTGCTTGATTGTCTAAGATGTCCTAACGGAAAACGCTCTGAAGAAAACAGAGTGAGTAATGACTGAAGCTCTCTGACCCTTCCCGGAAAATGGGACTTGGTGTCACTTTATCAAGAGGAAGTTTTCCAGTTATTTGTAGAGATAGGACTCGACTTAAACTGAGCAGGCGGCTTGGGGGTGGGGACAGCCTGGCAGTCCCGTGTCTGTGCACACTGAGACCTGTTGACATTCGGGGAGCAGAACTGATTTTCCAGTATTTGGAAAAAGAAGAAAAAAATTGAAATACGTGCACTCCCCCACCCCCACCTCCAGGGGTCTGTAAAAGGATGGATTTGTTCTCAGAAAATGGCTCTGTTTGCTATAAAATGGTTGGTAATTTCCTACCCAAGTTAGGATGATCAGAGGTACATATTCCCTCAGCACGATGGATTTGGTTTTGTTAAATCACTTTGGTCTTATGTAACTCAAAATATTAACAATATCTTTGATTTCAAGACTTTGGAACTTTTGCAGAGTAAATCGTTTTCTGGTTTTAAGTCATCAGCCTGCTATAAGGTCCCAGATATCAGTCTTAAAGGGTTTTCTGTTTTTTTTTTTCACTTATTCCAATTGATTTTCTATTTATTTTTATTTTTACTTCAGTTTCACTTGGGTTAATGGGTTAATTTCAAAATCTCAAGGAAATATAGACATTTCTTGAACTGAGAACTCGTTTTTGTTCCCTCTTTCGAGCGAATATACGTCGAGTGCTTACCAGACTCATCTTTTTTTTTTTTTTTTTGCATTTAAAAATTAGTTCTGATACCATAAAATGTCTTATATAAGTTTTTCAGGCTAGGAACCAAACCCTAGAGACGACTTGCTATGTAATTTGATTTAAAACACAGGAGAGACGAATGAGTAAGCGAGACTTCCATGTTCCTTTCCCTTTCCCTCTCTGCACAGCGAGCATTTTTAAACGTATAGACTGCTATTCAGAATTTTTTGGAACACAACAGAAAGTTGTTTTTTTTTTTATGATGAGGGACGAATGCTTACGATTGCAATAACGTCTACAGTGATTGTGGCTCTTCTTTTTGACTGGCAAAGGGGATGCAGGCTCTGCCCTCGTCCCCATATTTGGCCTCTCCTTGGCTAGTGCTCACGATGGCTTCCTTTAAAAGTTCCTTGGGACATGTCCATCCGTGGACCTGAGTGCCTTGGTCCCACACGTGATGGCTGATGGTCTCGAAGCCCGCACTTTCTTATTTGAAAAAGTTTGATGGCTGGCCACATTGGAAAAATACGCATGCATGCGACAGTGCCATCGAATACTGCAGAGATAGCTGTGTCTGCCCTGAGTGGCTCACGTTATCATTATCTGAAAGTCATTTTTTTTTCTTTTCTTTTAAGCATTTATATTTTAAAGACTTTAGAACCTCTTTTCTAGTCCAAAAAAGTGCTAGAGTGGGGAGTTTGAAACTTTATTCTTTCATCTCCTCCTGCTCTTAGCCACCGGAACAACACAGGTATCTCCTGCAGTGGTAATTTTAACAATAAACATGCCATTTGTATAAAATTGTGTGTGTGTATTTCTATACATGATTTTTTTCTGCTTTGTATACTTTTGTATAGCTCCTCTTTTTTTTTCTTTTTCTTTTTTTTCTTTTTTTTTCCTTTTTAAGCAGGCACCAGATTTCTTTAAACTGGCTTTGGGATTATTTGTCGCTCTGATCATTTGAGCATATGCAAACTGCTTTTTAAATTATTCTTGACATAGGAGAACATATATATTTTGCCAGTCTTCAAGCATAAATATTTTACAGGGCAGAGCTTTTAAATTTTCCTGAGATATTGGAGATGCCTGTTTGCACACAGGCATACTTCTTTTTATTGTGCTCTATTTTATTGCGTTTCACAGATGTTGCCTTTTTCTTTTTCTTTTCTTTTTCTTTTTTCTTTTTTTTTTTTAACAAATTGAAGGTAAGCGTTCCTCCCCAGCAGCAAAAAGATTGCGACTTGATTTATCGCAGCGGTCTGGAACCGAACCCACAGCATCTCCGAGGTTTGCCTGTAGTCAGTGGTTTGTCTCTCTCAAATTGATTATTGGAAATGCATGTGTAAGTAAATGGCGCAGCAACAAGTCGAGGTAGGCAAATTTTCGTGAATAGTACTTTTTAAAGAACGAGGCTGAGGTTAATTAAAGAGAGGTGAATTGAATATCGGAGCTTTCCAGTTTTTCGCAAATTTGAAGTATCTGAGTTTAATAACCTCCTGGAAAAAAAAGTAGGAAGCCTAAAAAAAAAAAAAAAAAAGCCCAGGTGAAAGGTGCATGGTCCACCTGGCTGTGCCAATTGGCAATAATTGCCAATTTCTTTAAGCTACTAGCTGTTCCTTGTATTTAGATTGTAAAGTCCTCATCCTTTGTGCCCAGATTCATTAGCATCATCTGTATTTATTTTCCCCACCAAATTCCCCCGGGTCTCAGGGTGGTGGTAATAATAATACACAAATAATTAATAATTACAAAAGGACAATAATAACCAAACTCACAGACTCAGGATTTGAAAGAGAACCGCAGAGTGTCATGAACACAAATGAGCAAGGAAATTAGCCACTTTCCTTGGTTCCATTGTCTGGTGGCTGCGGCTCGTGAGTTCATGTCCCAGGTCAAGCCCCCCAGCAAGGGAGAGTTTACAGAAAACGCTGTCACAGGACGTTTTCTGCTGCCCTGTCCTTGCCTTAACCTCCGTTAAGACTTTTCTACAACGAGTGTTGGATCAGGATGGAATTCCTAGTTCCATTTCAGTTCTCCAACCATCCTTTTCTGGGGAGACTGACTAATTGAATGCTTCCTTTCAACCTCACTGAGTCACTTGGAATTATTCCGATTTGCCCCGTTGCTGGCTCCACCCTAGAGTCCAGCCCAGACCTGCACGGAGTCATCTGGGAGATGTTCCGTTGGCCTCGGAGCCGGCCACTCCGACTCCTGTGCCATCCCTCTGGTCTGATGGATTTGCCAGCCCCTGAGTTCTCAGCGTGTGCCCTTTGTAATGCTCGATCCTAGTCTAAGAATCAAGGTCAAGGGTCCTCCTAATGGGGCTGCAGTACTGCTTAATGGGACTTTGCTGTAGGGATCCCATGGTAGGTCCCAGCACTCACCAGCGGCTGTGCCTTAGCTCTGTGTTGACTGAGCCATGCCATTGTCGCCTCCATGTGTTTGCTCCTACTGCGTTCAAGGTCACCTGCGTCTGGTATCTCCTCCTCTGCCAATGAGTTCTTTGGCCTTGAACAAGTTGTTTAACTTTTTCTGAGTCTCACCCCAAAGGGAGAGGATGAAAATGGTTCGGGGAGAATTTTCTCCTTTTCTCGTGAAACAACAACATAAAAACATTTTCTCATGTATTTAGAAGACTAAGGTCGGGAAAGATTTTTTTTCTGGGGTGGGGGCCAAGGTATTTTTTTTTTTCATTTCTAAAAATCTCTAGGTTTCAGATAGATCTGTAAAATAGGGTCGCGGCTGTAATTGGAAAGCAGAAGGACACCGAGTCAGTGAATTCCTTGCCCCACAATGTCTTTCTGTGGTTTTACTAGATCCGAGATGTCACCCTGTCATTTCTACCTGTGATTCCTTCTCTTTCATGAAGCTTTTCTGGGTTATCCTAACTTCTATCTTCCCACCTTTTCCTGTCATTCTTTTTGACTTCATAACCACGGCTGTGCTGGGTACAGCGATTTGCTTCGTCTTGTACCTTAGCTGTTGTCATTTGGGGAGGCTGTAGGAGGCAGTGGAGGTAAAGATCTGAGTTTGAACCTCCGCTCCTGAGTAACTAAGCTCTCAGGCGCATTTTCGAATATTCCTGTGCCTCAGTCTCCTCATCCGTGAAAAACTAGTTTGAATAGAACCTACTTCCTACAGTTATTCATAAAAAGGGAGTGAATTAATTCCTATGTCAGGTGTTTAGATCAGAGGCTGGCGTATACTAAACCCTTCAGACTAGCTTACTATCTCCTCTTAAGGATGAGACATCCTGGAAAAAGAGATGCTCTTTGCAGAGGGCCAGAAATACAGGCCACGCTGGATAACCGACTGCCCTTGTCACTTAAAATCTGATCGCCTGGCACATATTAGGTGCTCAATAAATGTCCTGTAATAAAACTTAATATTGTTACGGGGCTTTAACGGGATTGCATTTCTGCCTGCTGTGTCCTTTTACATTTTTTTTTTTTCCAGGAACCAGTGGCCAGCCGCTGAGGTTCCCCTTCCTTTCCAGAGACCCGTTTATTATGCTTTCTCCCTGCATCCTTTCGTGTGGCCCGGGTCCCCCAGATGTGTCCGGGGTCCGCTTTGCCCATCTCGCTAATGCAGAGGTGCCATCTAGTGGCCCGAAAGGAAATTCAGCCTCTTGGGTGGCTGGGATGACAGTCCCCCAAAGGGTGAATGAAGCGCCCGAGCCTCTACCCTCGCCCACTCCCCCAGACCTTGCTTTCCTGGCAATGGGTGGCAGGAAAACGTGGAGGCTTTAGGCTTCTGAAGTGACCAGGGGAAGGGCTTTGCCTTCAAGGTCGCTGTGATGTGTCAGTGAGCTAGCCAGGGGGGGCTCAGAGTCCCTCTAGGTGTCATCGTCAGTACCTGGCGGAGGCACAGCGTCACGTGGGCCTTTTGCAATTTGGGATTTGAGATGTCTTTACCGGACTGGAGTAAGTGAAAAATTCTAAACTCTTGCTTTTGCGATGAAGATTAAAAAAAAAAAACAAACTGATTCCTTTTGAAAGATAAACCAAGATATTTGCTTCCCTTTGCTCTAGTTACATCTGTGGTAACTCCCTCTTTAATTATCATCCTTATATGTGTCCCCGTGGGCAATGTGATGTAGTTAAGATTCTCACCAGCCAGAAATCCTAATGGAGAATAACAACACACCCGCCCGTGACTGGGGTTGGGGTCTCACACCGGCTGTGTTGCGTTAGGATTTTTTTCTGTATTTGGTTTCAGATTTTTATTTATTTATTTATTTATTTTTTGGTATTTTCAGAATCCACTTTCTCACTTTTCTTTTGTTGGAACTGCGTTTAGCGTCTCGGTGGTTATTCGGTTTTCCATTTCGCAGGTTTTAGACCTGTGTCTCAGGGATTGCCTTTTACTCTGTTTAGTTTGAAAATCATTTCTTGGGCGCTCCGAGAGAGACATGCGAGCCACCATTCCCTTCGATGCTTGGAATAACTCCTCCAGCCATCTTTGAGACAGGCTGGCCCCCACTCAAGTCTCTTGGCCTTGGCAGGTGGGAGCCCCTCTGCTTGGGGCAGCTACAGGGCCAGGGTGTCCTCTGGCAAATTCTTTTAAGAATTAGCTGCAATTTCACTTTCTGGTCGTCTTGATTCTGCATAAAGGATGATCCGATGGCACTCTCTTTATACTGATTTTACTGCATTACCCCGACTGGTCAAGGAAGGGCACGGTACCATTGTCACCTTTGAATTCCCAGGACATTGGCTCAGTGCCTGGCACATAGGAAGACCTCAAAGAAATAGACGTCTTCTTAAGAAATCTTAAGAATCTTCTCTGAAAGATTCTTTACAACAAATTAATTTTCCTTTTGCCAGCGAAAACATTTTATCGCACGAGCTGCGCCTGCATACGACGTGAAAGCAACAACATAATCTTGAAAATCATTGTTCTGTCAGGCTTTTTACATGTGGAGGCGAATGAACCTCTGAGAGTTGCTGGAAAGGTCACTTGTGAGTTTAGCCCTGTGTCGAGGTCTCCTCATCGCCGGGGAGGGAGGCCTTAGTCTGTAAGTGTCCTCCGGATAGTAAGACAGAAGGAATCAATCATCCTTACATGTGGATTAATCATCCTGCATTTGGGTTAATCATTTGGGTCGATAATGGGCTTGAAACCAGGTGGATCTGGGTGCCGGATTGAAAGCAGCCAGCCAGGTGGGGCTCTGCGGTGTGGTGGTTTCAGGTGTGGCCTGATGGCAGAGTCCGAAGCCGCCTTCTGAGCCATGGGATGGGCCTGGGTCATCATCTGTCATGGCCTTTCCAGCCTGCAGATCCCGGGACACAAGGTGGAGAGGGATGGAGCTCGTAAAAGGTAATGGTGGGCATGGACAGTGTCACTGTGAACAGACGTTGGCTTTCATCCTTGCATTGTTTTCTCGGCGGATCCAGTAAATTTTGGTCTTGGATGATGGCAAGGACAGTAAGTAGCCAGTCTTAAAGGCATTTTGTCACTCCGGTGCCCCCTCTTCTTTCGGGTCAAGGTCTTTAATGCCCTCGTAGAAGGCGAGGCCTGCCCCCTGCTTCATCCCCCTCCTCCATCCTCCTCAAGTTCACGTGTCTGGAATGGTGTGAAGAGGACTCCTGAAGGGAATCAACACCTAGGAAAGGATCGTTACAAAGCTTCATGCTCCTGAGACTTGCGAGGAGGCGGGTTCCTCCTCACAGACGATGTAAACACAACCATTTGAACCTGGCACGGGGGTTTCCAGCGCAGCTCGTAAAAGGTGGACGTGGATTCACCTGGGCAGGCCGGCACAGCACCTGCCTTTCGGCTGCCCGTGTCGGCGGGGTTCGCGTCTGTGCCTGTGATGCCCGGTCCCTTCCACCACCGCCGTCTCCCATCTCGAGGGCAGGGAGGTGTATGGAAAAGTAGGGGGGCTGCAGGCCTCAGTGTCCCCATCTGTAATGTGGGATGATACTGCTCCGTCGGGATGCTGTGAGCCCTGCCAACGCCGCATCTGAGACACCCGGCAGGACGGGCAGGTAGGGAGTCGCCAGCAAACGGATGCTCTTATCTGTGTCTTTCTTCTCCACGGGTCGAGGTGGCTCTGATGGCCTGTCTTTTGGGGGTCCAGTCTTTTCCCAGCCCTGGGCACGGTCACCCCTCAAAGACAGACCTTCTTTCCTCTTCGGGAAGGTTGGAATTCAGAAAGTCTGAGCCCTGCTCTGACCAGGCTGCCCGAAGAGATGTTGCCTTTGAGTTAACTGGGCTGGCTCTGTGGGATCCTCACGTTCAAGGTCATGTCCTTGATAGAGGTGGGTGCTGGGGTGGGTACAGCCCTGTTCTTGGCTCCGGGGAGAGCGTATGGGGAACAGGCATGATTTATGCCCCCCACCTGCAGGGAGCTCCCTCTCCAGCTGGAAGAAGTCAGGTTCCCAGTGATCGGTCCCGGGCCGGACGCTGGCTGGGGGGCGGGAGAAGTGTTGTGGGGGCTGGAGGCAGTGGGGTCGCCCAGCTGCTGGAGAGTTTGGGAAGGTTCCAGGAAGAACGTCTGACTTTAGTGTCACCTGGATGGAATGTCGGCCTCTCGGGGCCCAAGGGGACAGCACCCCTAGAGGAGGGACGGGACGATGGGTGATGAGAGGGAGCTTTGACGTCTTCTGGGCTCAGAAAGGACCTGATGAAAAGCAGGGGGTGAGGTGGGGTGGAGGGCTGCTCTTCTCAGTGGGGTCGGCGTGGGGGCGGGGTGGCGAGTCCACTCTGCACCCTGGAAAAGCTCTGCGGAGGGACACCTGGCCAGGGCTACCTGGTCAGGGTCCAGGACTCGGGTTAAAACGACGGGAGCGATACTTACTGTTCCTTACTCCGAATCCACTGCTGCCCTCTTCACAGTGAAAGCGAAACCTTTCCAGGTGAGCACTCAAGTTCATTGCCACGGCCCTGCACCCCGACTTCCTGAGAGCACCCGGGTTGGAGAAGACCCTGGTTGCCACTCTAGCGGGGTCAGGGGGAGGGCTGGGGTAGCCCTGGGCTGGGGCTGCCAGTGCCTTGGGCATTGTCCTGCGGTTGGCGTGGGGGACGAGCCCCTGTCCCCTGCAGTGCTGGCAAAGCGGACTGAGCTATTCCCAGCCCTCACCGCACAGGGCAGAGGAAGGAGGGGTTTGACCGAAAGAGGGGGTGCCCGCTTCGGTCCAGGTCTGGGCTTTGCTGCTGGTGCTCCCGACTCAGGTTGATCTGTGTGTCTAACTCGGCCGGGCACCTGGCAGTCCTCCCTGAGAAGCAGTGGCTGGTCCTCAGCCCGAGACGGATGTTAGGAGAAGACTTTTCACGGGACAAATGATATTAAAATACGCGGTAATGTGGGGGGCTTTCTGCGAGGGTCATAGCACTGGCTTGGGGGTGGGGGGGAGCCTTTTGTATTCCTGTCCTGCCATCAGCGTAGCGAATTCTGCCTTTTAAATCGTTTTTCACCTGTTTGAGCCAGCGGAATCCAAGCATCTCTTCCCCAGCTGGAAAGGAGGCCTTTCGCTGCATCCCAGATGCTCCCCTCCGCCCCCCACAATCGTGTTCGACGGTCCGGGTGTCCCTTCTGAGATCTGATTTAGAGCCCAGAGCCTCTCACGATGAGAAATCGCGTGGGCTGTGCCTAGGTCCCCTGACCTGCTCTCTCGGCCCGGTTGCCTCGTCTGTAAAAAGGGGAGGTGATGACGGTACCCGTCTCAGAGGAGGGGTGCAGGTGTCGCATGAGCAAACGAACGTGCATTTCTTAGAACCCAGTGCCTGTCGTAAGCACGGGCTGGGGGTGGCGTGGTGATGAGTAGCTGACGTTGCTCCCATGGGTGCCGGAAACACACATTAGAAGTCGTTTCCTTTCTTCAGAGAAAGTGAACCCTCCTGCATACGTGTGGCTTCTGAGGATCTGCTCTTCACTCTGTTTGCCTTTTCTGCCCTGTACGGTGAGGTTCTAGCTTTGCGAGAGCCCTGTTGAGCCTTTCCTTTTCTGAGGCTAAGACCACATCTCCCTCCTGTGCCCCTGTTGCCTCCCGGGGAGGGACCAGTTTGGCTCCCAAGAAAGCCCAAGTGACAGGGGTCCAGTGATGGAAAGGGGTCGTTCACATGCCAGTGCAGGTGCCATAATCTCTGAACTCTCTTCTTACCCCGGAATCAGTAGGTAATTTGGGGTCACGTAGGTTTCTGGGGATGAACCAGATCTGCACGGTCAGGGGCAGAAGGACTGGGCCTGGGAGTCATAGCCTCGGATCGGAAAAGCATGCGCCTACGTACCCGGAAAAACGAAAAGATTTTAAATGGGGAGCAGGACAAGTTGAGAACCTGTGGCTCTCGTAGGACCGCTCGCGGGGGTGTGGGAGTTCTCAGGGCCTGGGGTTCCAGGGGCTGGAGAAGGCGCAGTCAGGGGAGGAAAACCAGACATGGAAACACCGCCTGGTTAGGAGTGCTCTGCTGCAGAGCCTTCCTCTAGGACAGCGGTCCCCAGCCTTGGTGGCACCAGGGACTGGCGCTCCTATGAGCATCTAATGCCTGATGACCTGAGGCGGAGCTGAGGCGGTGATGCTAGCACTGGGGAGCGGCTGCGGATGCAGATGGAGCTTCGCCGGCTCACCTGCCACTCATCTCCTGCGATGCAGCCTGGTTCCTAACGCCACAAAGTGGTACCAGTCCATGGCCTGGGGATTGGGGACCCTCTGGCTTACAGCGTATTCCTGGAGGCCGAGAAAGATGCTCCACGTCACTAGTCATTAGGGAAAAGCATGGAGAGATGCCGCTTCACACCCACTAGGATGGTGGCGAGGATCAAACATGGAAAATAAGTGGTGGCGAGGAGGTGAAGAAATCGGGGCCCTTGTGCTTGGATGATGGGAATGCAAATGCAGTCGCTGTGGAAAACAGTGAGGCACTTCTTCCAAAACTCCAACTTAAAATTGCCATCTGACCCAGCAATCCTCCTCCTGCGTGTATACCTGAAAGAATCCAAACCAGGGAGTCAAAGAGGTGTCTGCACACTCGTGTTCATAGCGGCAGATAATGACTGACCATCACCAAACGGCAAAAGCCACCCAAGCGTCCATCAGTGGAAGAACGATCGAGTGAAAGGCGGTTTATACATACAGGAATATTATGCAGCCCTGAAAAGGAAAAGGATCTGACGTGTTCTACACCTGGAGGAAACTTCAGGACGTTATGTTAAGTGAAATAAGCCAGTGTCTGTCTGTCTGTCTGTCTCTCTCTCTCTCTCTCTCTCTCTCTCTCTCTCTCTCTGTCTCTCTCTCTCTCTCTCTCTCTCTCTCAATCTTACACACACACTGTATGATCCACTTTCCCTAGAGACGTGAAATCCATAGACACAGAAAGTGGGATGTTGCTGGCCAGGGGCTGGGGCCAGGGAGGAGGGAATAGGCAGTTGTTTTAATGGGGCCAGCGTCTCTTTTCTGTAGGATGGACATGGTTCTGGGGATGGATGGCGATGGCAGTTGCACAAACGTAGATAATGCCACCGAACTGTAGCCTTTAAAATGGTTTCAAACGGGAAATCGTACGTCATGTGTATTTTGCCACAACTGAGAAAAAAAAAAGATTTCTCAATTGTTCAGCCCTGAGTGTATGCCCAGAGGCAGATTTCAGAGGACCCAGCCCCACCCGTGGAGCCGAGAGTGGAGCCGAGGGTGTGACAAGTGCCACATGAACACAGCGGAGGATGACGCGTGAGGTCAGGGGAGGCCTCGCTGAGAAAAACCGTAGATCTGAGCTGAGTCACCAGAGACAGGGTCGTTTTCACTAATGAGATGACATTATCGCAGATAATGTTTTCCTTTCAGAGGAAGCGCGTCAGGCGTCCGCGTCGCCTGCTCATCTGGTCGCCAAGGAAATTTATTATTAATCAGCCGCGCGACACGTGTTTGCTGTTTCATTTTCTTCTTTTTTTTCCAGCCGAGAGATTTGTTTAGATATTCGGTTCCCTCGCTGATGAGCGGGGAAGTTTTCCATTTGTTTTGACAGCTCTGCTCTTTTTTCTTCTTTAAATCTCAAACTGACTCCCTCCCTCCCTCCCCCATTCCATACGGAGCCTCGAAGGAAAGGGACTGACCTCTGCGAGCAAGAACGGGAGCATCCCCACCAGAGAAAAAGGCCAGGGCCTTTGCTTTTCAGAAGGGGAAACTGAGGCTCCGAGAGCACAGAACATGCACTGCCCATGGAAGGCCGGGCCTGCCACTCCAGCGGAAGATCCTCTCTCTGGGGCTGGCTCTTTGTACGAAGTTTTCCCCTGGGATTCAGAGCTCAGGGCTGGCCCTGCTGAGTCCCCACCAGACCGGGGGCCACCTGAGCCCACCTGGCTGCGAGAGGAAGGGTCCAGCAGGAAGCCGGCTGCTCATCCGGGCCCAGAAGTTGGACTGGCCCTTTCCCTGTATCTCAGAAGCGAGCCGAAGTGACCATTTCTGTCTAATCCCAGGGCAGGGAGTGTTGTCATGTGCCCCTTGCCTCGGGTCAGCGATGCCCTCTTAGCCGTAGGGACATCTGTCGTCGTCAGCTCGGGCTGTTAGAACAAATCACCCGCCACCGACTCGGGGGCTTCGACAACAGACATTCCTCGATGACAGTTCTGGAGGCCTGAAGTCCAAGGTCAAGCCGTTGGCAGATCCGGTTTCTGTCGAGGACCTGCTTCGTGGTCTGCAGATGGGCATCTTCTCGTTGGATCCTCAAGTGGCCTAGGGAGAGGAGGAGGAAGAGGAGGAGGAGGAGGGGGTGACAGAATGACAGAGAAATGGACGTGGAATGAGAATGAGCATGATCTGAGAATGATCTTGCTCCTTCTCAGAAGGGCACTAATCCACACCATGGGGGCTCCACCCAGATGACCTCATCCAACCCAAGGCCGCGCCTCCTAAGGCCATCCAACTGCAGGGGGCGGGGGGCGCTTCGGCATATGAATTTGGGGACACAAACATGCAACCTGTGACCGTGGAGCAACGTACTATATGTAGTAGCTAAGGCTCTTCGAGACCAGGACTCTGTCTCTCGTATAGACTCTTTTTGGCCCATTTTGAGAGCTGATTGCAGATTCATTTTGGAAAATCAAGTGGACCATGGTCCCTAAAAGAACACGCTTTCAAGATGACACTCTTGCCTTGGGCCGCTTTGGCTACGTGTTTGAAAGGCACCGCCTGTCTGCTGAGGGGTGACCCCCTTGCTCTTCTTAGAGTCCGTGCAGTTGGAGAGGGACACGGCGACTGGGACGTCTCCCGTGACCCCATGTCCCCATTTTTAGGTTAAAAAAAATCGCTGTTTCTAAGTCGGGCCGTCGCTACGTGGAGCGGGAATGAGATGCCAGGATGGGTTGAACTCTGAGATTTTGAAAACTCTGTCTCTCGGTGGGCACACACCTGTCAGAGGTCTCAGATCCAGTGCAAGGATGCCCAGGTCCCCTTCCCCGGGGTCACCACCACCACCGTGGGTGGTGGGTCTTCCTCTCTCAGCCCCTCCCGACGGCCGGGGGAGGGGGTGCCCGCGCGTGGCTGATAAGCGTTCACTGTTCACCAGTCATCCTCGCTCTTGTAAATCTGACCCTGCCATTATGTTGTTTTGTTTCTGTTCACAGCTGAGTTTTAAGCTGGGTAGGATTTAACGGTGAGTCACTCCCAGGACGGGAAAATCAGTATTGATCGGGCCTTCGTGTTAATCCTGTGAGCAGTTTAGAGACGGATGAGCCAGTCTTAAGGCTTCTGGCACCCCGGATCCTGGCGTGGGGCTCGCTACTGCCTGAGGTTTGGGCTTCCTCAGGGCTGGGTCGGCTCCTTCATCTGCGGATGTGTTTGTCATCATGCCGCTTGGCATGTCTGCGGTGGGGTTAAAGGAGGAGGAGACAAGCCCCCACGAGGGGGTCTCCTGGAACTTCGTGGCGACCCCCCTCCCCCCCGGTTTGACTGTTCAGGACGAGCCATGATTCTCTTCTTGCCTCCCTGGGCTCAGAGCTGAAGACCAACCGGTTCGCCACCTTTTTCTTGTCTTGGTCAGAATGCCACCCTGAGGGAGGGTCCTCTGCGTGTGGCCGTTGTGGATTCTCAGCGACTGATGGACAGAAGGGTTGAGGGTTAGGTGTCTGGGCAGAGCGAGTCAGACACAGGACATGGCAGAAACCCTGGGACCCTCCTGTTCTTGGCTCGGGAAATTCAGGCCCCTTGTCTCCTGGTGGGTAAAGCACTTATACCCACAGCTTCTCAGTCCCCTGGGCAGCCCGGCCAGGTCGATGTAGAAATGGAGGGGTGCCAGCCTAGGGCTGGCCATGCAGCCAGCTCGGTGTCCCAGCTTTTAGTCCCGAGTCTGGCCACCTGGCGGGGAAGCCACACAGGGCGTGATGGGTCCTCCGGCTCCAGGCAGGGGTAGTCACTCATTCTGGCTTCCTCTCTGATGCCAGGCTGGCCCCGGGTGGCCGCCCCCCACTGCCCCCCCGAGAGCATGGGCTGAGATTAGAGTCGGCTGCAGTGGGCAGCAGAGCCCAAGGGGTTGGCATCGCTTTGACTGCAGAGTGGAGGCGGCAGACGGATCAGGGGGCCGAGCTGAGCTGGGTGGAGAGAGAATTTGGTTCCGTAGCAGTTGGAGAGGGACACACTGGACTGTCCAGACCCGCAGGAGGTAGGTCGGTGTATAAAATGCAGCCCCGGCCTTAAGAGCTTACGGTGCCTGTGAGAAGATGAGGCATCCACAGCTGCCAGGGTAGGACCAGGCCCTTTTATGAATGAGCAGCGTGGGAACTGAACGGATCCTGGCGGCCGGAGGCATCCTAGAGGCCTCCTGGGAGGAGGTGCTCGGAGAATCAGGACTTTAAAAATGCAGAATGGGGCCTGAAGAGAGGCTGGAGAAGGATGTTTGCTGTGATGGAGGGGTGGGGACAAGGCTGGGGCAAATCGAGGTGTGGTTTTGGGGTTCATGCGAAGGGATGCAGCTGTTTTCTGAGGCCGTGAGAGGCTGGTTCTCTTATTTGTACTAAATTAAAGCGACTAAATTAAATTAATGAAATAACGTCAGAGGCTTTTTGGGGGGAGATGGAGAGAAAGCGGGTCCTGAGCAGGCCCTCCAGGTTGTATCCCGGGTTGTCTGATGATGGCCCTCGCTGTCAGGATGCAGGAAAAGGCCCCCCCATAATCACCTCTGACATGAGTAAGTACAAAGGACTTTATTTCCTTCTTTTCTTGTTTTTTTTTTTTTTTTTCCCTTCGCTTTGTCACCCCAGATCCACATGTTTTAAAGCCTGTCATCCGATACAACCTGCTGGTAAATGTTCGATTTCTGTAGCAAATCATTGGGAGTGTTTCACCAGCTCTTTAGCTCTCGGGGGCTGAAGTGGCCAGGACTTTGGGGGGGAGCACACTGCCGACTGAGTCGTGAATACTTTGGAAAGGAGGATGCCAAAGCAGTGTTTTCCTCTCGGTCGGCGTAATAAACTCCGTGCAGACGTGTGGTGGGCGCCTTGCACGGTCGCAAAAACAGCCCTTGAGTACCCCTGCCTGTGTCTAGGGCAACCTCAGAAACGGGGAGCTACAGCGAGAGCCAGGACGCCCCTCAAAACGGCAGATCTGAAGGCGTTCCTGCAGTTTTGTGCCCGGGCCTCTGCATTTAACTCAGGATTTTTAGCAAAATCGATCCAGGCGAGTCTTCCCTGGAAACAAAAGTCAGCATTATTTTGAATCTCCCTCCTGTAGGGTGTTTTGAGATGTGAAACATTTAGGGTCCCGAATCTGTCGCAGGTTCAGCGTTGGGGAAGGATGGAAGGGGGTTGGAAACCGTGAGCCCCGTCTCACCCCTTTCTCAGCAGCATCTGAAACGAGACAGTGAGTTCCCACTGAGCCCCTCATTATGGGGGCAAAGGTATGGGGTGGGGGCGGCCAGGAGACTAGGGGCTTACTCACTGGTTAATTTTCTCTGGCCTTTCTCTCTCAAGTCTCGATTCTTTTAAGATTCAGAAAATAATGCAAAATGCCTAAGATTGCTGAAATTCCTGCCCTTGGAGACTTGACGACATAAAAGAGCCAGGGTGCTCAGGCGGGCCATTTCGGCATGAGCCGTGCCCGCCCCATTCTTCTTGATTCAGAGCTTCCAGGATTTGTAATGCCTATAGACATTTTTTTTCCCCCCTTTTCTCCAAAGCAGCCATTGAAAGAACAAAAATAAATCGCAAAATCCCCATTTCAGAAGTTCTGCTTCCTGTTGCCGGACTATTGAGCTCTGAAAAATAGCTTGGCCCGTCGAGGCTCTTGTTTGGGCCATTTCAAAGCAATTCGGGGGATCATTTTGTTCGGACAGGCCGTCTGCAGGTGATGAGGTAAAAGGACTTTGGTCTAATCAGCCCAGAAGTGCACAGGCTACGTTTTAATTTCTTCCTTAGCTTTATGGTGTGTAAATAAATATAATCCGAGCAATCATTTCCCCCATAATGTTTATGTTTGTTTTTAAACGATTTACTCAGATACAAACGACACTTGATGCATGTAAAAGAAGTGGGGATGTTTGTGATTCCTGCAGCTGAGGACAAAAGGCCCAAAGCCATCGCGTAGATGACAGAATGTCAGATGTCACCTTTCCCATCCACCCCTTTCTTTACGTAAAAGTGTGGATTTGGCAAAAGCGTCCCACGATGTGGTTAACTGATGTGCTAATAGGGGACAGGCCCTCTTCTTGGGGGACTCTTTCTAGAGCTCATAAATAGGAGACGTGCCTTTCTACAGTTTTGTCTTTTCTCAGCTGCTCATCCAGCAGGAGAATCACAGCTCTTAGCTATTTTTTTATTTTTGGAGGGCGCAGGGGGAAGGAGGCGCAATAAAAATTGGAAAAAAACAAAAAACACAAAAAACAACCCTCTCAAATCCCTGGGTGTAACTTTTTATTATTATTATTATTATTATTATTATTATTATTATTATTATTATTATTATTATCTGTCTACCGCCCCCGTTCATTCTGCGAAAGAGTTGGTGTGCACATCCCAGGTGGGCACCCCCTGTGTGCCTGGCTTTCCGAATACATTTTGTATTTTGTGTGTGTGTTCCAGGCCCAGTGTCTTTTTCTCCCTGGAAATCTAGCATCTTCCTAGATTTTCATCCAGTGAACTTTGTGCTCATCCAGTGAGCTAGCTTTCTTCCGTTGTGGTTGCAATTTCTCTGAAAAATATACCATGCAATCACGTTTCTCTGGTCTAGTGAAGGGCGTCCTGGGGACTTAGCTGAGTTTAACCGACAGGATAAGTCAATAGTGATCTCTGGTCAAAATATTAATGTTGCTTATAGATTCTGGCCAATCTGTATGTTTAAAAGTAATAAGGATACAGTCTCAGCTTTGGGGGGGAGTGAATTCTGGACACACTTTCAAATAATCGCTCTGTAAATTGAATCTGATATTTTTATTTGCGTCAAAGCGGAATTTATTATCAAATGGGGATAGTCACACCTGTCCCCGACGCCTGGCCCATGGTGGGTGTCGTGTGAATGTTGAAAATCGGAGAAATGGAGGTTCAATCGTTCTGAGATCACGGTCGAGATCACAGCCCAAGCCAAGCTCCCTACCTTCTCCCGCTTGGTGTGCTGTCTAGGCCCACAGAGAGCGTGCAGGTGACTCAGAGAGGTGACTCAACAGTCGCGTGTATGAGTGACAATATACCGGTTTCACATCTTCGACCCGCTTAAAGATCACGTGCCGCTATGATGAACAATGAACCTTTAATTAGGGACCCATTTGCCTGCCACCTTATACTACAATTATTACGTTTATTGCTTTTTTTTTTCCCCCCTGAATGATAATAGCGAATGGTTATTAGTGGAAAAATAGAAAATATCGTTCGGAAAAAGTAAAATAAGAATCATCTTGAGGCCAGCAGTGTCGAGGTAGCCACTGTTACTGTTTTGTTGTATTTTTCTGTCTTTTTTTTCCCCTTTCCCCTACATGTGTATCTGTCTCTTTTTGACGTTGCACTCTCCAGGTTTGATTCCTGATTTTCCCTGCTCAGGATCGCGCTGTGAATTTTCTTCGATTACATTCTATTTTTTTATCCTCTGGAATGTGGCCTTCAATGAAATTAGGAACATTAAAATTAGGATTTTATAACTGCTCAGTTGATGTATTTTACAATTTTTGCCATTGGGAAATGTGATTAAAATGATGGTGTGGGGTTACTAAGGGGATTGTTTGTTCCAGTGAGATTCCCGAAAGTCAAAAAGCATGGAGGACTAGGAATTTTTAAGAGTGCAGCATGCTTGGTCCTGGATAAATAGCGCCAGACTGCTTTCCAGAAAATTCCTAGGTGAGGCTCGCAATGCCTGTTACTCACACTCTTGACCAGTATTGAATGCTACATTGAGCCTTGCAGTTTCAGCATTAAACATTCTTTCTCTCACTTGTTTTAATTTCTGGGTTTTTTAAAATTTTTCTGAGATCTTTGACTGTTTTCTTTTTCATTTCTTTATGTGGGCTCTTTACCAATGCCATTTTTTATAGACTGGTGTAGACTTTTCTGTTACAAAGGTGTGTTTTCTGTCTCGCAAATATTTCTCGTGGTTTCCTTTTTTTCCCCCTTTAACTTGATATTCTTTTAATACAGAGTAACAGTCTTTTCATTATGGTCTTTAATCCTTTTGCTAAAAAAGTGTATGCTCATGTCAAAATCAGTTAAATTGAATCATGCCTCTTCATGTCTAGTTTATGTTTCATCTTTTTCTTTAATGATTCTAAGATTTATTTTATATTTAAACAGAGTGGGATGGCTCCCCTGTTGATTATTCCATTTTCCCCGCGGGGTGCTGTCGTGTTTTTTATTCCTCACTGGATTATGTGATACATTTTATAGGATGGGATCTATTCAGAGGTATCTTTTCCCCCTTCTCTGCGTGCTGTTTGGGGTAAAATCATGCAATCTCATGCATCGTAGCTTCATTTTGCGTAGAAAGGATCTCCACTCCGTGAAAAATGTTTGAGGCGTTCTTTCGGGTGAAGTTTGGCATGGGTTTGTTTTGGTTTTTTGCAAGTTTTCCTCACCACTTTCCCCAAAGAGAAATCAACCCATTGGATCTGGGTCGTGATCGTTAATCAATTGGGGAGAAAATACCATTTTCCAGGACTGGACTTTTCGTGCAGTGACACTTCATGGCTCTCCATCTATTCCGATTTCTTCCTCTATTAAGAAATCATAGAATGGCATAGAGGTCTTCTCCTTTTGGGGTTATTCCTAGGTAATTAACGCTTTTGGTCGTGAGTGTGGGAGGAATCCCCATCATATCTTTTAAGAGATGATTACGTATGAGCGAGAAAAGCTGAGGTATCTTGTATATTTATCTTGTATCTGTCCACTAAGCTCTTGTTAGGGAGAATTTTATCAGTTGATTTTTCTGCTTTTTCTATGCAGAATAAGGATAATTCAGGACCAAGAAGGATAATTTCATCTCCATTTCCCCAGAACGTATACCTCTTAACTGCTGCAGATACGTGTCCTTTAGGAATATTCGTGGCTGCAAATAACAGGAAACCCGACTCCTAAAGGCTTAGGCCATCAGGGCTGATTTTTCTCCAGTTGAAGCCTAGAGGGGAGCAGTCTGTGGCCACCTCCACGTGCTCTAAAAGGCCATGGAGGACAAGGCTCCTGGCTTTAGGGTGGGGGCCTGTTGAGATTCCTCTTGAGATTTGGTTTGCAAACGCTACGTTTAGAATTTTTCATCTCCGCATTTAAGGAAAAACAATTTTATGGTTCTCTTGCCACGCTGTCTTTCCCAGATTTCCCTATCAGGTTTATGCTGGCTTTGTAAAATGAATTAACGACTTTTTTCTTTTTCCTTTTACCTTCTCCTCTGTAACAGTTGACATCGTGTGATAATACACCGTCCTTTTTAGGCTTGAAAAACACTCATTTGTTAAACAGCTGGAGGCCGATGCTTTTAAAAAATGGATAGTTCTGTCACAACTTTAAACAATTCTTCCGTGGGCATTGGTCTGCTCTGTTTTTTTTTTTTTTTTTTTTTTAATCAATTTTGGGAAGTTAAACATTTCCAACACATCGATTTCAAAAAAGAAAAATGATCGTTCACTTGGGCATCGTCTTTCCTTTATGGTGTTATTTCCTCAGTATCTGTTTTCCCATTTCTATTTTTAGCTTTTTCTCTTTTATTCTGGAGTAGACCTTCCAGAGCTTTCATTGTTTCACGCTCCCTTCCCTTCTTCCCCGCCAAAATCAGAATTAATTACTTCCTTTTTTTTTTTTTTTAAGTGTTCATAGCACTTTGTTCCTGTTAGGATTCCGTCTCTTGATAGATCTGCTGAGCTGATAGGCCCCGAGTTCCTCAAAGACAGATGCTGTGTCCCCTTTCTGCCTGCCCTCTGCTTGTTTCTCGTATGACCTGGCACACGCCACGCACCTGGTTGTTTAATTCTTGCTTTTCTGCCTGTGTCTTTGCAGCCCCCATCTGCTGTTGTTACTCTAGTTATAAGGAGGTTTTCATCCACTGCGGTGGGTTTCGCATTGACTTGGGGGGCTGAGTGGGAAGGAAGATGCTTACGTATCTGGGTTCATCACACAAAGAGTAGCTCCCCCTGGGTAAGGCTCCAAGTTGAGGATGCGTTGCAGTTCACTGGGTATTTGGAGAGCCCCAGAAAGTGGCCTGGGTGGTCTCAGGTGGGTGTCCCGGCTGCAGAGGTGGTTGTAGGTTCAGGTACCATCACAGCCTGGCTGATGCTACATATGAGCGGTGGCCGGGGGCCTCTCAGAGCTCAGGGCGTCCTCCGAGCTACTCTCTTCAGTGGGGTTTCACCCAGGTCTCGGAAAAGGTCATTCTGGCTCAGTTTAATTTGAAAATTCTGTTCACATCTCAGGTTTAGACCTGAATAGAGGGTCTTTCTCTGCTGTCATGGAATTAGCATTTGGTACATGTGACCACGAGGCGTTGTCACCCTTCAGCATGGGTGGGGTGAGGGAGGGGAGATGCCACGGTTTCTGTTGCATGAGGAAGAATCAGTTTAGCATTTTGATGGTGTTTTTGCCCTTTTTCTTTGGAGCCAAGTGATTTTCCCCGTAGGGTGGAGCTGCTCTTAGGGAGGTTTCAAGGGCCAGAGTGTGGGGACAGGACTGGTAAAGGAGCGACAAAGTGGGGGTTCAGTAGGGGCCTGCAAGGCCTGCCTCTGTCCTTTGGTCATCGAAAGCGTTCAGTGGTCTGGTTTGACACGACTTTGAGTAACTTCCATCTCCCAGATAATACCAGTAACTCTTTCAATCTACAGAGGTGATCTGAGTGGTTTTCCAGAAGGGGCCGGAACATTCCAGGAGAAAGATGACCACCTCCTTTAGGGTATTTATTCCCGTCGGATGAGCTCATGTTCCATTTAGGGCCCAAGGAGACTGACCTTGGCCTGGGAGAAGCAGAAGCATATCTGTCCTCTCAACTTTTTTCCTTTTTCTTCCTTTTTTCATGGGGGAGAAGTGTCAAGTGTAATTAGAAGAGGAATCTTTTCCTTGAAAGAGTTGATCCAGAAACGTTGGCGGTTTAATTGCAGAACTTGTCTACACTTTTACGTGGTCCTCAGGGACACAGACGCTCCTATCTTTCTCGGGGTTGCTTTTTAAATTGATATTCCACGTCTTATTTGGGTCTCACATGCAGTAAGTGATTAGAGTGTTTAATTTGTCTCTCGCTGTGCGTTTTACTTAGAGGGGACTCTCGGGTGGCATGCCTGTCCCCAGAGTTGATTAACTTCTCGTGTCCCTGGTGTCTTTAGTGAACAGGACATCTGCCCCGTGTACTCCAGGCTCCACTGCTTCACAGGCCTGGGATGGTGGGTTTGTCTTTCTCTCCCCTTCTCGCTAATAGGGGTTCTTTAAGAGCGAGGAACATGTTGATTCGCTGGGGCCGGACTAAGTGCCTGGCACGTAGTAGGTGTTCATTAAAAAAACAGTTGGAATTGGGTTGATGTAGGGTTTAGGGGAGCTCTGACAGAGTCTGGGTGCCTGACTTAGGAAGGAGACAAGGTGCCTCTTCAAGGATGCGCACCCCAGTGGTTTTTCAAACGATCTGGCTGTGAATTTTAGGATTCAGAAAGCAGAGTGCCCCGTTGAGGAGTCTTTCCCAATGTGACGTCATCCAGTTCTGTCACCTCTGCTCCAGAGTCCCCGATTTTGGGGGGCTCTTCCCGCTCAGAAGGCAGGGAGGTTGCTGGCAAGTCCCTTGGGTTTTGCAAAAGGGACGTGAGCCTGCGTGGGCCCTGCCCAGCCGGGTTACAACTTGCCCACCGCCGCTGGTGCCTCAGGGGTGAGGTCATCCGAGCTCAGCTTCGTTTCATGCACCAGAGTTTTGTTCGCTGAGGAAGTCGTTGTCTCTTGAGGTGTTTAAGAGGTTTAGGGACGGTACAAATTGCAGTCAAGCGGGTACCGTCTGGTCTGCTAAGTGCATCAGACCAGCCCGTTTCCAAAGCACATCTCATCAGTCCCCATTGGAGGATGGCAAGGTTTATTGTTTAAAGTCTTTTTGTTGCATTTTTTTTTTAGTTTAAAGTAGGGAAAGGAAGCCTCCGTATAGAAATGAAATGGTTTCAGGGGCCACGAATGGCGTGAAGGCGTGGATTATTTTGAAATTCCAGGTATAAATTTCCATTCTTCTCCCCCTGTCACTTCGGAGTCAGCTGTTAATGGAGCTGCTGCTGGTGTAAAAGATTGAGATGGAGCCAAATGCGAGTGTTGACCCAACAAATATGGATTCCTGGGGTAGTCCTGGAGGCTGGGGAGGCCGCTCCTCCGGGAAGCGCATGAACTTGGCCCTCTGAGCGGAACCACACACATGCTTTGTCCATGTGCAAAAGGCACGGGCAGTTGTTAAATCGCTCTGGATGTGCCGACAGCCTCAAAACGTCACAACTTAAAAAAAAAAATTCAAATTTGGGGGAAAAAAAACCAAAAAACGGGAAGGAAACGATGTCCTCGTGAGACACCTTCCACTGCAAAAAGCTCCGAGGACACCCACTCTGTGTCACAAACCACGGGTGATTTTGATCGTTTTCGGTCGCAGCGCCAGCAGCCCCGACGCCGGATCTTCCACAGGTTGGTCACAGCTGGGAAAACGTTTTCTGTCATCCCTGCGTATCATGATCCTTCCCCTCCTCTGGTTGTGCCTTCCTGCAGTTCTGCCTCTTGGTTTTCCGTGGACTTGGGGAGGGGGAGAGGCAGTGATCACCGAGGCCAACGATACCTAGAAATGGAAATAGGAAAAAAAACAAACAAAACAAAACCCCCCAAAACCTAAATGGATTCAGCTCGTGCTCTTTCTAGCTCAGAGCTAGACATCATCAGCTGGTGGCCTCCAAGCTGTGGTTTATTGAATAAGACTTCATTTTGAGCCCAGCCCTCGGGGCAGATCTCTTTATGGCTTTTTTTTTTTTTTTCTTTTCCTGAATGTTTTACAAACACAACTAAAGCTTCTCCAGATGAGGGCCGGGCGATTTTTTTTTTTTTTGCAAAAGGAGCAAAAGTCGGTCATCGGGATGTGACCGTTTGGAGAGCAGCAAGCTAATTGGCAGTCGGAGGAGACCCTGTGTGTGGGAGAGGAGCCTGGGATTTGGCCTCTGTGACTCAGACCTTGCGTGCCACCCAACATCAATAGTGAGTGACTAATTTGCGGCAAGTTATGTCACCTCCCTGAGCTTCGGGATGTTTGGGAAACCTCGTGAGGACTTGGGTCCCCTGCTCTATGGTCCTCATACCCATTTCCTCGACTTCTCATCCTCTGCACTTGCAATCCGGCCCGCAGGCCTTTGTCACAGTCCGGGTTCTGCCCTGCCACTCGCATGCCATCGTCGGGTGCCACTCGGGAACACAATTCGAAAAGCGCAAATTCATTTCAAAAATATCTTAATCCCGGTGCAATGAGGAATATCCGTTTTATGGGCCCGAATCATAGGACAAAGCTGAATGGGAACCAGGTTTGGGTTATTTTTATTGATGCGTTTCGTTGCCATCCCATCCGACGACACACGGCGGAGGATCGAATTCAACTGGATCGAGAACCCAAAGGCTGGCTCCTAGCGGTTCCGAATTCCGTGTCCCTTTGAGCCGGAACTGTTGGCTTTTCAGAGAAATGAGGCTGTGTGTGTGAAGTCGCTGTGAACAGCTCATCGGGGAGGCAAATGGAGCTGTCAGTTGGGGGGACACATGGTGTGAGGAGCTGTTTAGACCCCTTGGTCCTCGCTGGGGTTGCACCTTGCCAGAGCACAGATGCCAACCTCTTGGGGTGGTTAGCGCAGGGGGTTAAGGCAAGTCGGGGCCCTGGCTCCGTCAGGGTTCCCATCTGTGGCTGCCCGCAGCCTTCCACCTCCTGGTACCCTCTTGGGAGTCTCCTCTCTGATGGCTGTGTCTGCCACAGCCTCCTTCCTGGGCCTCTGGGAGCCACCCCGACCGGCCTAGACCCTGTCGGTATTTGCCGATCGTCTTCCCAGGGTCTCCCTGGAAGGAAATTCCTTTTGAGAGCTGGGTCCCCGGGTGCTGCCCCAAAGGACTGTGGAAGGGGGTGGGGGAGCAGAGTGCAGGGTTCTGGGCTATGCATTCTGGCCCCCGGCCCAAGTTCATGGTGACCAAAAGGGCGGTTCTGTCCCTCGGGCTCCCTGCACTGATTGTCGCCGGGATGCGACACGACGCTGTTATTTCCCGTACGCACCACGATGCGGCTTGGGCACGCACGGGAATGAGGTTATCACCTCTGCCAGGTGTCTGCGTGTTTTCTAGAAACATCTCCGCTCGGCAGCATGAGGCCTCTAGTTGCCGTCCTGTCACCAGGGGAGTCGCCTGGTCTCTCTGGACCTCAGTTTATTCATATGTAAAATGGCATTACAGATGCCCCAGGCTCAGGGGACTTGGGCCCCAGGTGGGGTGCTCGGGACCCCTTCAAATTGTTTGTAAGTGTGCTTTTTTGGAGAAAGGGCCCAGGTTTTGTCAGACTTTCTGAGAGGGATCTAGGACCGAACACACCCACCCACCAGGCTCAGTCTCAATCTATCTCCGAGGCTCCCACGCCTCTGAGTACCTGTCTGGAGGGTCCCTCCATCACCTCCTTCCTCTGTGCAGTGGGTGGCGACTGTGGCTTGCCCAGACGTCGCTTCCAAGTAAGCAGAAACCCGGCTAGTGTTAGCAAAATTAAATCGCTCCGGGAAAAAAAAATAAAATAAAATCAATGTTAGTGAAATTAAGTCACTTGCTCTTAAAAGCAAAATGGCACAGTTTTCCTGATTCCTTGGGCTGTTTCCTCCCTCTGGAGAACGGACTGTTTTTTCTTACTGTTCGTTTTTGGTGCCCTTTTTTCAGGAGAAGCAGCTATGGACCGTTCTAGTCGGCTGTGGGATACCCAAGGTGGGGACTTGGGGTCTGGTCCTCGGTCGGTGAATCAGAAAGTATTAACCCAAAGTATTAGAACCTACTCATGAGGGGAGGAGGCCTTGCATGGGGGAAAGGTGATCCGCGAGGCACGTTAGGGTCTTGCCATCCTCGCCTGCCACCGTGGGTATCTGCCAGGACGCATATGGGGTCAGATGCGATAGTTGTTTTCCCCCCCATGTACGTGCAGGTGAAGCCATCTGGAAGGTTCTCTACGCGTTCTCTTTGCTGTCTTCCTGTGAGCTGTCAGGCCCTCGGTGCCCCATGGGTGGGAGAGACAATCCCCCTTTCAGTCCCATGCACCTGGCTGTAGCATCCTTGCCAGCCTCGCGGTCTCTAAAGAGGAAACTTTCTGCTCCAGAGACGAGGGACACAGTCAAGCCCAGTTTGGACCTCTCTGAGCCTCAGTTTCCTTAGCTGTAAGCAGGGACAGTACCACCCCAAAGGCTATCAGCAGTCGGGGAAGTCAGGCCCCCCAATCTCCGCAACGTGCAGCTCCCCAGGAATATTTCTCATCACGTCAGCCACCCCGGTCTGCTTCCAAGTCCATCCTCCTGCGGGTTCTGATCCCGCACTCCATGTTGGTCTTAGTTCTGGGTTCTCCTCCCCAACAGAGTCACAGAGGGTCACACAGGCCCCCGCCCTGGGGACCCCCACGTGCTTGGTTGCTGTAGCCGTTCCCCATGAGATGGGTTTCGGGTCCCCGCTCCGTCCTTCACTCCCATTCACTCCCTTCAGGTGTCGAGATCACGGTCACGTGCAAGTGCATCTCCAGGAACCTCTTCACCCTGCAAAGCAGGAATTCGGTGCCCGTTAAGTAACGACGCCCCCTGGTCCCCCCAGCTCCCTCCTGTAACTTGGGGTCACACAGGCTGGGGTTGTTGTTGTTGTTTTGTTTCTGTGACTGGTTCATTTGACTCAGCGTAACCTCCTCGGGTTGCATCCGGGTGCTGCGTGTGTCAGAATCGCCGAGAACACGTTCCGTTTCTCCGTTCATCAATTGATGACACTTGGGTTGTGTCCGCCTTTTTGGCGACCGTGTGTCGTGCTGCCCTGGAGCTGGGTGTGAATAATCCCGTATTTTTACTGTATTCACGCCCAGAGCCTCGGTGATCACCCTTTCCAGCTGGGGTGTCCCCCGGCCCCTTTTTGGTGGCCTCCGTTCCAGGCTTTCCGTGGCCCCACGCTGTGCCTGTGTCGCGGTGGGAGCCTGTCCCTCTGACCCTCCAGACGGCTCCCACGGGGCCCGTGGCGTCTAAGCGGGTGGCAGCGAGTGGGCATAACCAAAGGCAACCTAGTCCCCCTGTGTGCTCCGTCATCATCCCAAAGGCCAACGGCCACCAGAAACGGGGACTAATGACGAAGAATGAAATGAGAGGCCCTTAGGGGGCGCTTTTTAAACTCTACGGACTTCGACAGCATTTTGCACTTGTTTGATCTTCATTTTAAGATCGGGAAAGCATTTGGGATACCTCTCAGGACCGGCACCGGCTTGACGAAGACCCAGGGAAAGGGTGGGGGCCACGGCCACCCTCGAAGCAGACGCAGCTTCATTCTGCGCCACCCTGTCCGGCTTTAGATGCTTTGTGCGTGGCCGGGGACCCCGTGGCTTGTGCTCCCTCTAGGCTTTGAGTGAATTCGGGGTAAATAGAGTCCCCATTGCTTCAGTGGGGAGGCAGGACGTGAGCATCTGTCCCCCCCATCTGTGGAAGCTGTCGCCGCCGCCTTGCAGCCCCTGCTCCGCTGTCACACTCTGAGTCCACGTTGGCGGCCTTCGGACCCCCACGTGCTGGGCGCACGGGAGTTTCGATCAGGGTCACACGTGTGATCGGCATGGCTCTGATAGTGGGGGCGACGAGGAGCCACCTGCGCGGGGAAGAGACCCTCAGTTCCTCATTTCTGTCCTCAGAGTCGCTCCTGCGCTGCGGTGGCTCACGCTCCCCCGACCGGCGCGGCCCTTCCTTGTGGACTTGTCGTCGGGTGGTGGGGCTGTTGCCTGCGTGAGAGAGAAGCCTACAGGCGCCCTGTAAACATCTCATCCACACATGGAGATAAAAGGCTTAACACCGCCGCGTCTGTTTATACTCACAGAAAAGGCTCCCGGGACCCCGGTCCTCCTAAACCTAAACCGCACCAGTGTTTGTTGCCATAACACGGCCTCCCCGCCCCCCTGATTTTTCCCGTTAGCCGAAGTCTGCAGAGGGCAACGGGTGGGTGGGCAGAAAGCCGTGCCACCTTCCCTCCCCCTGAGCATGCGGAGAGTCGCTCGGATCTCGAATGAGCTGGATCCTGAACGAGCGGGGGACGGGACTGCAGATTGGGCAGCCGTGGGAGGGCCGTGGGGTCCTAGGGACCCTTCTTCTCCACCCCGTTTTCCATCTTTGCTGTGTTTCAAGCGTCTTTTCTATGGGTTGCTCGGAAATTTTCTGGGGGAATGGAGGTCGGATTAGGATGCAGACAGGTGCCCAGGGCACATTGAGGTGGGTACGGAGGGGAGGGACAGGGTGAGGGGGTCGGGGAGGGGATTGAAAGGATTATTTCCTAGGGCACTGGTTCTCCCAGGGTGGTCCCCGTTATCCAGGCACTCGTTAGACTTATTCGCATATTCTGGAGCCCCTGGGGTGCTGCTGTTAGGGACCGGCCTTGTTCCTGCCGCTGGAATTGGCTTCAGCGCCCTTAGTCTCCATGCACTTTCTAGTGTCTGCCCCGCGGTTGCTCTTGCTCCTCTTCCTGCCCCACGGAGCCTGTACCCCTGGGGCTCCCCTGAACCTCCTCCTGTGTGCCCTGCCCTCTGCCTGGCCCAGGGCCTCCCCGACTTGCCATCTTCCTGCCTTTTCTGGGGCCACGGAGCGCACGGATGTTTTCATTAATGTTTCACTGATGTGGTAGCGTTGGCCTAAAGCTTGTCACTGTCGCCAGGGACACAGAGACACTTACCTGCTCGTTAGGACAAGCTCTCAGGGTAGGTGTTAAGAGCCCATCGTGCAGGTGAAGGAGACGAGGCTCCGCAGGGGGAGTCGGTCCCCAAGCATCATCCCGTTTTTTCTGTTTTCTAGAACCCAAGATCCTGCTTCGTGGAGGGCATGGCATCCAGCCATAATCGGATTTCTCAGTTTCTGGTCGAGCTCTCGCAGACCCTTAAGATACGCAGCTTTGGGGAGTTTCTCAGTCAAAGTGCTTGTCCTTAGCCCTGCTCCTATGAGCAGTTCTTAGGGGTTTGTTTTTCCAAATTCGTGTGGTTTGTTGATGCCACCTGGGGCAGGGACTCTGCCTTGCAATGTTTTAGAAATACCCGGGGCCATTTGGGGAGCTATTTTCTTCCAAAGATGGTGATTTGGAAGGATGTCTGTGGACTTGGTGAGGTGTTGAGTGGAGGGAATGTGTTAGAAACAGGCGTACGATCGCCGGATTTCCTGACACCACGTGCCGAGACAGGGCGGTTGGCAGAGGCGGAGGTGTCCATGGCGATTATCTTCGGCTGTTGAGGATGTTGATGATTTTTACTGTTTTGCCTAACGTTCCTGCAGGACGCTTTCCTGCAAAAGCTGGGGTGGGGGGTCTCCTTCGTTCCTGCCCATCGTAAGGCGTTTAGCTTTCCATTGAATTAGCCTGTAGAGCGACACCCGTGGCGTGGTGGGGGGTCCTCGAGCCCGCGTCTGATGGTGGCGGGGGACGTGGGTGCGTGCGTCTTTGAGTCCCGACATTCTGAGGCACAGAAATGTGATGTCCCCAGTGTCGGCTTTCCTGCCGGGTGGCCTCGAGGCCGGGCCCAGTCGTCGGCGTTGGCTGGCGAGCTTTGCGTTCAGCCGTCGGGAGTGGGTCCCACCAGCCGGGATGGCCCCCGTGATGAATGCCTGTGCCCCAGTGCGACCCCGAACGCTAGCTGTGGTGTGCACGCTGCCAGGACGGGGGTGGCTGAGCGTGTCTGTCACCCAGCGTCCACCCTGAATGACAGCTGACCGGTTGTCATCGCATCCTGCAGCCCACGCCTCTGGGGACCCTGCAGTGACACATCGAGTCTTATTTCTTGAACGATCCTATCGGTTTCCCCCAAACTGATCCGATCGTGAGTCGGAAAATCGTGTTAAAAAGCGACTTCCTTTTTAACTGAGCTGTGTCCCGCCCTTTGTCCCCTTGTGTCCCCCCCCCCCAGTCTGCGGGCCCGGCATCGACATCCGCAATGACTTCCAGCAGCTGAAGCGCCTGGAGAACTGCACGGTGATCGAGGGTTACCTGCACATCCTGCTCATCTCCAAGGGCGAGGACTACCGGAGCTACCGCTTCCCCAAGCTCACGGTCATCACCGAGTACCTGCTGCTGTTCCGCGTGGCCGGCCTCGAGAGCCTCGGCGACCTCTTCCCCAACCTCACGGTCATCCGCGGCTGGAAGCTCTTCTACAACTACGCCCTGGTCATCTTCGAGATGACCAACCTCAAGGACATCGGGCTCCCCAACCTGCGGAACATCACCCGGGGGGCCATCCGGATCGAGAAGAACGCCGACCTCTGCTACCTGTCCACGGTGGACTGGTCCCTGATCCTGGACGCCGTCTCCAACAACTACATCGTGGGGAACAAACCCCTGAAGGAGTGCGGGGACGTGTGTCCGGGGGCCATGGAGGGGAAGCCGCTGTGCGAGAAGACCACCATCAACAACGAGTACAACCACCGCTGCTGGACAGCGAACCACTGCCAGAAGAGTAAGTGCCACCGCGGCCGCGACTCTGCTGCTGCTGCCTGTCCCCTCCGTCCCCCTGTCCCCGAGTTCTCGGGATCTGCCATGCATGTAGCATGGGTGGGGCCGGGGGTCTGGATGGCTTTTCTGTAGCATCTGGGAGTTTGCGGGGTGCGGGAGCGTGGCGTGGCCGGGGGGGTCCATCCTGGCTGCCGCCGTGTGACCATCCAGATCACCTACCAGAAGATTCCGCCGCCCCCTGGGCTAGACGCTTGCTGACCTTCCGCTTTGAATGCCGGGTGGGAAGGGCGACCCGGGGTATTGGAGGTCTCCACGACCTTCTGCATCCGCTCTTTCCCTCTTTTGCATGAAAGGGTATTTTTGGGGTCCAGTGGGCTTTCTTTAGCATGAATCTAGTTAAAAAAAATACGAATATAATTTTAAAAAATGAATATAGTTAAAAAAATGAATATAATTAAAAAAAATGGTTGGAGGAAAAGCGAAGAGCTGATCCTGTGACGACGACGAGCTCCACCCTCTTCTCGGTCCTTGGTAATGATGACGGGATGCTTAGGTGTCCTGCTTTGTGACGTGCACGCAGCCAGGGTCGCAGAGCCCTGGACCGGTGTCCAGGAGCCCCACGTTCGGGCCCTGCCTACAAGGGGCACTTATTTACATACCCCGGGCTTGGGTTGCCTTATTTCCCCCCCTTTCCCCCTACTCTTTCCTGAAGAGCTGTGCACATCGTACGAAAGAACGTCGAACCGTGTCCCCCGCTCCTGGGGTCAGGTTGGTGGCATTTGTAAGCGTCTCGTGTGTTTCCCTGCAATTTGCTGCTTTTCCCTCGAGTTGAACAGAACCTGCCTTATTGCGATCGATAACCTTGAGAGTCGGGCTGTTTGGTGTGCGAACGGGACCGTGGGTGGGCGCTTTCAGCAACGTTTAGGTGAATTGGCCCAGAAAGTTGTGCCCGCTGGTCGCAAGTCGGTGTGCCAGCCATAAGTAGCTCTTCTTCGTCGTGGCCGGCCCAGTTAAAGACCCAAGAAGCCGAGGGACTCCGGCGTGTCCGGAAGAGCCAAGAAATCCCGATCTCACAGGCTGGCCTTGTCCAGCAAACGAACCCAAGGCCAGATCCGCAGGTCGCCATCGTCTTGGTGGCTTTGCAGGCGGGTCAAAGCCGGGAGGAGCCGCTTTCTCTAACTCAGCAGCATCGTTCTCATGCGTGTGTGTCCTCCAGTCAGTGTGCCTGCGGACGTCCGAGTGGCAAGGGGGAGGGGGTCTCATTGGTGGCCGCAGCTGGGACCTCGAGGCCGAGCACACCGTGGGGCCGCTCGAAGCCTGAAGCCTGGAGCAAGGAGGCCCTGTGCTAATGTCACCTTCGCGACCCATTAAAACTGTGCCTAAAGGGACATTGTGCAGTGGTTGGGGAAAAACAATCTCTTTTTACGTTGTCTTGACGTTGAAAAAAGGCATCATCAAGGGAGTCGTCCTGTGGAGCCGAAGGATGCTGGATGCAATCTAAGAGGCCTGGGTGACCTTGACTGGCCGGGCCGCAGCTGGGCATCTTTAGAACGTCCCTTAGGGCAACCCCATATCATCCCTCAGTGTGACGAGCTAATGTGTGCGAGAACGTGTTTTGCAAACTTTTAAGCCCTGTGGGGAGGGCGGTGCTGTTTAAGCGTGTTCATCGCGTCCTTGTTCACACTTCACTCGGCCTTGACCTTGTGGTCCCTGACCAGCTTCTGGGTGGAGAAGCCAGGAGCGGGGGCGAGGCCTGAATCCTGGGTCCAGGTCGAGCAGCCGTAACTGAGGATGAATAAGTGACTTAAATGGCCCTCGGTCTCTTAAGACATCGGCCAAAGGGGCTGGACCCTGCCTTCCTCCTAGGGCTGATGGTGGGTTAAAAAGGAGAAAGAGGAAAAGCACCGTGACAAAGGAACGGGGGTTAAAAATCAGGCTCCGGTGACAGGTCTGGTGGCTGGACACTGGCTTCTGCTGACATTTTTTTATACTCTCTGGCTGAGTACCGTGCGCTGTGACCGCCCCACCCAGGGGTCCCCAACCCCTGGGCCTGTTAGGAACCAGGCTGCCTAGGAGGGGAGCGGCAGGTGAGTGAACGAAGCTGCATCTGTATCCGCATCCGCCTCAGCTCCGCCTCAGGTCCTCAGGCGTCAGATTCTCACGGGAGCACCAGGCCCTGCGGCCAGAAAGGTGGGGGACCCCTGCTGCACCTCTGCAGCCAGCTTAGGAGTCATTGGAAGAGCCAGGCCAAGGCATCTTGTCCCGACAGAGCATCTTCCCTGATGACGTCAGCCTGGGGGTCAAGGTGGCCTTTTACAGAGACAGCCAAGCGTGGGAAGATGCCCTTCGGTGGCTCTTCGCGGGGCTGGCTGCAGAAGACGTCGGGAGTGTCCTCGGTCTGCGATGCGCTTGCATGCCAACCAGCCGGCCACCCATCCCCGGCAGGCCCTCGTCAGAAGGACTCCAGGCCAGAGGGATGGAGAAGGACGAAGGTCGCCTCAAAAGCTGAGGCTCAGCCTGTGGCTCGGTTCCCTGGTTCCTCGCTGCGGGGTCTCATGTTCGTGTCTGGGGCAGCCTGGGTCCGGGACGTGCAATCGCCCCCCGTTTTGTATTCGCTTAACAGACGGGTGTGTCCCGCCTGTCGTAACAGGAGGGGACTCGTGTGGAAGTCCCCCGCCCGATCGGGGCGAGATGAGGGGTCACCGTTTCTCTGCCCTGCGACCCCCACGCATGGGGTGTGCCTGATGGCAGCGGAACACTCCTCCTCGTGACGATTTTAAGCTCCTGGAGAGGGATTTATTTATTTATTTGTTTATTTTTCTGTGAAATGCTGTGGGGTCTGCAGCCAGGCCCTGGCCCTCCAGGCTGCCAAGGGGCAGGACAGGGACCTGCCCTTTCACTTGTGGGTCAGGACAGGGACCTGCACTTGTGAGTCAGGACAGGGACCTGCACTCTCAGGTGGAACCGGGGCCTGTGGGTCCTGGAGGAGAAGGCCGTTGGCGAGCAGGCCAGGCTTTGTGTTGTCTGTCGGAGCTTGTCGCTCGTCCCCCTGGAAGGCCCCTGCTCCCCTGGAAGGGTGGGGGTGATCTTTATTTAGAAGGGGGTCACATGCCCCTGAGCCTCCTTTCTCTGCCTTTTATAGTCAGGCGTGGAGTGGAGAGATCACATTCTCTCCTCCCCGACTGTCGACCCCGGTCACCAGGATGGTGAAGGCGTCGTCTGGGCCCCCGTCTCTCGGGGCCCGCGTCGCTGCGGAGTCCTTGGGCCTTGTTCGTGGGAGGCCGTCTGTGTCCTCGGCTCGTGGTCGCCTAGTTAAGGCGTCGCTCTGCTTGCTGGACTCCCTCCAGAAGTTGGCTTTTTAGTGAGGATCTCGTCTTAGAGATGCAACATCTTCAGAATGACTCTCCTAGGCCGGTTTCTGGGATCCGGGGCCTTTGGCAACTGGCTGAGGTCCCTTGAAGTCTCCCCCAGTTACACCTGCTCGTGTGACCGTCCTGGCTTCGTCCTCCTCCTCCTGAGCGGCCTCAGCGTGTGCTTGTCTGTTCTCCTCCTTGGGTGATACCCGCTGTGTGTGTGTGTGTGAGTGTGTGCGCAGTCTACACGGCACCAGCTCGGGGACATGGTCTAGGGGACACGGTGTCATCTTCTGGCATCGCTGGATTTCCTGCCCGCCCTTCCCCAACTGCCCCTTCTCACTGGCCATCGTCTTGGGCTCACTCTGGGAGTCGAAGCTTCGAGGGTCTTGACACCATAAGAGCGGAGGAATGGGATTCTGAGAACTTGTCCCAGTCGCAGAAGAGTCCTCCTGCAGCTCAGCCGGGGAAAAAGTCGCCGGGTGTCAGGGACGGGCGACGAGGAGGGTGAACTTCTTCTGGGTGGGCTCACATATGGCAGTTTTTGGGTTGACAGACGATTGGCAAAACTGCCCAAGACACTTGCTCTGCGGGATTAACTTGGCTTTTGAGTTAGTGATGGCCGTGCCGCGGTGCCGGGTGTCTCCCCGTGCCACTGCCATCGCCATGCAGCAGAAGAGTGTGGGCTCCGGCCAGCGACTCACTGAATTCAGGTTAGCATTTAGGGTCGGGGGGCTTTAGACCCTTCGCTTGACTCAGGCCCATGAGCGAAGGTTGACAGTGTTTGTCGGGGTCTCTGCAGCTCCATCTCGCCGGGGACTGTCATCCTCATTCAGGGAAGGCCCCAGAGTATAGATCACCCCCGAGGGGTGGGCCTCACCCATGGGGGACAGGCTGGGAGGAAGGTTCTAGAAAGGGGGACTGTGGGCTCCCAGGAAGGAGCTGTGATTTGCTGGTCCAGGAGGCTCCCCGCATCGTCGCAGATGTGGGGTAGGAGGCCAGGGAAGCGCCACGGTGAGAGATGAAAGCAGTCGGAGGAGGGGGCACCGAGACTGGGGGGTTCAGGAGGGTTTCTGCCATCCTGTGCCTTTGAAGTGACTCTTCCTGCTCGGGCTTCTCCTGTTACCACCGTGAATTATTCACGAGGACCTCGAGAAACACCAGTGTCACGCAGTTGTGTCGAATGCATTTAAATTCACTTAAATCCCTTTTTTTTTTTTTTTTATTAAATTCACCCAGACTGAATGAACCTTCTTCCCTCTTCTAGAATCCTGGCAAGCTGGTGGCTCAGCGAGCCTCCTGCTCTCTCTCACAGCCTGGGGCCGGTGTCCACTGGGACACACGACTGAGGTGGCCAAAGTGACATAAAATTCCTTTCCCAGCGGTGTGAGAGTCGGGGGTGTTCTGCGGGGCAAACGTGTGGGTCCTGGGCCACCTGGCTTTGGCCGGTTTCGGCTGGAGCCCTCGGTGGCCATGCTCTTTGTGGCCTCTCTTGGCTGTCATCCCCTCATTCTTTAAGTCATGGCTCAAGTCCGAACCTCCATGGGACCCGTCCATTCCCGCTTCTAGAAGACTCGCACACACCTGCCGGCCTCTCGTGTGCTGGTCTGGTCACTGCCATGCCCTTTGCTCCGTGATCGATTCTCCCTCCGACAGCATTTTCGCTTGTTCATCATTTCCCTCTTTCTGCAGACGGGTGATAAGCCGCTTGTGGGTTAGGACTTGTTCCTTCTCTGCTGTCACAGCCGGAGGGAGGCCCACGAGGAAGGAGATAGTTTGCATAGATCCAATTCCCTATATAGCATCCGAGCTGCTGGCTTCTCATGAAGTTGGGGGGCCTGGCCCGGGGTGGAGGCAGGTGCTTGGGACTGGTGGGCCCAAGGGGGTCCTCGCTCAGAGCAGCACCTGGATTCACGTATTAGGCCTTGGGCGCTGATGTCGCCTCACCCTAGTCCTAGCCGTGACAGGCACAGGGATTTTATCCACGATGGATCAGATATGTTCGGATGAGCAATGGGGCGAGGAAACCAAGCGAGCATCACTGGAGTGTGAGTGCGTGAGGGTGCGAGAGGGTTACCTGTGCACATCGACGGTTTGGGGGATTCTCAGCCACTGATGGTTTGGGGTGTCCTGCTTCTCCTCGTGGACCTTGGTCCTCCGAATCTCGACGTGCACCAGAATGTCTCATGTGCGTGTCATTCCTGTAGCAAAAAAAGGGAACGGTGAGAAGGTCTGGGTCAGGTCTGAGCGAGGTCTCGATCTCGATGCGTCTGTGCGGGTTTTCGCTCGTGGGCCTGGGCGAACACTCCTGTTGTTTCTCATCAGTCAGCTGATTTTGTGCAAGTTCCCTGCTTGGAGAAGGGAGATGAACAGAATTCACCATTTCGTCGTGAGATGAGATTAAAAAAAAAAAAAAACACCCATGACATCCCAAAACAGAGAGAGAGAGAGAATTTAGGCCGCGTCGAGGCCCACTCCGCGATTTCTTTTTTTTCCCCTTTTTTTGGCCCAAAGAGGTGGAGCCGTCACAAGGGCTCAGCAAGCGCTGGGAGGGAAGAGAGCGCCCAGATTTGGAGCTTCGCACGGCAGAAACATTTGCCTCGAGAGAAACCGAGGCCTTGCACTGAGAAGGTCTACACTTGCTCCGTGCTGTTGGCTCAGCGCTGTGTGCACGGCCCTCGAGTGGGGAGTGGGTCGCTGCTCTCCGAGCTGTTGCCGGGCCTTTGGAATGTGGAGTCGGTGGTTTCATGTAAATAGAGGTCGGAATGGGGGTGGAGGGTCCCCCCCCCCGCCGTGGGCCTTCCCTCCATCCCCCTTCCCACCCCCCCCCAAGCCTGTCTGCCTTAGATAGCGTGTTTATCTAACTTCTGTCCACAGCTTGGTGTCCACGGGTGGGGGGAGGGGAAGGCTCCTCAAACCCAGTCTGAGAAGGTGGTCCCTTTGTCGTCTGATGGGTGAGGTGGGGGTGGGAGGCTGGTGGTTTCCATATTACATCTGGCGGGATGTGAGTCTCCTAGTGAAGCATCCTTCTCTGCGGGCTTAGCACGGGCCCGAGGTCCAGGCCCGTGGGAACCACGCAGGTGCCTCTGCTGAGGTCAGTGTCATGGGCATCACAGCCAACTAGGCACGTCCAGCTTTGAGCTGATCTGGGTCAGTCCGGCACGTGTCACCGGGGTCCCCAGGCCGGTCGTATGATAGAAAAGTCAGGAAAGCATCGGACAGGGCCCCACACCAGACCGGGCTCAGTACCATTTCACCTCTTTCTCCTCCCCCGCTCCCGTGTTGCATCTGAAACGTGCCGGGTGCTGATGTGAGCTTGGGATCATTTCTGGAGGAATTGTTTTCTGGAATCGGCGACGAGAACGGAGGGATTCCAGACACACCCCCCGCTTTCTCCGGGTCTCTCCTGTCCCCCCCACAGACACACTCGGGGTATGCTTCGTGGCCTAGGGGAATGTTAAGTCTATGTTAAGTATGCAGGCATGAGTGGGCAAAGGAAGGATGCGGGGCGGAGAGGACCTGCCGGGACAAAGAAGTAATGTCAACGGGCGGCGAGACATAGCACATCGATCGCATCTTTCCGCGCCTGGTACCTAGCCTTAGTGGGGAAAGGTTGTCATTTGGAATTTGGGGAAGGAGGGGGGCTTTTGAAGCTAGCTGGGTGGTGGTTGTTGTTGTTGTTGTTGTTATTATTATTATTATTATTATTATTATTATTATTATTATTATTATTTCTGCCTGCTAATAGAGTGATTCTAGGGGTTACAGCCCATAAAGCAAAGGTGTTTTGAGTCGGGCCGTTCCGATGAGTGTGGATCATGGTATTTGCTGCTTTCTGAGCAGTCAGTGAGGGGAAGAAGCTACTCCCCCCAGGCCCGAAAGGTAGTGGATAACGGCTCATTTGGATCTTGGCCGAATCCTTTCTTCTGCATCCCGGGAAAACGTCACAATTCCACGTTACGAAGCCATTGGGATTTTTTAAAAAATGTGTTAACATTTTTCGTTTATTAAGTGGAGCCGTGGATTGAAACTCAGTGCGTCTGATCCTTTTTCATCCGATCTCGTGCGGCCCCCAAACCCAAGGTTTTCCAGAATGTGCATTATCGGGAGTGAGAGCAAATGTAGTGACTGGTTGGGAAAGCTTTGGAGCAGCTCAGGCCAGCCAGTGACGATTAATATTTTAAGAAAACGGAGAGAATGAAATGAACATACGTCTCTTCTGGGGTCTTATTTTGTTATTTAAGGGACATTAGCCTCCCCTATTTTTAACCACAACCTGTTAGCCTGCAAGATCGACTTTTAAGGAGACCCCATTTATCGGGTTTCCACCCGAGAGGAGGGTTAGGTGTGGGTCCAGCAATGACTTTCCTGGCGGGGACAGGCAGGCAGTCTCTCCAGGTCGGTCAGTGAGGGACGTGTGGGCCTTCGACGTGGCTTCTAGGTGCTGACTGTGACGAAGCAGGGGCCACGAGTGAGTGGCAGGTGGAGAAGCCGGTTGGGGAGAATGTTCTGGGTTCGTGTAGACCTCATAGTGAAGAGGAGGAGGCTTAGAGGTCATTTAGTCTGACCCCCGACTTGACTTAGCGCAGGGACCCCTTCTCCAGGTCGTCAGCAGGTGTTGTCACAGGTCAGCCCACCTTCCCCGCTGTGTCAGACGAGCCCTGTCGTTTTCCTTGTGTCTAAAGGTACGTGTGCCTCGGGGGTGTTTTCTATCTTGGAGGAGGCCTGGGGTGGTTGAGCCCGGCGGGACGCGATGGCTCTGGAGCGCTTTGTCCTCGTAGGACGGGCTCCGGCTAACACGTGCCCAGAGGGATTTTCCTGTCGCGGCAGGAGGTGGAGACCCCTGGTCTCAGTCCCAGCCAGTCGCAGGGGGCCCTTCAGACCTGCGTAGGTATCCACGGATTTCATTATGCGGGGCACGGTGCCCTCAGAACCGAAGACACGGCTTTGGCCCCGGAATCCGTCCAAGTTCAACTTGGAATGTCAAGGCCACTTTCTAGGAAATGGCGTCGCATGCCCTGCTTGACCCCGCGGAAAAGCCATAGTGGAGTTATAGGGGGGACAAGGACTAGGGGATGTAGCTGATGAGGACACACCCACGGCTCTGAGATCCGAGTGGGCTGGTACCGGGGACATCCCCCTGTCCGCTGTGTCATGAGATCTTGAGATCTCGGCGTGGCGATTCGACCCAGGTCCCCCTCTGCGTCCCGGGGACAGTTAACCTCTTAAAAAGGACAGTTGACAGTCACAACTGATGGGTGCTTTTGAGGATTTGCATTCCGTCTCCATCAAAGCCCCTTTTTTTGGGGGGGAGATGGGGAAACTGAGGCACAGAGACATCATATACGTACGATGTCGTGCAGCTAAGCAGCCAGACCTGCTTTTTGCGATTCCGCCGTATCCTCCCCCGTTTCACCTCATCATTTCCCCAGAGGGTCCCCCGGGTGCCATCCATTGATGGCATACCCAGTCATGACCTGGTGGCCTGGTTGGCCCCAGAGAGGAGTCTAGGGGTTACCACGTCTGAGAATTCTTGATGCCCTGCTTCAGCCGAGGGTCCCTCTCGTCTCCCTATCACCCTCCTTACACCCCCCTGCCCCTTATCATCAGAAGATCCATGACTCTTAAGAGAAGGGACAGGTGACCCCGAGTGACATCAGCAGAGGCACATCACAGACCCTCGTTGGGAAACAACTCGTTTCTGGGTGTGAACGCCTTGCTTTTGTCTCCGCCTCTGTGTCCCCCCCATCACCCCCCGCCCCTGGGGCAGGATTCCTTTTCACGCTGATGGATGCTTTCCCCGTGGAGAACCACCCTTGGATCCCAATCCTTGCTCAGGCACCTTTGTTCGGCTGATTGTTTAACCAGGAGATCGATTGGATTGGATTTTTTTAAAAACCCTCCTTTAATCTCGTAAAAAATAGCTTCACAGAGGTGGAGGCTTGGGCCCTGATGAATGGCCGCTGGTGGCGGAGAGGGAGAGGAGGATGCGGTGTACGGGAAACTGTCGATGCTTCTAGAAGGAAAAAGCACGTAACAGTCGGACGCGGGCGTCAAATACAGTGTCAGGAAACGGTTTCTCGAAATCAGACCTCGGGCGGCCTGTTTTCCTCGGAACGAGGCGCCTGAGAGAGGAGTTGGCCGCGTCACCGCGTGTTTATTTTATTTATTTATTTTCTTGTGTTTATTGGGCGCACCGAACTTGTACCTGCCTGCCCGGAGTCTGTGTCTGCCCCCAGCGCTGGCAAAACAAGCAGCATTTATTTGCTCGACGTTTTTCACCCTGAAACTCAGCTTTCGGGTCTCTCCATCAAGCCAGGCCTGGGTGCAGCACAGCCCAGGGGTCGCAGGTGGTGGGTTGTCACCTGCACTCAGGGGGCCTCTTATTTTGTGGCAGAAAAAGGGACTCTTAGCCCCGCCCCCCCCGGGGTGGGCACTACACTTGGGCTTGAGGACAGAGTTTCCAGGTCTTCTTTCGAGGGAAGGGGCCTTGGGCATCATTGGGGTGTGTGTGGGGGGGTGGCTTCCTCCAGTGGGGTGGCACAGGCCGGGATGCCTGCGGGCTGAGTCACTGCGATCGAGGGGCCGTGGGTGGATGGGGAAACCTCCCGGCACTCTGTCACCCCAAAGGAATGCAGGCCGGGGGTGCTCCTGGGCCGGAAAAGGTCTCCCGGAGGCTCTGCGGCGGATCCGGCCCCCAAAAGCAAAGCCCCCCAGTGAAGGAACACGGGGCAGGGGGTGGCCACCCTGCGTGCTCCTTGAAGGTGACTTTTTAACTCCACACGTATTTTTGTTGGGCACGTTCTCGGATCTCACCCCGGCAGCTATTCAAGATGGGTGTGTTAGTGAAAAGGGATGTTTCTGGGGGAGAAATCCGCCTTTCGTTGTCCCCGTGTGTCACCTGTGCTGCTGTCTGTCTGGGGAAGCCTGGCTGGGTCAGGCCCAGGACTTCAGCCAGGGCGGTCTCCTGTCCCTGCAGGGGCCTGAGCGCCACTGCTTCGCCCCAGAAACCCCACCCGCCGAGGAAGGCAGTGGAGCTTTAGCTGCCGCAAGAAGGGGGATCAGGGGAGAGGGCCTTTTGGTTACGTGAATCCGTACCCCATGAGTTCCCTCTGCTCCCATTGCCCCCACTCGTGACGTTGCTAATGTGACCGAATCACTCTGGATCAACAGCCCCTGGTGGGACACAGTTGATACTTTCTTCCAAGTCTGACTGATGGGCGTGTGGCATGGCAGACCCCACGACGAAAGGCGCTCCCTTTTTTTAAAAAAACAACTCGTCCCAGGGCTGCCTGTGTTTTTCCTACTCTGCGGGGGGCGTTTTTCAAGACAAAAATACATCGTCTTCTCCTAAAATGTTTTCTCGTTTGGAAAGCATCTGCGGATTCCCAAGAGCCACAGCACGAGGGACTGTAAATGTGTCATTTTTCCAGAACCGGGCAGCCCCAGAAGACAGCATGATGGAGAGTGGGGTGTTCTGGGAGGCGGGGAGCGGGGCACCTCATCTAGGGGGGTTCGAGGTTTGAGCTCTGTCACACCCCACGTCGTCCTCGGCTGGAATTTTCTATTGGAATCTTTCAAAAATAAGTCATTTTTCAAAGAGTTAAGGAAGTTTTCATGTTTCTACTCTATTCTCCACTTCCCCACCCCATATCCTAGGATGGGGAAAAGCAACTTTCGGGAAAATAGTTTTTCATCCTACAGTTTTAAACAGTCTGAGAGCCAAGTCGATCGCTGTTGATCCGAGATACACTGGCGAGTGGTGGGATGGAGTAGGTAGGGCAGAGGGAGGCGACTTGGAGGAGGTTATGGAAGGGGTAGAAGGTTCTGGAACTTTCTCTTTGGCTCTCAAAGGATCTCGAGTCGGCCCTGCAGGATTCATGCTATTGGTGAGGCATTGACTGGGAAAAAGCCCCACTCGGACCCTGGATGTCTATTGTGGGAGCAGAAGTGTCCCCAGACCTGGCCTTGCTGATGAAGAAGGGTCACCCCAGGCAGGGCTTTTCCTCCGGCTGCATTTTCCCTGGGGGATTGGTTACTTTTTCCACGTGTCTGGATCAAAACCCCCTTGACCGTCTCTATTTCGTATGTAAATTCATCCAGAGAGCCAGCCCTAGGAGAGAAAGCGAGGACAGAAGCCACGGTCACGGTTACCTGAGTTAAGCAGGGTTTCTCCCCACAGCGTGGTCCCACAGTGAGGCCTGCTGATGAAGCGCTTTCTTCTGAACAAGTAGAGCTGAAAAGGACCGGTGGGATGTGGGATCCCATTCAGAGTCAGGCTTTTCCATTGCGAGGGCCCGACACCCTGGTCTCAGATGACGGCGGATGCCCTGGAGGGATGCGGGTCCCCTATCTGGACTCCTGGATCCCATAAGCTGAGCCGCCATGAGCTCAACAACGCTGAGTGGTCATCTTCTTCACGTTCCTCTTATTGCTGCCTGAGCCAGAAAACCGTCCCGTGGACTTGGAGGTCTGACTTCTGTACCACGGGGCATTTTTATCCATCAGAGGCCAAGTCGCAGACACCCAACCCCCACCCCTGATTCATGATTTAGATGGAGAACGCTCAAGTTTTATTTCAGGTGACTTCCTTTATTTTTTATTTATTTTTATTATTTTTTTTTTATTAAGGTTATAAAAGACCAGAATAACTAGAAATGCAAATTTGCACTTGAACACCCAACGCCGGCCAACATTCTCTCGAAGCCTGTTTACAGTTTGCCCGGCGCTCTCTCACTTGATCCTCCCACCAGCCTTTCGGTGGGTATAATTAACTCGGGTTTATTATAGTCTGGGCGGCTGAAGGCGAAGTCGAGAGTCTTTGCCAAAGGCTTCCCAGCTTTGTAAGTGGTTCAACTTGAACCCGATCCCCCTTCCAGCTCCAGGATGTCTCTCTCGTATCCGGAAACACAAACACAACAAAACCAAATGAGAACGAGGTCGAGATGACCTTCTGTCCTACTTCAGAACTTCCGAGTGTACGTTCCTTTCCAGACGCGTGAGAACGTCGCGGGTGGGAGTGACATGCTCGCTCCCTCCCCTTCTGCTGGAGCCTGTAGCCTTTGGGGACCGGGAGGCGACCTGCGTTTTGGACGGGATGTGAAATGCTGGACTCAAGGCCTGTGCAGAGAGCCCCTAGGACATGGGGGAGCATCTTGTCTGTCCTTGATTGTGTGGGATTCAGGCTCACGTGCTAGGTTATCCTGTGACTCGTCAAAGGCCTAGTCTGGGAGAGAATTGACTTGCTTTCACGTTTGTCACAGCCTTCTCGGCGACTTTTAGGCATAACTATCTATCTATTTTTTTTATTTTTATTTTTTTATTCTCTCCAAATGGTCCTTTGGGCTCTTTTCACAGTCGAAGCCTAAATCTGGACATTTCTCGTGAGCACAATTACAAGCGGATCAGACAGGATGTCTTTAGATACCCCCAATGGCATCTCCTTGAGAAGTTGTCATCGGGCCCTGTCTTGAAAATTTCTCTTTGGAAGCTCCCCACGTGAGGGTCTTGTGAAAGTGGAAAATAGTCTGTGAAGAGTGATACCTTCGCTCAAAGAAAGTAAAATATTCACTCACGACAGGAAACTCAGTCTGACCCTCGTGACCGTGTTTGGTGCTTATCTCAGGTCCCTCTGCTGCGTGTGTGAGTGACAAGGGTGGACAGTTCTCCGAAGAAGTCAGCCCAGGGCATACACACTTGAGCGCATGCTTCGAGAGCATCCTTTGCGACTTGAATTAGTTTCTGGGCCCCAATATTGACTTCAGAACGAAAAAAAAAACAAAACAACAAAACAAAATGTTCTTTGCAGTTTCGGGCGTGCCGTCTTGATGCTTTCAAAGGTCTTAGCATCCCTGCGTCGGCTGCGATCGCGACGTGGCTTCACCCCCATTCACACGCCTCGCGTGTGTGATTAATTACCCGTGGACTCCTGTGGCTTTATTAACACCTTTCCCCAGTTTTTCCCTCAGAGCATGTCGTGGCTGTGGTTAGTGAGATGATAAATGGGACCCCGCGTCAATGGAGGCTAAATAAAACAAAAAAGCCCTGAACAAGTTAAGAATCGGATGCTTTTTAGCAGAAACAAACAATAAATGAGAAACCCAGACAAAGCCATAAAGCAGCCTCGAAGCTTCAGCATCCGTAGCAGGGGCCTTTGCTGGCACATCACACTTTTGAGGTCGCTTCTGTGTGACACTCTTAAGAGATCAATTTCTCTTTTTGGAGGAAAAACCTACAGCAAAGGGAACTGTTTTATTGCAATTAAAATACGCAGCCTGCTGCATCTTTAGGGCCAAGGAGGTGGCTGGGAGTCTTCGGCAGGCAGGATGGAGGAGGATGATAAACACGTCTGTGCTGGGTGGCTTGCATTATTAGGGCTGCGCGTGTAAAAATGTTCTAGAATTCACGCAGTTGAGACAAAGCGGTGGGTTTAGGAAATACGTCTTCCCATTCCTTGGTATTTCCCATGGGCCTGTTGCCCCCACTCGCCGTTATGAGTCTGAATCGGCTCTTTAAAGAGATGGAGTGAAATTTAATTATCCAGGGAGAGCTCACTGGGTTTTCCTTAAGGATATATATAGTCTTTTCTGGCCGGCAATTCTCAGGCGAGTCTATCCACGGTGGAAAAGGAATCCTTCCTGGTTGGAAATCCCAAAAAATGGCATTTAATATTGCTTAGGGCAACCCACCTATTAGCAGAAATTCTCCTGTTGATGATGCATGAAGCTGCCTCCATGGTAGGCCTTTAGATATGAGTTTAAATATGGTTTTTCTGAGCATTTTGGGCAACGGGAAGATCCACACACTCTGAAAAATTCTTAGTTTTTCAGTATGTACCATTTCCCGAAATTTTTCGATGCCGGGTGGGTAGGGGGGTGGAATCCTTCCATCTAGGCTGCCGTTTGCCATCGGTCTTGCTGCCTGATTTGCTCACTGTCTGCTTCAGCGATGGGAGGCTCTGTCTTGCCTGTCACCAGGGACCCAGAGGGTTGTGTCAGAAAACAGCAGACGCTTAGAAAACACCTCCCCGCACTTAGAGGTAATTGTCAAGTCCTTCCCAGGCCACCGAAGGGTATTTCAGGCGTCACATTGGCACGTGATGGAGAGCAGGGGCCTAGTCGAATACCTTCTGGCCAGCGCCGGTCCGTCACTCACTCCATCCCAGTATCGGACTTCTTCCTTCTGGGTAGGGCCGTTCTTTTTCGACTGGAGGGTCTCAGAGGTGTCACATTTCCCCGGAGATACCGTGAAGGGTCATCATTAAGAAATCCAATCAGGCCTTTGTCTAAATCTTTCCTTCCAGGAGTAGGTTTCCAGGCGTATCTCCGTTGTGCTCTTTCTACGTAAGGATTTCTATGTGATTAGTCACAAAACCAGGTACATTGACCCATCTACATGTCTATGTCGTTTGTTCTTGTTCGTATCATACACACATGTGTGTGTGTGTGTCTGTGTGTGCGTGTGTTTTCGAGAAGGACTTCTGGCACGTATGTAAGGGTCGAGATGCCTAGTTGATCGTCGTCTCTCTGAGCGATATTTAGTGAGTGGGGGACAACAGATGAGCCAGTGTGAGGTGGGGGACTTGGTCCCTGTTAAGCAAAGACTAGAAATAGCCAGGTCCTGAAATGGCTCACCCTACATTCATTGGGGGATGGTGGAAAGATTTTTTTAAAGATGAGGTCTTCTTCCCCAGGAGTGTATATCTTGGTTAAAAAAAATAATAATAATAATCAAAATATAAATATATATATTTGTATATAAATATAAAATATAAATAAATATATAAATATAAATATATAAATTAAATATATAAAAATAAATATATAAATATATAAATATAACAATATATAAATTAAATATATAAATATATAAATATAAATATATAAATATATAGATATATAAATATAAATATATAAATTAAATATATAAATTAAATATATAGATATATAAATTAAATTTATAGATATATAAATATAAATATGTAAATTAAATATATAAATATGTAAATTAAATATATAAATATATAAATCAAACATATAAATATATAAATACATAAATTAAATATATAGATATATAAATATATAAATATATAAATTAAACATATAAATATATAAATTAAATATATAAATTAAATATGTAAATTAAATATATAAATATATAAATTAAATATATAAATATATAAATTAAATATAAATATAATATATAAATAAATATATAAATATAAATATATAAATTAAATATAACAATATATAAATTAAATATAAATATAATATATAAATAAATATATAAATATAAATATAAATTAAATATAACAATATATAAATTAAATATATAAATATAATATATAAATAAATATATAAATATAAATATATAAATTAAATATAACAATATATAAATTAAATATAACAATATATAAATTCAATATATAAATTCAATATATAAATTTATAAATTAAATATATAAATTAAATATATAAATATATAAGTTAAATATATAAATAAAATATAAAAATATATAAATTAAATATATAAATATATAAATTAAACATATAAATATATAAATATAAATATATAAATAAATATATGTGTGTGTATTCTATATTTATGTATATAAATATATACATAAATTATGTATATAAATATATACACACTATATTTATGTATATTTACGTATGGAGGAAGATCAGTTTAAAAGCAGTCCCGGCCTGGAGTTTGGACAACATGGAGCCAGATCTGAAAGGGATGAGTTTGTGGGTGAGTGAGGAGTGTAGTCAACCTTGAAAAGGGACCTGGCAGAGCTCGTGCTGCTGAATAGCTCGGTCTGGCTCGAGTGTAAAAAGCTTGAGAGGCCCAGAGGGACCAGTTCCCAGGGGACTCCGCAGGCCAGGAAGCTCTGACACTGTGGCTGGCAGTGTTTGTAAACATTTCCGAAGGGAGTGAAATAATTTTTTTTTCTCTGTGTGTTTCACTCGAGGCTAAAGTGGCTTGATCTGAATCAGTCTCAGCCAGAAATACTTCTGTGCAGATATCATAAGAATTTTCAAAGTTTAAATTTTCACTATCATTTTACTGTTTTTATTTTATTTTTTTTGAAGAGGTACCGATCACTCGGGATGATTTCTAAATACCGTTATTTTCACTCCTTACAGAAATTGGCTCACCTGTGTCATGATCCCTCTCAGAACGAATCCCTTAAGGAAACATGCTAAGTGAATCACGATTTCATCGTAAATAGGTTATTTTTTAGATTTGCTTTTTATTTCTCCCTCCTCCAATGATGACTAGTGCTCTGTGTCTACCTTTGACAATAAATACAAATTAGATGGGTAGAAACACGATGGAGGAACACGGGAATGTGTTAGTATTTGTATAATTTACTATCAATAAGAATTAGAAACCTACACACATGGGAACACGGTTTCCATGACACAGATGCATCACCAAGTCCTTACCGTTCCCATCCGGGCAGCTGGGATTGTCATGTCTTTTGGGGTAGGACAGGTCACTGACTCATTCATCCCTCCTTTCACTGGTTCACTCATGACATAACCATATGGGGTGCTCTCCAGGCATGCACTGGGGCCTACCCACACGGACTGACTTTGGGGAGACACACGAATCACACCAGCCACCAACAAGCAGAACATCGTGTCTGTGGCGAGTGCCACAAAGGCCAGGAGTGGTGCCGGGACACCAGGCCGTGTGGAGGGTTTTGTGTTCACCGGATGAGCAATGGGAAACAATTTGGGGGTAAGCCAAGCAGGCAGGCCGTGGATAGACAGGGCAAAGCGTGAAGCCCCCTTGGACTCAGGGTGGAGGTAAGACGTCGACTGCACAGGTGGGAGGAGGTAAAATTGCCCCGTTGTATGGAGGAGTGGCCGGGCGAGCGGGATGTCAAGGGCGAAGTTCAGGTTCTGGCTGGGATGATGGCCACAGCAGTGCCCGTCTTTGAGCTGGGGGATGCTGGAGGACGATCAGGTGGCAAGGATTGTGAGCATGACCAGGAGTCTGAGGTACCTCTGAGTCAAATGGACGTTTGGACGTGTGGCCTGGTGGCCAGGGACACCTGGGGCAGGTGGCTCGCTCGGGGTGCTGTCTGGGTGGAGGTGGTACATGGAGGTAGGATCCTGGTCCAGCCCCCAGGGAGGGAGGTCTGATGAGAACACCGTGTTTGGGGTGCGGAGCCTGAAGGAGCGTGCCTCAGTTTACATTTCGGTATCATTTTTAAGTTTAAATCTCCTTCTATTACGTAGTGAAACTTAAAAAATACCAGTGCTCTCTCCTGCTTAGGTAGTGGGGGGCTCTGGAACCTCCTGCAGGTCAACCGTAGGTGTTGGCATGGGGTTTTCTACCATAATCCTCATTTTTCTGACACTAGCCACACCAATAGAAGGAAAACTTGTGTATTTTTTTAATTTATAGAAAAGGGTATTTCTAGACAACATGCTTGACTATTGTTTAATTTTCTTTTTTTTATATTTTTGGTCCCCTTATCCTTGGCATCAGTCAAGGCCCAAGGTCTGCTGATCAGATGCGCTCTCCCATTTTTAAAGAATGTTTGTTTGTTTGTTTGTTTGTTTTTGCTTTGAATTTCAGAGTTGCATTCAGAGGGCCAGATGGGTGTGTTTGGTTCGTCATGTCTTTGAACCTGCTTTGGCACGCGAAGGAGCGGTGTTGTCCCCCTATGTGTCCGTATCCTCCCTGCAAACATTTAATTAATCGCTTTTATTCTTGAGCCATCCTTGCTGCACAACTAATGCTTGATTTTGAGCATCTACATGGTTATTTTGGAATTTAAAGCCAGAGCGAGGTGCTGAGAAAGGCTGGGCTGGTTCATTCACACCTCGCAGGGCCTCTGTGCATTGAGGTCAGGTCATGGGGGGGCCCTTTTCGATGCCCCTCTTTTCCTTCAATAAGACCCCAAAACCTGCGTTAGGTAAGTGCTTCTCGTTGGCTCATCCTTCAACAAGCATTTGCTTTTTCTAGAAGATACTATTGCCTTTTTTTTTTTCTCTCCCTATCAGTTTAAAAAATGGAGTTTCGGTAAGGATGGAGTTGTAGGAATAGACCTTACAGGTTCGTCATCACCTCTCTGGATGAAACTCTTCACCCGTCAGATGGGACCTTTCCCACTGGCCCAGACGTGACAGGTTGACATCATTTTGAATGACGAGCAGCGCCTCCTGGGAGCCAGTATCCTAGAATTTGATTTCGGAGTCGATGAGTTTCATTTTTAGATCTCTTTGGAGGGACTGACACTTCAGCTCGTGCTTCTGTCCCCTCCGTGACACACTCCTTAGTCATTGATGCTCTTACACGAGCATCACCGGGAACCACAGACTGTGTCCAAGTTCCTTTTAATTTCCCTATTTTTAAGATTTGGGGTTTTTGTGCTTGCCTTGTTGTAGGCAGCCAACGGGGAATATTGTCTTTTTTTGTGTGTTAGTGCAGAGGTGAACGTTTAAATTGTATCTTAAATATTTGTATTTTCTGTTTGTTCTCGGTGACACGGAGTGATTCGGGTCACTCTGACATTTAATCAAGTCAAACAGCGAGGCTCCTGGAAAACATGCCTCGCAGGTAATCTGAGAGCGACAGACCTGAGAGATTTCATCGGGATCCATTTATTAATTTCTCGGGCACCTCTCGCCCCGTCTGCCTTTAATTTTCCTTTTTCGCCGTTGTCATTAGCAACCGTGGCCTCACTCATTACTTAATAATGAACGGTTACAAATTGTTTGTGTGCTTTTATAATTAGAACGTGATAGCCATCATCTGCTGGGTGAGCTGACACTGGAAATGACATAAAGTCAGCAACAATTATGCCTAACAGGAAAATTAATTATGTCATCCCATCATCCCATATTTGGCCGAAGAGATGAGATTTGGCTGTTACCAGGCTGAGCCAGGCAGGTGACAGCACGGTGGAACACGTGTCCCTTTTCTGGATAGACGGGTTTATCACGATGTTCACCGTATCACCTGGGAGGATCATGTACGGATTTTCGAGTTTTTAAAGAAATATTTGCAGACTGGGTCTTCTGCTTTAAAAACAGAGGAAATCTATTCTGCTTGGGGATTTTTATTCTTTTTTTTTTTTTAGAAAATGCAGAGGTTTGCTGGGTTTCTGTGCAAGGGGAGTCACTTCTTCTCCCTTTTCCTTACCTATGAAGGAATTGAAGCTGAGAGAGTGGATTATTTGCAGACAGCAATGCCATTAGGCCTGTACTTTGGGCTGGTTTAGACTCCAGTGACTTACCTTTCCCTTTTTTGATTTACCTTTCCCTTTGGTCATCCCTCCCACGTAAGGAGCTGCTTTGTCCAGCACAAGAGCAGCTACAAGCCTCAGGTATAGGTAGGGACTGACAGGCCGAGGCCTTAAGGATGCATCAGGTGACACTGAGCACCTTTCCCGCTCTGCAAACCTCACCACTTCCCTGAGGTTTTGCGGGTCATGGGCAAAGGGGCTGGCCCCCCAGACCGGGCTCAGTTTGCCTCTGAGGGCCCCTGGGGTGATCTGGTCCAACTTCTCATCTTCCACGTGCAAAAACTGATAACGCTCAGGTGGTTAGTTAGCAGTGTGTCCAAGGGGAGAGCGGAGAGCCCAGATCAAGTCTTCTGGGCCAAGTATGGTGTTTCTTTCTGTCATGCCTCGTTGTTCTTTTGTTCTGTTTTTAAAATTTGCCTAAAACTACTCATCGAGGGATAAAAGTTTGTCTCTAAGCTAAAGAATTTGGGAAAAAAAAACCCCCAGAAAATTAAAGTCCCTTCTAAGTCCATCATTGAGAGCAGTCTTTGCCGTGATAGAATTGTAGGGTTTTTTGCCTCTATTTTGTGGTGTCATAAGTTATGTTGATCAGATTTCCCAATCATGCACCGTCTTCGTATTCCTGGAATGAACTCCAGTTTGTTCTGGTGTGGTGTTCTTTGGAGACGTCGCTAAATTTGATTTGCCAGTACTTTATTTAATTTTTGCGACCATGGTCTTCAGATGGGTCTGCAGTTTCTTCCTTCTTTGTATGTTATCATATCGTTCTTGTGTTTTACAGATGAGTTCAGGAGAATTTTATCTTTTCCTAGAGTCTGGAAGTATTTACATAATATAGGAAATATCTAGGTTTTAAATATTAAAGAGACGTCCACTGGAAAACCATGAAATCTTCTAAACCCCGAAATCTTTTAAAGCACATCCTTTAGTTTTCCAGAACATCCTACAGTTGTTCTGTTGATCTCTTCTACCTTTTCCTTGGATTTTGATATTTACTACTTGCTAGGAAATCACCTAAAATTTAAATTTATCTCCCAGAGTTATAAGTAATATTATTAATAATATTATTAATATTTTTATATTTATGGTAATACCCCCTTCCTCATTACTAATACATATTTTTGCTTTTTTTTCTTATTTACCCTTATTCTCTTCAAAGAACTAAGTATATTAATTTTATATTTATCTTATTTTTAAATCTAATTCCAGCCTCTGATCTTTATTAACTCACTTTTACTGTCCCTTTTTGTCTTAAATTTGTTAAATTGAATGTCTCGTTGAGTCTTCTTAAAACAGTGGCATCTGTGGCTATGAATTTTCTTCGCGAGTAGCTTTAGCTATATCTACCTTTTGATTTTTGAGAACGAATCCCCTTTTTTGTGATTTTCCAAATGGAGTGTAATTCAAACATGTACTTGCCCTTCGATTCTGAGATTATTTAGAAGCATGTCACCCCATTTCCTTTCGGGCATCCTGATATTTTGTTATCTATGAACGTGGCTAATAGGAGATTTATTCCTATTTACTCGTGTCTAAGTACAGATCAATTTTTGATTGTCCCATGGACATTAAAAAAATTATATCCTCCACAAATCACGAAGCTCTCATTTGCTGTTTTTAGTAAATCAGACTTCTCGATTGTGTTATATTCAGTCCTCAAATCCACATTTGTGTTTTACTGTCAGGTGGACTGGTATGCTCAGTTATCTTTGACAGTTTTTAAACTTTCATATTTCTAAGCGCTTTTGGCTTAATCCAATCAATCACCCTGCCATTTTGTTCAGCGCATAAAGAGGTAGAATTCTTATTTCTGCCTCAGATTACAGATTTTTCATCATGGAATATTCCTCTTTTCCAATTTTACACGTACAGTCTTGAGTGCTTTTATTTTTACTTTTTTTCAATTTTACTTTATTTTTATTTGAGTTTGCTTGCGGATACCTTTGTTTAACTCTTCCTTTTTAAATGTTCTTTGTCATTTTGTTTTGGGTCAAGTCCATGGCTTTTTGTTGTTGTTTTTCAGAGCCGGACTTTTTGGATCCACTTTTGTCTTTCAATAAGGAAATTCCACCTTCTCTATCTTTATTGTCGTGATGGATAAACTCCTCTTGGCTGCTTTGTGACTGATGCTTATTTTACTTGGTTTGGTTTTTCTCGCGTCCCATGTTCATTTAACAATTCCTTTGTTCATCTGAAAGTTGGGTTGTATCCGTCCTGACTTTCTCTCCAGCATTAAATCACCGACTCACCCGCCCGAGATGTCCACCTGCCCATCTTCTGTCATCCCCATAACTGTCTCCTGGCTCCATCCACCAAGCCTCTTGCCCTCTGACTTGTGAATTCCATGTTCTTGTTCTTTGCTCTTGACTGCCTCCCCGTCTCCGTAATCATCCAAAACACTACTCTGATGCTTTAGAGCATTAAATATTTTCCGTTAATTTTATCTTTTTATCTTTTTAGTATGTTTTTAAGTATACATGACCGTTTTGCCGACTCTAGGCGCAATGCCATGCAGCATCTCTTTAGAATTTCCTTCTCTGGTTTAACTGAGGCTTTGCACTTTTCTGTGATGATTTAAAAAATATATGTATTTTTTTAATTTAGAAAGGTTTTATAGTCCGGTGTGCCTTTCCCTGTGTGTTCTTATTGCTTCCCCATTAAAATGTTTCCTCTGTCTGGTTGAGTTTTATTTTAGTCCATGCCACTAGCATTTCAGCTTGGCCACCGTCCCTCAGGCTCCCGTGTCCCTTTGCCTGCGTATTGCTGCCCTCAGCAGCCGTGCGGGTCACGAGTTGGTGTCACTCAAGCAGTGGCAAACCAGCAGGTGGTAGAGGATAGAGTGAAGAAACAGATAGCTGCTAAGTTGCTCTGTCTCCAGGCCTTCCTATCCCCAAGGCTTGGGGACAATGCCACCGTCCGCTACAACTCCCTTCTCTAGGGTTTCAGCTCCATCCAAAGGCTTCCTCCCTTCACGTGGACCCTTAGCTACACTGACCATGGAGAATCATGTCTGCTTTCTCCCCCTAGAGATGTCACCTCCACCCCCCGAGGGCCTAAGATGTCACTAGGCCCCAGGCACTGCCTGTAAGCTTTTTTGATTGCCGCCCTTGGTACTTCAGAGTGGGGACAGGCAGGGAGGCAGGACTGAGTATTTTTACTGAAGCCACCACCGTCCCCGTAAAGAACGTCTTAGAGTAGATTGTGATTTGCTACATCGTGGGATGGAAGTAATAAGAAGACAGGCAGTACCTCTGAGTGATGACGCATCCATGGGGCAGGTGTTCCCTCAAATTAAGAGTAGGAAATCAGGATATTTATTATAAATAAAAAACCACGTGGTCTGTTTCTCTTACAGAAAAGACTCTATTTCTTACCCTTACCCCCAGCACCCAGTCCAGAGGATAAATAATAACATCCCATCAAAGGTGTAATCTTTGTTAATCACATCAGTTCTACGCCTGTAGGTGTGTCCACACAGACTCACACACACACACACACACGGAGAGACGGGGATGGTGGCGTTTGCCTCTCTCCTCAGCTGGAAAACTTGAAGCAAAACGTCTAACCATCTTGGCCCACATTGACGCGCCGGCCTCTCACTGCAGGTGTGTGTGGCTCACTTTCGCAGGCTATTTATATCAAGTGCCACCGAGATGCCCCAGAAAGGGCGGCAGCATTAGGTCAAGACCATGTATGCGCATTCTCCGTTTTCACCTCTTTAGTCTTGTCTTTGGGGGTTTGGCAGCGCGCTTTCCCATTTTGCAGGATGTGAGGATGCTCGGCCCCAAGGACCTCCATGGTTTGGTCCAACATGGAAACACCTATTTTTTGTTTTTTGTTTTTATTTTTATTTTTTATTTTGTTGCATCGGAGGAGGAGAAAGGCCCCCACTGCAGGGCCTGTTGGATGAACCCACAGATTATTGCAGCGAGGTGCTATAGAAATAGCTTCGTGTCCTTGCAAAATCGCCAACTCAAGTAAGAACCTGGAAATCGTTGCTAAGTGTGTACGCCGGGAGATTTCTTAACCACTTGCAGGCTGCATTTAAAAATTAAAAAATAAAGACTTAAAGAAATGTTCAAGTTGTGTAGGGACCTGGGGGCAAATATGTCAGATACCGTTCTGACTTGCAGGGGTTTCATTCTTTGGATGGTTTCGCCCCCCGACCCACAGCCTTGCTCCTTACCAGTGTGACCACCACCTTCGCTGCCACTCTGGCTTGGTGATTGCACAAGAACATCATTATTTTTCTCGTTTTTCTTTTTTTTTAATGTTTATTTATTTATTTTTTCTTTATCTTAGCGTTAAGGTCCGTTTACAAAGTGATAAATAGAGTCGTTAGTGCAGTGATGGCCTGCTGCCTGAGTCATCTTGAGCACTGAACGCAGAAACCCTTTGAATAGCCCCATCATAGTCTCTCCGAGTGTTACGGATTTTCATCATGAAACCTCGGAAACAAGTGCTATTCATTTACCGTGAGGTTTGAACTCTTTGACCACTTTTGGGGGGTCCTTGTGTGTCTCCGGCTGAGCTGAGTGCCTGTCCCCAGGGACTGAGATGGACATGCACGGGGCGTCTGCTGGGGTCGCCTTGGGCAGGCAGGAGAAGGAGGCCGGCCTGTCACTGCAGGGTGATGTGGGAGGTTTGAGGATAACTTCCTTTTTTTGAGCAAAATGGAGATTCTGTCTCGGAAACTCCAAATCATCGCCTGGTGTGGAGAGTGTTATGTGAGGAGTTATATTTCTTCTGTTTTCCCAAACAAACAAACACCAGAGTGTGGAAGAGGGGCGGAAACTGCTGCTCAACTCTTTTCTGGACCCGTGTCGTGGACTTTTTGAGGTCTAATTTATTAAACCGTTTAAAAACTACACAGTCTGAACAACCTCACCTGCCAAATGTAAAATAAACTAGCACAGACCTAGCTCGCTTGGGACCGTCGGGGCCTACACACCTGAGGCCAGTGCATGGGTGACCAGCCGGCTCTGTGGTGGGGTTTCCGCAGCCCTGAGTTCCAGAAGCTTCTCCCATGGGAAAGTCTGCAGGGTGCAGTGGGGCACTTGGATCTGTTATTGTTTGTCACTGGCTTCGGGGGCTTGAGGTCTCACAAATTGTCACCCCCCAGCGGTCAACGCCGTCTGTCACTCCATAGCTTTCCAGCTCTTGCTGGATCCCAAATAAGTCTGGATCCCATATAACCCAGAGCCAACCTGGGAAAGAGGAAAGAGTGACAAAGTCAGGGGGGAGGAGGGGAGAGGAGGTGGAAGGGGTGACCTCCAGAGCAAGCAGGATGTGGTTTCATCTACCAGTTCCCAGGGAGGGACCCAGCCAAGGGGCAGGCCCTCGCCGTCCGACTTCAGAGCCTGTCCGAGATGGGCTACCCGGGTAGGCTGGCCAGAGCCAGGGGTGTAGACACTGGATGCTCATCCTAGGCTAGGAGACCCCACGTGATGGCCCACAGCTCTGCGGGAGCTTGGTCTCTCTTGCTGAGGGTTGAGGTGGACCCTCTAATGGCATTCCCATCTGGTAGCCTCGTGGGCTCACCCTTGACCTTGAGACATTGCCCCTGCAAGTAAAGCCTTCCCTTCGGTGGGTTTCTCCCAATCCTTTCCTTCTCAGGCCCCCAACTCCTCCGTGATGAGTAGCCACTGATGCGTTTTTCAACATTTACCGGCCCCCGACCGACCCCACGCCAGGCCATTTTCCTTCGTTTTGACATTTTCTGTGGTTCATCTTACCTAATCTAGCTAGCAATTATTTTTTTCCTTTTTTTCTTTTCATCCCAAGTCCGTTTTTCTCAATGCGCTTCGATCCTCCCCCATTCCGCTGGGTTAATCTGGGGTGTCACAATTCAGGATGCGAATTGCGGGTCACCAGCGACCTTTGACAGCGGCCGTGCATCCTGAGGGCTTCTTCGGTGTGCTTGTGGGTGTGTTTTCAGCAACAGTCGACATTGCACAACTGAATGTGGCTGGGACTCCGGTGTTGTTTTCTAGAATGAAGCATCACCGTGTCCGTGGTTGGCCTGGTGTAAAGCAGGTGGCCGTCCCTGGACCCCCTCTTACCTTTCCCTGGTTTGCGGGGCATTGGGATGGACGTGAGGCTTCCTTTAGAAGCATCTGGATCTCCATCTCATGCAACTTATAACCTTAAATTCTGGGATAGACTCGCTCGTTGAAACGGGTCAATGTTTTTAACCCCCCACCCCGTCCGGTGGGACCCCATTAATGTGAGTGACTTTCCGTGAAAGTATCTTGTTTCTGAAATAGTCTTCCTTCCCCCGAGTGCTTAGGAGCAGGCCTTTTTCCTGGTGCATGTGCCAGGTCGGCAGGGCAGGTGCCTGTTTCAGCTTTTTATTTTCTAGAAAAATAATCGTTGGTGGGAACACTGGGCCTGGCATCTGATTCGTCCTTGGGGCTGCTGTACCAGCGATAACTAAACTCTCCGTTTGCATCGTTAGGACACTGACTCTTCTGCCTCCAGCCCACACGACAGGGTCCGCTTTTTGTCGTTTTTAATTAACACGAGGCTTTTGTGTCTCACCTGGAATGTCACTGTCCTCCTTATCGATTAGAAGAGTGTTCTAATTTATAATGCGATGAAGGACTATTTATAAACAAACTGTTTTTCTTTTTCTTTTCCTTATTATTTTTTTTTTTACACCACCTTTCTCACAAAACAAGGGGAATAAAGGACCTTTTCGGAAGTAAAAATAAATAACTTAAAAAATAAATAAATAAAAAGTAAAAATAAATTAAAAGTAAAAATAAATAACTTAAAAAATAAAGAAAAAGTAAAAATAAAGAAAAAGTGAAAATAAAGAAAAAGTAAAAATAAATAAAAAGTAAAAATAAAGAAAAAGTAAAAATAAATAAAAAGTGAAAATAAAGAAAAAGTGAAAATAAATAAAAAGTGAAAATAAATAAAAAGTAAAACTAAATAACTTAAAAAATAAAGAAAAAGTAAAAATAAAGAAAAAGTAAAAATAAATAAAAAGTAAAATAAATAAAAAGTAAAAATAAATAAAAAGTAAAAATAAAGAAAAAGTAAAAATAAAGAAAAAGTAAAAATAAATAGATAAATAAATAGATAGATAAATGAATGATGGTCTTTCCTTCTGCCCTCCACGACTCCACAGCTGTGTGGAGGTGCCATGGATTTTCAGAGACTGAAGATTGCCTTTCTGTGGGAAGATTCACCTTTAAAATATTTTTTATTCTTATTTTTATGGAGAGGAGAGTCCCACAATGTCAAATTCAAAGTGGGCGTTTAGGACATTTGCCCTGTTGTACAACCACACCGTCTCTAAGTATCTAGTTCCAGAACGTTCCATCACTCCAGAAGGGGTGTCCTGAGTCCGTCCCTTTGTCAATTCAAGTGACTGTGAACATGTCCACGGGAGGTCACTCGTTCCGTCCGTAGAGAAACTCCAGCACGTCTAGCCAGCCACATGGTCACGAGGCGGCCTGACATCAGCTGGGCTCCCACCCCCACCCTCGGGTGCCCCCCGAGCCATTGGAAACCCAGCTAAGCACTTCACATGCGTCACTGAAGCCATTCACGGCCCCATTTCTGTGTGTTTCGTGTCCTCTGGCTCATCCACTGATCATTTCCCCACGCAAGTGTTCAGTTCTTCATGTTTCCCTTAGTAAGTGTCCCGGGGATGAGCGATCTCAGTGTGAGCATCTTTACTCGTTCAGATGAAGTGTCTTTTGCCGGGCATGATGGGTTCTTCTGTTCCAGCTTCCTTTTCCAGGTGGATTCTAGCTCGTTCCAGGCGGTGGTGGCTCTGGCGGGGGGTAATATTCCTGCCAGGGCCGCTATGAAGTCCCCAGGGGGGGTGCCCTGATAGGTGAGGCTTCATTCACTCTAATCTCCTGGGTGGGGGTGGTTGATATTCTTTTTTACCTCTTCATGACATTTCCAAAGATCGAGACCAAAAGCGAGGTTCGTTTTCCCCTCTAAAAGATATTTTAGGTGTAATAAAAAAATCGTTATTTTGAATAACCCAGTTAATACTATTGCTTGTCCACATTCTGCAATTTGCCAGTGCGACAGCTTTGCGGGTCTGTTCTTACCTTCCTGTGTGTTTACAAATGATGGAATCGAAGAGATTTCACATAGATGGTTCTTCGTGCAAAGCAGATTTATAAAAAAGAAAAAAAAAAAAAGGATAGTGGGCACGAACAGAACTATCCACTTGACCTCCCCTTGTTTCGTCTGGGTGGCCACCACCCCTCGCTGGAATCGCAAGTTGAGGGGACAGGTTTGGGCACGGATGTGTGACCTGAGGGTCTTTGGATTGACAGGTCAAGGGGACAGGTTCAGGGTGCGGGGGATCCATCACTCTGTCCTCAGAATTGTGTCACAGGTCATCGACATGCATTTATTTCTATGCACGAAGGTCCCCAACAGTCCTCAGATTCGCAAAGAGGTTCCTGACCCCGACACTTGGAGAGATCGCCAGTCACCCAGAAGGTTCCAGTTGTGTCTCATCCGTCCCTCTGCCAGTGTATCTGGGTGTTTTAAGTTAGAAAAGTTGATCAGCAAGTTAAGGCGAAGGCAGGTGGCCTGGGCCAGGACACACCCCCAGAGGGCAGCTCCGCCGTGAGGCCCACAGGCCCAAGCGTCTGGAAGGAACACACCTCAGGTCAGGGCTCGGCTTTCCCGCCGCAGGTGTCCCTCTGAGCAAGGGGACAGCTCACGCAAGACCGAAGGCCTTGGTTTCAGAGCGAACTGGCTGCACCACAGGGAAGGGGAGAACATGGAAGGGCCGCCTTGAGTTCGCTGGCACTGTTGGCGCGTTTGTTTAGTCAGTGGCACTTGTCACCAAGCCCGGGGTGGCCTTTGCTTACCAGCAGCCTGCTTATCAGGTTTCTGATGTTCTAGCTGCCTCTCCCTCCCTCCCTCCCTCCCTCCCTTCTCCTTTCCTCCTTCCCCCACCCTGCTGACAGGTTTTTCCTTTTTTTTTTAAATTGGGCAGGAATACTTATTTTTTTTTTGAATATGACTGATATTTTTACTGTTTTTTTAAAATATGGCTGAGATTTTTACTTTTTTTTTTTTTAATGCGTCCTCATGGGTGGATGCTTGGTTCTCTTCTATGGCGCTGATACTGACTGGGCTGTTGCGAAGAGAAACGATCCTAAAGACTTAGAATAAAGAAGGATTTCAAAAGGGTCCCTTTTTGGTGGCCGAGGGGAGGGGGGACGTGGAACAGCAGAAGCAGGTGTGTTATTTTGTCAAGGCCCACCACGAGCGAGGCCCCTTCTGCAGCCCTGTGGGGCACAGGACTGGCTTGCCTTTGTGGGGTGGTGGTGGTGAAGCCCAGGGGTCAGGCCTTCTTTGTCCCCTGAGGGTGGAGCCATTGGTGCTCCTCGATTCACATGTCCCTTTAGCATTTAAATAGTCGGGACATGGATTTCGGTCCTAACCTCAGATGTAGAGAAGTTGGCTTTGCATTTCCATGAAGGGAAAAAGCTGCTCATGATCCTTCCCCCAGGCCAGAGGGCCAAGTCCAGGTAGAAGAGTTCAGACACTGTTTCCCATGGGGAACAGTGATCATTTATTGATCATTTATTGATCATTTATTGATCATCTTCCCCGCTGGCTGCAGTGGCCGGCTTCTTCCCTGCATCGTGTTGCTGCTGTGGCTATGCCAGGCGGGTAACTCACGTGTCAGGGGACATGGTCAGCACCCTCCTCCCCCCACCACCCGCACCCAGAGTCCCATCCAGAGATCGCTGGGGCCTGTGCAAGCCTTGAGGCTCTGAGTGACTGTCATTTTGGGCCACTGTTAACTTGGAAGTTCAGATTTACAAAAAATACACATAATTAGGGAAAGTGAAGGCTCCCGTGAACCCTAATGGGCTCCATGAATCCATCCTCTGAGCGGGAGGGGATTTATATGCTGGATAACTTAGGATCCCAATAAAAATTTCTTAAGAAATGTGCAAAGATTGGGCCCAGAGGCGATCATGGAGTTTCGTTTAAGCTGTGTGGGTCCTTGGGGGCAGGACACAGGCCAGCAACCGTTTCCTTTTGCTAATAGGACCCACGTTTTCCCTGGCCACCACCCTCTCTGCACCGTGCAGCATCCACAGAATTTGGAGGAGACGAACCCCATGAATTGCTTAGAGCAAATCAGGGAATATCTGGGGTGATTTGTCAGGCCCTTGGGAGCCCTCCGTGTGGGGTGATCCCAGAGGCTTGTCTCGGGCCAGACTTTGGGGGTACGTCCTCCCTCATGTCACACACACCCCTTGTTTGCTGCCCCGTCAGTCACAAACCAGCTGAAGAAGACCCAACCTTGTTTGCTCGTTGTCATCAGGCGTTCATGAACACAGCCACGTCCTCAGATTTACTTTTTTTTTTTTAAATTTTTTAAATTTTTTTTTGGTAAAAATCTACTTCCTTAGCAGATTTCAGTTCCATGCTGCAGGACAGTCACCATATCAGAACTTATTCCTCTTTCCACCGAATGTTGGTAACCCTCCCACCAGCCTCTCCCTATTTCCTCACCCCACCAGCATCTCTCGAGCACCAACCTACTACTGTCTGCTTCCGAGTTTGACATTTTTTAAAATCTTAGCTTCCACATAGACGTGCTTTAAGCTTCGTCTGGCTTAGGCTACATAACACGACGGTCTCTGGGGTCCTCCACGTCGTCGCGCATCGCAGGGTGCCCAGCTTTTTAACGGCTGCATACTATTCCACCGCGTACCCCGCACAGCACGTTTTCCTTCTCCGCGCATCCCCACGTGGACGCTCAGGTCGTTTCTGTGCCTCGTCTGGTGTGAATGTCGCTGCTGGGAACACATCTCCTCAAGAGAATGGTTTATGTCCTCTGGGTGCCTAGCCAAAGGGGGTTAGGAACCCCCCAGACTGTTTTTCACGGGGGCTGCTCCACCTTACGTCCCGTCCGACCCTACCTAGGCTTCCCTTTCACCCGCATCCTCGCCTACACTTCCTTCTCCTCTTTTCTGTAAAAGCCATTGTGACCCGTGTCCGGTGCTATGTCACCGTAGTTCTCAGCTGCATCTCTCTGATGGCCAGTGACATTGAGGACATTCAGGTTTCGGCTCCCACGTGCGTAATAAGGGCAAATTTCGGGACCACTTCCCTAGACACTGGCCTTAGCCCGGGACAGGGGTGAGTGCCGCCACCACAGTCAGGCCACTCGTAGACTGTCCCGAGGCCCCAGTTGTGGGGGAAGCCCTCAGGGAGGGGTCTTCTGGCCCCTCTGGGGCTGTGATGGAGCCAGCAACTGAGCCCCAGCTAGGCCAGCCCAGGGTGGCAGGGCAAGGACTGTCATCAGCGTCATTCTCTGGGACCAGGACCCCTGGGGGTGGGGGTGGGGTTGTTCAAACTCCCCCAGCTGGGCCCGACCCCGCTGTTTTCTGCCTCAGCTGTCTCCTCTCAGGTCCTCCAGTGGTAACTCTGCCTCTGTCGCCCTCCTGGTCACTTTGAGCGCCGCCGGCCCGGCCAACAAATCTGGACAAACGGGGGAGGTGGCCCGAGGGAGGAGGGGGTTTCTGGGGGTCGGTTGGGGATTGTTCGCTTCGACAGGCCGGTCAGCTTTCGCCAAGTCCGCAGTGTTTGTTGTTTTTTGTTTTGTTTTTTCCCCCCTGGCTTGGATCATCCATGGACTTTCTAAGTCGCATGTCATTGCAAATCCTTTAAGCAGCTTTCGGCTGACTTTGTTTTTTCCCCTTTTGTGGTGATTCTGCTTCAGTGGAAGTGAGGGCGGGCGGGGCCAGTGGTTCTATTTCCTTTTCGTGTTTTTTTTTTTTTTTTTAAGTTAATTACTTATTAGCCGAGCTGCCTGGCAAGGAGCTGATTTCCTAAGCGTTACTTTGAAGAGATTCTCCTGCCACTGTCCACCCCTCAAGCCCCAGGTCGAGTCTCAGGGGCTCTGAATAGCTGAGGTGTATGTGGAGGTCACCCGGTCACCCCAGCATCCCTGCTCGTCCATCCTCATCTCTGCTGACTCACTCACCTGAGGCCACATCGGTGAGCCGGGACGTGGTCCGTCTTGTCCCAAGCGTGTTCCCAAAGCAGATCTTTGCTCTGTGCCTGGAGGTTAGTCCACAGATAAGAGTGAAAGGGACCCAGGGGGGCTGGCGGCTGGACTCGGGCTCTTGTCGTCTCAGGTATGTGTCGAGCCTGCCTTGTTGTCAGCGCTGGACACACCGGTGCAAAGGAAAATTCCTGACCGAAAGGGCTTTTGGGATTGACAAGTTCTTGCTGTTTTTGTGACCTTGTGCGGGCTCTGGTTTCACAGAAGCCTTTGTCCCCCGGTCCTTGTTGTCGCCGTCGGCCTTGCCCTGCAATCACGGGGCGCCGTGGCGGGGGGGAGCGTGAGAGGGGGCTGTCATCTGGTTCCCGGGGTGTGCTCAGAGACCGTGTCAGCTCACGTGTGTCACCACCACCACGGCTGCAGGGGGGCCGGGCCGGGGGGGGGGTGTCCCGAAGCATGCTCAATTCCTGATCACGGCCTGCGCTTGAATCTCGCGCTTGACCCCGGTGGAGTCAGTCATTCCTTCGAGTCGCTCACCGTGCTGGGTCGTAAATGGGCCACCACCGTCTCAGAGTTCATGTGACGCTGGGACTTGGTCGAGTGGGGGCGCGTGCCTTCCAGTGTTGAACTTGGGGGGGGGGGCTGTCATCTCTAACCTTTCGCAGCGGGAAGCACTTACCTGGACTCGGTCCCAGGGTTTGGGGGCTGGGGGAGGGGCAGAAGAGGCCCTTGTTAAATACGGTGTTGGTCAAGGACACAGTCCGTGGCCTGCGACAGGGGTCTTTAGTGACCTCTTCAAGGAAGGAGCAGTGGCCGAGGGAGGAGGACCTCAAGGTGCCAGGGGGCACAAGGGCGTTCAGAGCCTCCGGTCCTCAGGCTCCTTGATGATAGGGAGGGCGACTTCCAGGAGGGCCCAGTGGGGAATGGGGATTGTCCCCGGCTAGGTGGCCATAGGGACCCGACTTGCCTAGAATTCCCTTTCGGGTGTGTCCTGCACCGAGTCACCCCCCCCACTCCCCCACCCAGTGGCCTGGTGGTGGCCTTGCGATGGGAGCCACCTGTCGGATCTCTGCTGGTGCGGTGACCTTTTCTGTGTCCTTTCCGGTGACCAATCGCTGTAGCATCTCTGCAAGGCATCCCGTAGGTCCTTCTCTGTCTTTTTTAAACAACAGAAAAACCCCCCTCCAGCCCCAAACCAGCTGTCCTTCTGCCGTCGCTCAGACAGCAAACCACGAGGAGCAGGAGAGTTTGGGTAAATGCTCCGGGGAGGCATCCTCCGGCTTAAGGAAAAGGAAACATCAGGTATCCTTCTCCCACGCGAGCATCCCTGTCGGGCCATCCGGCACGCGAGCACTGGTGCCGTGCAGCGTCCGGTCCGCCCGCTTGGGGCAAGAACATTGTCCTCAAGGTCAAGTGTACTTTGGCTGTGCTGCAGGGCTCGGGAAATCCCCAGGGGAGCCAGTTTTCTGTTGGTTACGTAACCCGGCACGAGCGAGCGCCTGGGTCGCGGCGCCTCACGTGCAAGGATGAACACCATCGCGTCTGAAATTTAGCTTTTCACAATTTCGACTGTTTTGGAAAAAAAAAAAAATTGCTTCTCTTATCGCATTTCTTTCAGAAACGGATATAGGGCACCGCCGTGGCATCCTAAGCCTTTTCCAGAATCTTAATTTTTTTTATCTTCAGTGTCATCAGGTGACACTAAATGCGGCTGGGCCTGCATCACAGGTGTCAACACGGAGTCACGTGACCGTGGAAAGCCCAGCGGGCGTGCAAAGTGGGGCAGTCGAGACTGCAGCCAGTGGGAGTTTCTGTATATAATGACGACAGGCCCTCGCATTTACCGCATGTCTACGTGGCAGACACTCTTCTAAGTGCCCCGCGATGTGTTCTCTGATTTAATAATTCCAGATAGTGCCATTCAAACGGTCAAGAAGACCGTAAGGTGACTATGTCGGTCGCTTGCTCGATGGAAGTCCTTTTAGGTGCCTTTTTGAAGGGTTTTCTCATTTCCTATTTATAGGTGACATTAGCGGGCTAATCATCCTTCGCTACGTATCCAGCCCGGCTAGCCTCTGAAGGGTCCCCTGAAGGGACCCCATTAGATGGATCACTTAATGGAATTGCTTAATAATATCCGAGATTAACAATCCTGCATTTCTTTTCTAATTACATAATCCAGAGAATAAGGAATAACTCTACTAGGAAATGTGCAGGGGCGTATTTCTGGAAAGTCTTGGCATCATCTTACTGAGCCATATAGAAAATGAGATTTTCATGAAACGAAACATCGTGCCTCCCAGGTGAGACGCTAGACGGTCACCTGCCAATGTCACGCCTCCCCAAATTGATCGATTATTGAAAAAATAATTTTGTTGCGTCTGCGGTTGGTTTGGAGCTTGATCAGGTGACTCGCAAGTTTGTCTCGAAGCCTCAATAGGTGAGACGAATTTAAAAATTTTTCAGGAAAAAAAATAAAGGAGGGAAGGGATCGTGGGTGAGGTGTAGAGTGGACTCGTCTGATCGTTGTTCTAGAATTAAATGCTCTCGCAGAATCACTGCCGTGGGAAGTCAGATCGTCTTAAATCCTTTAAGGAAAATGAGCATAATTGGTGAAGACTCTCCTTACCACCTGTGGAACCCGATTTCTCACGTTTTCAACTTAGGTTTATTGAACTGAACTTGGGGCTGTAGTTTTACTGTTCCTCATGCTCTTTTGAGTGGAAATGGTGCATTATTATAATTAAATAAGTAAATTAATAATAAAACAGATCGTAGGGCAAACGTGGGGACCCCTTGGAACTTTATAAATCTTGCGGGTTTTGTAACTCCTATTTGCACATGCAGGTCACACGTGGGGAAGAGCTCTGAGCTCTCGTGGGGCCAGGCGCTAAGGCCCTAGTGCGTGTTGAGTCCTTGTCCTGTCTTGGACAATAAAACTTGGGGACATTGCAAAAATGAGGGACTCAAGTCCAGCGTTTCTCAAACCCTGAGCATCTTCTCACGCCCTGGCCCAGTGCAAGGCCGATGACCATATTCCCTTCCCGCGTATGTTTTAAACAATTTTTCTTAAACCCATGGGAGTAAGTAACTTTCCCGTTACCACGTAAAATTCCTTAAAAGACGGTGAGTCCCTAGTCTAGTTACTTTTTAAGAAGAAACATCTCAGTGGTAGATTTGTATAAAAACCCGAATCTGTGCGTTTTAGGATGATAGGAAAGGAAGTAACTTTTTTCTTTTCGTTTACTTTTTTTTTTTTACCCCAAAACACATCTTATTTTAATCACAAAATTGGTTGATAGAAATCTAAATTTGTGTGTTTAGATTTTTTGTTTGTTTGTTTTGAGACTATATTTCAAATGTCTGTAGCCTAAAGCCATTTCTCTTTCCCCCAACCGAGTTCTTCTTCTCCTTCTCAAGTCTTCATCACAGATAACTTTGCAAATACCCTCTCACTTATTTACATCGTCCACGCACGTATTCTAATATATTCTTTTAAAGACTGGCATTGGATCGTTCTTTTGCATCATTTGGTACCTTTTCCACGTAATAATTGACTTGGATGATCACTTGCTGTCAGTTCATGTGGCTCTTCCTCATTCTTTTTTAACCTTTGAGTCCTGATGCGAGAACGATGGACGACCCTTTCTTCCATCACCCCAAACTAGGCATTTTGGTGGTTTCCGGTGTTTTAGAAATCACACATCACCCTGCAGTAAACATGCCTCGGATATGCATTCTTTTAGTTGAAAATAGTTTTGTTCCTTCCGAGAGTTGCTCAATCATTGGCTTGGGAACGCTTCCGTGCTAATGCCTGGGAGAGCTCACTTTCGAGTCCTCCTTTGAGCTCGTTGTTTTCCTTGTATATAATCCTCAACCATTCGAACCGAAACTCAGTCCCAGTAAAGATGAGATTTCCAAATAGAGCCTTAAAAGTCGCCCCCCTCACCACCCCCTTTGGAGCTGTGACTTCCTGATGAAGTGACAACGCACGGGCGGGCGGAGGATGTTGTGCATCTGGACGGTCTGTCTGCATGTGATTTGCAAGAAGCCGCCTGTGTGCGGAGGCTGCTGGGGGGCTGACAAGCTCACTTCGTCGTGGAAAGGCTCTTTCTGGCCATTCCATTTTTATTTTTTTATTTTAAATTTTGAGATAATCCTGTATTGAGATGAGATTAAGGGAAGTGGCGATGCAGAGAGATCCCACGTGGCAGTTTCCACCGACAGTCATGCTTCGTGCAACCTCATCGCGCGTATCAGAACCTGGATATCGACAGGGATACGGTCCAGGGACACGATCATCACCACGCGGAGGTGACACAGCGACACCTGCTTCCCCTCTACCTCGACGCCCCCCTTCACCCCTACTTACGACTGATCTGCCCTCCACCTCTCAACGGCCAAACTGATTTCCAGACCCACCAGCGAACTGTGGACGAGCCAGCTCCTCGGTCCCCTCCCCCCGGCCCCTGGGGCTGTCCCTGTGCTTGTTTCCTCTGCTCTGGGAGACGTGGAGGAATAGCTCCTTGTGGGTTTTCATTTGCATGTCCCCGAGGGCTGATGCTGTTGATCACCTTCTCCTGTGTTTCTCTGCTGTCTGGACATCCTTTTGGGGGAAGCATCTCTTCGGGTCTTGTACTGGTTTTCTAATGGGATCGTTTGTTTTTTATTTACTGTTGACTTTTCAGAGTTCTGTATCCCGGAGATATATTTATATTTATATATTTATATTTATATATATTTATATATTTATATTTATATATATTTATATATTTATATAAATATATTTATATATTTATATTTAAATATATTTAAATATTTATATATATATCCAGTTTGTAGCTTGCTTTTTCATCTCCTTAAATAGGATTTAAAAAATTTTTTTTTTTAATTTTTAATTTTTTTTTTTTTTGGCCAAGTAAAGCTTTTCAATTCGTTAAAGTCTAATTTATCTTTTCTTTTTTTTTTTTTTCCCTTTTATAGTTTGTGCTTTGGTTGTCCAGTCTAACCCCCAAGATGATCCATTTTGATAACTTTTGTATGAGATGTGAGGAGCAGGCCGAGGGCTATTTCGTTGGTCGGTTTTGTTTCGGTTTTGCCTCGGGATGTCTGATTACTCCGAGGTTATTTGTGGAACAAGCTCTCATCCCTCCCTCGAATTGCTTTTGCACCTTGGTGAGAAATCGGTCATGTGTATTTGCTGCGTCTATTTCTGGGTTCTCTCTTCAGTTCCATTGAGAGGAGTGTCTGTGCCTCTGCTAGGATCACGCCGTTTGGATCCGCGGAGCTATCTAGTAAACGCTGATCTCGTGTAAACTGATTCCGCCCACTTCATTCTTCCTTTTCAGAATTGTTTTCAGCTATTCCAGGCCTTTGGCTTTTGCTCTAAATTTTGGAATAGTCGTGCCTACATTTTAAAACATCTTGCTGGCGTTTTTCTTTTCCAGGCATTTCAATAAACCTGTATGTCAGTTTGTGGGGGAATGGATAGTTTTACAACATTGAGTCATTCATTCCTGGAGCACAATATGCCTCTCCATTTATTTTAGTTTCTTTTGGATTTTTTTTTTTTTTTTATTTCCATGTGGTAGTTTTCAGCACACAAGTTCAGTACATGTTTCTTAGGGTTTTACCTAAATATTTAATTTTTCTATTCATTGCTAGGATTGCAAGATAAAACTTGCTGAACTCACTTAAATAGTTTTAAGATTATTATTATTTTTTTTTTTTGGTAGAATATCTTGGGATTTTCTACATCGTCAACCATGAAAAATAGGCACAGTTTTATTTCTTTTCCGACGTGTGTTCTTTTTATTTCCTTTTCTTGTCTTATTGCAGTGTCTGAACAGGGTGGTGAGAAAAGACGTCTTGCTGGATTCATGATCTTAGAAGGGTTTCCTTTCTTTCTTTTTTTTTTTATGTGTTTAAGCTAAAATAAAATCTCATCTTTTAAAAAACAGGTAAAATATTATTTCATTTTAAAACTTTTTTTCTGGGACAGAGAAGTAGAAAGACATAGCCTCCCGCCTTCCCGGCTGTTGCTGGTGCCTGGATGAGGGGTTTACGTCCCCAGATGTGTCCTAAAGAATCTTGATTTTCAGATACAACAGGGGGGCAGTGTATTAACGGTGTAATAACACCAAACATTCACATTTATTGAATATCTACATGTCGCACACTTTTCTAAGTGCCTTGCGATGTGTTATCTGATTTCATAATTCCAGATAGTGTAAAATGTGAATTAATAATTCTGGATAGTGGATTTGTACGCTGCAATTTTGCTAAGAAAAGTCATCCTGTGACACCTCTCTTTGTCACCAAGAGAATTTTAAACGTGGACATTATGCTCTGTAATACGGATTTTGCTTGGGGTATTTCACCTTGAAAATAGTCACGACCGTGGAATGATACTTTTGAGAGTGACGTCTTAAATCTAACTTTACAGATAAACTACGTGTTAGGTGTGTATGGTAGTTGAGATTGTCCATGTAGCACAGACTTTCAGCATATTACCTATGAGACAGACCTTTTAATTTATTTTACTTGAATATTGACTTTAGAGTAGGACGATGCCAGTTATTTTATTTCTAAATAAGAGATTTATTTTAAAAAAATAAAAATTAAAGTACTTGTGACTATAAAAAAAAAAACTTTCTCCTACGCTAGACAGTACTAGCTACTAACTGCCTCATTACAGCACCATGATTTTATCTGAATCTAGTCTAGAGGGGTTAGTAGAGCCTCGATAATAGGGAAACTATTATTTTTATTAGGAGCCACTCGATAAATTTTATGGAGCAGACTGATGTTATCTCTCGGAAAGTGCTTTTGTCACAAAGGGACTTTATATACGTTTAACACCAACCGATCTCTCTATAAATATATAAATTTCCTCTTTTTTTCTTTTTTCTCTTTTTTTTCTTTTTCCTCTTTTTTTTTTTTCTCTTTTTTTCCTTTTCTCTCTCTTTTTATTTTCTTTTTTTTTTAAGTTTCTGATGAAAGATCACGCTCAGGACAGAAGGGAGCCCATGGGCTCATGGCTTACTTTTTCCAGCTCACTTCCCCGTTCATTTACTTTTCTCTGAAATGGAAAGACAAACAAGCAGATCCTCAGCCCTCTCGCATCACCATCGCCAGCTTCTGTCTTCGTGCGTAAGAAGTGACATGACTTCTAGGTTTCGCCTTCTTTACTATCTTTGAAAGAAAAATAAATAAATAAAACGCTCCCACCGTTGACAAGGACGCACTGTTCTGGGCCTGTGCGGTTGCATCGGGGACACTGTTTTCCCGTTGGAACCACAGCGGTGATAAGGTTGATGTCAGCTGGCTGGCCTTTTTTTTTTTTTAAGGCAAACCCCCACAACCTTAACGTATCCCATGATCACATTCATTATGGACATAGTATGTTTTTCCAAAGTCACCTGTCGCAGTTGCAGCATCTGTCACTGAGGCCTGGTGTCCGCCTCCCTCTGCTCACCACCTCCCTCCTGGCTCCCGACTTCAGGTCCTCTCCTCGGAGGAGGTGTTGGGTCGTCTTGCGTTTGAAAATTGACAATTTTCAAAGAGAAGGCAGTGTGCTGTTTCTTAAATGTAATTCTGTGCCCCTGTGACTCTAGAGTGGACCTTTAAAACCATGTCATGGAACCTATTCCGCTTGGAAAGGCGCTTTTTAAAGTGGATAAATCTTCCAGCTGAGTTAGGAAAGAAACCAGGCTGCACAGGGGGGACATGTGTTCTTGAATCCCATGACCAGGGTGGGGAACCCAGGGCCTCTTTGGTGGCCTTGGGAGGGTCCTCCACTTTGCTGAGGGGAGCCTGGGGGATAAAAACCTTGGCCAGAGAGGGGGCACTTGGGCTCAGAGAAAAAAAAAAAGTCCATACACCATGAACTAGCCATGACTTGCTTTGGGTGTGCTCGTTCTGCCAGCATTTGCTGTCGATGACTTAGCCAGAAGACATATGCGAACGGTTGGGTTTCTGTGGCTCGTGTTTGAGACTTTGTCCCCTGAGGATACTCTGTGAAGGGACAGGTGGTTCTGTTTTTCCTTGGGTTTTTGAAGGGCTGGGACAGGTGACAGAGGAAGAAAGTGTCGGGCAGTGCAGGGGGCATGGAATTTGGTCATCCCATCGTGCCCTGTGGCCTCCTCCTGGGGCTCTGTGTGTGTCGTGATGTGTAGGCCCCAATGCATCAGGTTTGTATAAAGTGAGGGGAGCACATGGGTGACCTGCGTTCTTGCTTAGAAAGGTGGCCATTGCCTTTTTTTTGTTTAAAAGAAGCATGTGAAGGAGCCCTCGGGGTCATTTCTCTTCTCCTATCTACAGATCTGCAGAGAGCATCCTAACTTGCCCATAGAAGGGGAGGCTTATCTCACACTCCGTCTGTGCTGTGCAAAGGTGCTGAGGTGCAGTGGGGCCATCGAGGTGGCCTTGGGCAGGGACCTGGGCCTGGAGCCTCCCGGCCTTGCTGTTTTCATTGGCTCAGCAAAGCCTGTGGCGTCTCTAGTCTTTTCCTCTGTTAAGACCTGTCTTTGTGCCCTGAAGGGAGAGACAGAAAGCAGGGAAGGGGTTGACTAGAATCTTCCCCTCAGAGAGATAATGAGAAAAAAAAGTTAACAGCATTGAAAACAAGTCTACGACTGCCACCATTTTAAACTTTTGGGGTTTTTTTTGTATGTTTTTTTTCTTTTCATGTTGAATCACTTAGTCAAGCTTATCAAATGATGGAGATTTTACTGTCCTAAGTATGTGAATTTAATACATTTACCTTATAACGCTTGAAACCAAAGCAGAAAATAATATTCGGTCAAACAAAAAGATCATTTTCCTTTTTCTTTTGCGAGATGCCTCCTAGCCAGATACCTGTAGCTGCATCAAAACGATCTCTAAGCCTTCACGAAGTTTCTGGCAAAACTTGCTCAGATGGTTGGATGGTGATGGCTTCCTGATCAGAAATTAGTTAACAAGGCCCGACGACGGATACATGTGCAAACACATTCTTTCGATGCCAAGAAAAAGCCTCGCGGGTGTGGCCGTCCTTGCTACAGGCTGTTCCGCCATTTGTCACCCGCGACACATGTTGTTGCTCTGGCATCTCAGGGGACTTTAAAAAAAGCAACAAGGAGCTCGCTGTGTCGCGTTTCCTCTAATAATCTATACATTTAAGTTGTTATTTTTTGATTCAGGATTAAATTTAGGAAGGGGTCTCCTTGGTTATTCAATTTGACTCCTAAAAGGATGACGCCAAGGAGAGTGGGTGGCAGTGGTACACAGATAGACGGTGGGATGCTCACGGTCTCTGTTATTTTACACAAACACAGAGAGTTTCAGGGTGAAAATCTTCTCCAATGACTTTTAGTGTGTATCTCGACGCAGATTCTCACCCACCTGGCAGGGGTGAGGTGGAAGGGATGGGAAGGGTGGCTCAGGGTTCATACAATCCTCCCCCTTTACAGGCCCCACTATACAGTTAGGAGAAAAATCTCTTTTCTTCCTCCCTATTACCTTAAAAATGCCCACCTTTCCTTTCTGTAGAAAACTCGAGTCACCTGGCTTCATAGCATTTGGATTCAATGAATGGCTGACAGCTCTCTCCTCTGTCCCTTGGTCACCTCCTCCCTGTCTCTCCATGTATTTGCTGATCTAAATGGGGTTTAGTCGGTAGAACACTGTGCCTGTCGGAGAGATGAAATCTAAGCCTTCCCCTGGCAGCTGCTTGGTCTCGGGGAGAAGGCAAAATGACTGCCATCCACACACGTCCCCATCCGTAGGGGAACTTCGCATTTCAGAGGCATTTTCGTATCTTTTGAGAATGTATTTTGGAAACGTGGAAGACAAATTCAAACAAATAAAATGCGTGTTTTGATTGGATACCGATTTCTTTTGAAAAGAGGCTTTTAGAATAATTTAAAAGTTTTAAAATAACCATCCCGATGGCTAGTGATGACTCAGGTTACCACATGAAGACCGTTATGGCTGGGACAAATGGTGGGATCATTTCATGTATATATTTATATATTTATATATTATTTATATTTATATATTTATATTTATATATTTATATATTTGTATATATTTGTATATTTATATATTTATATTTATATATTTATATAAATATATAAATATATATTAAAAATATATAATATATATAAATATATAATATATATAAATTTATAAATATAAATATAAATATAAATATTTGTGTATATATATATATATTTATGTTGTAACTTCAGTCTTTTTAATTAACATTCTTAGGTGGGAATCCAAATCCCAAAGCCCAAATTTTAAGCAATGATCCCTCCTAATTATGAGACATTTTCTTGAATTTACAATGCTTTTCTTTTGGTTAAGAGTTTTCTTTAGTTTTTTTTTTTTTTTTTATATTTTGTGCCAATATTCTGTGCCTCGACAACAAAATAGTGGGGGTTCAGTAAGAGCTGGGGGTTGTGTCCTGTGAGTCCAAATCCATATTTAAGTTCAGCAGGTTTTTGAACTGTGTCTCTCTGTAAACAGGTGTCGCTCTGTCTGTCCTTTCGTATTGGTTTATTGATTTATTTTTCATCCTGAAGGGCTCCAGCCTGTCTGTTCTGTGTGGATAGAAGGCTGGCCTGTTGGCCCCATGGGGGGACCTCTGGGGGTGCGTGTGCTGTGTCAGATATTCCTATCTGTGCAGTCACCCCACATTCTCTTGCACTTGATCATCAATTTCCATCAAGAGTTCAATGTTTATATGAGGTTTCCTTGTCAGAGAGGATGAGTGTTTACTCAACAGGCCCAGTCGACAGTCGTTGACATATGTGGAAATTAACAAACAGCAGAAAGTGTCCCTGAGAAGAAAGGAAAACAAATAATAATAATAATATTATTATTATTATTATTATTATTATCATCACGATCATTATTATTATCACCATTATCATTATCGCGATTTTTATTATTTTATTTTAATAAAATATTATTTTATTATTATTATTATTATTATTATTATTATTATTAATCTTGCATTGTCAATAAAAGAATCCATTTTAAGAGCATGGTCAAGCGTTTGTCATGAAAATACAGGCCTTTGAATGTTTCAGGGCTGATGGAGAGGCAGCTTATAGGTGATCAAATTCTCCTGTTCCTGCTCTCTCCGAGTCATAGGGCTCAGTTCTGCCTTGAAGTCACGACTCGGGTGATGCCCCGTTTTAGCGGCCACCACAATGCGTTTTTCCTTAAAAAGGAAAGAGACTGAATCCTAATGCCTCTCCCGAACAGAACACAAGGCGATGCCAGCCTGTTAGAAGGACAGTTTCGATGCTGTCATTTGGGCGGGAATACAGGGGAAGGGATAAGTCGCATATTCTGTCCCTGGCCGAATCCTTATAGCTCAGACGATGCACCCGGATGCGTAATCGTTGATGAAAGAAATTCCCTTTGTCTCGGCTCACTTCCCTTCGCGTCGACGTCCATTTATGATTCACACACAGAGGTTGAGAGGAAAAGGATGCTATTGAGACCCTTTTATTTAAACCAAGAGAAAACTCCATCCTAAGAGGAGACAGGCCTGGAAGGCGGGGCGTTCCGACCTAGCTCCTTGGCTAGGATTTGGATGGTGTCACTTTTGCAGCAGGGCACCGCCTGAGAGTGGTTTTAGACGGGACGTTTTTAGGATCTGAGATGTAGCAAGGTGCACGGCGAGGGGCTCGGTCTCAGGACTTGCGTAATGGCCACGACGAGCATGCCCTCCCTGTCCAGAAGGAAGCCCTGTGGTGCGATGGCGGTCCCCAACGAGCTCAGCTCTGCCCCCGAAAGCTGTGCCCATCTAAGGTGTGGCATGCCGCAGGCCTCCCTCTGGAGCTTGGTCTAGACTTCCCCAGTTCTGGGTTCCTGGCTGTCCTTTTGGGGTTTATGAGGTGGCTCTCAAAGGCCCTTTTTTTCAGGTGGAATCGGTTTCACTCCAGTTGTCTGGGATGATTTTCCCCACGAATGGATGGGTGTCTGTCTGGGACTTTCTGTGTCCTTCCCCATGGCCGTGCTCGGGTTGATGGTGTGTGAGCAGGAAAGGCACCGGGAGAGGAGGAACCTGTGCTTCCAGCAAACAGCCTGGTGATTGCGAAATGGACCCAGTGATCGATCAGGGAAGGAGCCATCGCCATGAGGCAGGAGGAGTTCTGATTTGTCCTTGACAAGTTTATTTTGCCGGGGGCCTGTCCCCTCCAAAGCATGCTTAGTCCGAGGACTGCAGACCAATGTACCCATGTCGGCGGGCGTTTTGCTTGTACCCAAACCAGCCAGGGACGTCACAACGTCATCGTTTCAGAGACCTTCATCTCCAGGAGATGGGGAAACACTGAAAACGCCATGTGCGACCTTGAGTCGCTGGCCTTGCGAGGTCTCTGGCTGGGAAATGGGCCTTGTGTCTCCTTGAAAAGCAAGAAACCCCTCCCCGTTTGAGGTTTGAGGGTTCGACCTTGCTCTGTGGACATCAGCACGTGTCCCGTGTCCTCTCTGACCTCCTCCCTCCTGTTCCCAGCGATGACCTGATTGTTTGTAGCTTCGCGTCGCTCTCACTTGGGCCCCCAAGTCATGGATCTTCCCCTTGACCTTCACCTCCCTGTGTGTCGGCTTCAGGAAGAATCCGGATTTGCTGATGATGCATTAGCCCCGGATGATGTGGACGTTCCTAAAGCTGAACCCTCAGGCCTATAGGTAAAAAAGGCGGTGGGAAAAGAGCGAGGTCGTACGGCAGTTGTAAATTATTTAGGAAATAGTTCAAAGGCAAGTTGATATTTAACTCAAAATCACAAACGTGGGGGGAAGCGGGTGAGGAAGGAGAATCATTAAGAAAACTCGCTTGGACTCCTACGCTGAATTCTTTTAAAATAGTCGTGCATCTTGCGTCTTGAGGAACAGCCCCGCCTCTATTAGTAACTTCACATTTTTAACAAATACCCAGATTATTAGGTTGGAACAATATGATTCTTGAAGCCACGATCGGACTTTAAGAAGCTCGCATTACGCACGCGATTTCCTGAGCTCTGTTGGTCCTACAGGGAACTTGCTAGATATTTGGGGTGAGCCCTGTGTCCGTGTTGTCCACGCTGTCTTCCCTGTTCCTTGAAACCCCTATTTCGTGTACTGTCAGCGAACAGAATGACCAGATCCCATATGGTGTTTGTAATGCACCTTCTAGAAGATCTCACACCCCAAACACTGGAGATGCCAAGACCTGGCACTCGTCCCTCCCGGGCCTCGATCGTTTGTATCCATCTCCGCCTTGGGGACAGGCTGGGCGCCCAGGGGCCTCCCAGCAGGTGCCCAGCATGGACGCGGCCTACAAGCTGCCCAGGACAGGAGGAGGGGGCAGTGAAGGTGCCCCGAGGGGTGTGAGTGTGTGTGCATGTGTGGTTTTATGGTTTTGTTTGGGGTTTCTTGTAAAAACCCAGCTTCTCACCTCTGGACAAAGCACAGACTGGTTGAGAGGGTCCCCAGCCAGGGGGGTGTCGTCACAGAAGACAGAACTTGGTGGCCGCACGTTCCTTTTCTCGAGGAAAGGAACCTCTGACCCGTGCCAGGCGCTGCCCTCGAGCCGGGAATAATTCAGGAAACAAAAAGAGGCTCCGAGGGCTCGGTCCTGAGGTTTTTCCATCCTAAGGGGGTGTTTGCTGTTCGCCTGTCACGTGGCCTGACCTCCCCCCCTCCGCAGTCTCTGAGCTTCACCTTCACGGTCCCCCTGGGCTGCTGACGTCTCCTGACTCCTGGTGGGTGACTAGAATCTGGATTTCTTCACTTTTTATTTCCTGACGAACCTCTGCTTTCGCGTATTACTTCCTAAGGGCGCCTTTTGAGTGTTTTCTCTCTCGGTTCTCCCTCCCGCCGCCCCCCGTTTCCAAGGGCAGGGACCTCATCTCCTGTTTCTCCTCCCTGTGTCTCCGAAGCACCTACGCAGGGCCCCGGTGGGCAAAGCTTCGGGAAATGTTGGCTGAGGGTGTGAGCTCACATCAGGGGGCTACGACCACACCCGACGTGCAAAGCCAAGGCCCAGGGGTCTCTTGGGGGTGGCCGAGCCTGTATCCGCCTCATCTGTGGGTGCTGGTCCTTGAGCCAGCCCCTCACCTTCTTCTTCACTGTGTTCCCCCCTGCCCTGTGCCACCCCCACAGGGTCACGTGTTTATGGGCCCTGGCTTCCCCGTGCTCACCGTTACAGGTACAGGTGGCACCTGCTTTGTCGGCGGCCTCGCTGACCAGGGAAGTCACCTGATGTCTCTGCACCCCAGGCGTCGGGGGGGCCTACTCCCTGTTTTCGAGTGGCCGTCCCCCAGGCTGCCGCGGTGAGCCCTGGAAAGGCCACTCGGGAGGACAGGGAGCCTGACGGCTGGTGTGGGGACAGGTAGCACCGTGCAGGGACCGCGCTGGCCCTGCGTGGAGTCGGGTGACAGGTGTCGGGCCGTTATTCAGTAACTCAGATGTGTTTTCCTTTGGGCACAAGGCATCCCTGCAGCCTGAGTGCTTCCAGCAGCTTCTGGAAGGGCTGATGGAGAGGTGAGGGGTCGCCAGGTGCTCCAGGTGGTCTGCTGGGCAACAAGCTTCAGAATGTGTGTCCCAAGGCCACACAGAAGGACTCCCCCAGGCCCTCCCGTGGGTCTGTGCTTTTCGTTTTGAAAGAACGTCCGTCTATGCACCCTAAAAAAGAGAAAAAAAGGCCACCTTTCTGCTGCCCCGTCACCATGAGGGGAGGATGGGATGAATCACTTGGTGGCAGCGGTGGCTTTGGGGCCGGGCCTCAGAGAAGGGCTCATGTTGTTGTTGTTGTTGTTGTTGTTGTTGTTGTAGTTGTTTTCCTCGCTGTGGCTTCCACGCCGGAGCCACCAGACGCTCCGGGCCATCTCTGCAAAGCCTGGCATCGCTCCTCGGCCTGTCACCTCGACTCTTTTTTGCCTTTGAAGAGGTTGTACCGTCATCGTGATGTAAGGACAGTTCACAGGGTCCCCCTTTCTGGCTCCAAAGGATTTTCTTCTTTCTTTAGCAGGGGGTGGGGGGGGCTGCTTGGGGCGGGAGAATGTGCTAGAAACAAGTGTTGGTTTTACTGCAGGGGGTTGCCGAGGCCTCTGTCGCAGACTTGGGGTGCCCGGCGGAGAAGGCGTAGAGACGCCAACCCCTGGTCCCCAGGCCTGCCGAGCAGGGTGCCATCCAGGCGGGTGGCAGTGACAAAGTTAGCATTGTCTGGGACTGGAGCATGGGTTCCTAAGGTGGAAAAGCAAATATTAGGAATCTGAGTTCCGCCTTGACACCCTGCGACTTCGCGCGAGGCTGGACCCAGTTCGAGTGCGGTCGTAGGGATTTTAATAAAAAATAAATGGTTCGAAAGGCCGTCTCTTTGGGGAAAGGGTGGCCACCCCCACCCTGATGGGGCCGACTTTAAAGACACCTCGCGGCCCCCGTTTTACCAGCCCGGTGGAAGCTTTGGTTTGTGTTTTTCTTTAGTTGTTAAGGGACAGGGAGGTGACTCAGCCCGTGGGAATTCGTTTCATCCCGGGCGAGCGGGGTGTGTCGGCCTCTGCACCTCGGCCTCTGTTTGGATAACAGGCCAGGAGGCCCTAGGAAAGCCAGAGCCCATGTCCCCAGGGGAGGCTCCTCGGGAGGGAGCCTCTTTGCCTCGACTGCTCTCCCCTCCCTCATCCCTGGAGCTTTTTTATGAATGAGGTCCAGGAGGGAGGGGGTGCGGGGAGAGGGCTTGTGTGACACCAGCTCGTGCAGGGAGAGCACTTCATCCACTCCCGGCCATCAGGCCCGTCAGGCCCATCAGGCCCATCAGGCCGGGCTTTATTTTAAAGGAGAGTGTGCCTTTTTGGTGATTCAAGGTAGATTTTTCTCCCTCCCCTCCCCCACGCCCATTGATGAATGAGAACGCCGAGCGTGGGAACGATCCATATTTATTTTCCTGGAGTGTCTGTCATTGAGTCGGGCGAGAGGGGAAGAGGGGTGAGCTGGGAGGAGGGAAGGGGAGGCTCTGTCGTCCCTCGAGTTATTATTTCTCTGCCCCGCCCCCTCCATGCCACCTAAGAGGAGGCAGGTGGGGGCCCTCCCTCTGCCCAGAGCTTGGGGCCTGGAGGTAGGATGCTGGTGGGGGGTCTGCCAGGGCTGCATGGACCAGCGTCTGTGCCCTGTCCCCCTGTCCTGCTCCCAGGAGGCAGCTCCTTCTTCGTGGCCCCCGAGTCCCCACGGTCGCGGCCACTAAACCTTGAATCGGAAGCTGCGTGACAGCGCTGGCCCCGCGCCCTGCCTGCCACCGCTTCCTGCTGGGGGCGGACGAAAGGGCAGGCATTGTCTCGGGCATCAATGAAGCTCTCAAAACAAACAGCCAGGGAGGGGGTGGCCCCGTTACAGCTGCCCAGGCGAGCTGGCCTCGTCCCTCACAAAGAGCGCTTTAAGGCCGCGACGTGGCCTTTGGCTCGGTGGCCATCCTGTGCCCGGGGAATAACCCCCCCAAAACCTGGTTAAAGCAAACCCCAGAGCACATGGCCACCCGTGCCACCCGCAGGATGACCCCCCAAATGGGAAATCCCAGGTTCGGGGAAGACAATTGTCCCTGCGCGGTCACAGCTGCGTGTGTGGAGTTTAATTCTGTCATAAAGTCGGGCTGCCACAGGGGGTGTGCACGCCCCTGCTTGAGGTACATCCAACCCCAGAGGAGAGTTAGAAGGGACTAAGCCGTTTTTTCCCTTGTATTTGCTTTGGCTTTCAGATAGGACCCCACCCCTTGCCCCCATCCCTGTGGCGAACAGCAACCAAGGCCTTAAGCCACCCAGCACCCCCCCCCCCCCATGTCACAAAGAACACACTCCAGGCCGTTCCGCTGCTGGAGTCACGAGGACGAGGATGATGTGGATTTTATTTTTCAGAGATTTTTATCAGTGAAAATGGGGCTACTCGGATGCTCACCTGTCTTGAATGTCCTAGTCCCTGGAGGGGCTCAGTGGCTGCAGTCACGGCCCAGAGCACGTGGCCCCAGGCTCTGGCTGAGGCCCTTTGTCATTCCTCGGTGGTGTCCGGACCCCAACTGGCCTGGAGGCCTGGTGACACAGGGGTTCCTGCCTGTCCTGGCTGGACGGCCGCCCTTTGTGAGCTTGGAGTAGCCTTTCCCAGGGCAAGTGAGACTGAGATTGGGGTCTGGGGGGCCAGAAGGGCTTGCCCCATTAAGGTGACTTAGGTGGGGCGCCCCGGAGTCCCCTTCCCAGCCCCGCCAGCCCTAGAAACTTGCCTGGTGCCAGAGCCTGGGGCACCAGGAGCCTTGCCTGGCCTGACCTGGCAGTGAGTTGGCAGGCTCCTGCACTGCCATTCCTCCCCCTGCACCCCGCTGTGTGTGTTTATAATGCCACCGAGTAGACGTCGGATTGTAAATCCTGTGTAAAGAGGCGTAGACTTTCCGGATTCAACCCCAGAGAAGCCTGGTTTGGGTGCTGCGGACTCCTCGAAGAAGAAGACATTTGTCGGGTTCATGTCCCCCCACGAAGGGCTTCTTCGCAAGGCCTCCGCCGCCGTGAGGCCTGCCAGCGTCCCTACGGCCCTTGCGTGGTGCCTGCAGGGCATGCGAGATGCTCAGTGACCCACGGCTCCGCCTTGAGCTTCATCACAGATGAAGCCTGCGCTCGTGGGTCGCTCGCCTCCGTGCATCCTGTCGAGGAACCAAGACGAACCTGCGCAGTGCATTTCGGAGGGTGTCTCAGCGTCTTGGCCATTTGGAACCCCTCGGCATTGAAGTTGCAAGAGTGAGAGAGAGAGAGAGGTGACTAGGAAGGAGGAAGACCACAAGAGAGGGGGAGAAGAGGAAACCTCTTTGTGACAAATGTCAGGGGCCCACACTGGGAGAATGGGAATAATAATGACTTTTAAGCTTCTTTAATAGAAATGTAACCAGCAACTAAGAGCATTTCCAGTTGAGGTGCTTCCTTGTGGCCATGGGGGGGAAAAACGTACCTTAAATTCCGAAAGCAAACACGTTGCTTTATATTTTTTAAATACAAAAAATATGATTTTTTTTTTTCAAGCTGCACCGATACAGGAATACATTTTATTCTTTAGGTCACACTTTTTTTTTTTAACCAGGAGAAGTAATTTGTACAAAAATATAGGCATTCGCTAAAACGGTCTTTAATTCTAGAAACTGGTGATCGGAAGCCAGAAGATACAAAACCAGGCACATTTTGTAAACTGAGGCCGATCGCAATTCAGAATCGTGGTCCGCGTGTCCTGAGAAGCTGAAAAGACATCAGGAGCCTACAAAGCGTGTCGTTTGGATGTGAGGGCCTTTTTCCTGGGGAAAGGAGCACTTTCTAAGTGGGGTCAGGGACAACAGTCAGACAGTCTGGGGACGATGGCTGTTGTCGTTCTTGGGCGTTGCTCCCGTTCCTCGGGGTCACAGCTCCTTCTTGTCGTTCCTTGGATGGAATCACAGCAGTGAAGTTGGTGAAGAAATGAGGCGGGGGGGAGGCAGGGCCACCCCCTGGGGTGGGGGTGCGGGGTGGGGGGAGGCTCGCCTGTGAAAGCCAGCCTTTGTGTGCGCTGGCCTGGCCCCTGGTGACAAACAGGGCACGAGTCAGGCTGTTGTTTGTTTGGGAGAAGCTGCGGCATCCTAGTGCGATTGTTTATGGAAGGAAACATTTGCTGTTTTTGGAAGAGTTTGAGAATAAGGGGGGTGCGGGAGGGAGAGAGAGGGGACCACCTCTTGTCCCCTCCACTCCAGCTCTCCCTCCTTGGGCGTGAGAGCGCGTGGTGAGACTCCACATATGGGGGTGTTTAGGGCAGAGATGTCGGGAGCATCCCCAGCTCTGGTCCCAGGACTGAGAGGAGGGATGGCCTTAGCCCACCTGACGCCCCTCTTACTTCTGATGCTTTCCTCGTGCTGTGGTCCGCTGTGCCCCACTCCGGCTCCAGGGTGGCCCCGATGCTTCACGACGCACCTGTTTTTGAGGGGGAACTATACCCTCCTGATGTAGGGAGCGGAGCGGCAATGTGAGGCATTTTTCAAAATCCCTGTAAGGCCCTTCAACGAAATTCTCGCATGTGCTTCCACAGTCAGCCTGCGACCAATGTCACCCAGCATGAGAGTGAAAAAGGCACGTGATGCCTTTAGTCGTGTTACGAAAATGGGTGAGCCTCACAGGCGCCCCCCAATAAGGCTGCAGAACCCACCCCCTGGTGGGGGGAACCACACTTCCAGAGCCTTCCATCTAGAGATTCTGTCCCCTCATTGGTATGCTGCTTAGAGCATGGCTGACGTACATCCTCATCAGTCCGTCACAGATAAAGAGTTTGGCACCCCAGGCTGGCATTTCAGGCTGCTCCCGTTTAACTGGAGACGTGCCGAAGCCACTTTCATTCACGTCTGATTCCCGCTGTCCTCGCTTGCTCACCAAAAGACACACACACACACAGGTCCTTTCGTGTCACAGAAATATGTCCCAAGCAACAGCACATTCCAAGAATGGTCTACGAGGACAAGCAATCCATGTAAGGGATGACGGACCTTGGTTAGTGGTGGAGGTGGCACTGATTGAGTCACGAAACGGGCCTCAAGCTACGAAGCCAGTTCCTGGGGAGACTGGATCCGCTGGCTTTGATATCTGCGAGAAGCTTCTGGAATAAGATGCCTGGGGTCCCAAGAGAGTCACTTCCAGTGTCACAGGGTGGGAGGGGATTCGTTACTAGCCCAAGACATGGAAGACACACACACACGTGCGCGCACACACGCGTTTATATCCGTGGTGGCTTCTGAATTCCTACTCTAGGCCCACACGGTCCCTTCCCCCCCGTCCCCCAGACAGTTATAAAGTGACCGAGGGTTTGAGGAGTGCTAAGAATACTGCCAGAGTACGTTGCAAAGGTAGAATCCTCGAGAAATGATAAGTAATGACCCACTGAGCGACAAGCCCGGGCACAGAAAATCGGAAACCAGTGCGATGACGAGGAGAGAGATGTCAGGCCTTCAGAAAGACGGGGAGAATTCCCTTCATCTCGGCCAGGCCTTCGAGCCACCTTCACACAGCTCTCTGTGTCGTGCATGGGGCCCAGACGAGGTGGCTCTGGGAGAGAGCCCCTTGCTGAGGTGTTGCCCATGACAGTGACCATGTGCGGTGGCTGGTCCTTGCTTGCCCCTGGAGGCGGAGGCACGGTCCTGAGCGTACTCACTCACCTCTTGGTGATGGTTGTGGCAGGGAGCGAGCAGGGACAGGCATGTTTTAGCCTCGAGGTAGCTTTGTAGTAGGTTCTTGTCACCACTGTCCTTATGGGATGGTAATGACCTTAGAAGGATAAGGGTTGCTGTCCAGTGAGAGTGACTGAGCCTCACTTAGCATTTTAACATGTGTTTGGACCCGATGGCATTGGACTCTGTATAACTTCATGCCCCGGAGTCACTCACTGGGCTGCTTGCTGGTTTAGGTTCGTAAAGCCCGTTAATTAAAAACAAATAAAAACCAAAAAACAAAAACAAAAAAGCGCATTAGCTTTCAAAGAAGCTTTTTCCTTTGAGTCGAACATGCGAAGTTAATGTCGCACTGGGATGCTTGAGGCCTCTCTCCTCTTCGGTGATTTTTTTCCCAGGGTGATTCCCCATGTGGCAGATGAAAAAGAAAAAAGAAAAAAAAAATCAGAATAAACGGCTTCATTTTCCAAACGGCCAAGGAGTCGTTCCAACGTCTGGCGGTCACATTGCGAACGTGAAAATAGTAGGTGACATGAATGAAGCTGACTTATGGTGGGGAAAGGGAGTAGCGTCGGCCCAAATTAGAAACGTTCTCGGGGGGGTTTTGTGAAGTGTGAATGATTTCAGCGAGATCCCGGCTTCGCGTCGCGTGTCGCATGTGGTTTCCATTTCGTCGTGTTTGCTGCTCGACACCACAGCGTCGGGATTTTTCTGGAAGTCCGTCAGATGTGACTTACTCAGGGCTCGGCGGGCAACCTTTCCCTCCCCTTCCCATCACCCCTTTGGCGTTGTGAAGCGTCTGACACTTTTGTGGGATCGGGGGGAACCTTCCTGTCACCGGCTCTGTTAGAAAGCAGGTGAAGGGCAAGGAAAGGCGTTTGGCACTTCTTGGCGACCGAAGACACGAGTCTTCCTTTCTCTTTCTCTTCGGAATGATTTGGCCTGGGGAGGTCCCGAAGACCCTGATGAGGGTGGGGGGATGCTGAAATGCAAGCAAAGTCGAACGAGAAAGTGATGTCACTTGGACAACAGTCGGGACAGTTGGCATCACATGCCTAGGCAGCTAGTTCAACTGCCCACAAAATGAGAATGATGGCTTCGGCGTCTGTCCCCTTCCCTGGGATGCCCCCAGTTCGGAGCCAGATGCATCTTGAACGTGTTAGGAGGTTTTTGCAAAATATTAAGACTGATTCGGAGCTGATTTCCTGGCCTGCGTGTGGAGAGACCTTAGGACAGAGTCTAGCGTGCCATCCCTCAGTGTCCCCAAAGCCACCCTGGTCACGATAGTAGCAGTTTCCTCCTCGACACCACAGCGATAGCCAGATCCTTCCCCCGTAATCTGGATAACTGCAAAGTGCAGAATTTCAGTAACTATCTGCCGCATCGGATGCTCCTGCGCAGCCCTGAAATAACCCAAATAGCATCAAACCCAACCCAACTGTAGCCCTCCCTTCAGGATTTAACTTGCTAAACAGAGGAGGCTGAAAGGCAGCATCTGCCTTTTTCTGGGGGTTCCGGTCCCCGTGGCAGCTTCAAGGTTTTCGGAAAGCCACGGAAAACGGATTTACGCTTCTGTCATTGGTTCCCCGAAAGCAAAATGAGATTTATTGTCACGGCCACGAAAGAGGCGACGACTGTAATCGATCGTGGCCGCGCGTTTCGAAACGTACGGGATGGGTGAGAGCTTAAGAGGATTCAGTATTCCAGCGGAAGATGTGTTGAGGCTATAAATATAGTATTTAGGCTGTAAGTCTATAGATGTGCCCCGGAATTTGTTTACCTTCTTCTCTGGCAGGGGTGCGGAGATTGTGAGATTCAGGCCTCAGCGAGAGGAAGATTTAGGGTTCCAGGAGTACGTTGGCATCTCTTTCACATGTTCTGGGATTTATCCACGACATTACCCACGTTAGCTCTGGCAAACCCGCGTGATCAAGACAGAAGAAGTGCTGTGTTTGGTCGCTGACAAGAATCTCTCGAAAATGCCAGGACACCTGAATGAGCGGTCACGTAGGGAGAGGCGCTCCTGCGCCCCTGGGATGCACCTTTGGGGTTCGTAATCAGTCTGGCCATATGGCTGCCTGGGGTCACCCAGTTTTTCGCGTCACACGGAACGCGCTCCTTAGGAAAAAAAAAAAGAGCAAGGAGATGAGCTTATGCTTAAATGTCATTACGACGCAACTAAGCGTTGAATTTAGGACCGAGAATAAACCGTCGTCTGTTCTAGAAGCTAATTGGCTATTATTAGCATTTAGCCTACCCCCGTCCCCACCCAGAAAAAAAGGATCAGAGAAGAAATGACAAGGGAACGTGACAGTGAGGTGTCGTGTCGGCCTTTATCATCTATTTATTTATTTATTTATTTATTTATTTACTTATTTATTTATTTATTTATCTATCTATCTATTTATTATTTATTTATTTATTTATGATTGATTGATTGATTGTACCTGTGATTAGGAGTTTCCGAGCAAACAGCTCTTGGAAAACACGCAATGGGCCTCCAAAGCCACCTCTCCAGCCTGCGAAGGGATTCTGCATCTTGCCACGCGACCTCAGATCCCATACAACTTGAATAGAAACCTCGAGACGCAATTCACTTAAGGCCCCCCAGCTCAGGTCGCTAGTGTTGCATTGAGTGACGTTAACTTTTTTTTTTTTTTATGGGCCGAAGAAGCAGCAGTTCGCGGGGAGGGAGAGCCTGGACTAGATGTTACTCTAACGCTTATAGAGAAAGTTCCAGGAGCCCCTGTGATGCGCTGCGCTGGGCCACTTGGAAGATAGTGTGAATTGGTTGAAAAGGCCATTGATTATTCCTCCTTTTGTCAATGGCCTTGTACACCGGCTCCCCCTTAGCTGATGAAATGGGGTCAGGTACACTGCGAGGGACATCGGGGAGGACATTCTCCTTCCGGTGATCTGCCGTGGAGAGGAAGGAGCGTGGGGATGACCTGGGCAAGAAAGGCAGTCGGGAGAAATGGTACCTGGGGCATTCAGCCCCGGACAGGTGTCCCCTTTAGACTGGCCAGTCTAGTGTTCTTCTAGCACCCGAGATGCTCGGGCTAAACTTGTCACCACTGTCCCTTCCAGAGAGGCCGAAGGGAACGTTCCTCGGACTCCCAGGTAATTTGGGTCCAGCCAGAATCCTAAAAAAAAAAAGAGCCCCAGGGGGCCCTCTGGCCCAGCTGTGTGAGACATGGCACCTCGTTGAGGTTGGACCAACTGACCACTGGGCGGCCTGGCTGTTGGCTACCTTAGGAGGCAGGACACAGTGAAATGACTCTTTTGTGTTTGACCCTTTCTCCCTCTGACTAGTTGGGATTCAAACGAGGTTTCCATCTGTGGGGAGAGAAAATAGCACGCGTGCTTCCTGAAAGACGCCCCCTAATCGTGTCCCCCCACGCACCTTCAGGTCCTGTGCTCCCTCCACGTGGCCTCTGCCCCCCACCTCCTTTGCTAAGTAATTCCTGATCTGCGGAGAAGCGCGAGGCACGAAGGGGAGCTCCTATTGGAAAGGAATCCCCAAGTGACTGTGTCTTTAATTCATATTTATCCTCACGTTGGCTTCTCCCCCTCCCTTCCCCACTTTTTCTTTTCCCAGCGTAGGAAAGGCCCAAATGTGCTATTAATTGCATCTGTTCATCTGAACCTTTCAATACCTGGTGAAGTTGACCAATTCAGCTCAGAGCCGTAGACTCCTTTATGGGAACTTGATGATATTTGAACTACTCGAGGAGAACAACTACTTCCAAGCCCTCAGAAACACTTAGTCACAATTGCTAGGCTAATTGCACATTATTCTTATTCAGGAAAACAGGTCCTGGAGGGCTTCCTAGGATGCAGCTTCTCGTGATTGTGAGTCCTTGTTATTCTAAGTCCTTCCCAGGAGGAAAAACTTCATTAATTTAACGATAATCTCCCCATCAGACTTTGTTCAAACAAGTCATTGCAGCAGGTCCAGCTCAAAGAGCTTTTCTTTTCTTTTAATTCTTCTTTTTTTGTTGTTGTTTGTTTAACCACATTTGATGTGCCGAGTGAGAGGAGAATGCTTCCTTCCGCTAGGTACTGCCATCCGCTAGGTACTGCCATCCGTCCCTGGGTCCTTGTCCCTTCTGGCAGGATCCATCTCGGAGATGCCGTGAGGCCCTGTGACTTTGCCACAGCCAGAGCTGCTATTACCTTTAAAAAGAAATGGAGGGTTCCCTGCCCCCCTTTTTTCTGGGCGTTATACACACATGGAATGAGGCCATTTCTGGCTTTTTCTTTATTTTTTAAGAGCGCGTTTACAAGCCGGATTTGAGCGCGTGCCCATCTCTAGGGGGATGGTGTGCACGTGGCTCCGTTTTGTGGCATCATCTGTAACGTTTCCCTTTAGCATTCATGATGCTCTGAATAGAAGCGGGAGAACACGGTCGCTCCTGGGTCCTGGGAGGCGGGGGCAGGCCACGCGGGCTCCCGCTGCTTGGGGACACTCTGTGACTCGACATCTTTCTCGGCGCGGCAATTATGACCTTGAAAAATGAGCGACCCTAAATCTGGGCGTTCGTTGACTTGAAAATGGTTTAAGGCATCGAAGCCAGAGACCGGATCATCCAGAAGGAACCCTGGCTATGTTGGGTGCCCAGGGGTTTGGTGAAATCCGACGTCCTCGCTTTTCTCCGTGTGCCTTGTTTTTTTTTTTTTTATTTTTATTTTGTTTTATTGGAAGATAAGTTAATTTAGGAAAATCACCGAGCGCGAAAAAGCAAAGGAAAATTGAATTTAAGGGGCAGTTTTGCAGAGTTGTAACGAATTGACTGCCGACTAAATGCCCACCGTCGGTAAGCAGAATATGGTTCTCTAATAGGGACACGACACAGTGGGGTAGGTTGTCCCTTTAAAGTCTTGTCGGTTTGTCCCCACTGTGTCCTGGCCTGGCATGTCCTCCATCTCTCTCCTTTCAGCAAAGCCAAGTGACCGTTTTGAGCTCAGGTCCACTCCGTAGGGAGTCTTACCTGTCCACCTGGGCCCTTCTTCGGGGTTCTGGGTCAGCATTCCTGTCACCTGAGTGGGAGCCTCAGGGCACTTGTCACCTCCATGGCTCTGTCTATCCCAGTGACAGAGGTAGGGTCCCTGGGGACCCGCTTTTCCCTTGAGCTTTTTTGGGCCCACGTCTACGCTGTCCATCAGTTACAAGCACCGGAGAAGTCCCTCATCGTCTCAGACTCAACCCATAAAACACCAAATGCGCTGGTTTCTCAAAACACCTGACTCCGCCACTGATGTACTTGGTCCCAAGTGCAAAACTTGACCTTGATCCCCAGTGACCAAATTCTGCCAGACCTTCCCTACTTATTAGCTCTCTTTTCTCTTTGTTCCACCCTCCTACGATGCCAGGATTTCTAGAGTCTGGAAAGAATTTCCGGCACCCACCGTCTCTGCATCTTAATCCGTCTTGCCTTCCCTCTGGCTAGGGACAGTCCTCAGCAGGGACCCTGCTCAGACAGGAACGTAGCTCACTGTTCCCCGTTCTGGAAGTTGTCGCCTGTTTGCTCTGCGTTCGCCACCCACCTTCCCGTCTCGACACCTCTCTCCCTTCTCCTCCTGTCCGCCTCCTTTCCTTTAGATTTCAGGAAATCCATCTTCCTCGAATCTTCGGGAACCGACATCGCTTTTTTTTTTTTTGCCTTTCGGCATAATCCTTCTGTTTCATTTTACCGTCGTGTCTTCCCTCGGAGGTTGTCAACTCATAGATGGCAAGGGTGGTGCGTCGTCTTAGAACCCTAGAGACCAGACAGGTGTCTTAGGGCACTTTTGCGGCCCCAGCGGCACTCATGGGTGCACACATCACCCACGTCTTACACCTTGCTGGGTCCCCAGAACCTGGCACAGGCCCGACAGGCACGTCGTGGGAGCTCATTGAATGTGGAAATGAGGGACTTGATGGAGAGAGGCCTGGAAAGAGAAAGTCTGCACAACTTCAGAGGATACGGTTATCTCAGAGACGGAGCCTCTCCTCCCATAGTCTGGGCCTCTTATTCCTCTGGGAAGAGCCTGAAAGATCAAGGATGATCCTTTTACGGAGATCTGTTGACTTGTCTCTGTGACTACGAATTGTGTCCGTCTTGGGTATGCAGCTTTCTCCAGAAATGCCACTTTAGGAAGGTGGGGATGTGCCTTTTTTCTCTCTCTTTTAAGGCATGGTTCATGATGTTCTGCGGAATGGGAAGTGGCCTCCTTAAACTCCGTTTCTTTGCCGTGTCTACCCCAAAACACTGATAACAGTCTGAGCCAAAGGCTTTTCCATCGAATTCTTGTTTCTATGCCCAGCATCACCCCGGGGCCTGGCCCAGAGGAAGGCTTACGTTGATGGGAGAAGCAAAATGTCTGGGGTGGAAGTAGCAGGAGAAAGCATTGCTCTGGCGGTCGTCGTCGTTGTCATCTGTTTGGAGGGGATGTGCTTACAGAAGACAACGGAGATCGTTCAACGCCCCAGGTCAACAGTGTAATCTGTGCTTTTATTGTGCGAGTTATTTAGTTAAAGGATCAGGTTCTGTGGAAAACCCTGGGCCTCACACTTATTTCTGCTCTATTCCATCTTATTCGCGGTTTCGCTCCTCCGGGATTGATACATGAGTTCACTAAGGCTCCAGGCTTATAGGGACAAATCGAGTGGGACAGGACACTGAATGCTGGGGGTTGCTAGAAGCATCTGGAGACCGAGTAATTATTGGTAGGTCGGGGTGTCTGAGCGTCCTTTCTTTTGCTGAGTCTTGAAACGGCTCTGAGTGGCCGGCGCATCGCTCGATCAATGGATGTGTATATGGATATGAGTGTGTGGATGGGTGTGTGGATGAGTGTGTGTCTGTGTGGTTGTGTGTGTGTGTGTGGGGGGATGTGTGTGTCTGGACGTGTGTGTGTGTGTGCAGATGGCTATGTTACGTGCATGTAGATAATCAGTCTTCCCCATCATGATGAAGTCACCTGCGCCTTTTTTGCAGGCTACCAAGGTAGCTCTTCCCTCCCTGGCCCCACGTTTGTCCTTGTCCCCGTCGGGGAGGGGTTCGAGCTGGTTCATCTGCACCGGTCACCATGCTTAGCTGGTCTTCTGTGGACCGAGCACCTTCAGAATGCAGAATGCTCGATGCGAGGTGCATTCGAGGCGCAAAGATGGAGTTCGTCCCCTTTCTTGCTGGTCCCCTCCCCTAGGGCTGCCCTTACCCCGTGTTGGTGCATTTAAAAAGTTCATCCACTCCTGGGAAGGTTCTAGAAAAGGGGCTTCTTCTCCACCCCTCCGACACTCGGGCCTGCTTCTCTCCTGTCGGCCTCCTGAGGAGAACTGCTGATCCTTCTGTCCTCTGGGAGGGGTGATTTCTGGCATCTTCTTTCTGGACTGACTCCTTCCTCCGCCTCCCGTAGAAGCGATGTTCTGTGTGTTTTGTTTTGCTTTTTTTGTTTTGTTTTTCCCCCTCCGTAGACAGGAGTTAGCCTTCTGCCTGGAAAGTTTCCTGTTGCGACACCTAAAATGGCCTCCTTGAAAAATTCCAGAGCAGACCCCTTCCTCTCTGGCCCTAGAGAAGCAGGAGCAGGTGCCACGTTTTCCCGGCCAGCCGGCCGGCCAGCCAGCTGAGCACCCACCATTCCAGTACATTCTAAGCTCAGAAACCAAGGCTGTGCCTGTTCATTTTCTCATGTTTACTCCTTTACTCGTTTTAATAAGGAAGAGACTTCTTTATTGAAACTCATTTTGCTCTGAGGGGGCTCGGGGAAAAACAATCTCTCGTCCCGCAGAGGTCAAGGCCACTCAACAACGGGACCATTGTGCTGCTTCTGTTGCGTTTGGGGGTCAGGAGGACGTTTATAAAAACAAACTTTGGAAACTGGGACAGCGAAAGGCTTTGTTTACCTGGCGCTCGCAACTCAAGGTCCTGGTTTGGCCTGAAAAATAGTGAGATGCAGACTTGTCATCAGGAAAGGCTGAAATAGGTGATATGTTAATGATCTTGGAGGGTTTTTTGTTTTTGTTTTTGTTTTTGTTTTTGTTTTCTCTCTCTCTGGGGTTTAGGACAGTCATGCACTTATTTTTCAAAAGCCAAACTCTGCACTCTGGTCTGTTGAAGGCAAAACCAGGCCTCGAATGGTCAACCTGAGCTTCCCAAAGCTGAGAGAGAGTCCTAAAGCGACCGCTGTGACAGTCCCTCTCAGTCAGGGACTGAACATCTGTAGAAAACCTGTAGAAACTCACTTGGACTCTTGTCTTTGCCCCATTAGCGAACGGCAGGAGCTGCAAGATGGTGAATGGGATTTTCAAAGTTTTCTTTTCGTTATCAAGGTTGAGGAGTGAATTTGGAAGTTGCAAGTTCAATTCCTTCTTCTTGTGGCCGTAAGGTGTGTCTCACGTTGGCTCCGTGGTGTGTGCTCCATTTCTGGGCACTACCCCGCTGTTTGTTTCTGATCAAAATTTGCTCACTGGATATATATTTATTTATTTATTTATATTTATATTTATTTATATTTATATTTATATTTATTTATTTATATTTATATTTATTTATATTTATATTTATGTGTGTGTATGCATATATGTATATATATGTATATGTACACATATAAATATATATTTTATATTTATATATATTAAATATATATATTTAAAAATATATATTTATATATATATATTTTTGCATCTCTTTTTTTTCCCCCTAAAAATTAGAATAATGGCAGTTCATTGGTATTAATGAAATTTGGGCCTTACGCCATGATGTCTTCTCTCTTCATAGTAGGAGTGGAGGGTCACCCTAAGTGGGTTAAGGCTGTCCATCAGTCACTCTGAACGTGTCCTGTGCTGTGTGTGACAGATCTCCAGCGAGCCCCAGAGGTCACAGAAATAAATAGGGTGGAGCCTTTTCCTCGTTTTTATCCCTCACTAGTTGAGAGTCTTGCCAATTTGGGGTGGCATTTCAAAGGAAATTTCATGTCAACGCAATAGACGGTTTAAAATCTCATTTAACGTCTTCCTTCGTCACCACTCACTTTGCCTGCGTAGACAGGACCCCGCGCGTTTTTGCATCTTCACTTGACCACAGAAAACAGCCCCTTAAAGAAGAGAAACGTATCAGTGTGTGATTTCCTTTGCTGTCACCAAATGGTCCAAGAAATCCACTCTTGGTTATAGGTCTTCTGGACTCTCATCAGGGTGGGATTTTTACAGATTTTACTATCAATACTGGTTTATCAAAAGAACGATTACTACTAGAGGTGCAACCACATCTAGATACCCGATTATATTCTTGTCAACAGTCGTTTTCATAACAGCAGAGGGGGAAAAGGAAACATGGTTCTCACCAGCAGCTGAACCCTACTAATCCTGAAGAAATTCCTGTGAAGTGTGTTGGCTGCTGACTCCTTTTGTTTGTTTGTTTTGCGAGCAGATGGGCTTGTTTGCTTTTTGCTTAAACATTAATCAAAAATCAATTTATGGCTATGTAAGTGGCGTTAGATAATTCTCATTCCGACTACAGTAAATAATATCTATTTGTTCACGTTAGATAAGTATGGTGGTGAAATGTAAAAGAGAATTACATGAGATATGACATATGGCCGGCCTCTGTGTTTTATAAATTAATGCTTTTATGCCTGTGGGAGGAAGAAGAATTTAGTGTGCTGACAAAAGAGAAAGAAAAGGAAATTCCAGAGAAAGAACGGGGTGGCAAGTCTAAATAAATCTGGAAGATGAAGAGAATATGATAATTGAGTTACATCCTTTTAACAAATCATCCCACTTTCTACATTGGGATACGCATCATAACAAAAGGAATATTCTAAGTACTGAACATTTTAATGTACTCTAAAGATGCTCTTATAACTCTTTTTTGACCAAAAAATTATGATATATATATTTATACATAAATATATTTATATATTTATATATTATATATTTATATTATTATATTATATTATATTATATATTATAAATATATTATATATTTATATAAAAATAAAAATAAAATTATATATATAAAATAAAATTATATATATAATATATATATATAAAATAAAATTATATATATATATATATATAAAATAAAATTATATATATATATATATATATATATATTTGGGGATTGGGGTGTAGGACACGTCACGACATAGATGAATGCATTTTTTCCTCATTTTCTAGCTGGCATGTCTATTTGAAAATAAGTTGTCTGAGCTAGTCATGTTTGTGCAAATATAACTGATGTTTTCTTGATATTAGAAAATAGAAAGTCTGCTTTGCTAATTAATACATATGTATCTTCTGTATCTAGAGAGCGCGACATATTCTTTTATTTGAAACATCGAGAGAAAGCGAGAGGTCATTGGCATTCTTATTCGGGCTCCCTTCTTCATCGACCTGTTAATTGCAAGAAATCTGGTTTTAAATTCACCGAAGGGAACTTTTTAGTCCTTCCTTTAGATTCGTTTAGGCTTGAAAAGGCCAAAAGTTTAATGAAGCTGCTCACTGCCAGTCTTTTCTTCCTTCTGTTAGAGAATGTGCTTCAACTATAATTATATTTGCATGGTTGGAAATGGTAGTGATTCCGCAGGCAGACCTCTCAAGTAGCTGAAAAAGGTAAAAGTAGAAGTTTTTAGAGACTTTGTCAGGCTCCCTTGAGACCCTCTCCTACGACATGCTGATCTCGCAAAGCATTTCACAGGTGGTTTTGTTGTTGTTTTCAGCTTTATTAAGGATAATTGACAAAAAAAAATAAATAATTGACCACCTACGCTGAGGTTTTTAGCTCCACGTTTTGACACGCATGTCCACTGAGAACCTGATCACCACAATTAAGGTCATTAGTGTATCCATCATCTCACTTAAGGGGGAGTGACAGTGAATATTTTTGCCTCGTGAACCCTGGAAGGATGTGGGCAATCCCCCAAACTTGGCAGACTCTTCTTGTACCTTGTATACAGTAGGCGCTCAGTAACTTTGAGAGTAGGAAGAGGAGGACAGTGAACTGCAACTGGGAATTTATTTTTCATTTACCCTGATGGAGGACGAGAGCTTGGCACCGCCACCTTTGAGGCGCTTCGTGTGTGCAGTGGGGAAACTGAGTCAGTCCCCCTCCTCCTTCATATATTCTCTCTCCCTTTCTCCTTCTCCCTCATCTCTCTCTTTCTGATTGGCTGATGGTTGAGATGAGCTCCTGCTGGGCATTTTGTGCAACTGATAGGTAGCTTCCTGTTCTCCTTCCATCTCGGCCGAATCATCACTTGCCTCCATCACTTAGTTCTCTGAAGGCCTCACCTGGGGATGGATGGTGGTGGGAAAATCTGCCAGTCCCGAGGGAGCTCGGAGCAAAAAGTGCCCACACTAGGGGTCAGTCCCATTAGACAAATATAGCCAGGCCCTAGGACTATTGCTATGCTTGATGAGGCCAGAGGCTGCCCTAAGAAGACTGTGGCCTTGACCAAAAGCTAAAGTGGTGGACCCTAGAAGAGCGAATGGCTGGAGGCTGTCAGCCAGTGACCCTTGGCAGCTGGACAGAAAGTCATTTTTGAAAAGGGGTCTGAGCTGTGCATCTCTGCGCCCACATCTCTAGCTCTGAAAAGTACCTGTCTTTGGTGGGAGTTTGGTCATTCTTAAGGGGGCATGGCTGTGGGAGAGGAAACTCATGTCTCGACGTGTACAATACCAGCAGGGCCTGGCAGGAATCACTTCACGGGAAACACACCCCATCACCCTCAGGTTACATGTCTGCACTCAAGTGCGAGTCTCCGGGGGCTTTAGCTGGTTGAGATGTATGCGTCGCTGATATACGTGGCCTTGAAAAGTAGCATCTCTTCACAAGCCCCCAGGAAGGCATGATGAAGTCAGATGCTCAGAATCGTTGATTCAGTCCGTCATTTTTCCCGCCGGTGTCTCTCCTGATCTCCCTGAATCTGTTCGGTCTGAAGCTTAGGGAATGGCATCTTCCCTTGGCTAAAGTCCCGTCTTCACCTCTGTGGCAGTGTGTCCCCTGCCACTTGACTGGCTTGTCTCGTGAATGCCGGCTCGAAATGTGTTATTTCGATGCTTGATGAAGATTTTAAGCTTTATTTATTGTTAAGAATATTCAACCTTGGAGTTTTTTTCCATTCGGCTGTATTCTTCGAAACACACAGACTAGAGCGTCTTCTGCTAGAAACGACATACACATCTGTCATACTACAACCCTACAATATGCTAATAACTTGTTAGGAGATATTCTAGAAGAAAAAGACTCTATTTCCAATGCAAACAAAGAGAGAACACGTAAGAATTAACATGGAAAACTTAATGCTGTTAAAGAGACAAAAGACAAGTTGAGTAAACGGAAAGACATACCGTATGATTAGACAGGAATAATCAATGTTATCAAGATGTCAGTTCTCCATAAATTAATTTATAATTATAATTAACGTGATCCAAACAGCAACAGGGTTTTCTTTCTCAATTAGATGGATTCTAAAGTTATCGTAAAAAAAAGAAAAAAAAATCCAACAAGGTAGCCAATTAAATCGTATAAGAACAGCGAGGGGTCCTAGCCTGATCAGACATTTAACTGGTCTCTGGAGTCTAAATAATTAAGACAGTGAGGTGCTGGTGCATGGAGACGCAGGACAAAGAAACAGGTTGGACAGTCCAAATACAGATGGAAATTCAGTAGTTAGATAAGGTAGCCTCTCCCATCAGTGGGATAGAGATGAGCTCTTCACTTCGTGGCATTAGGACATGAGGAGGACCCACCTGGAAAATAAATCAAGTCGGGTCTATACAGCCTACCATCCACCAGGCTAAAACTCCAAATGGACCCAGGAGTAAAAATGCAAACAACAAAACTACAAAGGACACAAAGAACGCATGGGGGGGATTCCTTTAAAACACTTGCAGGGGAAGGGCTTTTGAGTTTCGATGCGAAATCCAGAAACGAGAAAAGAAAACATTCATGAGAATTGGAGAAATTAAAAAAAAAAAAAAAAAAAAAAAAAGCAAAACCCCAAACTTCTGCATTGTCAAAACCTTATGCAATGACACATGCCACACTGGGAAAGATACATGCAATTTCTCTCACAGAGCAAGAGCTCATCTTCCCAGTTGAAAAACAACAAAACAGAACAATGACCAAAAACAAACAAACAAACAAACAAAAAATCCAAAACAAACCAACAAAAAACAGAGCTCCTATAAATAGATAAGGAAAAGACTAGCAAATTCCAAAGGATTTGGGGTGAAATACCGTCAGGTCATGCACAGAAGAGGAAGGACACATAGTTATTAGGCGGGCAGATGAAAAACTGTTTAATCTCACGTAGAAAAGCAATGTAAATGAGAACTACACAGAGGGATCATGTTTTCACCTCTCATATTAGAAAAAATTCCCCAAAATTCCAAACACACTCGCTTGACCAACCTGTGGGAAGCAGGTACCACATCTGCAGAGGGCCACGCGGCCGTGTCTCTCAAGTTATAGATGCATATTTTGACACAGCAATTTGGGGTCGAGTTTTTACCCTGGAGATAAACTTGCCAAATGACCACAGTGCTAAGTCCTGTTTGTGGTCTGTTCTGGTGCCCAGAATTAATTTGGAACCTTTTGGTCTGGACCACAAAGTTCGTTCTTCTTAGGTGCCCTGGAGACGTGGTGGTGAGGGCATCAGATAAAACTTCTCGTCCTTGCTGGAGCTTGTCCGCCAAGGAAGAGAAGACAGATTGTAGAGCCAGCAAATGGATAATCAGATAAGAAGGATGCTAGGTAAATCTCAGGAAGAAAATTAAACAGATCTGTTTAATAGATAGTGGTCGGTGGGTGGGAGTGGCAGGGGTGGCGTTTGAGCTGAGGCTTGGAGAATGAGAAGGAGCCTGGGACTCTCAGACATGGAGGTGGCCAGGGAAAGGACCCAATGGAGAGGCGAGTTTGAAGCATCCTTGTGCATGGTCCGGAGACAGGGATGTGTTCGCTCTGTAGATCCCTGGGGGCACCACTTTGTCAGTGTGCCTCTCACCCATTGCCGTGCCTTTGGTAGGGCTGTCATCATGTCCTGGCTAGAGGAGAGAGGATGCTTGGGGGCGTAGGGTGATGGGGTGGAGTTTGTGGACGGTCTGCCCAAGATTGAAGGTGACTTTTAGGCAGAGAAGTTTGCCAATTAGAGAAGGTAGCAAAGAGCGTGATGGGCAGAAGAAACAGCATGAGCAGGAAGGTCTGCGTATGGGTATCAAGGTGCTGAGATGTTGGCAGGAGTGGGCCTGCACGGCCTCCAAGTTGGAGGTTGGGGGACATGTTAGCAAGGAGCCAGCTAGGACACTTGGAATTGACAGGGGTGCGGGGAGAGGATGAGAACTGAGTGCAAATGTTCATCAGGTCTGGAGTGGGCTTATTGTGGGTCTGTGTCTCCAGAAAGCGACACAGATCAGAAAGCGACACAGCCCTGACCTTCAGGACGTTACGGGTCCAGTGAGGGGGACATACGTGCAGGCAGTCAGAACGCAGTGTTGGAAGCGTCATCAGTGACAGGGATGTAAGTGCTCCAGAGTGTAGAGCAGTTCTGCAGGGCGGGGAAGCCATGGAGAACGATGGCCTCTCCTGAGCAGGCAGGGGAAGGCCTAGAAAGCAGAGGGAACAGTGAGTGTGTGGCTGGTGGAACAGGAGGCTGGAGGGAGGGGTACTTGGAAGGAAAAAGGCTGCCCGCAGTGGGGTCGGCACCCGGCTGGAGGGGCCAGGGAGGACCATTGTGCAGGCTGTAGAGGGCTTGGGGGCCAGGCCTCTTGGAATGGGCTGGAGGAGAGCTTGGGCCTGAGGCTGATGAAGAGGGCCCACAGGTGGCCATGTCACGCAGGGCTATATCCTGTAAGGAGTCCTTTGTACCCTGTCTTCATGTTTGAAGCTGGCATTGGCTAGCTGTCTGGACAAAGGTGACAGCGTGACTTATCATCAGAGCGTAGTCCCTGGAGATCTCACTTGAGTCCAGCCTTCATGGTTCCCTTCCCTGTCCTTCAGCCTCCCTGTCCTTCACCAGCATTGGGCGAGTGAGGGCCCTTCTGGATTCCCGCTCAGGAAGATGCTTTGTGTAGACCTCTCAGGTGATCACACATCCATTTCCCGGAGGGGGGCCCAGGAGGCCTTCAGTTGCTGGAAGCTGAAGGTTTTCTCTGCCAAGAGCCTCTGAGGCTGGTGAGGGCACAAAGCATGGGATCCTGATTCAGGTGAAAGCAGACAGGCAGCTGCCAGAATGCCAGGGGGGTGAATTACACCCGCTGTGGCAAAGGCAAATGAACGTGCTTGTTTCCCGTCAAGTGCCCTTAATCCCATCATCTCAGCTTTAAAAAAATTTATGTATAAAGTGAGATCCAGGGAGCTCACAGCTACTGAAACTTGCCATGCAGAGGTCTCCCCGGGCATCTGATTCACCTCTGTGCCACCAAGGGCGGATGGTGCCAAGGAAGCAAGCAGTGTTTAGTGCAAACATTTAAAACAATTTTTGGAAGAAGAAGAAAAAGATAATAAAAATGAATTTACAGGTGGGGGCATCGAGAGGGAGGGTGCCCTGCATGGGCTGTCGCTCCTTCTAGCTTATAAAACCTAGAAAAAAATGCAAAAAAAATCGTGGCTACGACCCACCCTGGACAAAAATGCTCCCACTCGTGTGTGCTTTTCCTGGGCGACCCTTCCGCTGTCGCCCGCTGTGGGGCGCCGTGGGTCTCGGGGGACCCCGCACCCGCCGCGGGCATCCCGCGCCCCCGCCGTGGTCCACGGTTGTTTACTACTTTCCACTCCGAGTGGCACGTCAATCACGAGGGCCCGCCCCCCGCCGCCGGCCAATCCGCGCGCTGGGAACGGCCGCCCCGCCGAGGGGGGCGCGCGCTGATTGGCCGCGGCGGCTGTCAGTCAGGCGGGCATCCCGCAAGGATGCAGCAGCGGGAGGCTGGGGGGGACGCGATCCGCAGCGCGGAGGAGGAGTCACCTTTGCATAAACAAGATGTGGGTCCCCCCCTCACACACACACACCTCAGGAAGGCAGGGCTGGGGGGTGCTGCAGAGGCCCAGCCCAGCCCGGGGCCCAGGGGAGCAGCGGAGGGAGGCTGGGCGCAGAGTCGGGGAATCCCTCCCCCCCTCCCTCCCGCCTTCATCCTCCCGCCCGGCCCTGCTGCGGTTGTAAACACGTTTCCCTCCATGTCTGTCCTCCCTTCTTCCCTCTCCCGCAGTGGCCATGACAGGCTGCCGTGTCCCCCAGACCCTGCAAGGCACGAGCATCCTCCAGGTCCCCGGCCTGCGGGGCCTGCGCCTCTCTGATTCTGCCTTTATTATTATTATTATTATTATTATTATTATTATTATTATTATTTTCTTCTTTCTCCTCCCTCTCGTCCTAAAGGAGGCTGGCTCGTGACCAGCCTTGTCTCCTTTCTGTCCCTGCCCATGTGGGACGGGTCATGCTTTGTCAACATGCACCATCCACGCCCCCGGCCCCCCCAAATGCTTCCTTTTCAAATTAAGGAGCCTGGGCCCTAATGATTTGGGGTAGGAAGGCTGTGGCTGACCCTGGCGCAGATCTGGAAGGACTGGGGGTGGCTTTGTTGTTGCTGTCGTTGTCATTTGGGGGACACACATGGGAGGCTATTTTACTTCTGCGTTTTCCTCCCCAAATGCGTCTCAGACCCTTTCCCCATTCATTTTGCAGGTTCCAAATATGCCCGCCCCCTTCTCTCTCCCCTAAAGAAAAGGCTGCATTGTGCTGGGACGAGATGTTTTTGTACCTTCTCCTTGGGATCTGAATCAGGTTTCCCATTTCTAGCTGCACAATGTAGTTGTGTTCCGTGTGATAGGGGCGTAGTGGCCGGGAATGATTGGTGACAGGGCGGCCCGGAAGATGCGGAGCGGATTGTGCGTGGCCTGGACGAGCTCCAGGGTCTGCGGCTTCTCTGCTGGGTGACAAGGGAGGAAGGGGAGGGGGTGTCCAAGCAGCCAACGCAAGCAGAATGGCAAAATCCAGCCTGTGGCATCTGGTTCAGAAACGCCCTTTGTTTAGGGCCGCGGCTGCAGGTGGCACACCGTCTCCTTTAAGTCTTCCTTTTGAGACGAAAGGTAAAGTTATCTGCGATGAGAGCTCATGGGGGTATTTTGTGAAAAGCCTCGTCCACGAAAAATGATGATTTTGAGGTGCAGAATGGAGGAGGATGGGCCTCCTCGGTGTCCTGCGTCACAGCCACGGAGGGAGAAAGCCCAGTGTCTTGGTTCCGAGGGAGCTGTAGCCAGGTGGCCCCAGGGGAAGGGATGAGGCCTTCGGCCCATCTCAGTCCTGCAGATTGTGTCCTGATTTCATCCACGGGATATTTGGGGTGGGTATAGGGAATGACACGTTGCAAATAGAGATGTGAAGAATGTCACGCGGTGGCCAGCATTTGCAAGAGCAGCTTCCAGACGGACTAAAGGCCCCAAGAACATGTCCCATGTCGAGTTACACACCGCGTCCGACTTAGTTGTCTCCATCCCTCTCTCTGTCTCTCTCTGTAGCTTCCCTTTCCTCCTCCTCCAGTGGTCCGTTGGTCCTCTCCCCGGCTAGGCATACTTTCCCAGGGTGATCACATTGACGCATGTCATGGTGTTGTTAGAACAGGTTCAGCTCCTGGCCCTGCCTAAGTCATGTCACCTCGGAGAGCCCGTGTCCCCCTCTGTAAGGTGGGAACAGTGAGGTCTACGCGGTGTTTTAAGGGCTCAGGAAAGACGTTAGGGAATGTGCCTGGCCCTCTGCTGGCCCCCAGAGGTGCCCTAGGCCCCGACTTGTCCTCTTCCTCTGCTATGTCATCATCTCGCCCCGTCTTTCTTCTGGGGCCCTGCATGGGAGCCTCCTACGTCCCCGGGCTGGCGAGCTGAGCCCATCTTTGGCTGGCTTTCTGCGTCACCTGCTCCTTTCTCGCCAGGTCAGCCTGTTTGTTTTCTCATGCCAACAGCCTCTGCGTGCCAGTAAGTCACGTCTGGATAACCCGAGCATGTTTTCCTGCCGGAGAGTGCCAGGATGGGCTGGCCTGGGAGCCAAGTGGCTTTCTCCGGTACAAGTAAGTGGGGGAAGCAGAGAGGCCTGGCAGCTGGGCGCCCGAGTGACTGGAGTTTTGAATTACCTGGTGGATCTCCCGGAGCCAGGTCTCTAATCCCCACCCCGGGGTGGGTTCCCCACTCTGTCCCACGTGACTGGGCTTTGAGCTCTTCCTGATCTGACTCTAGCCTGCCTTGGCCTTCACCCCGCCCCCAACCCCCAGCCACCAGAGTGCTCAGTGCTCCTGGGGCTTGACTTCAAGACGCATCGAGCTCTGGTCTCTGTCCCTTACCTGGTCTCCCAGTTCTGGACACATCCTCACCCCCACCCCACCTCCCCACCCTAATCCAAATGGCCAGATGGTGCCATCTTCAGGATCCAACTTCAGATTGTCCTCCGTGAGGCCACCCCATTAGGCCAGTCCCTCACCCTCTTTTCTTGTGAGCCTCATCCTCACCCCTTGGGTGACCCTGATGTGTCCCTCTGTGGTCTTGAGTTCTTTGGTCACTTTCTGTGAGTCTCCCAGTCTGGGCGAAAGGCAGTCTCACGTCATGGCACCTGGGCTGTAGAGCCGGACACGCCAGCCAGCACCGTGGACTCGTGACTGTCCTTCTGAGCCCGCGTCTTTCCCCTTCTGTAGAGAGGGGTGATAGTACCTGTCCCTTGGGAGGCGTGGGGATTAACTGTGCTTGGCGCCGAGCTGGTGCCCAGTGGGCTCTCTCAGTAAGTGTGCTTCGTTGTAAGCGTTCTTTTCATCAGCCGTGGATGGAGGTGTTGTCTGCTTTACAGGGCCACGGGGAAAAGGACAAAATTACCAAAATCGCTTCCTAGGGAATCTGATTAATGTTTGTTCACCTTTCCTCCATCAGGACAGGTGCCCTGGGCTCTACTTCTGCCCTTTGGTGCCCCATTTGGCAAACCCTTTATAAATATTTATTAAAGAAAAAAGTTAGCTCGTCGTGTGTTATCTAGAACCTGTTGCTTCATCAATAGTGTCTTTTTTTTTTTTTTAAATAAAAATGAATACTCAGTGGGTCAGATTTCTAGACCCCTAATCTGAATTGGGCCAAATGGAGTCCAAGCCCCTTGAAAGATGCTTGTTTGGTCAACACCTGGGACCCACGGGGCCTGACTAAGGGGTCTTTGTCGATTGTGTTTTTAAAATAATGGAATTGTTGGGTGGAAGTTCTGAGTAGGGGAAGAAAGTAGTCACCCCCAAAGTGCCGCCTACTCCTCCCGGTGCCATGTGGTGTGGTCAGTTTACAGAAGCACGTTGTCCCCTGATGCAAGATGGCCGTGGTGGCCAAAGCACAGAGCTGCAGGGAACAAGGTCACCATGAGTCCCCGCTGTCACACTTGAGGGGAGAGGAAGGAATATGCTGAGCTCTGCCCATTTCTGTGACCCTCCTAGGCACCTTCTCACATACTGAGTCGCTGTGACCCTTGAGAACTATCGAACATAGAAGCGATTAGAACATTCGCGGATGCCTGCCTTTAGGGCAGGTGCTGCGCCCAACTCTGGGGTGCAAAGATGCAGACTCCCTGGGACTGTCACTTGCTTTCCTGACCCAGCAGGCATTTTACAACCGCACTGTGACCAGCAGGGCCCATATTCGTCCCTGAGAGAGCTTTCCCACCCCTATGGCTGTAGCTTTGTGACCTTGGGCGGGTCACTTAATTTCCCTAAACCCTAATTTCCTCTTCTTGGGAGCAGAGCAAACAGGAGAGTGAGGGGCAGATGAGATGGCCTATTCCAAAGGCTTAGGGCTGTCCCTTTGCAGGAATAGAGGCGACTGAGGTCTTTTCCGTTCGCATCTGAAAATAAAGAAAGGGTGGCTTGCCGTCCAGATAGCAGAGAAAGAATTGGATCCAGGCTCTGAAAAGCTGTTTGCTGTTCTTTCGCAAAATACCATTCTTCTTAAGTTTCATTCAATCACTCCACAAACATCTGAGCATCTGTTTCGTCCCGAGCACTGTGCCTGTCATGGGTGCGCAGCGGCAAACAGAACACTTGCTTTCTGCTCACGTAGCGCTGACAGTTGGGCAGGGAATGCAGACATTAAATAAATAGAAGCGTGATGATGGCCATATAGGGGGAAGCTGGCTTCGCGTTTTAATATTTAACACCTGCTATGGGTTTTAATATTTAAATGTATCTTGGGAAGGTCTCTCTCTCCGAAAATAATGATTTGCCCTTTTGCCTGCAGATGACACCCGTTCTGTTCTCCGTAGGCGGTAGAAATCCTTATGCAAGGTTCGGGTGAGAGGTTCTGTTGACAGGGAAGACGGGTTTTATTGTTGAAAGTGCACTGGAGACGATGCTGAGGGGGAGAGGATTGGGTTTTCCTTGGTTTGTGCGATGAGATCGCTTAGAGAAAGCGATCCCCCAATTGGGGGGCTCTTATGGACCCCCCCAGTGGTCAGTAAGGTGGACCCTTTTATGTGCATCTTTAAAAATAAATGTAAACACCCCCAAAGCTCACAGCTCCATTCGCCCATCTAGGCCAGGGCTGTCCTATAAAATTTTCTGCGACGATGGCGATGTTTTCTATCCACCCTGGCCAATAGGAAATAAGATGTCATGAACCACATGTGGCGCTGGAGCCTCTGAAATGTGGCTGGTGGTGAATTTCAGATTAATTTTAATGGAAATAGCTACGTGTGGCCCCTGATGGTACAGAACTAGACACGAGATCAGCAGATGGAGATCTTTCCCCCCTAAAGTTAGCGTTTTATGCTGATAAAGGTCACAAAATAAGACCTGTACCTTTCATTCTTCCTGTCATACTTGGGGTTCACCAAGGGGGTATGCAAAATTTAAAAAATGCAACACAACGAGACCCTTTTGCACTCATTCTCCGGAGCTGCTCATGTTGGTTATTGGCGAGAAATAAATACCCCTAAGGGCCTCAGAGCCATAAACCAAGCGAGACGCCGGCTATAACTGAATACCAAGTGGGTTTCTTGGTTGAGAGAGAACGACCGAGAAGGGCTTCATGGTTCTGTCAAGTGGCCGTTGATTCGTGGACGTTCAAGAGCTTTTCTGTGGCTGTGAAAACGAGCTGGAATTTAGAGATTCTGCAACGAAGCCGAAACTCTCATTTGAGCTGAACATTGTCGTGGAGATGATGTTTCTTGCTGCTTTTGGTTCATCTGTGGTTTTCCCCGCTTGGTGGTTTCATCAGGTTGGGAGGATAAAGCCTGGCCGGTCGGTTTCCATTTTATTTAAATTCATTTTGTCTTCATTCCTTCTCATCTAGCCCAGTGCTGTGATGTATTAAGGTCAGAGCGCTCCGGAAAAACGCAGAAATAGGAAAACATTTTTGCGAAAACATTTCCACTTATATTTAATTTTTCTTCTCAATAGAAAAATATTTCCAACTTAATCCGCCCTCTCTTCCCTTGAAATGAATTGTGTGCTTTAGAAATAGCCTCAGTCCCCACCAGTACACGAGGACAATCTCAGCCATTGGATGGAGATAGAAAGGCTCAGAGAAAGATGGGGTTCAGAGGCACAGACTGCCTTTCAGGGTGTCCACCCGACAGCAACACAAGCCAGCATGGCCTCTAGTTCCGAGCTTCCCTTGGAGGAACCTCACTCCATCTGAGACCATCATCGTCGTGGAGTTTCATTTTTGACCAGCGTGTGTCTTCCAAGGCCAGTTGGTGAAATTCATCCTTCCAAGCCCAGCTGACATCTGGGAAAAATAAGGTGTCCATAGTCACATACCTGGTAGGGGGGAGAGACAGAATTTGAACCAAGATCTGTCAATATCAAAATGTTTGCTTTCATTGATACTCAGATGGTAGAGAATATCTGATCTCTGTTTCCCCCATTAAAATGAAAAATTTCAGTTTGTAAGCCTTGCCCTCAAGAGGGCAAAGAAACTCTTCTTCAGTTTCTCAAACAATTAAAAATAAAAAAAAAAGGGGGGAAAGCAATTTTACCCTAGCTGGGGCTTCTGAGGAAGTTATCATTTTTTGCCATCTTGGAAATTCTTCCAACAGTCTCAAGATGTCTAGGATTTTTTCCTTGTTAAAAAAAATAATAATAAAAAATAAAAAATGAGTCACTACTGAAAACCTGTCACACTCTGAAACGCATCGCTGTGACGTACAGTGATTCAGTGTTAGGAGATGATAGCCTAACTATGAGAACGCAGGTGTCAGGATGAATTTCCTCAACAGGCAGGAGGACGAGGCAAAGTCGGGGATCGTCGTTCTGGTGGCCTTGCCTGTTGCTGCGTTTTTGTGTAGGCGAAGCCGCATGCCTTGGTCACGGGGTAGTGGTTCTTGAAGTATCGACTGCTCCTTGATTGCTAACTATGATCAAAGACGCCAAGTTCAGTTGCTCACATCCAAAAATAGGTCAAAGCTGCTTTCAGACTCAGGCCAGAGCCCCGAAGGCCAAACATCCAAACACTTGTGCAGGCTCCCCTGCTAGGAATTTGGGCCCTGGGTGGCTCGGGTGCTTACTAGACTGTAACCTCTGTGAGAGCAGGAGCCTTGCCCCTCACTCGGTCTCTCCGAGGTGACCCATAAAGGTCCATCGAAGGCAAGAATGAGCAAAGGCACAGCGAAGCCTCAGGGAATAGCTGAGCCTCTCACTCACACTGCTCCTTGGACTCTCCTGCTTGGAGCTCTGTTCCACGCAGATTATGAACTTCTCCGCCTCTCATTCTCGTGACCATAATTGCATCATTTCTGCCCAAGTCAGGGACATCAGTGAGCATAAATTGTTGGGTGGTGCAGACTCCAGTGATCGCCTCAAGGCCTAGGGCGAAGCAGTGGGTCCCAGACGGAAGATAGCGCGGCCTCATTGTGCCGACGGACTGGTTTTGTCGTTTTTATGTCCCCATTTCTGTTTAATAGACTTATTACCAGCAAGCTGTGTCCATCCGCTCCTCTGTAGGTGATGAGTCGCTGCCTCCTCTTTGCTGGGAGTGCTTCGGAAACAGATTTCCGAGCTTGTTAGAACTGAATGGCAGTGAAACCGAGCTGCGCTCTCTCTCATCCGCGGCTGTCGCCCCCGGGAACCTATTTATTTGCTGGACAGTTGAATTCTGGAAAGGTGAGAGGTCAGTCTGTGAGGTGTTTTCCTTTACCGAATTTTTTTCTTTTACTTCTTTCTGTCCCTCCATCCGTGTGTCTGTCTCTGTCTCTCTTTCTCTCATAATATTGCAGTTGCTGGAATCAGTAAAATGAATGGAATGTATTTATCCATATTGAGGCCTCACAGAGTGGTCACAATCATTTTAAAAACACATGCGGTCCCCACTGCTGTATCCTAGGCCGGCCCTCAGCACCTAGTTTAATGACAGAGTATTCTAGAAGGGTGCCCTTGTGCCTCACTTTCAGATAAATATAGTGGAAGGGGCTTTCTTAATCAGCTTGGTGGGGGCCTTCCCCTCCCCTGCCCTTAGCTTCGCCCTCCTGGGTGTCCCTTCTTCTGGGGGACACGGGCCTTCTGCTCTCCACTCCAGTGAGCAAACACCTCTCAGTTGCCATAGCCCTTGCACGGGGACTTTATTTTAAATTTGGGGGGCCACGTAGCTAAAACAGAGTCCAGATGCTGGAATAGGGCCAGCCTGAGTGCACGCTTCACCACCTGGCACTCTGTGACCCTGGACAAGTCAGACCAGTCTTTGAGCCTTCGTCATCTGTCCTTAGGATGGACCTTGGTCACTTTTTATCAGCACAGTTTTCAGGGCAAGCCAGGGGCTTACTCAGGGGGACCCCACTCCTTGCCTTTCAGAGATACTGCACGTGACATGACACGCGTCCCAAGTCGGCTGTCCTCCCGGACTCTGAAAGTTAAAAAAAAACAAAGTAAAAATGCTCACTTTTGCACATCCATTTTCGGCCTCAATTTTCCATTATTCCTCAGTGGGGATCAATTCATCTGAGGCCGGCAGATGGGAGGGAGAAAAAAGTAGATCGAGCTTTTCAGGTGAGATGTTTAGATCAGCCCTGGCCGACGCTTTTCGTTGCCTTCACTACCACATAGTGGTGAAGCAGGAAACTGTAGGGCTTGCCACGTTGCTTCTGCAGTGGAGGGAGAGAGCTGCCGCGGAGAGAATTTGGCCTCTCGTATGCATAACACGAAGAAAGCAGAAGCCTGGGTGATCCGGAGCAGATGACAGAGCAGAGGATAGGGCCAGATCAGAAAAATCCAGTTCTCACTGCATTTAAAGCCTGGAGACAAAGGGTCGTGATAAGGATCCGGCACGCACTTTTCTGCTGTCCATTTTGTTGACGATTTCTCTTTGCATCCTTCAACCATCTTGCTCCCTGCTTCCACCCCATCGGAGGATAAATTGAATATAAATTAAACGTTTAGGCACTACGTCTGGGTAGAAAGGGTCCTTAGCAGGAGCGCTTGGTTCTCTATAAGCCTCGTGAGCCTCCAGCAACTGTATTTCCCTGGGAACCATCTGGAAAAAGGACAGATTCGCCTTATCTCCCGAGTATTTATGAAACTTTATCATGGGGCTTATTCTAAAACCGTCAGTGACTTTGTCTGGACGGTGGGGCTGTTAGTAACTCTGGTGCGAGTGGCAGGCGCACACAGTTAAATCTGTCATTCAAAGTGAGATTTGGGAAGCTATTGAGGATTTATTAGCTCATATCCTGATAGCACGAGAGGCTTCAGCTGAGTTGATGAGCACGCTATAAATTGCTTTTTTTTTTTCCTTTCCTAACTTTCCAGTGACTTTTACTTTTTAACTTTTAAATGGGAGATAATTTCGGATTTGCAAAGAAAGTTAGAAAAAGCGCCACGAGAGCTCCTGAACACCCTTCACCCCGACTTCCCCATAACAGATCATTTCAAAATTATCCTACAGTTAGCAGAATTCTAGTATTAACACTGATGTAGTATTCACAGTGGTCAATATTTCTTTAGTTTCCACAAATCTGAGGCTTTTTCTTTAGTGTTAATCATTCACCACCTTTATACTTCAGAAGAGTGTGGACTAGTGATTTTATAAAATGTCTTTTGAGTTACTAAATGTGGATTATTCAGTTTTAGCAAAGAAAATCACAGAAGTGCCACGGTGCCCTTTTCAGAATGTCCTATGGGGAGACACATGTTGCCCACTTCTTTCTTTTCTGGTGATTTAAACTTCGATCGCTTGGTTGAGGTGGCCTGTGCAGGTTCCTCCACCATCGTTAATATTTTTCCCTTGGTAATCAGGAAAAAAAATTTTTTTGGGGGGGGGAAGGATGATAGAAACTTGAGGATGAACTACCCTGTTCACCCTGTTCCTCATTCTTCTTTAACCCACTCATTTTAACATCCATGACTGTGATATTTGCCAAATGGCGGTCGGTCTTTCTGTTTTCTCTGCTTAGTAATCGGAATTCTACTCCGAGGGCTTTATGTATTTTTAAAACGAGGGACACAAAATGTTTTAAGCAGCAGGGGCAGCTCCTCTTTTTTTTTTCGGGGAGGACAATGCATGACACGCAGCAGAAAAACATGCAGAAGGCTAAGAAATCTCAAATATGAATGTTATTTGAAATGTCGTTCACATTCCTCCCTTCAGAGGAGGTGAAGGAGAAGGGAGGAGGTCCCCAACCGCCCAAAAATGGCCCCTTCGTTTTGGCCCTGGCTTTGTCTCTTGTTCTCGAAGGCTCGCAGGGCGAACCGGCCGGGAGAACCGACTCTGCAGCTTAGCCCTGGGTGTCTGGATGGGTTAGGGGGGCATGTGTCACCAAGAGGAATTTAATTAAGAGTAGGAAATTGTAGTCTGAGCTTTTTAAGTTGTAATTGAAAGGAGTAATCGAGAAACTGGTTCCTTCTTTGAGAACACACACTCCCACCCACACCGCACACAGTTCGGAGGGGAGGCCCCCCTGCCCCGCTTCATTCCATCTCGGCAGCCCCAAACCCAGTTCCTGCGAGGAAATCACTCTTTTCAATTCTCTATCAGTAAAAAGTTCAAGTTCCCCTTTGTTTTAAAAGTGAATTTTTTTTTAATTACGGTATTTGATTCTTTCATGGTCATCCTAGAGGATGTTTTCTCTACTTTTTACTCAAAAACCTTCAAACAAGGGGGAAAAAATCTACTATTTCCTCCCAGTCCGAGTAAAAAGTTCAAGTTACCCTTTGTTTTAAAAGTGAAGATTCTTAAAAAAAAAAAAAATTCGGTATTTGATTCTTTCATGGTCATCCTATGGGATGTTTTCTATCTTTTTTACTCAAAAACCTTCAAACAAGGGGGAAAAAATCTACTATTTCCTCCCAGCCCGAGTAAAAAGTTCAAGTTACCCTTTGTTTTAAAAGAGAAGATTCTTAAAAAAAAAAAAAAAAATTTACGGTATTTGATTCTTTCATGGTCATCCTATGGGATGTTTTCTATCCTTTTCACTCAAAAACCTTCAAACAAGGGGGAAAAAATCTACGATTTCCTCCAAGCCTGAGTAAAAAAAAGTTCAAGGTACCCTTTGTTTTAAAAGTGAAGTGAAGATCCTTTTTTAAAAAAAAAAAAAATTACGGTATTTGATTCTTTCATGGTCATCCTAGGGGATGTTTTCTATCTTTTTTACTCAAAAAACCTTCAAACAAGGGGGAAAAAATCTCTTTCTTCCAAGTCGGAGTAAAAAGTTCAAGTTACCCTTTGTTTTAAAAGTGAAGATTCTTTAAAAAAAAAAAAATTCGGTATTTGATTCTTTCATGGTCATCCTGGGGGACGTTTTCTCTCCTTTATACTCAAAAAAACCTTCCAACAAGGGGGGAAAAATCGTCTATTTCCTCCAAGCCCGAGTAAAAAAAAAAAAAAGTTCAAGAAGTTGCCCTCCGCTTTGAGAGAGAAAGTCCATTTTTTAAAAAAATGATGGTATTTGGTTCTTCCACGGTCATCCTGCGGGATGCTTCCCATCCTTTCCCACTCGAGGACGAAAACACACACTCGATGCCCTCCGAGCCCGCGGGATGGGGAGCCCCCCGCGGGATGGGGGCCCCCGCGGGAGGAATGCCGACATGTTTCCGCCTCCGTGCCAGGGTGTTGTTTTTAATTTAAAAAAAAGGAATGTTCGCGCGCAGACGCGGGCACACGGCGCCCACGAGGCGGCCCGCGGGCGCGGCGCCCCCCTCCTCCCCCTTCTCCATCCTCCCCTCCTCCATCCTTCCTCCCCCTCCTCCTCCCCCCCTGGTCTGGCCGCGGCTCCGCCACGCGGCGCCGGGACGGGGCCCCGCGGCGGGGCCGTTACGTAAGGGGAAGAGCCCCCCGCCCCTCCCCCATTCCCTCTTCCTCCCCCCCAAACCCTAAAAGCCCCCGGACCCGTGCCCGCGGGGCCCGCCGCGTCCACAGGGCCTTTCCCGGGGATCACGATCCGGGGTTCGCCCACGCGGGGCTCCCGGATCCGTGCAGGACGCCCCGGATTCCTTTTGGGAGAAAAAATGGGGGAAAAAAAAAAAAAAAGAAAAGTTTCCGGGCGGGCGGACGCGCCCTCCGCCTCCAGCGCGAGCCCCTGCCACGCGGCCGGGCCCCAGGGCGCGCCTGCGCCGAGCCCGCACCCCATCCTGGTCCCCCGGACGCGGCTCCGGATCCGCCGCGGACTCCGGCTCCGGGTTCCGCTCCGGCCGCGGGGGGCGGGGCCAGCGCGCGCGCGCCCGCGCCCCAGAGCGGGGCCACGTGACGGCGCGACGCGCCGCCCTTCCGCCCCCGCCGCCGCGTCACGTGGCCCGCGGACACCACGTGCTCGCCGCCGCCGCCGCCGCGGTGGACGGGAAGGGGAGTGGCCTCCGGGCGTGGCGCCCCGATGGCGGGCTGGCTCGGGGGCTGTGCCCCGCGCTCCTCTCGGCCCCGCGCCCCCCGAGGGGCCACGGACCGCGTGGCCTGCACCCCCCGCCCCCTCCTCCCGCCCCCGCGGCCTCGCGGGCGCCCCAGCGCCGGGCGGGGCGGGCCGCCGAGCAGCGCGGAGCCACGCGGCCTCCCGCGGGACGGGACGTGGCCGGCTCGGGTTTCCGGGACGAGGGGCCCCGCGCCGGGCGCGCCGCGGAGCAGCACCATCTTGAACTTTTCTTTTTTGTCTCTTTTTTTCCTTTTTCTTTCTTTTTTTCGGGCCACGAGTTTGATCACGAGTCCCGGGGATAGGGGGTGGACACGGCGGTCCCCCCGCCGCCCCCGTCCCCATCCCCCAAATCTAAACCCAAACCCACACCAGACAACGGCGGCGGGGAGGCGGCGCCCTCCAGTTGGAGGGGGAGAGGGGGAGAGAGGGGCCTCCGCCCCCGCCCCGCACCCCAGCCCGCCGCCCCCGCCCCTCCCCCGAGCTGGCGGCGCCGCTGCCACGTCCGCGCAGGCGGCGGCTCTCGCGGCGTAAACAAGTCCCCCTCGGCCCCCCCCACCCCCCTACACCCCTCCCCGCCCCCCTAGCGCCCGCGGCGCCGACTCGCACGCGGCGCAAAACGAAAGTACCCGGGGTCAACGCGGTTCTTTTTGGGGTTTTTTCTTTTTTTGCAAAAAAAGAAAAAAAAAAAAAAGAGGAGACGGGGATGCCGAGCGCGGGCCGGACCGCAGTCCATTGTTCCGAGCGGGCGCCCCGGGGCTCCCCCACGTGTGTGCGTGTGTGTCCCCCTGCACCCCACCGCGCCACCCCGCACCCCACCGCGCCCCGAACCGTGTCCGAACTGCCCGGAGGGTCCACGCCCGCCACCCACTCCTCCGCGGTGTCCCCCCCAAAAAAAGTGCAGATCGCGGTGCTCAGTCCCCGGCGCCCTCCCTGCCTCCCCCCTCGCCCCATCCCCCGTCTCGCCCGGGGCGGCCCGGGGTCCCCACGGTTGCCTTTCTCCCCCTCTTTATCACTCGCACGAAAACACGGGGAAAGTCGAAGAGTTTCCTAAGCGAGACCCCAGGGCACGACTTTTTTTAGGGGAAAATAAAAGGCCCGAAAGGGTCCGCCGCGTCTCGCGCGGTCCCGAAGCGGACCCTCGGGAGGATGCGTCCCTTCGGCAAACGCCCCCCGAACTCCAGGGTATTGATAAGTGGTTTCTCCGGGGAAGTTTTTATTTTGGGGGGGACAGACGTCCGCTGGGGGGCTGACTCGGTGGCAGGGAGCGGTGTCCGCGGGGAAATCGGAGCATCCACGAGCTCGCGCGCTCGGACTCGGGCGGACCCTCGGAGCCGCGGGGTCCTCCCGCTGGGGTGGTCCGGAGCGCGGCCGCCGATCGATGGATCGATGGATCGATCGCGAGCCGGAGCCGACGCCGATCCGCGCGGGGGCGAGAGGGCTGCGAATCCGTCATGTCGGGTCCCATCGCCCCGCTTCTCATGAGGGACACAGTGTTGGGGTTTTTTTGGGGGGGAATCGCATCAAATCCGGGGTCCTTTTCGGAATGCAGCGCGCGCGTGTGCGAAAGCGCTTCTGCCCCGCGAGCTCGTCCGCCCCAGCGCACGTCCCAAGTTTTTGTCTCTCGCGGTCTCCCGCATCGCCACACTTTTTAAAAAAAAGAAAAATGCACGAAAAACACTGACCAGGGCGTTGTGCTTTTTTCTTTTTAATTTTTTTTACCACTCTCGCTCCTTTTGTGATGGGAAGACAAGGAGGCAGATACCAATGGCGCCTGTCACAATGGAGGTTTGTTTGTGTGTGTGTTTTTTTTTAAGTGTAATGGGGGGGATTGGGGATGGTTAAAAATTCCTTTGTACCGGGACAGGGGGTGGGGTGGGGAAGAACAATGAGCCCCTTCTAAACAACTTTAGCAAGAAGCCACCCCTGAGCATTAAGTTTGCAGCAGAAACCTCTCTCTGGACCTCTTCCAGCGGAGATGTTTTGCACAAATTCGATGCGTTTAATCGAAATCCTCCTCGAAGGGCGAAAACGCACTGAGGACACGGTTAAGAATTTTAAATTCCGGATTCCTGAACGTGGCGATTTATAATTTTTTTCGTCGAAAACTACGAGAAGCTCCCCCCGCTCCCCCAAATCCTTGAGTGTCCCTCCGCAGGCATTCCTGGGGCGCAAACCTCTTTTCATTCCGTGGTCTTCTCAGCTGGAAACATTTTTTTTGTCTTGATGTGTGTCTTTTAGGACATGAATCTTTACCTCGAATCAGTATCTGTGCGTGTATCTCATTTTCTAACCTGGCTTCAGAGGTCTTTCCTGCACATTCCATCGGAGCCCGCATGCATCTAGCGTATCTTCCTTCCAGACAGGCGTGCTCCGGTGATAAATGCACGAATACTGAGTCCATAAAACTGACGGCAAGAAGAGCTCTTCGTATTTATTTTTAAAAATTCATTTTAATTAAACACGGGGGTCGGGGTGGTCCTAATTCTGTGCTCTCTCCATTTGTGGGAATTGTGGCATTGAAAGGAGAAATCATTGAGAAAGACTTTGAAGTTAGATCAAGCCCCCCCCCCCCCGTAGAGTTTCTACTTTTTTTTTTTTATGTAGCCAAATTCCTCACTTTTTGGTTCCTCGGGAGGGATGGCCCCTAAAGGCCCCCGACAGACTTTTTTAAGGCACAGGACTGAGCCTCAGCAGTCTTGGAGGTATTTAGTACCGGCCTCTGCTTATCAGCTTGGTCGCCCCGGCATGTCACAGCCTGTTCGGTCTTGTCACCAGTGAAATGACACTGATTCCTTTCTATGAATTAGGAAAGTGGGTCACGAGAATGATACTGGAAACAGGTATAGTTTAGCGTCCTGGTTCCAAGCGTGGACCCTGGATCGCTTGGGTGGGGATGTGTGTGCCTCTGCCTCCACGCCGTGTGACTCTGGACAAGCCACTCTCTGTGCCTCGGGCTCCAGTTCGGGGGACGGGGGGAAGAGCAGGCTCTTTTGTCCCAGCTGTGGAGATTAAGTCAGGCATGCAGGCCAAGCTCTTAGTACATGTGCCCCGAAATGGCGCCTCAGTAATGATGACACTAAACACTCACTCTCCCCTTGGCGTCCAGTACCTTCAGCTTTTACTTGCGTACACCAAGCCCTCGAAAAAGAGTTGTTTTCATTAAAAAGTTGTCGTCTGCCCCAAAGCAAGCGTGATCGGAAGCTTGAAGACTGGGGCTTGGTGTTAGGTCAGAGAGTTGCATTGGTTATTTTTGGGGAAAACCAGAGAAGCCACTCGGAGGGACTATGTTTTATTTTAATCCTTGTCACCTCAGAGTGGCTTCTCTGATTTTTGTCACTTTTCCCTCTTTTAGGACGGGACAAAGAGAGTAGATTTTCAGATGACTCGTGGCGTCCTTGTTTTTTCTTCAGTGACAATTCCCTGTCAAAACCTAGAAAAGCGCTTATCTTGAATGACACCGCCTTCTGTCACTTAATTGTTTTTACTTTATACTTTGTCCGATGCCAACGAGAATCCGAGGCCGATTTCAATTTAAAAAAAAAAAAAAAACCCAAACGCCTGGATGACATGAGGCCCGAAAGGCCGAGTCAGCAAACAAACCACAGCCCAGGAGCGAGATAGTCTCCCTGGAATCCGGCCCCTCTGCATTCCTGCCGGCCAAGGCCGCGGCTGCAATAGAGTAACAACTGCGTACGTAGATTCACAGACCCCTGCGTGTGCATTTTCTATCAAATTCAGAGCTTTTGCTTTGCGAAAGTTTGCACAAATAGTGATCCGAACAGTGATCTGTAGTTAAATTAGCACCTGACTCCCCCTGTGTGTATTAACATCTGAAAGCAGCTACGAGGTGGCTGAAAAAAATAAGAAACGGGTGTCCCTGTCCTCGACGAGCTCACGGATGAGTAGGACACTGGTCAGTGTCTGTCAGGAGTCACCGAACTAATTAATATACACGCTGAGTGGCTGCTATGGGAAGGCAGGGATGGAGAAAGACGGAATTTCTGCCCCAGTGCAGGGCACACTAGTGGAAGAAAGAAAAAGGGGCAAGAAACATAAAATTTTATTTTATTTTTTTGTTTTGAATTGTGATGATAAAATACATATAACAAAATTTACCATCTTAACTCTTTTTTAAGTGGAACCGCTCGTTCAGCGGCACTAAGCACAGTCCCGTTTTTGTGGTTTTTTATTTTTTATTTTTTGCACCCACCATCCATCCCCAAAACTCTTTCTCTTCCCAGACTGAAAGTCTGCACCCATTAAACACTAACTCCATTTCCCCGCTGCCTTCCAGCCCCTGGCAAATTAATCATATTAAGTCCTTGATTGTAAGCGTTGGCAATGCTTGGAAGGAGATGGAGAGGATGCGGTGCCATAAAACGATGGAGGGACAGGAATGGCACCTACAGAAGACAGCCAGGCCCACACAGCAGCCTGGGGAGGCAGGTCCAGAGTGAGAAGCACCGCAAGCCAGGCAGGACCAGCACATGGGAAGTCCCAGGGCCACACAAGCGTCTGCCTCCTTCAAGATGGAGAAAGCAGCTGCAATGGTTGGAGCAGGGATCTAGAGGCAAAAGGTAGCCTTCCAAGTGTGCATGTGTGTGTCGCGTCTCCTCGTCGTGATTCAGTCAAATCCCCTCCACCACCTGCAGCTTTGCAGCGAGCCGGAGCGCAGACCCGCATCCGCCTCCCAGAACTCTGGGCCGTGCCCGCACCGAGAAATCCCCAAATCCTTACCGGATGCTTGAGCGAGTACATCTTCCCTGACACAGACCCAGAGAGGGGTGGTTGATGCGGAGAAGCAGGTAGTCCACGTGGCCCCGGTGGCCCCTTCCCACCGCAGTGGCCCAGAGCGATGGCGCTAGGATGAAGGAGCATCCCTGAGGCCCTGGCACTCGGGATGTTTTTCTGTGAAGCAGGAGCAGCGGGTTCCAGATCTGGAGGTACAGGTGGGCGACAACTGGGGCTCCAGCCACCTGGCTGTCCTCTTCATCTCCACGTCTCCGGGGTGCCCGTGCACAAAGCGAAAACTTTTCCTTTTCCCAGACAGCCTGCACATATTCTTGGTGGCAACTCAGAGGTCCAGCGTGTGGACGGATCTGGGAGGAGATTCCAACGACCTGGAAAATCGTGATGGCGGATATTTGTGCTCGGCTCTCAAGGAAGCCTCCAGAACCCCTAGATTTGAGTAGCCCCTGACCCTGACAGCAGAAACTAGTGACAAAGCCATTCGAATAGTCATATTTGGCACCGTCTATTTGTTTGAGCGTTGGCGATGGCTGGCAGTGCCCATCCCAAATGCCAGCATCGCATCACCACCTACCCCCATCTCAGCCCAGCAGTTAACCACCAGGGAGGTGCTTCTTCACTGTCTTTATTGCTCGTGGGGAATATTTTTATTTCCCTGGAGAAACGGGGCTTGTCCATATCCCATCACTGTCGTTAGAACCTTCATCTCACCCATTTAAAGTCAGATCAAGGTATTTAGGAGCAAATCGCATTGAGAGTTCTTTGTTTTTGTTTTTCGAGGATCCAAGCGCAGGCCTTTGAAATGTAGAAAATTCTCCTTCTCGTCTAAAAAGAGCTTCCTGCCTGGTGGAAGCTGACGGTTGAACCTCCACCCTGTGAAAGCTTTCTTGGCGGGATTTAGAAAGTTGAATCTGCCCAGGGCTTTCAATAAATAATGCCCCCACCTCCCAGCTTATCTTCATCTCAAGGACCTTTCACGATAGCAACAAACTCCAGTGACCCTTCCAGTGAGTCGTCTTGGATAAGTCACTTGCACTAACTGAAGATTCTTCTAGAACAAACGGATTTAAGAACAGGCCTCAAAAACTGGAATTCGGCTGCCAAGCTCATCTGAACTTTATGACATTTCTATTAGTCTAAGCAGAGGTGAAATTTGAAATATTTTAGAATTCTGTCTCTTGGTTTTCTTTTTTTTTCTCCTTTCTCAGCCCCCTAACTCTCTCCCTGAAACAAAATCTTGTGTGGATCCCACTATATGGTGTTTATCAGAGACGTAGCCCTTGGTCTGTCCTTCCACCCTTCCTAAGGCTTTGTGGGCCATAAGGCACCTCCAGGGGATGAGAGACCGGAGGGTCACAGTGTGAGTGAGACCGGTTATCTGTTCCACCCCCTGTAGGATACACATCAGCTGAGCAGGCACATAGTTGGCAGAGCCAGGACGAGGGCCTTAACAAGAAGGTCTAGGGGATCGAATAAAAACACAGAGGCCCTACCAGAGGCCAGGAAAAGCACTCACCCCACTTTCATGGTTTCATTTAATCTTTCACCTATAGCCCAAGGTGACAGTGTCTTCTGAGTCCACTGAGGCAACCGAGTCCCTGCGTCACACAGTCGCCAGCCAGTGAGTGACAAAGCCTGGGTGTAAACTCGCTTCTCTCTCACCCCAACGTTCCTCACTGATCCGAGCGCTGCCTTTTCTCTCCTGCTGTGTCTGCGAAGTGGAGGGGGAACTTAAGCATCTCAAAACCCGACACACTGGCTTTCCCTGAAGACCAATTTTTTGGGTTTTTTTAAAAAAGTAGACAGATAGAGGTGGTCTGGGCCCTTACCATGTGGCCAGGCTGCCACAGGAGTGGGCACAGGCTGTTCCTAAATGGTCATTAACTTTGCCAGCGTAGCTTCTGGATTGGTAGACTCGTTTGCTGTTTAGTATTTTCTCGAGACTGTGTACTCAGTTTCTACAGCATCCTTCCTCCTCCAGGGGAAGCCCAGTGTGTCCAGGGGAAGCCCAGTGTGTCCAGGGGCCACGTCAGGGCCCCAGAAGTCAGAACTGCCCAGAGGGAGCGGTTGGGGCGCATGTCAGTATTCAAGTCTGGGTGGATTTTTTTCTTCCACGAAGACACACTGACGTGGTGTCCTCTGTAAGCTGACCGTGGCCGTTCCTCGCTTGTTCTCCACTTTCATCGATCCATCTTTCAGAAAACTCTTCCATAAGTTTAGGACCGAGTTCGGGGTTTACCTGTGTGGATAAATAGGGTTTCTATTCTTGACAGCGTCAGGGGCCGGTGTAAAGACAGAAGAGGGAAACCCCCGATAAAGGAAATAGGGCCACTGGCTGCTTGCTGTTTCCTGGCTGCTTGCGATGTGTACTAATTTGCAGATTGTTTGTGTTCATTGAAAAAGCAGAACATGCCCCTGAGAAAGAGGCGGCGACACGTGCCCGCTGCACCTCGGCTCGCGTAGGCACCAGGAGGCTTGAAAGCCAGCCAGGATTTGGAAATATTGGATTGGGATAATGTTGTTTTGTTGTTTTTAAAAAAACACCTGGCTAATTTAATATAAAGTGTTTACACTTCATCTTTCTGGCAGTGGGTTTTTCTACGTAGGAGGTGGAGGATTTCCTGTGCGTTTCGAAGTTGCAGGGGAGGAGGCGAGTTGCAAGATCCTGCCTCTGTGACAGCAGAGAGGGGCGATTTCTTAATTTCCTTTTTGTCACCACGTGCGTGTGGTGGGGGGCTGGATGTCGCAGAGGCTGTCCTCTTCACCCCAGACGATTGGAAGGGCGCAGACGTGTTCACGCAAAGGAACAAAAGCGGCCTCCTTAGGAAATTCCAAATTTCTGCCCCTCGGAGAAGGACAGATCACCTTTTCCCTGAATTTGTGCTTCGGTCGAGATTCCTCGTGGGTGCACCTGGTATTTGGAGTGTGACTGAGCTGATGAAGAGTCCTGAGGCGCTTCCTCGATGGGGGTTTTAGAAATTTCCAAAGATCGGGGTTGGGGGCAGGAGGGATCGGTGGAAGCCACCAGGCTCCGGCTTAGGCTGAGTGTCTGAGCCTAGGAAGGTGAGGTCTTAGCCTCAGTGGAGCAGGAGGGACTAGGCGTGGGGGAAAGTTATTGAGATGGGGGCAAGAGAGAACAATTGGGGTGCGCACGCATTGAACAACAAGCTGGTCTTGGACTGAGAGGGGTGCGTTTGTGGCCTGTGGCGACAGTGCAGTTGGGGGGGGGTGTTATCTCGAATGGGCAGGTGCAGAATTGGAAAATCAATTTCCAAATGTCCAGCAGCATCAGAGGGGACCTGTGGGTTGTTTTCCAAAAGGGATCGTCGGGGGCTTACAAGGCGGAGGGAGGCTGCTTCTCTTTGTGGGGCTGGGGGACCGTCCCGTCAGGGTGTGTGTGTGACAGGAGCCCTGGGCTGGCTCGGGGTTCCGGGGACCTGTGTGTGTAGCGGGTGACTCAGCCCTCGGAGCCTCACTTTCTTCATCGTCTGCCAAATGAAGACGGAGACAGTCACAACGGGATGCCAACTCCAGGAACCTGTCACTCTGAGCGCGCGCGTCTCCTTCCAGACTCCTGCAGCAGCCGAAGCACAACAAAGCAGCTCCGCCCGGCCTGGGGGTGGGGAGTGGCCTTAGGTGAGAGGTCCTCCTGGGTGAATGGAAAACCGAGAAGGCTTCCCCCCCCCTCCCTGCGCCGGGCTCCACTTAATAAGCAGCGCACACCGCCTGGCCGGAGCTGCCTCCTCGCACAAACGCTGACTTCAGCCTTTACCCTGGGTTTCAGGTCACCCCGATTGTTTGCAAAACATTTTTTTTTTTTTTTTTTGTCACTTGCCAGTACTTGTTCTCTCTGTGAGTAAAACACAAACACGGATGAGGGAGATTGTGCCGCGCTTGGAGCACGCCGGCCTCCCCGGGCCCTCTGCTGGGGGATGAGGATGCGTGGGAACTCGGGGGACCCTGCCGTGCTGCCCCGAAATTTAAAAAAGTTGTGACAGAGTTTATTCCTTCGAAGAAAAAAAAAAAAAAAAAGATAACTCTTTATAACATTTCCAGATCCTTATTTTCACTTTATTCAACTTGAAGGTTGGAATAAGATTTTCGGGGGAAGAGATCCTTTTTTGCTGTTATTGTTATTGTTGGGTAATTGGGCAGTTTGGGGTTGCCCCGTGTCTGCAGAAAGGGTTAAGAAGTTCACTTGGGAGGCACAGTTCTGTGTCCTAGAAGTGGCTTATCCGCTGGTCCCTTCGTTTAGCATGTAAACGTGACACACTCGTGGCATGCCACACACGTGACTGCGTGGGCTCGAATGCAAGCGGACCCTGACTGTGTCCATGAATTTTTTCCAAGGACGGAAAGAAAGGTTGGTCCTGAGCCGTGCTTCCTCAGTCCGAGGCCTGATATATATATATTTTGCACGGTAGAGCTAGCTGCCCTGCTTGTTTTTTAACTAAAGTTCTGCCGAAATGTCCCATTCTTCCATCATTCAAGACAAATTCCTTTGAACCCCGCAAATCAAGATGTGGGGTAGAGCAGATGATGTTTGGGAGGCAAAAAAGATGAGGAATTGGGGCAGGGGAAACTGGAAAAGGAGAGAAACCCACCAGTATCCCCCCGAACGAACGACCGAGGCAGGCTCCCTGACACCCGGGGGTCAGGCCACTTGTCATGATTAATGGGTGAATGAGTGGCATTGTCTGAAGGACAAGCCCTTGAATGGCCTCCCCTACTTTTCAGACCTCACAATAGGCTTTGTCACATTCCTCCTCAGTTCCCCACTTCCTCAGACCCCCCGGGGTGATGTGGGGTGGCCTGCAGCCATCTCATTCACTTTCGCATTTGCATACGACTCAGGGAAAATAAAACAAAAAACCCCCCCCGAATACCTAAACTCCGAAAGGATCCTAGACTTTTCACGGTTCAGAGATCAAGGACAAATTGATTCGTGAACGTTTCCTCAGTCATCGGAAAAAGCAGAAAGTCCCCGGGAATGCATCTCACGACCCAAACACACTTGTTCCAACGACCGTTTTGCACCCGAGATGCTTGGGTCGGCTTTTCAGGCGAAGCCAATTTTATCTGTCCCTTACGACGACCAACAGCAACAGAAGACTCAACTCTCAGGGTTCAAAAAAAAAATTAAAAATAAAAAATAAATGAGGGGATGGGAGCCTTAAACTTCGCAAACGTCTTAAAATAGGAACCAGCAGAATTCTATGGGAATGGCAAAGTGGATTTTGTTTTTTTTTTTAATAGTCATCTCTCAGGGACAGTTATATTTGTATGTTTTTTCAAGGCACTTTGGGATCATCAGATCCAATATATTGAATTTTTGTGGGCGTAGGTGTTCCATGGTCCATTTCTCTTTAAAAAAACCAAAAAAAAAAACTGCTTCTCCTAAAGTTCTTCTAGTAATTTCGTTAATCAGAGAGCATGGCCGTTTGGGACGGCCCGTTCCCCCTTCTTTTCCTCTCCCAGAATGGACTGTCCTTGCAAAAATCCGGTGGCTATTTTTTTTTTTTTTTGTGGTTTTTCTCCCCAGTCGTAAAAATACTTTAACTTCGGCATCAGATAAGATAACAGGAGAGGAAAATGCGGTGGTGGCGTCCTCGCAAACAAACGTAGGCTCTGAAATGTATGTTGACAAGTCCAAAAGTAACAAAGATCAGGAAGGACCGAGAGATCAAAGGTGAGAAGGCCGGAGAGGCCAGGGAGGTAATAAATGACTTAAAGTTTGCTGGTGTGTTGTCGTCGCTGCTCTCTGTGCTGCCTAGGAGGAGGAGGAGGAGGAGGTGGATGAGGATTTTTCTTGAAGCCACCTAAAACAAATACTTTCAAGGCCACGTTTAAAAAAGCACAGTCATCCTTAAGGGCTTAAATTTAAATATCTAGTAAAAAAAGTGCCATGAAGAACGTGGAGTCTCAGACACGGACAAGGCGCTGCAGACAGATAGCCAAGGCGTGTTGGGGAAAGGGGGCACCCCAACCTCAGCAGCAGCCACAGAAGGGAGATGAGATTCCTATTTCCCCTTCTAACGTCAGGAAAGAAGGAAAAACTGCAGGCCTTTCTTTCTCTCTCTGGACAAAGATGTGCCTGCCACGCTCGAGGCCGCAGCGAAGGCTGGATTGGGGCCTCTCGAAGCATCCATCAGAAGAGGATTCCAAAGGGACATTGCCAAACTGTGAGCTCATCGGTGAGGAGCGTGGCCTAGGGGAGGAGGAGCGGCTTTGGGGGGAGCCGTTTTGAATTATTCGTTGCACACGTGTGAGGAGGCCTCCCCGCGACGCCTGTGCGTGGCCAGGTGTGTGTGTGCACGTCTCAGTTCTGCACACGCTGGACGCGACCTCCCCGGGTCCCCCCCAGACAGTCCTGTTGTCGTTAATCACATTGTATCCCAGACGTCGCCTGCTCGTCTCCGAACGATCGTGTTCCTGCAAGTGGCTGTGTTTTAGTTTATTCACTTAAATTACCGAAGTTGGCATCAATGTTTATGTCGGTGGGAAGGGGCTTTGGTGTGCGTCGTGGAGGCTTCAGGCCTGTTGGACTCATAATTTCTAGCAAGACACATAGGAAGGAGTGACATGTGCGGCCATCGCTGGACAGCGTGGCACTCCCAGTTGGTGTGTGCAGTCGGCGACCTGTCAGTGGCATCGATACCCCCTTTGTCCAACACCCGCATGGCATGTCACTGCCCAGAAATGGGCCCGAACACTGGTTTTAAGAGAGACAGCCAAAACCACAAAGCCAGAGGCCTCCCTCCCCGAGCCGGGCCTCCTCTCGGCCGAGACAGCCCCCGATTTGTCCCTCCGGGACACAGGCCTGCCTTGTTAGGAAATCAGCAAAGTTGAGGAGCCCACAATACCTCACGTAACTCTGTGTACAGAAACGGAGAGTAGAAATAGGACCGTAAGCACGAAGCACCAGACGAGGGATAAATATAGAATACTCTCTCAATTCCACTTTCGTTAGTCATGGAGGGGAGAGTGTGAGTTTTATAAACTTATAAGGAATATACAAACAGTTCCAAAGTTAAAATAACTTGGAGTAATTTTTAAGTGTGTGAAAAGAAGATTTTTTTTTTTTTTTCCACCCTGTCCGTTTAGGCCTCTGTGACAGGCGGTCGTGAGGGATCGGTGTCTTTGTGGCCACAGAGCTAGAAAACAGTTTTCAAAAGAATCAACCCATTATTTTTTTCGGGGATTTCTCTCTTCTTTTTTGAGGAAGACTAAAAAAAAAAAAAAAGAAAGAAAGAAAGGAGAGCGTGTGAGTTGTGTAAGAGAGGCCCTGTCCCTGTGAAGAAGCCGTCCTCTCGTGAGCAGAGTAGGTCCTTTTTGGACACCTCTCCGACGTTGCCTCTCTTTTCTTAAAACATTTTTTTTTTTTTCTCCCATTAAACCTTGTCTGCCGTTGCCAAATGTGTAGTTAGGCTTTGCACGTTGAGTTGAGAAGAAAACATTGGGTGGCGATTTTAAAATATATTATGATTAACAAAAAAAAAAAAGATTATTTTTTTTTTCTAAAAATAAGGAGAGGGAGGTCCCCTCCACACACACACACACACACACACACACACACACACACACACACACACACACACACACACACACACACACACACACTATCTGACATTATTTAGTTTTCCCTTATGCCACCTAAGGAGACCTTTCTGTGACGTGGCATCTGACGTGGCATCAGCTTCATTTGCTAGACCCTTCCGCAGAGATTCGGTTCATTAGCAGATGTCATCCTCCATCCGCAGAGCCAGGGAGGAGGGTCCCAGGCATGGCGACCTGTCCCCCCACAGATTAGATGCCCATTCCTGCTTCTTCCTAAGATCAGAGAAGGACACAGTTCAGTACGTTTACCAGGCGTCAGGCCTTTTTTTTAGAATAAATCTAGGCTGGGAAGAGAGTCTGGGCTCCAAGTGGACCTCTCCACCACCATCCCAAAGGAGGCACCTGTGCTTTTTATCGGGGCACGAGAATGGAAGGGCTGACAGGGCTGATTTGGCCACCTGGGGGGCGGGAGGGCACAGAAGTCAAAGTTTGAGAAAGGAAAGAAAGAGGAAGGCAATAGGGACCCAGGCCACGGCATAGGTGAACCCCGAAACACAGCGTGCCCAGGAAGAGAAAAGCCAGTCACAGAAAGGATCGCGTGTTGTACGACCCCATTTACGTGACACGTCCAGAGTGGGCAAATCTGTAGGGACAGAAAGTAGCTTGAGGATGGCCTCGGGATGGAGAGGGGCTGGGGGGTGGCAGAGGCGGCTGATGGGTCCACGGTGTCTCTCTTTGGGGTGACGTTTGCGCAACTGGGCGACTCGACTCTAAAAGGGATCTGTTGGTCCACTTCACATGGGGGAGTTGTATGTGGATTAGATCTCAGTGAAGCTGTTATAAAAACTGCAAAAGAAGGAAAAAAAAACAAAAAACAAAAAATCCACGGCCACCAAAACCGGCGGCTGAGCCCGAGGAGGGTTTCTGCAGCGCCTCGTGCTCCTCCTCCCTTGGCCCTCGGCATTCGCGGCAGGCAACCCCGCTTTGTGTCGTCGTCGCATTGATGGCTGCTCTTTCTTGACTCTCACTAATTAGCTCTTGACGTTTTTATTTAATAATGGTGCTGTTAGAACTCCCCTCCTTCGGGTTTCTCGGATGCCTTTTTTTTTTCCTTTTTTTCCCCCCCCTGTTTTCTCAATATCCCGCCCAGCGCTGCTTGGAGGAATCCTGGACACAAACGTGATCTGATGGGCCTTGTCTGGAGGTGATTATTTCTCTTGCTCATTAATGAAATGTTCACAGATGCAGGGCCGTCGCCGGCCTGAAAGCTTTCCCCAACCCTCTCGGCTTAACTTGTGTATGGGACGGGGAGGCTCTCCTTGGAACCGCTGAGTCTGTGAGCCCTGATTATATTTGTTTACCTCTCCGACCAAGGGGAAGGCACAGACTGCTTTTCTTCTCCGTGAAAGACCCCAGTTTCCAGCCCTGCTGAGACCTACACGCTCACTGGTGAAGGGAGTGCCCTCCGCTTATCTCGGGAATAAGACTTGTTTGGGTGGAACAGATTTTACGGGTCCTGGAGTCCCCCTGGGTCTCATGGGTCTCACAGCCTTTCATACATGATTGCGTTGGCCCCACAGGCCTCCTGTCACCCTAGCTGCGGCCTCAGTGTTGCACTTAGCAGTGACCCTTACGGGTAAACCTGACGGGTGTCGGCGGCCTTGCAATTCGTGCTGGAAAGCGTCGTAGAGGGTTCTCTCGGCTGCCACTCACTCTATAACGATGGCTCGGTGGGCGCATGGCATCTCACCTGGGTCCATGGCCTTTCTCCGGTGTCCCATTCCACGGATTTTGTCCTTTTGAGTCAGGGAGGACAGGGTGCCAGGACTCGTCATTTATTTCTCAATGATGGGTGAAAAGCGGCGTGAGAAGAACTTTCTAGTCCTCTCGTTTTAGAGAGTGTAGACGGGCTGAAACATCGTGCCACCGTGGGACAGGATGGGTGGAGAGGCTGTGACCGGTGGACCAGTCTGAGTTTGAAGCCCAGAGGCACAGCCCGACAATTCCTTAATTGGACAATGAATAGCCCTGGACAGTTATTAGAGCCTCGTGCCTCCGTCGGGCCATCTGCAGATGAGGAAGAGACGACTGACCTGGTGTCACTGTTAAGTTAAATAACGTATCTAAGGTGCTGAAGGTATATATAGTGAGGCATGAAAATCAACTTTATGTTCACCAAAAGCCCCGCACGCAGACAGGGGAGACTCAGCCGGTGATGGTGAAGGGAAGAAGGAGTTGGGGGCGATCAGAAGCTCAGCCTGGACTCCGTGGGATGATGGCCGTGGTTCTGAGGATCATACTCGGACCCCGAGCTTCCTGCCTGGGTCTCAGGCCCCTCGCAGGCCCCGCTCTTCAGACCTCTCCTGCGGTGCTGAGAGGAGGCCTGGGGACAGGCGTCAAGGAACAGCGGTCTTCGTGCCTGCCACGTGAGCTGCGACTGAGGGAGGCCTTGGGGAGGAGGCCAGGATCACCTTCTTGCAATTTCGGGTCTGAGTAGTTGCAAGTCTGACCTGCACGGGGAACACCCGCCTTCCCTGAGCATCAGCCCCGTGAGCCTGGGGACTGCCTCCTCGGTGGCTGTGACGGACGAGCTTGTATTTCAGCAAGTTCCACAGAAGGATGTCTTGTCCAGAGGCCTTCTCCTCGGGAACGAAGCCGACGGAAAACAGCCTTAAAGACCCCCTTTCGAAGGTTGCAGGAAGGCGCTCTTTTGCACACACCGAATTGGGGCTGAAATGAGAGCGTTTAGGGTCCCTGCTTTCTGGCTCCAAACGCGCGGCCCGCTCCCAGCCAGCCCCTTCCCTGCTCACCTCCAGTTCTGTTCCAGATCCTTCCTTGATGTGTCTTCTTGTGTGTGTGTGTAGCTCACGCACAATTGTACCGGGCTTATTTTCATTTTATTTCATGGATCTAAGCATTTTCACGTAAGCCTGCTTTTCCACTAAAAAGCTGGGACAAAACACAGCAGCTCCGCTGTCCTCCCTTCGGTAGGTGGCTGTGCCTGGGCCCATCGGGTGGGGAGGAGAGTGTGCGTGAGGACCAAAACGGTGTCAGAGGAAGATGATGTCGCAGGGCGAGAGCATCCAGGGCTGGCCACGGGCTCCCTGGCCCCAGGGTGGGGTTTTGGCCTTTGCTGCTTGACCTCAGGGTGGGGACCCCGGGAGGGATGAGCTTGTCTGCAGGACCTACCTAGGCCTGGCCCAGGAGGCTGATGTATTTCACGTTCAAAAGGGGAATTCAGTGGTCGATGTGGCACATGTCGTCTGCTCTTCCAGAAGTCCAGATAGGCTTTCGTGTTTATTGTTGGCCACGGCACGAATTCTGATCACCAGAAAGATGCCACGGCCCGAACCAGTTCGCCTTCCCCCTCGCCCCCGTACGTGTGTTGGTTCAGAGCTTCTCCCATCTTCCCTTTTCGAAAGCAGAGATGCCTCCGTCCTGCTGGGTATCCTCCCCATCCGTGGAAGCCAGGCCGGAGCTTCCTCGTCCTCCCTCCCCCAGCTCCGTCACTGGAAATTTGGTAACTGTACTAAATTTAAAGTTTTGGCCTCGGTGCGGAGCCGCCATCCATCTGCTGGCGAGATGCGCTGCCCAGGGCTTTTGAAGAAATCTTTTAATGGCCCTGAATGCTCCTGATATTTATCTGCGCCGCGGCGAGGCAGAATTTACAGCAGGCCTCTGGGGCGGGCTCCAGGACTCACTAATCTCGGACTTCCGTGCGTTCGCCTGCCTTCTAGAATCTTCCAGAATCTTCTCGAGGGGCACGCTGGCTTCGCGCCCTGCAGCAGCTTCTGATTTACAGAGCTTGTCCCGTAGGAAGCAAGTCACCCCTCCTTTTGAGCTTCTGCCCCCACTTTCCCCCCCATCACCTTTTACTCCCCTTAGAGCATCCGAGGCGTGTGTGTGTGTGTGCGCAGTTTGCATCAGGCGACATCAGGGAACCCCCTGGACGTGTGATCCCTTCCAGAGGACTCGGTCCGACTGTAAAGAACACGATTTCCCCTCATTTAAGCTTTACTGAAATTCCTTCTGAAGCAGCTTCCATCACAGACACAAAACCCTTGCGTCGTGGCTGATTGATAGCTCTGAAGGGGTGTCGGGTGGGGGTTAGTTCTGTGGCCTAAGATAAATAGGCATAAACGAGATAAAATCTCCTTTCTCCCTGCTGTGAAGAAGTCTAGAGGGGAGCCGTGCGGGGTGAAACCCAGTGTGGCTGTGATGCCACCAGCCTGTGATGCAGCCACCGGCCTGTGATGCAGCCACCGGCCTGTGATGCCATCAGCCCGTGACGTGGCCACTGCACGCCTGACACGGGCTGCAGAGCCCGGTGGTTGTCTGTCCGGTTGGGGATTCCACGTGCTGTCCTTCACTTTGGTCCTTGGGCGACCTGGTGCCAGCAGTTGGAAGGGACCCAAGTGGCCCTCCAGCCCCGCACCGGTCTCACCACCCTGTCCCCTCTGTCCCACAGTGTGCCCGAGCTCCTGCGGCAAGCGGGCCTGCACCGAGGACAATGAGTGCTGCCACCCCGAGTGCCTGGGTGGCTGCAGCGCCCCTGACGACGACGCGGCCTGCGTGGCCTGCCGCCACTACTACTTCTCCGGCGTGTGCGTGGTCAGCTGCCCGCCCAACACCTACCGCTTCGAGGGCTGGCGCTGCGTGGACCGCGACTTCTGCGCCAGCATCCCCAACGCCGACAGCACCGACATCGATGGCTTCGTCATCCACGACGGGGAGTGCATGCAGGAGTGCCCCTCGGGCTTCATCCGCAACAGCAGCGAGAGGTCAGTGGCGCGGCCTGGCACGTCCGGGGGGTCGGGGTGGCCTCTGCCACTTACTTGTCCATCACGGTGGGACCGAGGGGGTAGGCCAAGGGAAGTGGGGCCCCTCGAGAGAGCTGGCGTAACTTATGTTTTTAAATCAGATCCTAGGAGCAATGGGCAAGTTTTGGCCCCACGCACCCCGACCCTCGCCCCCAGTTTTGTTTTGTTTTGGGAGAATACTGCCCGGCCCTTTGCAATGAAGTTACCTGCCTTGTTGGCTCAGGTACCCGAGGTCACCCCATGTCCCTGAGCACTGGCCAGGCCTCCATCCGAGCAGGGCAGATGCTAGATGTAGGTTTTCTCATGCCCCACAGTGTGGGCCCACTGGGGGCTTTGGGGGGAAGGAGGAAGGTGGGATAGGCCCCCCACATCCTCCAGTGGCCCTAAATGCCTCTTCAGCATAGGCTGGTGTCCTGTGCCCGTGCTAGCGGCTACCAAGAGTGCCCTGTAGGGTAAAAGAACCTACATGTCCCATCGGCACCTGTCCGTCACCCCCTCCACGTTCACCCTCCCTGCGTTTTTCTCTGCGCCCCTCGTTTTCCTTCTTAAATATCGAGACTTCACTTGGGAAGCAAAGAGCTCCCTTATGCTACGTGCATCCCTCCTCCTGGACTTCTATGCAGTTGCCATTAGTTTGTCTTTTTAAAAAAAAAAATAAATAAAGCCGTGTTAGCATGATTACAATATATAGGATTAGAGCCCCAGGAGCAGAAAGACTAGAGGTTTGGGGGTTGCTGTTCCCCGTTCTGGAGCGGAACAGAGAAGGTGTCGTTTGCAAGGTTCGTTCCCTTGTGATGGGCCAACAGCCTCGGTCCCATTCAACACCGGGCAGCCCGACGTTGCTGTCCTACGAGTATAAAATGCCATCAGACAGGTCACCCTATGAGCTATGACCTGCCTATGTTTGGGGCAGACTATGGAGTGTTCGGAGGAGTCGCTCATCCCCTAACTTCACGTCAAAGCAGCGACAACACTCACATCAGGTCCATGACGTCGGACGTAGAACAACCTTCTGCGCCCTCCAGTTCCTGTCCACATCATGATAAGACAATTTATTCTAAATCCTCTCAATGGGAGCTGTGCCAAGATGCCCGCGACCTGTCAAAAACACATATTCCACCCCGAATAAGTTGGGCAGATATTACTGGAGCCTTAGAACATGAAAGGGCATCATCGCCAGTGCCCCGAGCAGTGTCTGGAGCTCGGACGAGGCCTCAGTCCTGCCTGGTGGTGGGGACAGAGATGGGGCTGGGAGCTGGGGCCGCCACCGTCTTTGTCCCGTGGCGACATTTTCCCATGTCGTCGTGGGCAGAGGTGGGCCGTGCACCAGAATGGATGCAAGGAAGCCTAATCTACGAGCATATTGTCAGAATTTTTCCTTAGAAACACATTTTTTCACGTGCTAGCTGGTTCCTAGACATTGCCTTTTTTCCAAAACATTTTTTTTTAATTTATTTTCTATGCGAGGAGACGCTCTGACCTTGTTGTTCGCGGTCGGTTCTTTGTCTTCCACAGCATGTTCTGCATCCCCTGCGAGGGACCTTGCCCCAAAGTCTGTGAGGAAGACAAGAAAACGAAGACCATCGATTCGGTCACTTCTGCTCAGATGCTCCAAGGATGCACCATATTCAGGGGCAATTTGCTCATTAATATTCGACGGGGCAGTAAGTATTCCATCCCCGTCCCCGTGGTACAAGGTGGCTCGATCTCCTCCTGGTTTTCTGTAGTTGATGCTTTTTCGATTCATCTATGACTCGCCACGAAGCTATAGGCCTAGCAAGGTGTCAGCCTCGTGCTTGACGCCTCTGCTTTGAGTTTCCCTCTAAGACAAAAAAAAAAAAAAAAGCAAAAAACCCAAAAAACTGAAAGGTCGTCTGCTGTGAGCCACTGGCTCATCAGCGTTTATTCCTGCAAAGTGTCACCTGTCATCTTTCTGTGAGTCGCCTCTTACGTAGGAGAGGCGCGTCGCGACACACGCAGACCCCAGAGATGAGGACAGCTCCGGGGTCTGACTCAGTCCCCTCCAGCGGGAGCCAGATCCACGCAGTTTTCAGTCCAAAGAAGAGTTTTGGTGACTTAGCTCCTCTGCGGAGGGAATAACTTAGTGCTGTCGCTTTAAAAAAGTTCCATGAGCTCCAAAAGGGCAGTCGATCTCTGAATTGGCCTCTGAGAGCCAAGAAGGTTTCAGCATGTGTCATCGTGTATTTAAAGTCTCAGGCTCACCCCCCCGTGGGACGGCGGCCGTCCTCTGCGGTGGCCGTGGCACGCCGAGGGATGGCATTTGTGCAGAGCGGTTCCCATCGCCGTGTTCCGTGGTATTTTCACTCCGGATCTTGAATGGGCAAGGGTTTCTGAGAATGGCCCGACAAAGTCTCCACACCAGGACCCCTTGGTCAAGGTGCTGATGGTTTCACGAGCGAGAATCCGTACAAGTAAGAAGACCTTGAGGTTGAAAGGAATTTTTTTTCGGCATCCTTTTGAGGAGAAATTGTGTTTTTTTATAGTGCGAGCAAGAAAAATGACTAATTCATTTATTCCATGAATTTATTTATTTTTTTTAACTACAATTTGTTGAAGGAGCGAGCTATATTCTTACAATTTAGAGGTGGCAAATTCTGCTCAGCACTTTTGAATTTGTCGACATCCCTTGTTTTTTCACATTTTTTAGCCCTTCAGCTAGAATTGTCTCTCCCTCCTCCTGGTGCTGCTCAAATTTTATTCTTTTTGCTCTTACCGGATCTCTTAATTTTTAAAAAGAGATCAGAAAGGACAGTCCCCAGCCCAAGTTAAAGGCCTGCAGCCTTCTCCACATTTAATGTTCTAGATCTTTTCCTCGAAATATCATCTTTAGATAATCTCTAGCGTTTACAATTTGAGTTTTTCCTTAATTTTTTTAGAAAAGCGTCACACAGCACATTAGAGGTAGAGCTTTACCCTCCAGGGCAGTGTCCTTAATTTTATTTTTATCAATTCAAAGCAAAATAAAACCTTTTTATTAAAGAAATCTTCCCCAGCCGTTTTCTAGAGATGAAAAGAATACACGGAAAACGTACACATGCAGAAGTGGATTTCCAGAAACCACCTGCAGAGAGCCAGTCTCGACACATGAGTGTGTTTTCCTCCCGTCTTGGTGACGTGGAATCTTTAAATACAGACGGACCCCGTGTCTTAGGATCGAGAGCTGACACAGGAGCACCCCGAACGAGGCCGGGGAACCCCCTTTACTTCGCGGTACCCCCACGTGCAGAGGCAGCGCTGTCTGTCCACAGTTTACTGAACGACATTCCCTCGCCTTGCTGGCCTCAGCTGATTGGCAGTCTGGAATGGATGGTTTTACATTCTCCTGGGAATCAGCCTGGGAGCTGTGGTCCTCCTCAGCCTTCTAGAAACTGGCCTTCCCCGGCCTCGGGGGCCCTGTCCTGGGAGAGGTGGTTGAAAGTCAAGGATAGGGAAACAGTTATTTTATTTTATTTATTTTATTTTGCTGTATTTAATTTTATTTTGTTTATTTTATTTTATTATTTTATTTATTTTGTTTTATTTTATTTATTTTATTTTATTATTTTATTTATTTTGTTTTGTTTTATTTATTTTATTATTTTATTTTATTTATTTGATTTTGTTTTATTTGTTTTACTTTGTTTTATTTATTTTATTTTATTTATTTTGTTTTATTTTATTATTTTATTTTATTATTTTATTTATTTTGTTTTGTTTTATTTATTTTATTATTTTATTTTATTTATTTGATTTTGTTTTATTTGTTTTACTTTGTTTTATTTATTTTATTTTATTTATTTTGTTTTATTTTATTATTTTATTTTATTATTTTATTTTATTTATTTGATTTTGTTTTATTTATTTGATTTTGTTTTATTTTATTTTGTTTTATTTCTTTTATTTTATTTATTTGATTTTGTTTTATCTTATTATTAGTTTCAAATATACAGTACATTGGTTAGACACTTACATAGAGTTTATTAGGGAAGCACTTTTTGACAAGGGACGAAGGGTCCCGTCCCAGCATCCTGAGCATCTCAGCGTCACCCTCAAAATGAGACCGCCCCCAGAGTCGCTCTCCACACGCGTCCCTGAGAAACCAGGTGTGTCCCCCTCGCGCTCGGCGGCCTCGCAGTCACACGGTCCCCTCTCCCTGCAGATAACATTGCCTCGGAGCTGGAGAACTTCATGGGGCTTATCGAGGTGGTGACGGGCTACGTGAAGATCCGCCACTCGCACGCCTTGGTGTCCTTGTCCTTCCTGAAAAACCTGCGCCAGATCTTGGGGGAGGAGCAGCTGGAGGGGTGAGTGCTCGGAGTGTCCTGAACCCTCATTCTCCTATTACAGGACAAGTAGCATTTTTTTAAAACTCTCCATTCCTGGGGTAAGAACCGTTTCTTGTTAAAAAGTAAGGAAAAAGCAACCTGAGTGCCAGGCCGCCTCCTCCAGTGGGGTCTCGTGTCCTTGTGACTCTCCATCCTGGGGATGTTGCTGGTTTGGAAAACTGTCGCGACCCAACGGTCAAGGGCCGCGTGCCCCCCCTGTGGCCAGAGAAGCAGTGGACAGGGATGCCACGAGGTGCTTTCCTGCCAGGGGTGGTGGCCGGGATGGGTCTGAAGCGCTCACCTCTCCGTGACATCACCATTTGCATAGCCTCATCCCTCCCCCCCCCAAAAAAAATCAAAAAACAAAAAAGATGCCACCTCTCAACCCATATCGGAACACGAGAGACCGGGAGAAGTATGGACAGTCCGTTCTGTCCTAAAGAAACCTGGACTCACAAAGTCGTTCCTATGGACCAGCTTGTAGGATTCACGCCATCGAGAGAATTTCTTCTGCCTTCTGCAGAGGGGTGCTTTGTGAGAGGGGATTTCTAAGAGCCGGAGGATAAATAAAAGCCGGCGTTGACTGCATCCAGTTTCTTTCCAGCAGTTGGCCCGTGTGCACCTTTGCGCAGCGACTTTCCCTCTCCCGGTCCTCCTCTTATCTCCAGCTCCTGCGAGGCTTCGTGATGCTAACGCCTCGAAATAAACAGAAACATCCATGCGTGGGCGACGTTTCCCTCCATGGGCGACGTCCCTCTAAAGGCAATTTGGGGAGATGCTTCAGGAAAGAAAGAGGTGGGAGGGTCGTGGGAAAGGTCCCCCCTGGTCGGCGTATCTGACCTGCCTGGATGCAGTGACGGCATCAGGCCTTCCGTCCGGCCTCCCTGCCTTTCCCAGACTCACTCTCGGTCAGTCTGGGATGCTTCAGATTCCAGCACGAGAGGGAATTTCTTCATTCCATCCCCGGAAAGCACACGGTCCTCCCCACGGGGAACCCTGGTTCTTTAGTGAAACATCCTTCTCCTTGTACATCCAAAGAGGCTGCCACCAGGCCTGGTCGGTCCCCAGCGCGTCCCAGGTCGCGAGCTGGTTCTAGAATTCAGTTTGCAGGCTGGCGATGGACACAGGCAGAGTCACACCCGAAGAGGTAGCAGAGGGGTCGGCGCGGGTGCAGAAAGAGGCCCCGACAGCATCGGGCAGCGTCGCTTTGCCCCTAAAAACGTAGATGACCAGGGGGTCTTGCGGAGGAGGATCTGATCACAGGAGGATTTGGGGGGAGCCAGGCCTCAGGCTGGGGGTGCCAACAGGACGCACATGCCCGACAGGCAGCCCTAGATTTATTCTTTGGACAGGACCTTCACTAGTATTTTCCTGTCGCTTACACGGGCCCCTTCATTGACACCGGCGGCACCCTGGCTTCGGTCTGGCCCTCGGCAGCCTTGTCAGAAATGTGGGTATTTACTGTAAAAAAAAAAAAAAAAAAAAAAAGGTAATCTCGCTTTTCAGAGTGATTAGTCACATACCCAGGATTTCCCTGCGCCTGCCACTCATGTGTCACAGTCCCGATTTCGTAATTCACGCTCCCTCCCACGGGCAGAGGCCTGTTTTTGTTCCGAAGGTATTTTCGGGGCCGTTCTGCCGCTCCCTTGCCAAGGAAATTAGTCGACTAAAAGGGAAGCCTCATCCCGGGGCGAGTTGGCAGTTTGACCTGGTTAATTGGCCCTCGCTCGCGGCCCGGAGGTTTCTGTGCCAGGAAGGAGGGTTTTTTATTTTTATTTATTTTTTTTTTTTCCTCTTCCCTCCCGCGTGGCCAACTCGGGGAGCTGGGCAGCTGACGCTGCAGAGTGTCCCCTTCGGGGCTGCGAATGTCCCGTGGGCCAGGACGGGCCTGAAACAGGAGGCATCTGTTTCCCACCTGGAAACTCCTGCTTCTGTTGTGGGGCTGGGAAGGGTCCCCCGCCTGCCAGCCTCACCCGTGTCCCCCCCCAGCACACGCGCGTGGACAGGCCCAGGGCTCGTGGAGGGGTGCGGTGCCGGCTGGTGGCACAGACGCGGCCTCAGCCCTGCCACTTCCCCTGGGCATCAGAGTCCTGCCCCCTTCAAACTAAGGGAGAGCTCAGGCGACACCTGTCCGCGTGCCTCGTTGTCCTGTCTGCGCGTCCCCGGGGCTGTGGGGAGGAAGCCCTGAGCGGCCGGGCCCGTGGCTGTGCAGCTCGTTCGTGACCTCCTGGTCCCGGGTCCCTGTCTCCGGGCTCCCTGGGGGTGAGTTCCCAAGGGGATGCCGCACGCACCGTGATTTGAGGGCGGGATCCTTTCTCCTCCGCCCTTTTATGGGTTGGATCTGGGGGTGCGTGTTCAACGTAGCTCCGATTCCTAGACTCGGTTTCGTGGAAAGCGCAGGACTGAGCCCAGAAGGAAACTGAGGCAGGGGAGCGGCAGGAGGGGGAGGGGAGGGATCCAGGTCCGTGGGAGCTCACGCTTCAGCACGGGGGACTGGGCCGGGCAGCGTGGCCCTGCCTGCCTGGTCCCCGAGCCGCAGCCGTCCCCTCCCTCTCCTCCCTGAGACGGCAACAGCGCATCCTGGCGGGCCCCACCTCTTGCCACATCCTTGAAGCTGGGTCTTTTGCTTCCGTCTATACCCACGGGGTCGGGTCCCACCTCCGATGTGGTCGGCTTTGACCTCCAGCCCGTCTGTGAGGCCAGCGTGTCCCCAGGCGGGGTCCCAGCACCAACAGCGTCACCGTCCCCAGGGTGCGCTGGTCAGCGCTGGATCCTTGGCCCAGCCAGACCTGCCCATCGGCTCTGAGCTCGCTGACCCGTGTCGGACACTGAGTCGCTGTTGCCTGGAGGGGTGGCCCAGGGACACCGTCTATCCATCGGGGTCCAGTCCTCCTCCCCCATCTTCTCCAGTGGTTGAAGCTGAGGGTGATCCGCGTGGCACCCTCCGCTGTGAGGAGCGTTCTTTGTTGGCGACAGAGGTGACGCTGACGCTCTCCATGTACCGTTAATTACCCCATCTCTCGTGGGCGACGGCGACGGGACCTGGAGCCACGCGGCACAGAGGACGCGGTGGGTGGCGGGCAGGCTGGGCCGCGGCGCTGACGCGCGGTGTCTGTCCTCCTAGGAATTACTCCTTCTACGTCCTCGACAACCAGAACCTGCAGCAGCTGTGGGACTGGGACCACCGGAACCTCACCATCAAAGCCGGGAAGATGTACTTCGCCTTCAACCCCAAACTGTGCGTCTCCGAAATTTACCGCATGGAGGAGGTGACGGGGACCAAGGGGCGCCAGAGCAAAGGGGACATCAACACGAGGAACAACGGGGAGCGAGCCTCCTGTGAGTGGACCCAACGGCCCTGATCAAGTGACCCCCACCCCCCTTTCGATCTAGAACCCCCGCTCGGGGCCCCCTCCTCCCTTCATGTCGGACAGGGGTCCCCAGCCTGGGTGGCACCCGGGACCGGTGCTCCTGTGCGCGCCACGTCCCTGAGCCAGCCTCCACCCCGACCCAAAAACGATGACGGCCGCCTGCCCCCCCCCTCCAGAGCTGACACTACTTTTTAAATTTAAAACGATCTAATATGACAAACGATGCGACAGCCTCGCGCCACGAGGGCTCACGTCGAGGGCGCGTTTCCCCTCTGACCCTGTATCTAAGTCCGCTTCTAGGAATAGGCTTCTGCGTGGCCGGATGTAGCATGAACAAGGTAGATCGTCTCTCTTCGCCGTCAGCTTTTCAGAAGAGAAGGGTCTTAGGGGGGGAAAATAATAAATAAATAGAAAGAGTCATTTGTGTGGTGGAGGGTGACGCGCGCACGCGCTTCGACGTGCTTTGCTGCTCCGTGTCGGGACGGGCGTGTGGACACCCGGTTTGCGCGGAAAGATGTCTTAGGAGCAGAGACGCGGCCTTTAGCCCCTTCCCTTCACCCGCCGAGGAGTCCCCGCGTCCTTCCAGTCGGAAACCCAGTGTAGACTAAGGAGAGGTCCCCTCGGCGGCACACCCGGTCTGTCCCCTGCCCGTGGTGATCGCGTGCAGGCAGACGGACAGGTGCCCACGACAGCAGGACAGGTGCCATCGTACCTAAGGAGAGTCACTGTCCCTTAAAGGCCTACCCCTACCCTCCCTGCCCCCGCGGGAGCCTGTGGCTTAGGGGTCAGCGGAACGACGGGGCCACCTCGCTCGGTCAGGCAGCCCTTCCCCTCCTGGTTAGGAGCCCCTGACGGGTCCGTGTCCCGTGCACCTGTGCACGACGGCAAAGGACAGCCCCTCGGAGCGTCACGTAGAGAAAGGTTGGGTCCTTGGCAGAATCGGGAAGCCACCGAGAGGTCCGGAAAGGGACTGACTTGGGCGGCTTCGGAGAAGAGAGAGGCAGCGCAGGGCGGGTGGCTCCGCAGACCCCCGGAGGAGAAGGACGTGGCTCTCTCTGTCCCTCACGGACGCGCCTCTGTCGCCCCAGGTGAGAGCGACGTCCTGCGCTTCACCTCCACCAACACGTGGAAGAACCGCATCATCATCACGTGGCACCGCTACCGGCCGCCAGACTACAGGGACCTCATCAGCTTCACTGTCTACTACAAGGAAGCGTGAGTGTCGCCCGGCGACGGCAGGGCCCTTGGGTGGTGGCGCTCCCTGCTGTCCCATGACACCCGGCCCTGCCGGGGACGGCCGCGGACGGGAAAGTGTTAGCGTCCAAATAAGTCCAAAGGGTCCAGCTTGAGTTTTAGAGACTCGGGTCGATGCAGACGTTTGTAAACCGGGCGGAGGGCGCAGTTGGGACATCAGGTCCACCCCGCTGCCCACTAACCTTGCAGGAACGCCCCGCGGGGCCCTGGGCGTCCCCCTCAATGGGGACCCCTCCCAGGGAAGGAGAATGGGGAGCGAAGGGCCCCAGGCCTTTCAGGATTTCTCCCGAGATCCCGTGGGGCTCACCTTGCGCCCTCAGATGGCACTCGCCGGCCTAAGTGGCCGGGACTGACCGCCCCAGGTGGCAGCTGTCACGCGCTGCCTCCTCCTTCCTTCACCTCCTCTCCCCGTCCCCTCCTCACCGAGGTCCCCCAGGTCTGGGCTTCCCCAGAGCCAGAACCAGGGCCCCAGGAGGGGTCCTTGCAGTGACAAAAGCGGGGCCCAGGGAGATTAGGGTCCAGGGGGGTCCCTCACGACCTTCCATCGTGACGTCTGCTTCAGGAGCCAGCCCAGGCGTCCGATGGGGGCCCCGCGCACCCCACATCTGCCAGTCCTGCCCCCGCTCCGCCACGTCAGCGGGTCACTTCACCAAAGGGCCGATGCTACTTCTCGACACAAAACTGTTTGAATGTCGTAGGGCCCTTAAGGAGCCGGAATCGCTCGGGGGCAAACTAGATGCGGGAAGCTGTCCTTTAGGAGCCGTTTTTCCGTAGCAAAGTCACTTTTCTCCCAAAGTCATCCTTCACCGGCCCCCGATGTCTGCGTGGCGTGGCGGGGCTGGTTTTTTTCCCCTTCGTGCTGAGACATCGCCACGATCCAGGAGAGGAAAAGAGCGTTTGCAGGCGTCACCCAGGGAGCAGCAGCATCTTCCTCCCCAGTGACCACAGAAGTCACCCTCCCCGAGGCAGAGTGTCCCCTTCTGCAGGGCAGACGGAGCCGCGGTGACACCCGGATCCAGTCGCTCCGTTGTGTTCTTCCAGAAAAGTCTAGTCGATCGTCGTCTTTAGCATCCCCCTCGTTAGAGAAGGGAGACGAGCCCCCCCCACCTACCCCCCAGGGGGAAAGCTTCCGAGAGGGGGGCACCCACAGCCCTAACCGCTCCCCCCGCTGCCTCCCAGGCCCTTTAAAAACGTCACGGAGTACGACGGGCAGGACGCCTGCGGCTCCAACAGCTGGAACATGGTGGACGTGGACCTGCCGCCCAACAAGGACGTCGAGCCGGGCATCCTGCTGCACGGGCTGAAGCCCTGGACGCAGTACGCCGTGTACGTCAAGGCCGTGACCCTGACCATGGTGGAGAACGACCACATCCGCGGGGCCAAGAGCGAAATCCTGTACATCCGCACCAACGCCTCAGGTAGCCACGCGCCGCGCCGCCGCCTCTGTCGGCGGTGTCTGTCCCCGCTGCTCTCTCACCTACCCCCGTCTGTCTGTCTGTCTGTCCGTCCATCCGTCCGTTCATCCATCCATCCATCCATCCATCCATCCATCCTCCATCCTCCATCCTCCATCCATCCTCCGTCTTCCATCCATCCTCCATCCTCCATCCTCCATCCATCCGTCCATCCGTCCGTCATCCACCTCCCTCCCTTTCTACCTACCTACTTGCTTGTCTCTCTCTCTCGCTCGCTCGCTCTCAATCTCTCTCTCATCTCCATCCATCATCCCTCCATCCATCCATCCATCCATCCATCCATCCATCCATCCATCCATCCATCTGTCATCTACCTCCCTCCATCACTTCCTCCATCCCTCCCTGCTTATCTCTCTCTCAGTCTCTCTCTCTCCTGTATCTCCCTCTCCTCCTCCTCCTCCCGTTTTTTCCTGACCCCCCCCTTTTCACTCCGGCGTCCGGCCACTCGGGATCACAAATTCGCAACCGCAGACGCAGCGCACGTCGGGCCGTCGGGCCGCTCGCTGCCGCCCGGATGGCGTGGGGGACGGCCGCCGGGACACCCGAGGAAGGTCCGGCCTGTGGCTCCGCCGTGCGTCCGGAGCCGCCCGTCCTCGCCCTGCGAGCTTTTGCCATGTCGGTGTTTGTTTCCGCAGAGATCGCCTGGGAATAGAGGTCGCAACGGGCAGCGCCGGCGTTCGACGTGAATCCCGGTTCGGCGCGAGGCCCGGTGTTCGTGTGGCGTCCCCACGGGCCCCGCTCTCGGCCCATCCAGGCCCAACCTCCGGCTCCTAGTTTGTCCGCACCGAGTGTCTGCCGTTGTGCGTCTTGGGTTCGCTCCATCCTCTGACTGACCCTCTTTCTCCCCGTTCCAGTTCCTTCCATCCCCCTGGACGTCCTGTCCGCGTCGAACTCCTCCTCCCAGCTCATTGTGAAGTGGAACCCCCCGTCCCTGCCCAACGGCAACCTGAGCTACTACATCGTGCGGTGGCAGCGACAGCCCCAGGACGGCTACCTGTACCGGCACAATTACTGCTCCAAAGGTAGGCCAGTGGCCAGGTGGGGGGCACCTGTGACAGCGCCATCCTAGTGTCCCAGTGCCTTCGTGGGGAGAAGCAGCCTCCTTCTTGCCTTTATTTATTTATTTATTTATTTTCAAATCACGTCGTTCGGTTTAAGTGACCGAAATGTCAGTGGACAGTGGCGAAAGGCGCCGGTGGCCCTTCTGTCCTCGCACGTGAGTGACGGGGCACTGTGGCTGGGCCTGTCTTTCCCCCGCAGACAAGATCCCCGTCAGGAAGTTTGCCGGGGGCACCTTCGACATCGAGGAGGTGACGGAGGACCCCAAGCCCGAGGTGTGCGGTGGGGACAAGGGGCCGTGCTGCGCCTGCCCCAAGACCGAGGCCGAGAAGCAGGCGGAGAAGGAGGAGGCCGAGTACCGCAAAGTCTTCGAGAACTTCCTGCACAACTCCATCTTCGTGCCCAGGTGGGCGCCGCTGCCGTTTGAAAGTGCCACCGGGGCCGGGGACACTCCCCGTCGTCGGCCAGTGACTAGCTCTGGGGGGCCCCGGTTCCGGCGTCAGGCCAGATGCTCCGTAGGCCGGGACCCGTCCCCGGCATCGGAGCTTGTGGGTCACGTTGCTGCCTGGTCCCCCCCACCTGCCACAGGTTTGGGGTGTGAGTCCAGGCCTGGGGAAGGTTTAGCCAAAAGGCCCCCTTGTGGGTCTCACCCGGCGTGACCCGTTTTACTCCCCAGACGTGGAGTTCAAGGTCAAGTGGGGTGAAGGCGGAGCCGGGGCTGACGCAGAGGTCAAGAATGCGTTGCGCTCGTGTGGTTCGGTCCAGAAGAGGTTCCCTCTGCTCACGGGCCCAGCTTCCTGGCCTTTTTCTTCATAAAATGGACATAAATTTCATACGTTGCCCGTGGTGAGGGGCCACGGTCTGTAGGAACGTCCGGAGGCATAAATCTGAATTTCCACAGAATTTCCGACAATTCAGGTAGGAGGGGGGAAGAGGGGTACAGCACCCCTGAGCCCCGCGTCTCGCTCTTCCCCGCAGGCCTGAGCGGAAGCGGAGAGACCTGTCGCAGGTGGCCAACACCACCATGTCCAGCCGCGGCAGGAACAGCACGGCGGACGCCTACAACGTCACGGACCTGGAGGACCTGGAGTCGGAATACCCCTTCTACGAGACCAGAGTGGACGACAAGGAGAGGACTGTCATCTCCAACCTGCAGCCCTTCACGCTCTACCGCATCGACATCCACAGCTGCAACCACGAGGCCGAGAAGCTGGGCTGCAGCGCCTCCAACTTCGTGTTCGCGAGAACCATGCCTGCAGGTACGGTGCGATCCAGCCGCCCGGCTCCCCCCGACCCCGCGGCTGCTCGCAGCCGGGAGGAGGAGGAGGCCGTGTCCCAGGTTCGCAGTCCCCTCGGTGTCAGGCCTGCTCATTACGGGGTGGGCGCCCATCTGCGGGCCACCGGGGGCCAACACCCCGGGGCGTGGAGTCTAGTTCATCGCGACGTCCCTGCCACCCAGGCTGCCACGTGTCCCCACCCTCCCGGCAGAGACAGACCCGTGGTGACTGTCGCTCACCCCTTGGCTGGACATTTTAAAAAAGCCAACACCGGAGGGCCAGCACCCTAACTTCCATCGGCATCTGGGGGTGAGGGGGATAGCTGACGGTGGCAGCGAGAGGCCAGCCTCCCAGCCAGCCAGGCCGGGGACCGTCCTGCGTAAAAGTCGCGAAGGACCAGGGGCACTTTTCCGTTCCGCGCCGCTGCGTTTGACAGTGTCCCCTAGTTTCTTTCTCCACGGGGTAGAGGCTGGCCCCCCAGAACGTGAGGCTCACGTGGTCGCAGCGTTCCCGCGGGGCCTGAGGGGGGTGTCGGGGCATCTTGAGACCCACCGGGCCTCAGATGGCAGCAAAGGCACGAGGGCTTGACACGGTCACTGTCCCGCACGTGTGGCCTCGGGTTAGGCCGCACTCCACGCCCCTCCTGACGGACCCGAGTCTGACTCCGTCGCCCCGTGTCCGTTGTCCCACAGAAGGAGCAGACGACATTCCCGGGCCAGTGACCTGGGAGCCGCGGCCGGAAAACTCGATCTTTTTAAAGTGGCCGGAGCCTGAGAACCCCAATGGGTTGATTCTGATGTACGAGATAAAGTACGGATCCCAGCTGGAGGTGAGGGGGCCGGTGGCCGCGTCTGGGGTGTCTCCCCCCATTACACGACGACTCAGGTCCCCCCCTGGGCAGCTCGGGACTCAAAATGATGAAATAAGGCGCTAAATCAGGGAGGATTTGGGTCTTTTTTACCAACTCTGCGTCTTTGAGGGGCTGAGTTTGCCCTCAACTTGCACAAAATGCCATTTAGGCCCAGACCGGATTGGTCTTAATCACGTTTAATCTCTCCCGAGAGTTCTCTTTGGTGACCAGAAATAAAAAATTGGGTTAAAAATGAAAACTGAGGTGGGCTGGAAGTTTCTGCCGTGGAAGGCTTGGCGGGTTTCGTCCCCGGTTTTTACGAATCGGGAGGGCGGTCAGGCGGCAGGTGACAGACCGGGCGGCGGGTCACCCGCTTGTCACGCGTGTGCGGGGAAGTGACCCGTCTGTTTCCCTCGCCCCAGGACCAGCGGGAATGCGTGTCCAGGCAGGAGTACAGGAAGCACGGCGGGGCCAAGCTGACCCGGCTCAACCCGGGCAACTACACGGCCCGCATCCAGGCCACCTCTCTGTCGGGCAACGGGTCGTGGACGGAGCCTGTGTTCTTCTACGTCCAGGCCAAAAGTAAGGCCCGGGGAGGGGCTGGGAGCGGGTCGGCCTGGAGGGGGGATGGGCCCACCTTATCCCGGCTCCTGCCTTCCTCCGGAGCCGAGCCGGCCCTCTCTCGGGGGGTGGGAGGGCATCGCCTCGTCTGGGGGATGCTGCTGCCCTTGGCGTCTCTCCCATCTTATGGGGGAGCATCTGAGACTGTCTTTCGAGGGAGGGAACAAGTGGCTTTTTTGCTGTCAACTTTGTGAACGTCCAGAGCATCCTACAAAAGCGCAGGATGGACCACCCCCCCCACCCCCGACCGCCTCGTCAGGGCCCAGGCTTGGAATCCCAAAGGGATTCTGTCGAGGGCACGGGCGCCGCTAGGGCCCTGTCGTGTATCCTTGCTTGGCCGAGAAGGTTCGGTCTCTGACCTGGTGGCACGAATACCCTTTTTTAGGTTCATATGGACTTCCTACTATTTCTCACGAGGAACCCACTTCTTTGAAATTATTTCACATTCAGAGAGCGGGAAGAAAATCCATCCCTCCAGTGTTTGTTTCTCGCTGCCTCTCCCCCGAGGAAGAGCGGCCCCACCTTGCTTCGTGGCGTGGCTTTAGGGTCTGGGGCAGGGGGCGGTCCCCACTGCCCTGCTCCCTCCTGGGGCCCACATCGGTGCCATCCTGACCTGGAGTCCGAGTTTTTAAATTTAAGATTCAACCGATCCTGCAGTTGACGTGGTTTATGCCCAAGAGAACCAAAGACGTGCTTGATGCTGGGAAACCCTAATCGGAACAGGTGTCACGAGAAGGAGAGGCTGCGTGTTGGGAGCCTGGCCCTGTGCCCGGGTCCTGGTTTTGGGGATAAACAGATGCTTGGGCAGACCATTCCGTGAACTAACTTGGTCTGAATTCTCCATGGGGTCCCCTTCTCCCGTACTTGCGTCACCTTTTTTACTCCCGGATCAAGAAAACCCAGTGTCTCTGCTCTCATCTCTAACACGGTTTCCCGTCGGCATCCCTAGGTCAGGCCAGGGCGGTAGAAGCATTTTCAGGGTGTCGTCTGTTTATTTTCACGCATCCAGCTAAGTATTGAAACCGCGAGACGGGTGGCTTGTCCACCCCGCGACACTGACTGTCCCTGCTTGCTCCTGCAGCGGCCTACGAGGGTTTCACGCAGCTGGTCGTCGCCCTGCCCGTCGCCATCCTGCTGATCGTGGGGGGCCTGCTGATCATGCTGTATGTCTTCCACCGCAAAAGGTGAATGACCTCTTTCGGGGCTGAGCGGTGTGAGGGTGGGGATGACACCCAGCTAAGGCCCCCTTTCTGAGGAACTGCTTGATAGATCAGAAACCCCGATTTTCCGATCCGTCTTCGCGAGAAAGAGACATTCCCTAGTGATTCAGTAGCAACTGCATTTGTTTTTTTAGAGAGTAGGGATCGTCCCCTCCCCGGTCCCTTTGTCACACGGATATCCTGCTGCTGATGCAAAGATTTTCCAAACCCCCCAGGGAGGCCCTCTCGATCAGATATAACCCGAGGGTTCCCTCAAACGCCCTGCAGAAGCCAAAAAGCACATTAGCAAATGCTCCCCTAATGCCCTGGGCCTGCAGGTGACAGCTGGGTGGGGGCGGGGGGCCCTCAGCTCTCTTCCCTCCCTTTCTCCTGATACTTTATGAGACAATAAAGGAAAAGGGTAGAGCTCTGCTGGGGGTATCAGTGCCTAACCGATGGCGTTTTGTCAGAAACAGCAACAGACTAGGGAATGGAGTGCTGTATGCATCCGTGAACCCCGAATACTTCAGCGCGGCTGACGGTGAGCTTCTCAGTTGTACTCAATGTTGGGGGGGCGCGGGGCCTTGATCATCGGGGAGCTTTTGGGGAGTATTTCTATAGGGGAAGGGGGTCTGCTTTATTTTGAGGGACCAGTGGCCTCAGATCCATCTTCCCTAACACTTTTCTTTATCCCCCCCCCCCGCCTCACCCCGAAGTATTGAGCAGTTTCCCCTGAATATCTCAAACGTCCTGCCACTGTTCGGGATGCTCCAAGGGAAATCAGGCTTCAGAGATGAGTGGGGGCCGGCCCGGACGTCAGTCTCTTTAACGGCTTGAAACGTGGAGCTAAAAATGAGACAAAGCTGTTAAATTGTCGACGTCCCGTCAGAGGGCACGCTGCCGCTGACAAAACCGTTCTTTTGAACTAGTTTCGGGCTGAGTTTCGTAGCGATAGGAGGGTCTTTGCTCGCTTGTCGCAGTTTTTCTCTCCATTCCCTCCCGGCGGGGTCACGTGATCTGCACCCTCAGGGCCCATTTCTTTGGTAGTGACTATCAGGGGCCGTTATTTCACGGGCTAAGAAGGTCCGAGTTGGAAGCTGGGTAGCAGTCGATGGTTATTTACCCTCTTGGGTTTTGTTTTGTTGTTGGTTGTCGTTTGCTTTGTGGCTGTCTCCTCTTCCCAGCATCGTACTCACATCCAAAGCTTTAGGGGTAAGTGGGGTTGGTGCATTGCTCACGGCATCCGTTGGCAGCGGGCACCTCGCTATCCCAAATGCAGTCCCGTCAGCCCTTACATCCATCCCTGTGAGGTGGATTTCCATACGCCCGGCGGTCCCCGACCTTTTGGCTCCTATAAGCAGCATCTCAGGCCTGAGGACCTGAGGCGGAGCTGAGGCGGTGATGCTCGCGCTGGGGAGCGGCTGCAGGTGCCGGGGAAGCTTTGCTCGCTCCCCTCCTGCCGTGCGGCCTGATTCCTAAAAGGCCACAGACTGGTACTGGTCCACGGCCTGGGGGTGGGGGACCCTCGGATATGCCCATCCTTGCGCAGGTAGGGACCTGGGGCTCAGAGGAGATGCTCGCTCAGGTCCCACGGAGGCAGCTGAGAAGCCAGAGCGGCTCAGTCCCTGGCGTCTTGTTGATGCAGTCACCGTGGGAAAGGACTGTGAGGTCCTCGGGGTGGCCAGGGAAGGTGGCCCCATGGACGAGTCGGATCTAGTTTGTCACACAAGTGAACCACCGTGCGTGACACCGGGCAGATGAGCTTCGGAAAAGGGTTTTTGCCGCTTCCCCGCCTCAGGACGGGGGAGGCTAGACGTGCGGGCGATGTGCGCCGGTCGCGATGGTTCGGATCGGTTGTGCCGATCGGATCAGAATCCACGAGAAAGCACGTCGGCCGGTGAAGAGCGCTGTGTCCGTGTGCGGGGCTCGACTCGGATTTCTCTAGTCGTTTCGAATTCGGTTCTGTTTCTGTTGAAGCCAATCGAGGGGCAGCCTCCTCCGAATGGAAATCACGTGCAGGGTAATAAGGGCATCACTGCAGTTTCTAGAAAGGTCTCGCCAAGTTGTGTTTGTAGTAGACGATACATGTGTGCACACGTAGACACCTAACACACACCCCTGTACCCCATATATGTGCCTCTGCATATATGCACGCATATAAGGCATAGAGAACATTCTGGAAGGATGTTCTGAAGTTAAAACAGTAGTTATTTGTATTTCTTTTTAAAAAAGCAAGGTTTTTATGCGTTATTCATATAAATCATAGCTTTTTAAAGAAGTGAAAGTAGTGGCATTGCTAGAGGAAACACCAGGCCGCTTCCCCTCTCTGTAAGGGTGGGATGAGAACCTTCTAGAGAGCCCGCTCTGCCTGGAAATAAAGCACAGGAGACCGGCGTGTGTAGCTCTGACTGTGGCGTCCCCTGGACGTCCAGAGAGAGCAGCCTCCGCCTCTCTCCCGGTGGTTGGATCGCAGATCTTCTGTCTTCCCGGGATGCCGCCGTAACCTGTCTCGATTCCTTTCTAGAAGCAAACCAAACCGAAAGCCAACCGGGCCAGCAGGTAGGAGCACTGTCCCCTCCTTCGAGCCCAGTGCCTCTGGCACGGGGTGGTCTCTAGCTCCTTTACGGCCTGCGACGTCGTTCATCCCCGTTAGCAGCAGGCCTGGGTCTTGCGAGGTAACCGGATGGAGACAGTGTCCCTGCCTGCGTCCCCGCGGGTGTCGTCACTGAGTCTTGCCCGTGCTTCGGGTCCTAAAGGAGCTCCGGGGCGGAGACCATCTAAGCCACGCGGAGGGGGGCTGTCGCACGGTCTGTGAGGGTCCGGGACGCAGACGTCCTCCCACGTCAAGACATAAACGTGTCTGCAGGAGAGTTCTGGAAGGACTGAGGCAGCCCCCGGTGGGCACAGCTCAGAGGCGGGAACGGGTGGTGTCTCCCGGGCCTAAATGATACGTTTTGTTCCCGTTAAAGCATCACTTAGAGGTCAAGGCTGGAGGCGTGGGGTGTTGGGATGCGGTTGTCAGCCCCCGGCCAATGGCACAGCCACCCACAGTCCCCCAGGTCCGCCTGGAGGCCGCGGTCTCCATCGCAGTGTGCCCTTGGGGCCTCCTGGGGGTGCCCCTTCGGGCGGGGACGTGGGCACCGGGCATGGGATGCACAGGACTGTCATCGCCCTTCCTCGGGGCGCCCCCACCGCAGCCCGATTGCATTTCGGTCACCCGTCGTGGGCTGCGTTTGCTTTCTCGCCCCCCGTCTCCGCTCCTTCTCTCGGCCTTTCTCCCTCCTGCCTGCCTGGCGTGATTATCGATTTCCTTAAACCGGATCGAACCGGACGGGAAGCGCCTAGACAGGCGAGGCCACCGTAGTCAGGCTGAGTCCTCACAGCACTTCCCACCGCTCGGTCCCTCGGCCCGGGGCGGGAGGAGGGCCCTGGGTTCACAGCGCACAGGCCTCAGCCCTGGGGCGACCCCACTGCTCATCACGGGCTGTCACCCCATGCGGGTCCCCACGGGATGACCCCTCGGTGGACAGCTCTGGTGCTTCTCGGCCTTATCAGATGCCCCGGGGTGTCTGGCAGGGAAGGCCGGAGGGACTCGGTCGAGGCTAGACCAGCGCTGCGTGGAAACAGCAATGCCAGACCCTTCAGTTTTCTAGAAGTCACAGGAAAAAAAAAAAAGGAAGAAGAAACAAGTGACGTAAATGTTCATGTTTCAGTAGATCCAAAGTGTCGTCATCCAGTACTGTGCCGCGCTGCGGCCCGGGGCGGGCCTTAGGGAGTGGCATCCGTGTCCTTGGGCGCAGACAGAGGTCCCCTCAGGGTCCCGCTGTGCCCGGGCGCTCGCGGCCACCGCGTCTCACCCCCGGCGTCTTCCTCTCCAGTGTACGTGCCCGACGAGTGGGAGGTGGCCCGCGACAAGATCACCATGAGCCGGGAGCTGGGCCAGGGCTCCTTCGGGATGGTGTATGAGGGCATGGCCAAGGGCGTGGTCAAGGACGAGCCCGAAACCAGGGTGGCCATCAAGACGGTGAACGAGGCCGCCAGCATGCGCGAGAGGATTGAGTTCCTCAACGAGGCTTCGGTGATGAAGGAGTTCAACTGCCACCACGTGGTGAGGAGGCGCCCCGGGGAGGTGGCACCCCCCCCCAGACGGGCGGGCCCACACGCGTGGGGAAGGGTGGCCCGCCCCCATCGTCCTCCGGGGAGCCCCCCATCTCCCTCGCTGTCGCCTGCAGCAGGTGCACACGAGGGGTCAGGTGCGACGCAGGCCCTGGCCGCCTCGGTCACCTGGGCCCTGTCGCTGGCCCACAGGTCCCGGCCCTGGCCCTGCAGCGGGGACGGCGACAATCGCAGGCAAATCTCCCGTTCTGAGCCCCCCCCCCTTGTCATCCCTCCCAGGTGCGGCTGCTGGGTGTGGTGTCCCAGGGCCAGCCGACGCTGGTCATCATGGAGCTGATGACCCGGGGCGACCTCAAGAGTTATCTCAGGTCCATGAGGCCGGAAATCGAGGTGCGTCTTCGTTTTTACCAACGGGGCTCGGTCTCCCTGTCCTTGTCCCCCAGACCCTTCCGCCAGGGGCCGTTGTGTCTTGACGTCCGCCTGCGCCAGCCCCGCACGTCTCTCTGGCTGCATGCTTGCCTGCGGGCCCTTGACCGGAGACGGGCCTTCGTGCCGTGCCTCAGGTCACCCCTTGCCTTGTCACCTCCGCGTGCCCCCTCCCTCCACCTCCGCCATCTCCCCCGAACGGCCACCGACAGAGCCGCGACAGCCCTGTGGCCTCCAGCAGCCAGCCTGTCCCGCCTTCACCCCGCACCCCCGGCCAGGAGTGACCATGTCCCCCTCCGTTGACTGCTCCCTGCTCCTCGCTCACCCGGCCTCTCTCCCTTTGGGGTCTCTGAGTGCGTCCCCGCTCACCCCATTCTGCTCAGCGTGTCACCCCAGGCGCAGCCTGGGGCTCAGGCCTGTGTCTGTGGCAGAGACGGCCTGTCACCAATGCTGTCCAAGCCCTGGCCCTTGTGCTGGGGGTGGGGGCGCCCCCGAGCCCCGCGCACAAGGCCTCCCAGCCCCAAGCTTCCTCCTGAGTCCGTGTCCTGCTTGTGCCTCTGCCTGCCTGTCGCCTCGGCCGCATGCCCTCTGCTTTAGTCCAGTAAAAACGACCCCCGCCCCCCATGTTTTGAGCTTCACACTCTAAATCCCGTGCGGTTCTTCTTGCGTCACCCCGGTGTCCCCACTTCTGTCGCATGAACCCCCACGCCGGCGTGTCGGCACCACACGAGAGGCACGACTCCCGGAGCGAGGGGTTCTGGGGATAAACTGGCAGGCCAAGGCCCAGAAGCGACCCCAGCGACCCCCGCCTTTCGTCGGGCCGCCTCGCAGGGTCTGGTGGCCTCACCCACCCTGCCTTGGCCCCGCGTGGGTCTCTGTCGCTTTCCTCCGAGCCCAGGCTCCCACTTTTACTTTTTCTTGTCTGTTCGTTTGCAACGTCCTCATCTCCCCCAGTCGTAGCTTCTTCATGTCGGGGCTGGCCCACCCCCCGATCGTGGGTGGCTCCCTCTGTCCGCAGCAGGTGACACTCGTGGGCAGGCAGCGAGGGGCAGGGCTGACAGAGTCAGACAGGGGGCCGGGGACACACGGCAGCGTCTTTCTCACCGAGGGGTCGCTCCAGGCACCTCTGCAAAGCAGGCGACACCCGCTCCCTCCGTCGCCGCTTTCAGGCTCAAAGTCGGGGACAGTGCGGTCTGTCGCCCCTCAGTGTACGATAAGAGGGTCGGACGAGACGATGGCTGCCTCCCCGTCAAAGACTGAAAATTCACTGCGGGGTTTGCGCGATTCCACCTCGTCCGAAGTCACGTCGGCTCGCCCGACAGTTTCGTGACCTTCTACCTGGCGTCCCCCGCCCCTGCACCCCTCACTCACCCACCCCGCCAGGTTAGGATTTGCTCCTTTACCCGGCTAAGTGTGGGTGCTTGTGGGCCCTTATCAATCCCGTTCATCACGAGCGACCCCTTCTAGGGGACCCCAGACGTAGCCCTCCCCGACGTGAGTAGGACGAGCAGAAACTTCGCAGGTCACCGGCAGGTGTCCTAGGGGACCGAGCAGATCGAAAGCCCCGAGACGGCTCAAAGGGACTGTCCCATCCCCCCCCGTGTACAAGCAAGCAGGGGTCTCGGCTCCGGCCTGGGGTGTGTCGCCCCTTCCCTCAGACAGCTCAGGGGTCGGTATGGGAAGTGACCAGAGGCAGGCGGCCTCGGAGGGCTCCTCGGAGTCCCCGTGCGCATGGAGCGTGGGGCGCAGCGCCGCAGGCTGCTTCTCGAGGCAGCCAGAGCCTCAGACGAAGCCAGCGGGCACTGTCCGCGACTGGTCCCAGGTCATTCTCCCAGCAGGGACCCCATCAAGGTCGCTGTGTGGAAGAGCCCAGACGGTCTGGTCTGATCCCAAAGCCCAGACACGCCCGGTCTGAGGCCCGCAGGTTTGGAGCTGGAGAGGTGACACGTGGGACCTGGCACAGCAAGAGGGCTTTTCAGTGTTCTAAGAGGCGCCCTGGGGCCAGGAAAAACGAGGTAACATCTCTCGTGCTCGGCCGAGCAAGGGGTGGCGAGCATCTAAACTGTGGGGTGCTGATCGGTTTCCGCGCTTTTTCCCCCCCAGGATGGAGAGCCTGGGGGCCTGCGTTTTCTGTCCAACCCATTTCTAAACGGATTTAGGAGGACGTAGGGATCTTTCTCTTCCCTCCCGAAGCCGGGATCTGGGCCTCCTCGGCAAAGAGGGGACGAGTGTCCACGCTCCTTGTCACTGTTGTGGCCCTGGGTCCGGCTCCAGAAAAAAAAAAAAAAAAAAAACTTTATTGGGAGCGAAGGCGTCGGACGCTGCTTTTCCTCTTTGCCCACGGAAAATGACAATCCGAGGAACGCCACGTCGCGTGGCGGGAAACATCAATTTAATCTTGATGTTTTTGTACGTTTTAGAGGGAAATTGAAGCCAAAGGAAAAAAGATTACACGCAGAGCAGGGCTCGGGTGGGGAAGAGAACGCACCGTGGCGACCGGAGAGACGCGGCCGCTGCTTTCCCCACGGCCTCCGTGGGGGTCTCTCCCGCCCCTGTGGCTGGCATTTTTGTTCTAGAAATGGAAGGAACAGATCCACAGATAGGAGCGGGAGTCAGCGAGCACCGAGAACCTCACCACCACCACCTCGTGTTGCCTTTTAAGTCCCCGTCGCCCGGCCCCCCCAAAAGGGAGCAGGCGGGTCCCTAGCTTGTGTCACTTGGTGTTTCTCTCTGCAGCCCTGTGTGTGATGGGGTCAGCCTGACCCCGAACCGGAGGCCACCGTCTCCACGATAACCCCCTTTCCTCCTGAGCAAGGCCTGGTTCCTTAGCAGCATGACCTGTGGGGCTCAGATGTGCGGGGCAGAGGTGGACGTGCAGCCCCTGACGTGACGCGTGATGTCTCCAGGGATGATGTTGTGTGTGTTTTTGTGTTTTTTTTTTGTTGTTGTTGTTGTTTTGTTGGGGCCTCCAGCACAGTAACATGGTCCTCATGCCCCCGAGCCTGAGCAAGATGATCCAGATGGCCGGAGAGATCGCGGACGGCATGGCGTACCTCAACGCCAACAAGTTCGTGCACAGAGACCTGGCCGCCCGCAACTGCATGGTGGCCGAGGACTTCACCGTCAAAATCGGAGGTGTGTGTCCCCCCCCTGTCCCCCCACGTCTCGGGAGGGAGCACAAACGCGACGCGCACGTGTTTGAGGGCCCGGCTTGGCGCTGGGCCTGCCCATGAGTGTGAAGTCCTGCCCTCGGGGACTGTCACTGCTCAGCGCTGGACACTCGCGGACCTGGCTGGGATGGCCCGTGGGTACGGCGGGTCAGGGAGTGGGCCGGGATGCGCCAAGGCCACGGTGCCTCGTCTCCTGGCAGAGCAGAGCTCAGTATTGGTGGCAGAGACCTCCGAGACGGTGACCTCAGGTGACTGGGAATAAAAGCCACCATTTGAACTCCCATCTTTCCTCCAATTTTTCTAACTGACAAGGAGTGCCGTCCCCACCCTCACCCTGAGGGGTCTTTAGGGTTTCCTAAGAGGCGATGCTCCTTAATGACGAAGCCCCTGCCCAGAGCAGGAGTGTGGAAGGGAGGTGACAGTCCCTCAGGTGGGGGGAAGAGCGCTGCCGGCCGGGGTGCCCACCTCTGGGCTCCTGTCGCCACCGCCCACTGCATTCTCCATCCCAGTCCCTGGGAATTCATTTGGGGCCTGTAGGTTTGGTCCTTTATTCTGCCTCATGACAACGCACACCCCCTCGGGCCGCTGAGGAAACCACCTGCCCTCGCCGGAAACCTTATCTCCTGCCAGCGAGATGCTGACCGCTGAGAAAAATACCGATTATTTATCTGGGGAAAAATAAATGAATATAAATATATATTTATAAATATAAATTTATATTTATATTACTTATATTTTATATAAATTTATATTTATAAATAGAAATATAAATGTATATTTATATTTATATATAAATATAAATAAATAAATATATATATATATATATATTTTTTTCTGTAGCAATGACTTTGGATGAAATGTTTTGGCCCCTCGGACATGCACTTTGGTGTGCACTATTTTTTTTTTCCTTTTAATCGTGCATCGGTATTCCGTGTTTTTCCTTCTTCTTCTTCCTCTCGGGGGGCAAGGGGGCGATGCCATGACATAAATAGGCGTCTTCACACGCCTTTTTGATTTTTATCAGGGTTAAAAGCACGAATGAAAGACCTTTGGTCTCTACGTACATCTTTTCTTGAAAAACTCTGGAACTTGTCAATGTTTAGATGTTTATTTTTTAGTTTATTTTTTATTATTTACGCCACCAGCACCTGGTCTTCCTCGGGGGTCTCCCCTCCAAGGACTACCCAGGCCCGGCCCTGCTTAGCTCCCCAGATCAGACGGGATCGGGCGCGTTGAGGGAGGCGGCATGGCCTAGACTGGAACTTGTCGATCGTGGCACTGCCTCCCGTTTTAAACGCAATCGGGGAGTTCACTTTTTTAAAAACACCAGGTGACAGGTGTCTTGCGACGCAGCGATCTCTAGGTATTTATTTGCTTGTCCTGGGGTCCCCCCCCCCCGTGCCTGATTGGCCTCACGCGATTGCAGACGCCTCGGCCCGGCCCCTGTGAGCCCGTTTGACCGTGGACGTGGGTTCGGGGCCTTCCCGGGCCGCGGCGCTGGTGCATCTTTGCGTTTCCCCGGGGGCCACGCCAACGGCCTAACTCTCGCGCCTTCTCTCTGCCCCGCACAGATTTCGGGATGACCAGAGACATCTACGAGACAGACTATTACCGGAAGGGAGGGAAAGGCCTGCTGCCCGTGCGCTGGATGTCCCCTGAGTCCCTGAAGGATGGCGTCTTCACCACTCATTCTGATGTCTGGTATGAGCCGCTTTGCCTGGACCCCCCGGTCCCCCCCCAACACACAAGTCCCGCCGGCTCGGTCTCGAGGGCTTTGTTTCCCTCTCGTTTTCTGCTCCTTGTCACCCCGGGCCCAGCTGTCAAGTGTCATATGGGCCTCCCTCCTCCATCACGGACGTTTCGCTGGCTGAGGACAGAGGCCATTGGTGGGAGCTAAAGAATTGGCAGGACCCGCAGGTCTCTCGGTCCCGAGGTGCTCGCTAGGCGGCTGGGAGCCTTGGGACAGCACGGCCCTGTGTCCCCTTTCAAAAAGCATCCATCGTCGCTAACCCAGGGATGCCTGAAAGGCAGAATGTCTCCCTTAATGGTAATCGTGCCCTGGGATGGAAGCCCCCATCCCAGCCAGTGCCACGCAGCTCGGTCCCCACCTGTGCCGGCGGCTCCCCAGTCCCTGTGGGTCCTGCTGGGCCTGTGAGGGCCGATGAGCTGTTCGGCCTCCGAGGCCCAGGCCCACCGGTGGCACCAGAACCGCGGGCGGGGCCCAGGCATCCGTGTTTCCAAACCTTCCCCGGTGACGGTTCTGGGGCCTGCGTTGAGAGCTGCCGGGCAGAGGCTACCCACATCGGGGAGTTCGTCCAGCTGTGACTGTCCCAGGTCCCTGGGAGGCCACTGAGTCTCCGGCCGGCGGGGCCTGGGAACCGGCATTAGATGATTCTTGGGCTGAAGCGTGTTTGGGAGACACTGGCCTGCCGGGCAGACGACAGGGTTCAAGTGCGAGGTCGTGTGCCTCCTGCCCGTTCAGGGGTCCCACAGACTCTGTCCCCTTCAGCGTCCCCAGCTTGGCCACCTGGGCAGGACACCCTCGTAGCAGCAGACGCGGACGAACGTCCCACACACACGTCCCCTGGGGTCCGGGGTGTCGTCCGGCACGTGCTCGGTCACCCCCGCGAGGGCCCGGGGTAGATGGCATGCTGGCGAGGCGGGGACGGCAGGTGCCACGCGGCCTGCCCGAGGCCTCACGTTCCTCCTCTCGTAGGTCCTTCGGCGTCGTCCTCTGGGAGATCGCCACGCTGGCCGAGCAGCCGTACCAGGGCTTCTCCAACGAGCAGGTGCTGCGCTTCGTCATGGAGGGTGGCCTGCTGGACAAGCCGGACAACTGCCCCGACATAATGTACGTACCTCCCGGGCCGCGACGGGTCTCAGAGCCGGGCTCCCTGGCCCGGCGGGCCCTGCAGTAGCTCCGTTTGGCCCTGTCCCCACCCCAGGTGCAGGGTACACGCTGCCCCCCATGGCCCGAGCACCGACAAGTTGTAGAAAAAAAAAAAAAGTGCCTTTGAAAAGAGGCTGGGGACAGGGCCAGCGACGTCCCGAATCCCCCGGAGTGGCAAGGCTTCCTTTTCTGGGCAGCGCGGGGAAGGCCGGCCCCTCTGGAAGGCTGTAAAGGCCGCATCACGGGGCTGGCCGGCGCGATGTCACCCGCAGCAGCACTGCCCGGCCGGTGGCACCTTCCCCGGGCCACAGCGGGGTGGAGGGGGACACAGAGCCAGGACACGTCCCGTGTTCTCCTTGGCCGGGCCACGCTCCATTCGGGGACACGTCAGCCCGCCCGAGAGGACATCACAGCCGCGCCGTCGAGGGCGTTCATGTCGTCGCAGCCCCTCAGTTGTCAGCCTCAGTCCCCGAACAGCTAAGGCGGGGACGTGGGCTCCCGCCAGCCGTCCGGCTGCCCCACGGGGTCCCTGCCACCAGGAGGGAGCTTAGAAACGGCTCAGGCGGGATGGAGAGAGAGAGAGATCAGTCGGGAAGGGCGCGATCGCTTCTCGGCCTCCTTCGCGAGGCGCCAGAGGTGCCCTGCGTGCCGGTTCTGGAAAGATCCTTCAGTGGCTGGCTGCGAGAGAGGCAGGCGCCGACGGGAAGCCGGCTTTTTTCTGCGTTTCTCTTAGTTTCTGCACCGGGACTGTGCCTGCTCAGGGGACGAGGGTTCGGGGTGTGTCCCCTGGAGGGCGGGACGCCACCTGGGCCGTCGAGTGGCCCATCGCCTGTGTCCGCCCGTCCCCACGCAGGTTTGAGCTGATGCGCATGTGCTGGCAGTACAACCCCAGGATGCGGCCCTCCTTCCTGGAGATCATCGGCAGCATCAAGGACGAGATGGAGCCCGGCTTCCAGGAGGTGTCCTTCTACTACAGCGACGAGAACAAGCCGCCCGACATGGAGGAGCTCGACCTGGAGCCGGAGAACATGGAGAGCATCCCGCTGGACCCCTCGGCCTCGTCGCTGTCCCTGCCGCTGCCCGACAGGCACCTGGGACACAGGCTCGACAACGGTCCCGGCCCGAGCATGCTGGTCTTCAGGGCCAGCTTCGACGACAGGCAGCCGTACGCGCACATGAACGGGGGCCGCAAGAACGAGAGGCCCCTGCCGCTGCCGCAGTCGTCCACCTGCTGACTTGGTGGCCCGGCCACAGGGACGTGCGTGTGTGCGCGCGTGTGCCCCCGGGGGGAGGAGGGGGCGGGCGGCCAGCACCCACCCACGTCCGCGCGCGGCCTCCTGTCCCTCAGGGGGTCCTCCGCGCTGCCCGGGGAGTCGGCTTCTCTGCAGTGACCGTCCTTGGGATGTCCCTTTTTTTCAATATGCAAGCAGCTTGTTCCTTCCTTCCCCGAGCCCTAACGGTGTGGGCCTTTGAGACACTTCGTGGCCACACACCCTGAGGAGCGAGCCAGGGGACACCTGAGCTTCGCGTCTCTCCTCTCTCTCTCTCTCCTTCTCTCTCTCTCTCTCTCTCTGTCGCTCTGTCTCTCTCTCTCTCTCTGCTTCATAATGGAAAAAAACATGTGCCACAAGCCACCCAGCCGAGACGCCCTTTTCAAATCAGACCGAGCAAACGTGGTCCTCCCTCCCCGTGGCGGCCACCCCCCGCCCAGACGCGCCCACCGGTCACCCTCGGGCCTTACATACCACACACACGTAGAGATGGCGTTCGGGTCGCCGTCCGTCCCTCTCGTCGGGACGCACAGCCCTCGAGAAGGGCCACCCGCCTCGCGTCCGAGCGCTCCGTGGTCACGCTGCCAAATTCTGCCCGAACCCGGGGCTCTGTCCCTCGCGACCTTGCCCCTGCGTCTTTTTTTTTTTGTTGTTTCTGGGGCCGGAGCGGGCAGCGACCGTGGCCTGGGTCACTCCACCAGACCCACGCGGGCGGGCGATGCGCCTTGTCCCGCATCCACTCAGCCCCCCCGTGTTCTTTTCAATGTCGCGGTCGCACAGCTCAGTGTGGGGCGGGGGGACAGGACAGGACAGGATGAGGCGTTCAGAGAAGATGGGGGGAAGCTGAGTGGGCTCCCGGGCCCTACTCCCTGACCCCCACCGTCTGGCCCCCGGGCCCTGTCCGGAGCCTGGGAGGCAAGGTCACCCCCGTACGTGCCAGCCTCCTGTCCTTGCCCCCCGGCCCCACCCCAACCACCACCAGGGCCTCAGCGCAGCTGTGAACGCGGGTTGTGCCAGGCGAGGCGTCCCCACGCCCCCAGGGAGTGGACCCCGTCCCTGTCCCCCGCCCGGACTCCTGCGTGGCCCCGCGGTTCTGGGCTCGGCCACGCCCCTCCGGCCTGCACGTCGTCTCTCACTTTTGTAACTTTTTTACGGTTCCGATCCTCACCCGGACGTCTGTCCCGAACAGAACACAACACAAAACCAAGAGCTGCTATTTCTTCTCTTTCGTTCCCTCCCTGCGGGGGAGCGACTCCGCGAGAGCCTTTCAGGTCTGCCCCCTCCTCTCTGCTCGCTCCAAGCACCGGCTCCGGCTTCGCCCTGCGGCGCGCGTGCCTCTCTCCCTCTCCTCCTGCGCATCGGTCCTTCGGTCGCCTTCTCCGCCAGGAACTGTTGGATGCCTTTGGACACCGCCATCGTCCCCTCCCAGGGCCCCCGGCCCCCCCGTCGGGGCTTCTACCCCCGAGGCTCGGTGGGCACGACGAGATGCAAAACGCCAAGTCAGGAAAGAAGGTCAGCTCCCCCCACCCCGCTGCGGCCAGGCCACCCCGGCCGTCCCTCAGCAGCATCTCTTTGGCCGTGACACACAGAAATCCGCTTTTTTTTCTTTTATTTTTTCTTTTCTTAAATCCTTCAGTACAACAGCAGTTCTGAACTGCACACACGAGGCATTCGGATGACTCTTTTTGTTTTGTTTTTTTTTAAGGGGCTAACCCCTCCGTCGCACGGAAACAGCTGCTGAGGCCCAGGGTGTCGTGGCGTGTGGTCCTGTGGCCACCACCCTGCAGACCGACCCACCTGTCCTTACAACCTGCAGGCCCCCCCACCCCGAGGACCGCCTCCTCGGCGCAGGCAGGGGCTGGACCACGGGCGAGCATCCTGGGATGCCCGCGAGCCCACCTCCGGGCCCGCCAGGCCCCGCCGTGGTCCAGGACCAGGGCCCTGGCGCAGACACTCGCTCCTCTGCGGCCAGAAATCCAAGTCCCCGAGGCCCGTGAGCGCTTTTAGCGCCTCTCCCCAGGGTGATGACAGCACAAGGGACGGAGATGTTTCCGTGACGCGTAAGAACAGAGCTCCAGGGCCTGGTGGCTACGGGTGCGACTGGAGATTCTTGTCGCTAGTGCCAGTCGCATGGTCTCCTCTAGCCTCTGCCCCGTAGAGTTTCCCTTCAAAAAAAATATATATATACATATGAGAAAAAGAAAGAAATTAATTACGAAGGCGTTACATCTAGGAGTTTTATTTTCTGACCCCGCAGAGAAGCCCCGATCTGAATTTAAATCCCGAGCAAAGGGTCTGTGCCTGTGCGTCCGTGCGTAGGACAGGACGGTTTTCCGTGTGTTTTTTTTTTTTTCCTTTTTTTTGTGTGTGTGTGTGTGTGTGTTTTTGGTTTTCGAGCATTTATCTACCTCACTCTTGATTTTTTTTATATGTGTATATACAACCAAGGAGACATCTCACATTTCTCAGCATCTGACAATATAACCGGTAACCTCATCCACACCACAGGCCACACACACCCCCCCACAGACACACCCACACACACACACCCCATCCCTCGGGGACGCGGGCGCAGGCCAGGCCTGGCCCGGGGTCACAGCGACACGTCCTCCTCTGTCCGCTCCTTCCGAACGGCTTGCCTTTCTCTGCGCTGTCGCGTGTGGCGTCGCTTCTGTTCTGCTCCTGGCTCGTCCCCCTCCGAGGTTGTGAGGTGCAGGATGTTCTTCTCCCTTGTGGCCCCGGCCCCCCACTCTCCCTCCACGGGGAGGGGAGGGGAGGCCAGAGCACCCGGCGGGGGCGCCCCTTGGCTGTCCCCCCCCGCGGTCGTCTCTGATCTGAAACCAGCTGCTTTGGCAGATTGAATGAGGACAGATCCCCAGGTTTCAAGGACAGATCCCCAGGTTTTGAGGACAGGAGGCAGCGAGGGGCGGGAGGTCTCTGCTGGAAGCCCCCCTGCCAAGGCGCCGTGGGTGGCTTTGGGGTGCTGCTGCCTTTGGGGCCTCACACCAGGCCTGTGCCAGGCAGGGTCGTGCTGTCCCCGCGTCGCTTTCCCTCGAGACCGCAGTCGCCTCAGCGAGCCGGGCCTGCGAGCTGGGTCCTCCAGGCCTCCTGCTGCTGACCGCAGAGGCTTCTGCCCTCGCAGCCAGTCCTTCCAGAATGTACCACAGAGAAAAGTCCTTTCTCCCTCTCCCCCTCCCCCCTCCGAGCTGTTCTGTCAACCTCACCGGCACTTTCTCCTCCCCCAGGGGAAAACAAACAGGTACCAAACCTCCAGGCTGGAAGGGGCAGGGAGCGTGGCCAGCGCCCAGCCGCCGCCTCCCCGGGGTGCCACACCTCCCGCCGGGGCCGTGCCCGCGTCCCGCTGTCCTGCTGCTCACGGGGGTGGACAGCGTGGTCTCTGATTCCAGAAGCTGCTCTCTCTCTCTCTCTCTCTCTCTCTCTCTCTCACGGGCACTGGTGATGGGACCTGGGGACGTGTGGGACGTGGCCAGGTGTGGGCGGCTCCTCAGAACGTTCCAGCACTTACTCCCACCGGGATGCCACTCTCTGGGCCCGACTCCCCGGGCGTCTTCATTAGTTGAGGCCGTTGCGAACCACCGTCGGATCAGGGTTTCCCTCTCGCACACTCGAGGTGACCCCTTGGGACAGTGGCCTCCTCTCTCTGTCTTTTGCACTCTCTGTCCCCCCCTCCGGTTTCCACAACTGGACTTCTCCAGAGCATCCAGCTGGTTCTAAGGGTTTCGTGTCATCTGTCCGAGTCGGGGGTGTCGTCCTGGCGTCGCGTGCCGCGTAGGTAGGTGGTGGTGCTGCTTCCCGAGGACAGAAAGCACACGCGAAAGGTGTCGTGCCCATGGTGACAAACGCTTCGGCGACGCGTAGAGCAAAAGAGACGCGTGAGCGCGTGTGTGACGGTGCAGTCGGTTTCCCGGACCAAAGCCTCACCCACCGTTGTCTATAAACCAAGGCATCAACTTTCCACGGTTCTAGCCTGACTTTATGCTGATTCCCCCCATTTCTCGCGTCGGTTTCTTTTCTTTTCCTTTTTTCTTTATTTTTTTTTTCTTTCTTTCCCTCTTCCGTGTGCTCCCAATCGTTTGAATCGAGCTGAGTTGCGGCATTTTCCTCCCCCTTGTCACCTCCTCCGATGGCAGCTCGCACTGCTCGAAGTGACATGGAACCACTGAGGCACGTCGTGGCGTCGATGTGAGCGCGTTCAGACGTGATCCCCCCGCGGCCCTCTCCGGAGGCCGCGGGAGCTGGTGCATTCTGGAGACTTCAAGCTGGGTGAGGCCCAGGCCACCCAGGTCTCCTAGATGGGATGTCGTGATGTCGGGCACGCGGTTGGGACGCGTGTCCTCTTTGGAAGATTAAAGGCTGGGTTCGCGGCCAACGCTGGCCTCACCCTCCGGCCTGTTTTGTCGTGACTCGGGACAATATTTCTATGGTGGGGACAGTGGCTGATTGCGGGGATACCCAGTGGCGACACGCTTGGCTGGGAAGTGACGTTTCAGTCGGGATAAAAAGCTTCCCAAGCCGAGTTACATGACGCCCGATTCTAGCCCCGTCTGCCCCACCGAGGCCTCTTTCTCAGCAGCCGACTCTGCTCGCAGGTGGCTGGACGTCACGCGGGCCGCTGCTGTGTGGCAAGGTCACCCCAGTGCAGATGGGTGACAAGGCTAGGATGCTCGGTCCCAGGTCCTCGGCTGTCGCTGCGGGGTCCACTCCTTTCCCAAACGTAGACACCTTCCAGTCGACAGTCACGCTCCGTGCTGTCTGTGCCTTGGCCCATTCCAGCCGCCCCCCCGAAACGCGTGGAAGGTTTGGGGTTCGTCCTGTCGTCGATGTGACTTTTGTGTTTGTCGGCTGTCTTTTTTTCATTTCCTGGGCTAAGCGGCATTTTGGGAGATAACGGACCAGAGATCCCCTCGCTGAGAACCAGCGAGGAAACCGTCAGACTTTCTCTGACATGAGTTGATGGGACAAATGAGAACTTCACGAAAGGATGTCTTTCTCGATCGCACCTCTCTGTTGCCAGAGATGCTGAAGATACAGACCTGGGCCAGGCCGGAGGGTCCCGTTGGCGGCCTCCGGCTCAGGTGACTCGTTGGTCATTGAGAGAAAAAGCAGATAGATGCACCCTCCTCGATGGCGGCGTGACCGCGCAGGAGGAAGTCATTGTGACAGGCCATGACGTGACACGAAGAGAGTTCTAAGCAGAAGGGTGCGGGGCTGGGGAGCCCTGCGGGCCGTGTTCTGAGCTTGAAGGCTTCTCAAGGTGTCAGAACACATCGAGGCTCGGCAGTCGTCTGCGGGCACTCGCTTTCGACAGATAGGCCCTGGCCAGCCCCCCTATTCTGGACCCCGTCGTGGCAGAATTCAGTCAAATTGCGTGTAAAAACGTGAGCTGCGCCGCCCCCGTCGGTGGTCAGTTCCGGGGCATGATTTTAAGGGTTTTTTGTTTTACTTTGTGTATGCAAGCATATAACGATCATTTATCTGTATGTTCACATTTATGTGTGTGTCCACACCTTTCCAGTAAACATCATTATTTTTTTTTTTTCTTTTTTCTTTTTTTCTTTTTTAATCAGTCACACGTTAGCGTTTTCAATAGGGCTGTTGAGTCCAGTAGCTTACGGGTAGACAGTTGACGAAGATCTGGTTTACAAGAACTAATTAAATGTTTCATCACATTTTTTTTTTTTTGTAAGGACGTAGAACAATAATTTTATACAACGTTTGTAGCTTAGAATCGCCGAACATAATTGGAGGGCACTTTTACTTTTACTTTTTTTTTTTTTGGTTTTGTTTTTTTTTTTTTCTGTGTGCAAATGTGTGTTTGTATTCCATTATTACTCTTTTTTTTTTATTATTATTATGATATAGGACACTTGTTTACTAGCTAGCTTTACAATATGCCAAAAAAAAAAGAATTTTTCCCCCCCGACCCAAGCCATGCTTCACCCTCTTTTCCCCTATGCTTTGTGCCCTAGTTTATAACAAAGGAATAATGATGATTTAAGAAGTATAGTAGTTCTGTATCTTCAGTATCTTGGTCTTCCAGAAACGTCTGGCTGGGAAAGGGCTCCCCTCCACCCGGTCATTCTCCTCTGGAGCGTATGTAGCATTTACTTTACTTTTTAACAGACGAAAAGACACTCATTGGCTAAGGAAACGGCAGGGCCGTCCGTGGCAGCCCAGCCCTGCCTGGGGCCCCCTCCAGCATCTGGTGTGATGGGTTCGGTTCTGACCATCGTTAACGCAATGCCAAGGGGCGCCGGGACCGGCCGCACGACCGGCTGGCGGTCACGGCCACCGCGGCATACAGATTGTCACACGGGAGATGGTCCAGTGTGGTGCACGCAGGCGGTTTGCTCACACGCAGCACGTCCCGACCGATGCTCTGGGGTGGAAAGGGGGAGACCTGACTCATTTTTCAGGCGGCACACCGAAGATTCGTTTTCCCAACACGAAACAAGTTCTTTGTAACCAAAACGACGCACACGCAAAGTTGATTATATTTTATTTTTATTTTTTTTTGGTGGTTTGGCTCTGTTTTTCCTGCTCCCGGGGGATGTGGGGCCAGGTCTGCACGACGCCACAGAACCCCCCGCCCCCAGCATTGGAAATAGCTGGGCGTTTTACACTCCCTGGGAGAAAGGTCCAGACGCGAATTGTTTTCCGTTTTTAAGTTGGGATGCGGATGCTTGGTGGTGTTGCGTAGACACAGCCCCAGGTGGAACAGATGCTTGGCACAAAGAACGCCTGTCCGCTTTCTAAGCCAATGAGGTTGAGGTGAGAAGTTTGCCAGAGTTCGTCTACCTCTGGAAACCGAAAAAAATTTTTAAAAAACTCACAAAAAAAACCACAAAACACACAAAAAACCAATAAACAGAAGGAGCGATGGGATGGATGCATCGCACATAACGCATTTTCTGAGTTTTCTTGTTTAAACGACGTTTTTTAAAAAAAAGGTTTTAAAAAAAAAAAGGTGATAACATGGCCAATTTGTTACGACTTTCTGTGCATAAATTGTTCCTAAAAAAAAGATAAAAATTTCCTCTGTTTATATAAAAAAAAAATCAGTAGATGAAAAAAAAAAATTTCGACATGTTTTTGTATATTCCGTTGTTAAGAATTTATTCCTATTATTGCGATATACTCTGGATTCTTTACATTATGAAAAAGCAACTTTGTCTATTTTGAATGGCTGAAGCTAAGGCGACTTTAGTTTCTCTTACTCTGCTTTTTTCTAGTAGTTCATGGTTTAAGTTAAATAATAAAAATTCTGTATGCATCTTTGGGTGTGTGAATTTGTCCTCCGCGCCCCGCTCCCCTTCCTTCTGGAAGGATCCCCAGGCGGCTGAGACAGGGGGGCTGAGCTGCGTGTGGCGTGTGTGTCGCTCGGAGGTGCTGGGTGCGAAGGCCTCGCTGGATTCCTGACGGCTGGGGACAGAAGCGGGTCTGTTTTCTCCATCAAATCCGCCGGGAGAAAACCCGAGGGCCTCAGACGCAGAAATCCGTGCCCCCGTTTGGACCGACTTGCAGACTTGTCCTTTGCCTTCCTCCTCCCCGGACAAAAGTCAGGCCCGGGCAGGTGGCAGCTGGGGGACTCTGGGCCAAGGATGCGGATTCTGCGTGTCCACATCCCACATGGTCCCCACGTGCCTCGTCGGAGGGGGCAGCGGGTGAGCACACGCAGCGTGTGCTCCGTCTGACGTGTTAGCTCGTGTCAAGCTGACGCCCTCGGCCTGGGGACCCTGCCATCTAGGCGGCGGCATCGTCTTTGCGGGTGGGAAGGATCATAGTAGGAAATAGGAATGTTCTAGAATGAGATCAGAGACGCTGGGGCGCATCAGGAGGACAGCTGACCGGTCACTAAACGCTGATCACGGGGAATGCCACCACAGGCCACAGGGAGAGGCTCCGTAGCGAGGTGCAGGCGACAGACATAACTCCAGGGCCACCTTCCTTAAGACCTGTTGCGTCTCACAAGTGCCGGAGCCTAAAGCAAAGGCCTCGCTAGATGAGGGGACTGACTCTCAAGCCTCAGGGGGGGGTTTGTTCCCCATAGTCAGGGAGTGCCTGGCCCTCAGGGGACGGTCACTGGGTGACCGATGACTTAAAGGCAGGCTCGTGTCCAAGGCGTCTGGGCTGCTGGTGGCGTAGACACAAAAGTCCAGCGTGGCTGTCCCCGTTCCCGGGTGGGTCAGTGCTGCGCCTCCGGGTCACCAAGGCGTGTCCTGCGTTTGTCCTTGGAAGGAGCAATGATTTCTCCTGAGGATGACGGTGCTGGATCGTCGGGAGGCGTCAGCCCCTCTCCCCACTGAGCCACTTCTTAAGATCAATCTAGCAGGGTCCGGCTACGAGCCGGGCCAGCTACAAACCATCAACACTCTTCCTAATACCCCCTGAGTCCCTCTCGCTGGGCTGATAATCAAATTAACAGAGATCAACGGGAGAAAACCCCAAATTTTAATTCATGCACGTGGGGAACTCAAGCACGAAAATCCCAAAGACAAGGAAGCGGCCCTGGGTGTGGAGAATGACATTTTTGAGCAAAGGGGACGAGGGGGAAGGGGCCGGGTATTAGATTCCAGAAGTTACAAAGGGCTTAGTTGCAGGTGGCCGAGGAAGAAGAGAACATGGGTGGCAGGGACGTTCTTGCTAGGAACTCATGGGACACGGGGTGTCCGGCTGTCGGCCTGGGAGTCTTCCTCAGTCACACGAAGAAGGCGAAAACTCAGACTCTTTCCTAATTAAAAAACAGGTTTCTCTGTCCCTGTCTCTAGGGCAGGAAAAGAAGGCTTGAAGCTCCTTTCTGAGCCTTGTTTCCTAATAAACAGCTGAAAGTCACCCTCCTGAAAGGGTGGCAACATTTCGGTTCCCCTCCAAGCTCCCCGCTTCGGGAAGGTGCGTGTTTTGGCGGCCTTTTCTCATCACTGACTAAACGCTCACATCCATCCTCCCGCTGCAATGACTCCGCAAAGGAAGGATTTTATTCCTCGGCTTCCTAGACGAGCAAACACGCAGACAGGCCCGCCCCAAGGCTCAGCCCTGTCGGCTGTGGTGGTGGGTGGCAGGTCCTCGAGAAATGACCCCTTACAATCCAGCGATTCCACTTTTAGGCGTATCTGTCTAACAGAAAAGCAGAATATAGTCTATACTCTACGATGAAATACGTTATTCAGCCTCAAAAAGGAAGGGCATCCTGATGCATGATCCACGAGCCTTGAGGACGTTGTGCTGGGTGACATGAGCCACTCCCAGAAGGACAAAGACTGTGGTCCCACTTGTACGAGGCCCCTAGAGTAGACGCGTTCAGAGACGACAGGAGTGGGGAAGGGGGCGGTGTCGTTCAAGGGGAACAGAGCTTTCATGGGGGATGGAGAGAAAGTTCTGGAAACAGATGGGGGGGGTGATGCCTGCACAAGCGGAAGCACAGAATGCCCCTGAGCGCTTGACAATGATGAAAATGGTACATTTCATGTTACATTTTTTTTTAAAAAACCACAATGTTAAAAAAAAGTAATAAAAGAGAAAGAAAAACCAAATACGAGTGACTCGGTGGCTCAGAAGCTGCCTACGGGGAGGGGGGGGCCAGGAATGGGACACCCGAGTGGTGACCCCACCTGTGTGTCCCCCAGCGTCATCAGCTGGTCATGGATCGACCCACCCACCACGTGAGGACAGGCCCGAGGTCCCGGCGCGCGGCGGGATCACACGGGCAGGCCTGCTGCGTTCATGTCTTTTAAGAGAAAAAACTATATATATGTCACGCGGGTGTCGTGTCATCGTCCTGAAAAAACCCTAACCGGAGCTGGTTCATCCCTTGTGGGATGCCTGCCTTTCAGAGCAGTCTCCCATGTTCTGGTGATAAAATAGCTGTTGGCGGTTGCATTGGGCCAATGTCGGCAATTTTTTCCCTCCGTGCAAACTATTTCACAGGCGACTTTTGTCAAAAGCCTCTGCAAGCGCAGCCGACCTCTCTACCCAGGCCTGAAGCATTTAATTCTCTCTAAAGGAGCCATCCCCCCTCCTTTGGTTCTCCTTGACGGGAACCACCCAGGTTGGGTTTTCCCCTAACCGGGCTCTGAGGTCGGACCTGCTCGTCTTCCCCCAGCATCTCCTGGATGACGACTTGCAAGGCCACCCCAGGGAGACGAGGCTTGGGTCCTTCCGCCTCAGGACTGGGGATGGAGAGCTGTGGCCTCTGAGGACTCAGACTTCAAACTGTTGGGGACACACTGAAGAGCTAGATAGACAAGAGACAAGGAGAGGCAGAGGACAGCGTCAGGGGGGAGGGAAGGGGGCCAAGCTCAGTGCCAGGCGTGGGCAGAAGCAAAGGTTTATGGTGAAATAAGCCACGTACAAATGGAAAAATCTTTACGATTCCACGCACACGAGGTATAGCTAGAGCAGCCGAATGCAGAAACAGAGTGAAGGGGAGCAGGGCAGTCATAGTCGATCGGGTACAGGGTTTCCGTTTGGGATGCTGGAAGGTTCTGGAGGTGGATGCCGCTCAGAGTCGCACCGTTGCAGGAAACGCAGGCCGGCGAGGCACCAAGCAGCACTCGGAGCGTTGCAGCACTCAGGTTTACTACATCAGCGGCCCCCAAAGGAGCCGGCGCTCTCAAGATCTGGACCCCAAGTTTGAGGTGGCCTCGCTCTTATGGGGTTTAGCTGTGGGGTGACGGTTGGCGGGAGCTGATGGGTGAAGGGGTCCTCGGGAGGTTCTGGAGGGCGTTGCTATGGGCAACGGGAGGTTCCAGAGCGTGAGATTGAACACACCTGTTCTCCAGGCCGGGCAAGCCGAGGGGACACACCTGTGGACCGAACGAGCAAAAGGGAGCGAGGGCACCCCGCCCTTCAGCACGCCCGTCTACACTCGCAGAGCAGAAAGAGCTGAATACAGGGTCGGCCGCTTGGATGGAAAATTCCTCTTCGGCCCAACAGTGGGAATGGCCAAGTAAGTCATCAGCCTGGGCGGGGGGTCTCCATCTCTTACTGACAGTTGAGGGGGGAGTTGAGAGGAGCCCCCTCCCCCCCGTTATCTCCATGGCTGAAGGGCTTCCAGAATGGAGTTCTACGGCATCGGGGTCTGGAAGGCCTTCGCTCGTGATGACGGGAGATTGGCTGGGATGGGTATCAGGGCCGCTGGTTCGCTGAAGGCGGCTCAAGGGTTTGAGGGGTCCCCGGGAGGAGGGGTCACTCCCGGCCGTGTGGGCTCGGAGAGGGCAACCCTGACACGGCTGGAGGTTTATCTGCTGTCTCGTGGGTGCGGACACAAGCCGGGCTAAGTCTGCACAGGTTGCATTTTATTAGGATCCTCACGGCTCCTTTTCCTGCTGAAAGGAGGAAAAAGGGAAATCTGGTCCACGTGGGCCTCAGTCTCCTCACCTGTGTCTGCCATAAAGGCGATCGGGACCCCAAAAAGGTCCCAGTAAAATGGCACTAAGTGACCGATGGGCGTCCCCTGCGACACGGAGGTGAAGGGTGTGCGCTGGGCGGGGGTGCACCTAGGGAGTGACCGCCAAGGGGCGTCGGGGTACTTTGGGGGTAAGGACCCTGCTCTCAAATGGACTGAGGTGACAAATGCATGACTGCAAACACGCTGAAGGCCGCTGGCTCCTGCGCTTTAAACCAACGCATTGGATGGCGTGGGAGTCGGGTCTCCATAGTGTTAAAAGTTTGGAGACGGAGGCACAAGCGACACGGACGCCAAGTGGGATGAAGCTCCAGGGAATTGTGCTGAGTTTAAAAAAAAGGCCACGTTGAAAGGATGCACACGGCGCAGGGTCGTTTATACAATATTTGTAAAATAACGTAATTTCGTTAGAGTCAGAGATGGGGCGTGGGGTAGGAAAAGGGAGCCTGGGAGGTCGGCACAGTTACGTGTCCAGACGGGCGATCGGTACATGGAGCCACGCGTGTGCCAGAGCGACCTAGAGCTGCACACACGCGTGCACACGCGCGCACACAGCTACCCCAGGGTCATACCCAGGCTTTGACATTTCGGGCGCTAACGTTATAGGAGCCTGGGGGCCCACCCTACACATTGCATTATTTATGTGTAAATAAATTTATGGTTGCGGGGGGCCCAGGGCGGTGCCGGAGGTTCTGTGTTCCTCGCCCGCTCCCAGGGGTGCTGACACTGTTGTCCCTAGGACACCACGTTGAGTGCGATGAGGGCCCAAATGCTTTAGAGAGAGCGGGGAGGGCAGGTGAAGGGGGGCTGGAGGAGGGTCCCAGAGGAGTTGGGGGCGAGCTGAGGTGTCATGGGGGAGAAAGGGGGACAGAGGCTGGATGGGGGGGGAGCTTCTGTCATAGGAGTGACCCCGGGGCCCTCCTGTGGGAGCCCTCGCGGGATGGGGCTTGAGGGCGGAATGGCCCGTTCCCTGAACTGGGAACATGGGCTTACACCGTGTACTATTTCCTAATTCGATTGCAGGGAAATTCTGAACAAGTTAGAATTTTGTAGGATTTTGCTTTGGGGAGGACAGCGAAGCCCCTCTGGGACTAGCTTAGGAAAGGTTTCCTGTGGGGCCTGGGGACAGGCCACAGCGGGGGCCCTGTCACCCTCTCGGTCACTCGTTTTCATGCTCCCTGCGCCAGGAGGTGGCCCCGAAGTGGGCACCTGGGGTTCGGGGTCAGCTTCCCCTGTCACGCGCCAGCCCCACCAGCCGTGACCTTGAGCAGGTCGCTTAGCTCCAGGGCCTCGGTCGGCTTCTCTGGAAAACGGGGACTAGTCCCGTGACCTGCCATCTGAATCTGCTGATGGCCTGAAATATTGAGGGGTCACTGTCAAGTCGCCACAGACACAGGCTCCTCCTTGCCTTTCCCGTGCTGCCGCCTTCTCTCGGCACAGTTCAGAAAACCTAGAATGTGCCAAATGTGGGCGAGTGAAAATAGAGCTTTGTGAGGAAAGCAAAGCCTCTAGGGGACCAGCTCTGATAGTGACTTGGGTGGCGGTGGCCGGGGTGTATCTGGGACGCGCTGGTGAAAAGCAGATCCTGGTTGCGGGGGGCCCAGGGCACTGGTGCGCAGATGGGTGGGCGGCTGCCCTTCCTTCCCAGTTGGCTTTTTGGGGTTCAGAGTCTCCAGCTGGTGGTTCTCAGGGGTTTCCCCCTTCCCGAAAGCTCCCCAATCTGGGGTGGGGCTCTGTGTGCCTTTGGGTGGGGGGGTTCATTGTAAATAAACGTCCCAGCCTTAGGAGGCTCTGTCCTTTTGGGGTCCCCAGGTCCTCCTTCCTTGCTCCAAGACTGCCACCTGGGCTCACTGGGCCCTGGACTCAGGGACAGCAGGTGCCAGGCTCGGCCTAAGCCACACGTGGGCAACCCCATTTATGCCACTCGAGAGTCACGTCCAGTGATGCCGAGGCCGAAGCAGAGAAGCCTGTCTGTCCCCTGATCGTTTTGAATAGGGCACGGCAGGGAGTCCGCCTCCTTCTGGCATCACTGTGGCCACCCCCCATTGCCACTCCTTTTCGCCACGAGAAAACCGTTTCTGACCAGGATCAGGCCTCTGGGCGTCTGTCTGGCCCCTTGGGTCTCGGTCAGTTGGCTGCGAGGTCTGGGGCGCAGATGAGCCAGGAGTTTGGGGACTACCTTGGGGGTGGCCGTTACGACTCGGTGAAATTCGGTCCATCAGGGATTCTGCAAGGTCAGTAGTCTTCCTCCTTTCCAATCGCGTCAGACTCATCGGAAGAGCCAACATCCGGGCCTAGTCCCTCTATTGAAGAAGCCACGTCGTGCGACATCTTGACTTTTTAGAAATCACTATCCTTTAAAAAACACTTTTTTTTTTACTAAAATATGTTTTTTAAAGCCGTCTAATAAGAGTTACAAAAACTAATTCCCTTTTCCCATCTGGGCCTGGCCAAGGAAAGCCACTAGGGTCCCTGGGGGACCATGCCCTGAGGGAGAGGCCGTGACCATGCCATCCCACCTTCCTAATTGGCCCCTTGATGATAAAAAGAAGAAAAAAAAGTCCCCCACCTTTAATGGGATCACTGCCAAGGGCTAGACTCCACCTGGGGACACCCAAGCAAGGGCCAATCCTTATAATTGGTCCCTAGTGTGGGCTGCAGGCTTATCTACAGCAGAAAACAGGTGGGAAGTGGCCTTTGTCCCCACTCGCCTGGCCCACCTGCTCAGGAAGCTGGGGCCGCCCCGCTTCGCAGGGGATGCAGAGGACAAAACAACTTCCCCTTATTTTCCCAGCCCCCGTCTGGTGCACCGCGGAGACCCAGGTTCATGTCCCCGCCTCGTTCCATGGGCTAGAGTTCTCGCTTTCCCGTAATTTACTTATTTTCTCAGTTTATTTCTTTATTTCCTCAAGTTTCCTCTAATTCTGCAATCGGTGAAGAAGAGATTGAGAGCTGTCACGTACGTTTAGGTAGCCACCGTGACACGTATTCATACTCATAATAATAATAATAATAATAATAGTAATAGAAATAATAATAATAGTAGTAATAATAATAGAAATAATAATAATAGTAATAGAAATAATAATAATAGTAATAATAATAGAAATAATAATAATAGTAATAGAAATAATAATAGTAATAATAGAAATAATAATAATAGTAATGGAAATAATAGTAATAATAATAAAATAATAATAGTAATAATAATAGAAATAATAATAATAGTAATAGAAATAATAAAGTAATAATAGTAATAGAAATAATAATAGTAATAATAATAGAAATAATAATAATAGTCATAATAATAGTAATAATAATTATTATAAAATAATAGTAATGATAATAATCGAAATAATAATAATAATAATAATAATAATAATAATAATAATAATAAATAGCAGCCCTCCTCTGTGGCAGTCATCCCTGCTTCCAGATCAGCTCCTCATCTCTCCCATAAAACACAGAATTCAAGCCCCGCTGCCTCTTGGCAGAGCATGAACAAGTTCTCCAAAAACAATGTCCCTACCTCGGTGGCCTTGGGACTCACCGTCCCGTCACCCTCCAGCAGGGGCCAGCACACAGTCTCTGGAAAGGGCCGGATGGTGACTCTTTCAGGCTTCGCGGGCCACGTGGGTCCCTTGCAGACACTCAGCTCTGCCGTTGCCATGGGAAAGCTGCCCGCCGCGATATGCAAATGCAGGGGTGGCTGCGCCGAGGCTGCATCGGGAACTTCAAGTAAGGCCCGCCCGTCACACACATCTTCCTGCTGCTTGTGATTCTTTTTTTCAACTGTTTACACATGTGACAACTATTCTTAGCTCGCAGACTGTGCAAAGATAGGCGGCGGCTTGCAGGTTGCCAAAGCCTGCACCAGGATTCGATTTTTCTTCCAAGAGGGGACTAGATGGGGCTGGGTGATGTAGGGGGTCAGAAGGAATCACCCCCAGATGTGCCTCTGTGGTGTGCGGATTGTTTCGAGCTGAAGACAGCCAGGACCCAGTGGGATCCAGAGAAACTTCTGCCTATCTCCCCCCCTTAACTAGGAGAAGTTGATATAGTCGACTCGCCCATATAAAAGGTGACCACAGACAGGCTTTTTGGGCCTAGCTATGTGTCAAGGCAAACTTCTAATTATTGAACATCCTGCGATGACCTTCCTGTCCTCTAAAGCCCTAAGGTCATTTTTAGCTCAGCATGTCAAACGGACCTCATTTCTGTCTTTGAACCTCTCATGTATGTGGGGTCTCTGACCCTCATATATGGGGGGTTCCCATACATATAAATATGATTAAATTTGGTCATTTTCTCTTGCTCAGCTCTCTCATGTCTATTTGATAATCAGACCAGCCAAAAGTTTCTTCCTTCCCTGCGGTGATAAAGTGACCTTAGGATATGCATTAATCGATTTTCTTTTAAATGAGTAATAGATAATAATTCAAATCAAAATGAGGATTAAGTAATTATGATGATTATTAGTCTGGAATTAGCTCACCTGAAGCAGTTATCGGTTAATCTTTCTTCTTACCTGTGGGTATGGAATTGCTGGTTGCCTCGGTGAGGTTTGGCTCCAGCAGCCAGGTAAGGAAGGGCCCCGAAGCTGTACTTCATTTTTTTGGAGAGTTCAGATCGCACACATACATTCATGTTTTTAACCTTTCTCCTTAAAGGATAGCTCTCGAATGCTTTCGGCATTCCTTATTTAAAAATTTAAAAATTTGAGAATTTTATAATATTAGAAACACCATTCAAATTGTCTTAAAACAATTGGGAAACTGGTTGTGTTAGAGATCATCTTCCAGTGCTGGAATTATCTTCAGTTTTCCGTGGAAAACTGGTCTAGGAGACCCTAGGTTTTATAACTTCACCTAGGATTTGTAAATAATTGCTTGGAAATGGGCATTTAAAAATTTTATGGTATTTTTCTATGGTACATAGAAAAAGGTCACATATTCTCTACAGTTTATAAGGGAAAGGCTTGCCTGTGTTTCTCTTCTGTCTTATTTTTTTTCCCCGTCGGTTTTTGCTAAGCCTTGATATTTTATTTTTAATTTTAAGGACTACATCTCATCTGAAAAATAACAATTGCTGCGCTAGGAATTTGTTTACTCATTAAAATCCAGTAACTTGCTAGTCTCGTTGTCTAAATACTGCATTTTTCTTTCAAATTTCACAAATACCTTGGGAATGGCTAGAACGGTTGTGTTCTTAATACTGAGGACATTGCCACGTGGATAAATGAGGTCCGATGGGGGATGCAGCAGAGTACTTAGCGACCCCCAGAATGGAGGAGAACCCCGTACTGAAAGCATGCTCCTGACTTTCTGTGGGGCCCCTGTTTCCTGGTGTATGTAAAGAGTCAGACATAGATAGAAGTAGGTGATAGATAGATAGATGATAGATAGATAGATAGATAGATAGATAGATAGATAGATAGATAATGGATGGATGGATGGATGGATGGATGGATGATGGATAGATGGATGGATGGGTGGATGGATGGATGGATAATGGATGGATGATGGATGGGTGGATGGATGGATGGATGATGGATGGATGATGGATGGATGATGGATGGATGGATGGATGGATGGGTGGATGGATGGATGGATGGATGATGGATGGATGATGGATAGATGGATGGATGGATGAATGGATGGAGATAGATGATAGATGATAGATAGATAGATAGATAGATAGATAGACAGATAGATAAATAGATAATATTTTTCTTTTATCCCTGGTGAGTCAAGACGTAATTGTTGAGCGGCTAAGTAGGTTTAAAAATCCAGCTTATTTTCGAACAATCTGATTGTTTGCTTAGAAAATCTGTAATAATCACCTTTCAACTATTGGACCTCATCAAAGTGGCTGGATATGAGACTGGCGTACACCCAAGTCAGTAGTTTTCTTATAAACCAGTAACAACCAATTAGAAAATGTAGTTGGAGAGAAGTAACTCATTCACAATAGCCTACAAATATCAGAAATAAGTAAATAAACCCAGAAATAAACCTAGAATAAACCTAGAAAACAATGTATTAGATGTATTTATAAAAATTTTAGCCTTAAAAATTCTATAAAAGACCTGAATAAACCTGAATAAACCTATAAAAGACCTGAACAAACCTAGGTGTGCTTATATTCTTTGATGGGAAGACTCAAAACTTTAAAAAATGTTGTTCTGTACGATTTGATGTGCCAGACCACATGCTATTGCTGTCAAACCCCAGTATGCCTAATTAGCTGGTTTGCAAATTTGATAAAGGAAGGGCTTGTCCTCCCAGATATCCAATTAAAACAGTGTGCGATTGTTGTAGAAATAATAAAATAATCAACACAATGAAGCGTAATGCATATGGGCATTTAATATACGATACAGAAAATAATTCACTTTCAATATAGAAAGTGAAAGGAATGGGCCGTTCAATGATGTGGGAACCACGGTGACTATAAGTAGAATTATTCCTTACGCCATATGCATAAATACATTGCGGTTGGAGTTAAAATCCAAATCTAAAAGCCAAAACAATAAAAATGTTGGAAGCAAATGTAGGAGAATTTTTTTTTTCTTCTAATTTTGGGGTGTTTCAGCAGAGCCAAGCAAGACAAAAAAACCCTAGAAGCTATCAAGGAAAAGAGGGAGTATTTGACTAAATATGGACTTTGGGAACAGGGCTTGAATGAGAAGCAAGAACTTTTCATTCTATAATTTTTTAAATATTTTTTTCCTGAAAGAACATGTATTCAGGTACTATGTGAATTATTTAAAAAACAACTAGAAAACTTAAAAAAAAAAATGTAACAAGGCTTTGAAGGAGTATGTTTTACAGCAGAAATTAATAACCCTTTAGTTCTCCCTGCCAAAACCTTAGGTAATACCCATGGTTATCAGGGGCTTAACAGAGGCTCAGGGGCCCAGAAAAAAAAAAATCTTGTTTGTACCCCAGGGCCTTTGCACTTGCTGTGGTCGCTGCCATTTCCGCTTCCCTCATGTTTAGTGCCGTCACTTTCTTTGTGGGTTTGCTCCCTTTTGTTCTATTCTTTTTCTTGGCCCTTATTTAACGTACTATCATGTTCTACCCCCCGCCCACTGGAAAGTAACCAGGGTTTTGTCCACATTGTTCCCTGCCGAATCCCTGAGATCTAGAAGAAGATGTGGCACACAGTCGGAGCCTAATAAATGTGTGTCGCATGAGGACGTGGTGTGTGGAGGAGTGAAGTGTCCTCAGTGCTGTGGCTCAGGCTGTGGAAGTGGAAATCTCAGACGTATGGGGTGCCCTGGTCTTCCTCAGATAGGTCACCCCCAAGGAGTGGGAGCAGCTGAGACTCCCCCCACACCCAACGTGCCATTTGCTGGGGTGAAGGGACGAGGCACACAGATGAGTTTCAAACCCAGTCTGAGACAGAGGCCCAGGAGGGCTTGGGGTGCCCTCCAGGGGACAGTCCAGAAGCACAAACTTCAAAGCTGCCGATCAAAGAGGGGAGGCTTCAGCTGACCGACCGCAGGCCTCGGGGAACCCAGGCTGGGGGCATTTTAAAACCACCCCTGCGCCCCACTTCCCCTGTAAGAAAACCGCTGGAAACGGGCCAAGAGGAACCTACTGGAGGACAGTGGCTTCTCATTTGAGTTTTGCGGTTTCAAGTGAGTGTGAGCTTGAACACTCAATGAAAACACTGATTATCCGCAAAAGCAGCGGGTTCACAGTTGTAAATGTTCGCAAAGCAGCCACGCAACCGTTTCTGGTCTGTAGACATAGAAGGGAAGTGGGAAGGGGGCGCACGTGCAGGCCCAGGGGTGCTGTCGGGGGGTGGAGGTGCGAACCTTTTCCTTGTGCAAAGAATCAGGGGGAATCGCATCCTTCTGGGAGGCGCTGGGAACCTGCTTTGCCAAGTGTCTGGGGACCCAGGCAGGGGTGGCTGGTGGAGACGACTGAGTGGTGGTGGCCCCAGGTGCATGGGGCGGGAGAGAGGGGGACCCTCGGGACGGAAACGCAGGGGGCCGCCCCACCCCGGGGAGATGCTGGGAGCAGCGCGGGGCGGGGCCTGCGAGGTGAACTTGGGCAGCCCCTGGGTGAACTTGGGCGGGGCAGGTGCAGAACCGCGGGAGCCGGGAGCCGGAGGATGGAGGAGGCCGCAGGTAAGGGAGCCGGGCAGCCCGGCACCTCCCCACGGGTCGGGTTTCAATGGCTGGACCGGCCCGGGATGGCCCAGAGCCCGGCACTGCGAACCGAGACCGTAAACTTTGCCCCAGTGGGTGCCACATGCACCTGTCGCCGCCGCCGGGCACGGGGCCGGGGTGGGTGCTGAGCAGGTGCGTGCGAGGCGCCCAGGTTCGAGCAAATGCCCCTGTCTCAGGGTCCCACGACCGAGGGGGGGAAAAAAGGGCCCAAGGACACCTTTCCCAGGACACCACCTCGATAAGCAGGTTTTGGAATAAAACCACCCAGTTTGGTTCACAGCATCCACCGGTGAGACAGACCCCCGGGAGCCTCCCCCCGGTTTATCTCCTTTAGCCTCTGCCCGATGCGGCTTCATCTCGCCTTTCGCTGGAAGCCACAGAGCCCACCCGTGACTTTGGGGACTTCACTGGCCGTGTGTTGAGGACCTGCAATTGAAAAGCGGAGACTTTGTGTGTTTTTGTGTTTTTTTTCCCCCAATTTCAAGTGAGTTGCAGAGAGAAGGGGACCCCTAGCCAGCTTCTTTTTAGAGGGAAAGAGACACTGTGTCGTTTTGGGTTTCTTCCCTGTGGTCCTTTCTGGAATGCTGGCCATCCTAGCTGTGCGTGGGGACTGCTGTTGCCACGTTAGGTGTAAGCACTGGGGTGAGAAAGAAAAAGGGGACCCGCTTTTTTGAGCTCATCTTCCCCGTGTGCAAAAGGGAGAAGATGTGGCCACTTAGGGACTTCGGGACAGGAATGTCCTGTAACTTTTAATAGGGCAGGGGAGGGGTCCACACACGGAGCAGGTGGTCCTGTCCTCTCTTTCTCCCCTCCCATCCGCCTCCGAATGGCACCCTGAGCCAGAGAGTCCCCCCGGTCCCAACTCTTGCCTTACGGCTGGGGGCATCCCACCCCGGTTTACTAATGGGAAAAGTCACGGTTCCTTCCATCTTCTGGAAAAGTGTCGTCGGTCTCAACGGTTTAAGGATTTTCCTGCATTTCCCGTGGCTTTCCTGGGTGCCGATGGCCCAGAGGACACACAGCGGTTCCTGGGGAGCAGGGCCTTATCGGGGACCGTGTCGGGGGAGGGGCTGGGATGGGCATCAGGAGTCATCGCTGTCACTTTAGTGGCCCCCAGTGAGTCCCTGTTCCGTCCCCAGCAGGGAAGGGAAAGGCCGAGATGGTCCCTGAAGGCCACGTGGCCGTGCAGTGGTCGGTTACCCCTGGGTCCCGTGGGGCTCAGTACTGTGTGAGGTGGGGCCAGAGGTGGCCGGGTGGCCTGGGCGACGGGAGGCGCTGGGCTCCGAGGTGTTGTCTTTCTGACCTTTGAAACCCTAGTCTGGTGACTGGCTGACTGGCCTTAGCTGGGTCCCTGACAGCCACTGGCTCGCCGCTCCTCTGGCGACAGGCTTCTTAGCAGCTCGGCCCCGGGGGGCATTCTAGAGGCTTCTAGAAAACGGCAGTGCTTTCTGCTGTGTCGCGTGTGCTGTAGCAACGGACTTCAGGGTGAGAGGCAGTCACGTCGTTGGGGACATGTCCCTGGGGGTCACGAGACTTTCCCAGGCAGGCCCCCCGGGTGAGAGAGCAGCTGCGGTTGAGTGACCGCCAGTGGCGACGGACGGTCTGTGGCCTTTGGGCCACGCGTGTTAGGAGGGAGCAAGTGGGGTCGGCGGACCCCAGGCCTTCAGGGACCCCATCCTCCTTTGTGGGGTTTCAGGTCCGAGGCCAGCAGTCCGCAGGCTTGGGTGGGGATGGGCGTTGTCCCCCATGTGCTGCGTGGTTTCGGCCACCAGTTGTGCTGGACACTTGGCCTCCCTGAGCCTTTTCCCACCAATGTGCGGGCCACCGCCTGCCATGCTGGTGTCGCCGACACCAAGGCCGGGTGCTTTTACCTTCCTGATGCATAGAACCAGGCTGTCCACGTCCTCCTGAGCTCTCCCCCTCCCCAGGGAAGGTCACCCCGTGTTGGGCACCGCCAGGTTGACACGTGGCGTGGAGCGGCTCACGCTCAGCTGCGACAGGGGCCCCGTTTCCCGCAGCCATGTCAGGCCAGGACCCCTCTCTCTCCCCGCCCGAGTAAGGACGCAGAAGTCAGAGATGCTCGCTCCTCCCGTCTGTCCCCGTTTGTCCCCACGCGTGACAGCCCTTCGAATGCAAAAGGAGCGGTAGGTTTCCGTTCCACCTCCGTCCCTTTTGACCCATCCAGGGGCAGGACCCGTTCCATCTCGGTATCGTCGGCCTCCCAGTGAGCTCCCTGAAGCTCAGCTGCTGCGACCTCCGCGTGAAAAGCCATCAGGGTCGCAGAAACCTTGGAGTGGGTGGCTCGGAGAGGTCCGAAAGCGTCCCCGCTGCCACCTGCAGACCTTCCCGCGCGTCGCCTCCGCTCCCCGACAGCTTCGCTCCTCTGCTCCAGACGTCCTCCCGCGCTCCGTCTTCCAGCTTTTTCCTTTTTTCTTTCTTTTTTCTTTTTTTTTTTCCAATTCTTCGCTGAGAATATTTGGGCGATCAGATGCTCTTCAAGGAACCCGCGACAATAGCCACGCATGTGTTCGCTTCACCTTCTGTTCTCTGCTCCCGTCTGCGGGGGCCTGCTCTGGGGACACCCGGGTCCCTTGCCCCCGGGTGTCCGTGAGCTGCTAGCGTTTGCCTGTTTGCCATCCGCCCGGGAGTGACCAGCCCTCCTGCCCTGACCTTACTGCGAGGCACAATTCTGCAAGGTGCGTCGGGTCATCTGTCAGTCAGTGCTTCGGAACGAGGGGTCCCTAGCGAAACGAGTTTGGGAAATGCAAAAGCCGTCGCTGCAGAATCTCGAAATCTGATTGCCGACAGGCACGTGAGACTCCCGCAGTGAGCTCCCAGGGCCTCCGCGGGCCTCCTCGTGCAAACATGCCCGATTAGGAGCCCCCCACCCACTCCACATCCCGGGGAGCTGGTGTTCGCAGGATGTTTTTTTTTATTTTTTTGCAAAAAATGCCAGCACGATGCAAACGAAAGCCATAGAGCTTGGATTCTGTGGCTTTAAACACATGCCAGGCAGGGCCCGGGGGGCCTGGGTGCGCTCAGTTCTTCGTGGGGGCCTCACGGCCCAGCACGTACCGGCAGGAGCAGTGATGCGTGTGCAAGGGGGTGACACGCATCACTGTGTCTCTCCAGGCCCTGCAGGACGTGGCGGGCCGTGGGGACACCAGGCAGAGGGCTCCCTGAGCAGACGGCCTCTGGCGTCGGTGGTCTTGAACGAGGTGCCCCCACCCTGTGCCTCTCTGGGAAGACCAAGACGAGCCGTGTCCTCCCAGGCCCCGACCGCGAGGGCTCTCGAAGGGGCCAAGGTCACCTTCTCCGTGGGGCGGGACTCGATGGACACCTGCACGACACAGGGGTGGGGCCCTGGAGGGTTCGGCTGCACCTCACATCTCCGTGGGGCTGGTGGCAAGCCTGTCACCAACACGAGTGGCTTTTACTTTCTTTCGGTTCCTGCAGCTACTCTACGTTTCCCCCTTTTTCATTCAAAATAACAAAAACCAGGCGAACATCCTTTTTCTAAGCACGTGTCCCTTCGGGTGCCTTTTGCATCGTCCAGAAATAAGGGACTTTCTTGTGCACGAAAGCGCGACACTGACGTCATCTCTGGCCCTCCTTTCTGCCCGGCAGGTGCGTACCCAGTGGACATTTTGGAAGACGACCCCGAGGGACACCAGGAGGCAGTCCTGGCCTACTATGCCACGCTCGGGCAGGGCGCTCAGCCCTCGACGGAGGTGTTCTCTCTGCCCACGGGGGAGCAGGTACGACCTCCTCGTTGGCGGGGAGCTGCAAAAATCGGACTCATTAGATAGCAGGATGCTAAGAAAACGGTATTTTAAATTAAAAAACCAAAAAACTGCTTCTGGAGTGAATATTATAATAATCATTTCACCCGGAGAAGCAGAAAGAGTCCCGGATTGGGATCTCGTCCTTGAGCCGGGCACTCAGTCCGCTGAGGATCTCGTGTCTGCACGGCCCAGCTGTGTGACCCCGAGCAGGTGTCTTTACCTCTCTGGGCCTGGTGTCCTCGTCTCTGAGACCGGGGCAGAACCAAAGCTCCCCTCACCCTGCGGTTCTGAGGATTAAATGGGGGGACGCCTGGCCGGGCCTCAGTGCCCCCGTGTGCAACATGTGAGGGGATTGGTCGGTCGTCGGTCCCTAAGGTCTGGCTCAGCTCTGAAGCGTCGTGGTTTGTGACACCGTCAGGTCGATGGGAACGAAGAACATGAACCTGGAAAGAAATGAGAACCACTTATTTACCGGTCGGGCCTGTGAAATTTTAAAATCGTGTTCCCTTTAGGACCTCTAAGACCCCCTCCCCGCTAACTACCACTTGACATTTCGGGGATGCCCGCTTGTCCCCGGCTCCCGCCAGAACCCGGATCCCAGAGGTGGCTCCTCCTCGGTTTGCAAAAGGAGATCCCTGCACAATCACATGCTTTTTGCACCCCCTGGTGGCAGCTAAACCAGAAAAATAATTTTAAAAAAGCCAGTTTTGGAGCAAGGCTGGCGGCAGGGTGGGATGGAGTGCCCGGGGGGAGAGGCCGGGGAGGCCCAAGAACCGTGCCCAAGCACAGGGGTCAGCCCCGAACTGCTCCAGGATGTGTTTCCCCGGTCCCCTGCTGTCGTGTCGCGCTCGTTGGTGGATTCTGTCCCGCAAAGAAAACCCGACACGTTGCATTCTCGCCGAGTGAACGATGTCAGTGTCATTACCCAAAACGTGACACAAAAAAGACCGTTTCTAAGGTTCCGTTGTTTTAAGGTGATGGAGACGCTGACGTGACTTTACACCTGTCGGCTTCTCCCGTCTCCAAAAAATTAAAATTTTATGAAAACAGTCCCTTGGGTTTCCTGTCCTTTTAGCGGCTGATTCAGACAGGGCAGCAATGCCCTCCCATGCAGCAGGTGCGGGGGTCTTGGACCCACCGCTTCACCCCTAATCCCACCGGCCTAAAGAATGGCTTCGGCAAATTTAACTTTTCTTTTTTGAATCCGGAGACATTTTTTTTTCCAAGATCCAAACGAGAAAGAGAGGCAGTTGTTTGAGGATACATCACACCTCGTCCTTGTGGCCGCCTGAAAGTCCTTTTTTTTTTCTTAATTTACTCTTGTTTCCAGCCTCGAAATGGTCCTGTCACAGTTAACATACAATCACGCTTGTTGATTATTTTTTCTGGTTATAAATAGTGTATGCGGATTGTAGAATGGTTGGGGACTATAGCCAGGGACAGAGAAAATAGATTCGCCCAAAGTGACCCGTCGTAAACGTTTTGGTGTGTTTTCCTTTGATTTCTGCATGAACTTAGGCTTTTTAAGCGTCCGGATCACACGGTGACGAGGGGGTTGTGTGTGACAGCCCTCTCTGTCCGCATCGATCCGATGCTTCGAGCCCCTCGTTGGTGACGGCCTGGTGGTGGCCAGGTGACCTGAACACGGGGAGGCATGGAGATGCTTACGGGATTTGCTAAAAAGGGGTTCTCTGACGCTGTGGAGGCCCGCTGCAGGCTTTGACAAGCAGCTGCCTGCCTCGCTCGTTGTCCTGTCCCCTCCTTGGTCTTCAAAACACACTTTGCAATGGACCATGGTGACCTTTTGCCCTGGGGACTAGGAGCAGTGAGTTGGACGGCCACCAAGAGGGCCTGGGATGTGGGCATCCCAGAGGAGCCCTCTGGGATGGTCCCAGTGTTCGAGGGCCCGGGTGTACTGCCCGGTGAGCCCTTGGTCATGAGCAAACAGGTGCTTGGGGCTGCCCTTCTCCATCCCAGGGTCGCCACGGAGCCTGTCGGGCCCAGAGGGGGCACGGATTTCTTGAGGATGCTCGTAGGGACCCCATCTGGGGCATCAGGCTCTGGGTAGACATAGGCTTGCCCGAGCTGTGTGTCCATCGCGTGGCCACGGAGGACAGGGGAGGCCCTTTTGGCAGGTGTGTGGCCTTCAGCGTTCGCGGGCTGAGCCCGAAGCAGGTGAGGGTGGCCAGGCGGACGAGAGGAGGAGGAGGCGTGCTGAGTGGGAGGCAGCCAGGCGCCTTCGTGCTCAGCCGGACTGGGTCACTCTCCCAGTTTTCTGTCACCTGCGCCCTGTCACCTGGGCGTCTGGGTAGCTGTGTTCGATCCGTAAATATAAATGCTGTGCTGATGGTTAAATCGTGTCCTCTGCCCTGACGCCAACTGGTGATTTTATTGTTTTTTCAGGTTAAACTCGACGCGTCGTCCGTTTGCTTTTGTCCCCTGCATCGTGACGAGCCCCGACATCAAATGCTGGTGCTGGTTCACCCCCGGGACACAAAGTCAGGTCGGTAGTTGCTAACGGATGTGACAAGCAGGACAGAACTGATTAGTTTGCAGCGTGTCCCCACAGCCCACTGTTATCCCCCAGGGACCGATGAGGGAACGAAGCCTCTGAGGGCCAAGTGGCTTGCCCAGGCCACACGGGAAAGGGTTTTTGCAAGGTGATGATGGGGTGACATTTGTGTCATCTGTCACTCGTCCATTCTTCCTCTGTGTTGCGATGAGACTGTGTGCGTGACCTCTGGCAGCTCCTGGGAGTGTTCAGGAGAGGCCTGGTCCCGCTCAGTCGCATGTGGGGTGGGGCTCTGGGGTCGCTGGCAGTGGGGGTGGAAGGCCCATAAACCCACCTCAGACCCAGGGCCCCTGGGAGTGCCAAGCAATCTGGAGAAGATAGCAGAGGAAAAGTGAATGGGGTGGCATAGCCATCCAATGGAATAGTATTCAGCCCTGAAAAAGGATTTAGAGCTACCAAGCCATGAAAAGACACGGAAGAACCATGAAGATCTATCCCTAAGGGGAAGAAACCGATCTGAAAAGGCAGTCTGCCATACGATTCCAATGCTGTGATGTTCTAGAAAAGGCGTAACGACGGGGGCAGTGGAAAGATGGGTGGTGGCCAGGGCCTAGGACAGGGAGGGATGAACAACAGGCGGAGCACAGAGAAATCTGAGCGACAGCGCTCTGTATGGCCAAGTAGGCCCATCACTCCTGCAGGTGATGCTAACGTGGTTCACTCGACGCCCTTAGATAATGTTGGATTTGACTAAATTCGGGGAGTTCTGAGTGGTGGTGGCACGTAATTGGATTTGGGGGAGAAAAGGTAATTTTGAACCACTGAATTTGTCAATATTGGCAAGTAGCTCTTTTTGCAGTGTTAGGATGCTCCCTGTTTTGGGGTCAAAAAAAAAAAAAAAAGGGCCGTCCCCTTTGGGTGAGAAGGTCACCCTCGGTCCTGGCCAGTGCCCTCGGGAAGGGTCATGGAAATATCTCCTGCTCTACCTCTCTCCTGGGCACGGCTGAGACTGCCCCTGGGGGGCCGGTTGGCGGTGCGCCCATCGGTGTTTCCTCTTCGTTTCCCCTCTAGTCGTGGCTGTTTACGTCAAGGGGTCGTGGTGGTCCACGGAAGATGTCCTCAGAACCTCTGACCCTGCAAGACAAGGTCTGGTGAAGGTGAGGCGATGTCGTCTGAAATGGCAGACCCGGGTTGGGAAGTCGCCGGCTGATGACAGGAAGCCATCCGGCCCTGAGGGGCATTTTCAGGGACTCCCCTGGGACAGAGCACCGAGGGCGGACACCACAGAAACGTGTGGCATCACAGTCCCGGAGGCTGGACATCTGGGGCCTGAGGGTCAGCAGGGTCGGGTCCTTCTGATGGATGGAGCGAGAAGCCAGCAAACTGATGACGGGGCCGGGGGGAGGTTCCACAGAGTGTGGTGGGCCCAGGGGGGCCAGGGGGCCGTCAGCCCCTTCCATAGACAGGCCAGGAAGAGTCCGATGTGCTCTTTAAACTTAGGTTTTTGTCCAAATAAGAGCTGTCACTTCCTCCACGGGTCCATCCTTCTACACTGAGCTGAGGAACCTGCTTCCCGCCCCCCAATTTCTAAAACGCTGTAGTGACGCCCCAGCTGTGTGTGGGGTAGCCCCCTCTCCTTTCATGGAGCTTTGGGGGTCGCCTTTTTTTTTTCTTTTAATTGCATTTTGTTTCTTAGCCATCTCTTCACAAATTACCAAAAACAAAAACAAAAACAAAAACAAAAACAAAAAAACAAAAAAACAAAAAAAAAACAACAAAAAAAAACAAATGAAAACAAAAAAAAACCAGCAAAAAAAGCTTCTTTAATGTCCTTTACGTTAACATAAGTTTTGGGGCACTGAGCACTCTGTGCCCTTTGCTAGGAGGCTGCAGGCTGTCTTATTTTTATTAGCAGAGAAGCTGAAAATAAAAATAATCAACATACAGGTATTTTAGAGACCATGTAGGTGGCTTTCGTCCTTGACCAGTGGAGGGAACTGAGAGGCCCAAAGGGGTTGAGAGTTGCTGAGGGCCTCTGGCCCAGCAAATGTCCGTTCAGAAGGTTTCATGTCAAGGGCCACAGCTTAGCTGTCGGGAAGACCGCTTTTAGGAAGATGCTGGGACAGACTGTCACCAGGCTCAGCCACTCAAGTCTGGATCGATCGGCTGCGTCATCTGGGGACATGGGGATGGGAGCAGAGGCCTCCACTGGTGCCACGCATTTGCCTTTGTCATGGGAAGGGGCCATCCAAATGCAAAGAGTTTGAACAGGCAACAACATGACACCCCTCGGGCTCGCTGGGGATCAAGCTCCGGGAGGGCCTCCTACGGACCCTACATTTCCTCCATCTGCCCCGACTTTGCTGCGGGCCGAGACGGTTCCACACGTTGCAGCCTCAGACAGGGGTGGGTTTGGAAGCCCCAGGCATTTCCTGCGATTGCGACTCCAAGGATCCGTCGCAAACCATTGAAAATCCGTCGCTTTTGGTGTCGGAGATGATCTCCCCTCAGTTTTTACCTTTCTTTGGAGGGCCAGAATTCTGGGGCTTTTGTTAAAAATGGCAGATTTCTGGAAACTTCCGACGAATCAGCTGAAAGGGTTTGCCCCCCTCCCCGCATGAGATAAATTCCCATTTCATTATATTGATCTATTTAAAGTTCATATCTAGGCCTCAGGGACCCATGAGGTTCTCTTGGCACCCCCTCTCCTGGAGGCTGGTGGGTGTGAAAGGTCACGGGTGTGAAAACCTGTGTGAGAAACGACGATGTGGCTCCTGAGCATGAAAAAAATCATGTGACACAGGAGCACACCCCCGGCTCCGATGTGCAGGTCGTTGGTTCCAAGGACCAACTTTTTACATCTCGCTTTCATCTCTCATCTTACCTGGTCGTTCTTTCTTTCTTTTTTTTTCTTCTTTCTCCTTCAAAGGTCCAGTCATTCGGGGAAAGGATTGTGCTCTTCGTGCTAAACGTCGTTATTTTTGGAAGGGTGGAGAGGAACCTGGAGGAAGATGCCATGTTTTTCCTCCCTCACTCTGCGGAGGAGCAGGCTACAATCCTGTGGCGGGACGGAGCGGCCGTGGGATTTTACACGATCAAAAGGAAAGGTCAGGGTCACGGGCACTGTGGGGCCTGGGGTCACCACCCTGTCAGGCTCTGGGGTGGCTCTCCACATCCCGTGAGCACTATTCCTGCTCAGGGAGAACCTTCCAGCACAGGGCGCATCACTGATCCAGCCGCCTTACAAATAAACCCAAAGCGTGGATTTTTTCATTTTCACCACATTTTGTCTGTCCCCATCCGTCTGTCTTGCTGGCGTTTCACAGGACGGAATGGTCCCCGAGGTGCTATTCTGCACCTGGCTTCTTTCACGTGGAAGTTCATCCATGTGGCAGCACATATTCGTACTTCATTCCTTTTTCATTGCTGAGTAATATTCCAGGGGGTGGACCCACCGCCTTCGGTTTCTGCCTCCCCTGGTACGGTTTCCAGTTTGGGGCTCTTACGCGTGGGCAGGTGTTTTCATTCCTCGTGGATGGGTCAACTTTTTAAGAAACGGCCAGAGTCTTCGATGACGGGGCTGAACCGTGGGACATCACCCACCAGCGAGGGTTCCAGTTGCTCCCCATCCTGTCAGCTCCCATCAGGGCTTGTCTTTCTGACCAAAGCCGCTCTCGGAGGTGGAAAGTCGCCTTGGGCTGCACTTTTTATTTGCATTTTCCTCAGGATTAGTGACATTGAGCATCTTTTTTCACTGATTCTTAACCATTTGTCTGTTTTCTTTGGAGAAACCTCTGTGCAGGTCATCGATCCATTTTTAATTGTTTCCATTTTACGGAATCGTAAGAATTTTCTATATTCTGGAGATACGTCTTTTCTCAAAAAGGATTTGCTAAGATTTTCTTGCGGGCCATGGTCTGGCTTCTCAATTTCTTGCCGTTGGCTTTGGACGTACAAACCTTTTTCTTTTCGACCCAGCCAGATGGGTCACATGTTTGTGCTTTTGGTGTCGAATCTAAGAGCTCTTTGCCTGACCCAAGGTTGTGCAGGTTTTCTTCTAGAAGTTTTGTCGTCTTAACCCTTATATTTATGTCTAGATCCATTTGGAATTAATGTGTGTGCGTGATGTGCGGTGAAGGTGCAACTGCATTTTTTAAAAAAATGAATGGGCCTTATTTTTTTAGAGCGGTTTTAGGTTTATAGGGCTATGAAGCAGAAAGTACAGAGCATTCCCACCTCTCTCTCTCTCTCTCTCTCTCTCTTTCTCTCTCTCTCTCTCTCCATCTCTCCCCCTGAGAGTCAAGTTCCTTTTGCAGAAACAGCGACTGTGCTGGCTCAGGCTGCACTGAGGTTACGTTCAGGCTAGAAAAGTGGGAAGGATGCCACCGCCGCCCGTCTCGCTCTGCTTAGCAAGGTCATCGATGTTTTATGGGAAACAGGACTTGGTCTATTTGGGGCAAACGCACTTTGCCATATTTGGGCACAGGGAGCCCTCGCTGGAGCTGCTGAAACAAGCCCGTGCCCTGGAGCGGTGCCGGGTGGTCTCCCAGCCCATGTCCCCCGGGGGCCGGGGAGAGCGTGATGCTGCCTGGATGCCCCCTCCGCGGCACCGGGGGCCTCTGTGAGCTGCACCTGGTGACCCAAGGTCTCGGGGTCTGGACACATGAACAGCCTCGCCCTGCTCTGCCACCTGGTCTGCTGCCCGTTTCAGTGCCACGATCTGGTGGCTGGCCTCGTGGCGTCATCTAGCAGCATGCGGGCTGATGGCGGTCCAGAGTGATCCGCTCTTCTGTCACCGGCCCTTGGTCTGTGAAGCTCATCCTGCCTCTGGATGGCACCAGGGGCCTGGCCGTGTGGGCATCCCACTGGGTCCAAGGACAGAGCCCGTCTCTCCATCCCTCCACCCCCAGGCAGCCTGTGCGGCGATGGCACAGGTGCGTGCTACCTGCTGCCCGTCTTCGACACGGTGTTTGTGAGGAGGAGTCATCGTCGCCAGGGCCTGGGCATGGCCATGCTGCGGGACTTCTGTGAGACCTTCCGGGAGGACGAGGCCCTGGGCCTCAGCTGGCCGGTTTCTCCCGCCATGTACCAAGGTAACCGCGCCTTTGTCAGGTAGACGCATCTGGGTACCGGTGATGGGGCACACACGGGCATCGCAGGGGGGTCCCGCGGAGGGCGGGCCCTCGGAGCCCTCAGAGTGCCTTCGCTCTGTCCCTGATGCTTGGGGTTCGTCACCATCTAGAAGCCACGGGGAGCCCGAGGCGGGAGGAAGGGCAAGGTCACCACCCCCCAAGCCCCTCTCCTCCTTCTTGCTTCAGTGGTCACCTCTGTTGGCCCCCAGCGCAGTCGCTTCGGGTTTGCCCAGGGGGAATACAGCTCTGGGGGTTGTCACGTTCTGGTGCACGGCTCCAGGGCGTCCAAGGATTCTGTCCCTGTCGTGATGGAGTTAGATGTGCCGAGATGGGAGATCAGGGCCTTCTACCCAGCACCCCACGGCCTTGGCTGTGCCTTTTTGGGGCCCTTAGCGTCAGCTCTGCAGGCTTAGACCTGTGCTGTCACCCCAGGCCCCCACGTTGGGGAAGGGCCTGGGGCGGTCCCCACACCACCCGCAGGGCTAGGGGCAGCTCCCACCTGGCTGGACTCGGGGTCATGCTAACCTGTGCACGTGGGCGTCCAAGACCCCAAATGCTGAGGGGACCTAGACCCTAGAACCCAGGCGTCTGTGGGAGGTTCCATGGGGGAGGAGGCTTGGAGGGAGGAAGGGTGATGCCCATACGGGGTGAATCGGGCACCCCCCAGTCCTTACACTGACGCCCTAACCCCGGGGTGACCGTGCGGAGGTGGCGACCTCGGAGAGGTCATTAATTAGCTTTAATGAGGTCGTAAGCGTGGGGTCCTAATCCGATAGGACTGGCAAGAAGAGGTCTTCATCAGATGGGACAATTAGGACACAAGTGGGTTCCCCAGGGAAGTCCCCGCGAGGGCGCAGTCGCCTGCAAGCCAGGGAGAGAGGCCTCTCAGGAGAAAGCGACCTGCTGACACCTTGACCTTGGACTTCCAGTCTCCAGGCTGCAAGACCTAAATGTCTGTTGTGTCAGCCCCCAGCCCGTGGGACTGGGTTTAGGTCACCAGCGCTGACAAAGACGAGCTGGACGAAAGGGGGCGGGCAGGGGAGGACGGCAGACAGTGGCTTTGATGGAGCATGGAGTGAGCTGGGCCCCAGGGAGAGCCACAAGAGGCCCTGGCTGGGGACACAGAGAGGCCACCTGTGCACCCCCAAGGGGGTGGCCTTCCTGACGCGGGCTATGCCCCCTCTCAGTCTGCAGGAAGTTCCTGGGGGCCCGGCCGGAGGATCGGGGTCGCCTGTGGGAGGTGCAGCCCCCGGGAGCCTGGGGCCAGCGAGCCAGCATCTGGCTGAAGCTCCAGCTCCAGGAGTCGCGACTTCCCAGCTGTGAGTCGGGGTGAGGACGTCCACTCTGTCCCCATCATCCCGGCGACAGTCACAGAGGCAGATCCGTCTACGCGAACCGGACCAGGCCCACCCACTCGTGCGTTAGGTCCGGCGTCGCTGCAGGAACGGGGGAGGAAGTGACCCCTGGGTGGTGGCGTCTGGTCCCCCATCCATGCACTTTCCCGACTAAACGTCGCCCAAGGAGCGGTCCCCAGTGTCGCCAGATCAGAAGCTCCCCCTGACGCCCCATGAGAACGGGATCGGACCATCCAGACACGCAGGTGAGTGTGTCCCTGGGAGAACTAGCGCGAGTGGCAGCGTCCCGCGGACAGTGCTCTGTTTAAGGTCCATCTCTGTGTCGGATGCCTCCGTGTTTCGTTCCTGTTGACGGCTGCATAATTTTCCATCCTGCGGACACACCACTTTTTCCTGCCCATTCATTGATGGACGTCTGGACCGATTTCCATTTTTGGGCTGGATCCGCGCTGCGGTGGACATTCAGGGTGTGGACCCGCGTCTTCAGTTCTCCCGGGTATGTACGCAGGAAGGGAATTTCTGGGCCACATGGTGACTATATGTGAACCTTCGAGGAACCGCCCAATTATTTTTCACAGTTTGTGGCCTTGATTGCTCATCTCTCATGGCATGTGGTCCTGGTGGGCTGACCGCGGGTGCTGTGCAAAGCGGGCACTGAGCAGAGCGCTCCTCTGGTCCCTGGGCAACCAGGGGACCTGTGCCCCATCGGGGGATATTTCTGGTGTCACGCAGTTGGCGGACGGGGTCCTACTGGATCTGGTGGGCAGAAGCCAGAGATGGTGCTCAGCATCCTACACGGCGGGGACAGCCCTGCAACCCCAGCCGGGGAGAAACCGCATCCCAGACGAGCAGGTGCCGGTCCTTCTCAAGTCCTAGGTGTCTGCACGTCGTCACTCCGAGAAATCACTCGGTGCCTCGAGTTGAGGTCCATGCCAGGGCCCAGGCGACGATGCCCTGGAGAAGACTCAGGGCCGAGTGGAAGCCTCGGAACTTGCCTTCCCTTTTAATCTACATTTTGAGCCCCCAGGCTGGCTGGTGGCAGAAAACTGTGATCTCATTAGACTCGGAGAGTTGCAGAGAGTGGGGACCCCTCTCTCCTGGGCAGTTATCCGGGGGACATCCCCGCCGGGGCCACACGATGGCAGCCTTGCACAAACCAGAGCCCGCGGGTCGCAGGACCGCAGCCTTGGGGGAGCGTCCCCTGCACGGGAGGCGACCTCTTTTCCTGCCAAAAACCGAGGAGGTCGGCCAGGAGGGCGACGTTCGTTGCAGCTGGGACTCTGAGCTTTACTCCCGACCGCAGATGGGGCGGGCCCCCGTGTTCTCTGGCCTGGAAGACGCGGGTCGCCCCGCGAGGCCACTAGATGGAGATGTTGCACTTTCCCGCGGGCTCCGCGGGGCGCGCAGGCGCCCGGCGCCCCGCTTTCCCGGGGACCACCCCATCCCCGGAGTCCCCAGATGAAACCTCAGTGGTGCCCTTGTGTCTGGGAAATGCGATGCAGCCGGGGGGCTTGCACCAGAACAAAGGCTGACTGCGGGAGCGTCGCGGGATTTTGCAAGTCGCCCTCCCCGCTGCCCACGCCCAGAAGGGCAAGGGGGGACTGACCACCAGGCCATCTCATCCCCGAGCCTGCTGGCCAGGAAGGGCCTCTGGGGGCGGCCCCTGCAAGCTGCAGGGTCCCCAGGGAGGGCTGCCCGTGATGGGACCTCCGGGGAGTCCGCTTCCCTCACTGGCCTTCAGGGCCGAAGAAGAGCCAGAGGGTCCTAGTGCCCTGGGGTCGCGTCGCTCCGCCCGGTGTCCCCTGGGTGACAGGCTCACCCTGGTTGAGAACCACTGGTGCAGCGGGCGAGACAGACACAGCTGAGTGAACCTGTGGGGTGCAGTTGCATAGGTTCATGGCCACGATGGGGCTATTCGGGGTGATGTCCAGCCCGCAGGCTCAGGGCACTGGGCCTGCCAGTCGTGCTTGGTACATGCCTGTTGAGGGAATAACTGATCACAGGTCGTCAGGAGAGGCCCGTCTCGATCTCATAGGGGTCCTCATGGATGCTCTGCATTGGCATCACCCCCCAAAAAGCAGGTGGGGGTCTTGGTAATAAAATAAAGAGGGAAATGGCTTTTCCCCGCATTTCCATTTTGACCTTTTCTTCACCCCGAAGGAATCACAGTGCAGGGGACTGAGTTCCCCGAGAGCAGACCTGCCGTCTGAATGTTTTCGGCTTTTCGAGGACGCCTCGCGTGGCCTCAGCCTTTCTGATGGGGCAGCCAAGGAGGCCACACGGAAGGATGTCTGTGCCCTGCTGCGTGATGCAGGGACCCCGGCTCAGCTTCTCCCGAAGGTCGGGCCGTGTCGCGCTCGGCACAGGCAAACGCGTCTGCTGCCTGCGGCGTCGGGCGGGAGGGGACCCTGTGATGGAAGCATCTTTTACAGAAGACGCTGTCGCCGCTCCCCGTGTCCAGCTGAGTTCTCTTCCCTCTGTCCCGCTCTTCAGTGTTGACGGGTCCGTCGATGAGGTGCTCGCAGCTTCATCTCCGCTGGGAATTCGGACCGTCGGGGCCACGTGGGCCTGCAAGCCAGCTCCGTGGTGGCCGCCCACGCGCTTCAGCTCGGCGACTTGCTGCTGCGAAGGAGTCGCCCTTGCTCGTTTGGCAATCGGAAGAGGCCACACCTGCCCCGAGGTCCTCAGAGGCTCGGCCATCGTCCCGAGCATCTTAGAAAACAGGACAGCAACGTGGGAGCTTTAAAGGTACCAGGACATCATGTCTTCACTCCTTCCCCGACTCCTAAATTCAGTCACTCATTCCGTGGGCTTTGCTCAGAGTCGTACGATTCCTGCCTTCGGCCTTGAAGGGACGGCAATGCGTCGAATGTCACAGACGGGCCCAGGGAAGTCCGGCCACGCCGAGGAGGTGGCTCCGGGTCGGGACGGGGTGATGAGTTGTGTCAGGACTGACTCCCCAGAGGACACGCTACGCGAAACAACTTTACGGGTTTTTGTCTTTCATCGTTTGGACCCCAGCCCCGCATCCTGTCCCTTAGCCTGAAGGTCAGTGTGTCCCTGTCAGCAGTAGCCAGGATCCCGCTGTTTCTGAAGGTCACAGTGTCAACCGCTTCTGAATTCCGTCCTCAGTCCCTGCTGGGTGCTGGGCCCCCCCATTCCTATCTCCTGCACCCACTTTGAAGCTGTCACTCTCACTGAGACGTCGAGGCGCACCCCCACCAAGGGGCACGGTATCGAACCCTAGCTCTTTGGGGGGCCACACATAGATCTCCCCCAACGTTGGGTCTGTCACTTATTCTTAATGGCCCGGGCTGGGTCGCGGAACTATCCAGCAGGAAAAGCAGACGGGACCCCGGGGTCACGCTCTCGTCCGAGGGCTGGGGTGACTGGAGCAGAAAAGGCTCTACGGCTCCGGGGAGAACATGTGATTCTCGTGTCTGAAAAGCGTGAACCAGAGTTGCCATGTTCACTCCTTGTTGTGAAAGCCCCCACAGGCCAAGTCACATTTCTGGGTCACAGGGTCTATTGATTACCTGTCAGGGCCGGAGGTGTGGGGGATCGATAACACTCGCCGACAGGAAAGGTGGCCCCGAACGCAGAAATCACCTCCCGGGGTCTTCCCGTTTCTTCTGGCCTGTGAAGTGCTTTGTGGGAAGCGACACGCCCCACATCCCGACACTGTCCCTACAAGCCGGGGCTTTGGGGATGCCCCCTGTAAGGGTATGCTTGGTCCCCAGGCCTTAAAGGGCGTGGGGCACACAGGGAGGTGGCAAAGACACACACGACACGTGACAGTCTGGCCTAAAGCAGCATGTGAAGGGCTTGCAACGAGTCTGGTCACCTGAGACGTTTCTTCGTGCTGAGACGTTTGTGGTGTGACAAGGCTCCATCTCAGCGCAGACGGGACAGGTCCCCGAGCAAACACGACGAACATGCAGGAAGCAGATCCAGCAGGGGTGCGGGGCCCCAGCTGGGGTCCCCCCTGCTCTGGGCTAGTGCGGTGTGGGGCCCTGTGCGTGCACGAGAGCATCCCTGCCTGTCACACCTGCTCCCTGGCCCCGCTGCCGCCGCCTGGCCCTGTCCCGTCTGGGACGGTCCTATCCTTTAGATCCCGGGTCCACCAGCGCAGAAGCAAGGGCACGGCGACGAATTCTAAAATCATCCGATGATCACATTCAGTTAACTTCCAATCACCCTTGAAATTCGCTTCATGTCGGCCCTCGGCCCCGCTCGAAGGGCCAGACGTCGCTGTCCTTTCTGATGAGAAGGGCCGATCGCCCCGTGGCGCGTGCGGGACACACGCCCCGTCTCTGAGTTCAGGGCAGGACGAGGTGCAGCATGTTTTCTGGGACGAAGGTGCCTCATAGAAATATTGTCGACTGATGCCCAGGGACAAAGGTGGTCCAGACGCGTGCCTTCTGGAAACGTCCATCCAGCCCCACGGTTCATTTCTGCAGTCCTATGTGGAATGGGCCTTTGGGCGTTAACCCCAAAAGGGCAATAAACAAAGACGCTGTGCACGTTTATCATCCTCTGTCCGCCATCAGGGGGGCCTTCCTCGCCTCTGTCCCGTCCCTGCCTCATTGCTTCGGGGATCTAGCTGTCGGATCATGCTCATAGCCCCCAGATCTCCATTTTGAACAATGGGGTTTGTTTCCAGAATCATCGAATCCGGCAGGGACAGGAAGAGTGTAGGACATGGTAGAACGTTTGCACAGAGTCGTGCTCCTTTCTGTTGGGAGGTCCACCTCCCCCCTTCTTTGAGGGGTAGCATGGAGACCAGCCGCAAGAGGATGTCTCATCACAAAAGCCACACTTGGCAACGAGGAGTGACCGTGGAGTCCTGGGACACACGTCACCCGCAGTGCCACCCCCTGGCCCCCTTTCCCCCAGATGCAAGGCCCGGGTCCTACAGACGCTCGGCTAATTCTTTTTCTGACACCATGAGTTGTTGCGAGCGGAGTTCACACGCTGCAGGGTGTTCTACAACCCGGCCCCTGACGCCTGAAGTGTGAACGAAACATCTTTCTTTCAAGTTGGGGGAGCTCAGGAAATGAGTGATGGCCACGACGAATCCTACGTCCCAGGGTCCCCAGCTGAGTCTCCGCGTCCTGGTACAGCAGAGAGAGGGGACGCTCACAGACATCGTCCCCGGCCGTCACACCGCAAGGGGCCAGACACCACGCAGAGCTAGACACTGGCAAAGGTGACACGTGCCATGAGGCCGAGACCCGCGGCCCCCTTGCTGGCGCTCGCTTCTCTAGAACAGAAGTGGGTGAACTCTGCCTTGGAAGGGCCGGCTAGCCAATCTTTCAGGTTTTGAGGGCCACACGGTCGGCCTCACACCGTCTCAGCTCTGCCTTTATAGCGGGAAAGCAGCCGTAGACAATACACGCATGAGCATGGCCAGGTTCCCATAAAACTTTATTTACAAAACCAAGTGGAGGGCCGGGTTTGGGATCTGGCCTACCTGCCACTCTTTGGCTGCCCGGTGCTCTGGAACAGTTGGTGACACTAGGAGAGGCAAATAGGGAGCGGATGGCCGAGGGGCTCTTTTGAGAGGGGCACTTTGGTCTCTTTATTGAATACTCCAAGGAGGGAAGTGGCCTTGTCCCATTTGGCGCTGAGGTTCCACGGTGTCAGCCACGTTGCCCACAGTGACACAACTGGTTAAGGGACGAGGGTGAGATTCGAATCCAGACTCTCCTGAGTCAGAATCAAGAGTTCTTCTTACACTACAGTGTCCTTGACCTAGCCCCGAGCATGGCTGGCTGTAGGGTCACCCCACCCAGCGCTCCTGGATTGAAAACCTGTCCCATGCCTACGTAGTGACAGGATACTGTCCCTAACCCAACTCGGCTGCGTAGAAACAGGCAGAGTATAGACGACAGTGCATGCCTGGCCTGGAAAAGGGTTGAAACTGGGCTGGATTGTCTACCACAGGCCTTTGTGCAGAAGCCGGAGAGAGGTAGCCAGAGAAGAAAAAAATTATAACCTCGTTGCAAATTAAAAGAACCATCTTTCGAAAGGAGCTGAGATGGAAGGTTAATTGGAGGCAGAAGTGTCGAATTAATGCAGCAATGCCCGGGGGAGCCCGCCCTGGGCTTCGTGCACGGATTCGGAACGCTCCGAAGGCAAGCAGGGGCGCTCTAATAGGATTTGGGGGAGTCCCCTGTCATATTACACCGGCTTCGCAATTAATTTCTCGCTGCCATGTTATTCGCGCTGCCCTATATTTCCTTCGACCTCTCCCATTTCTTTAAGCGACCCAGGCAGGGCACGTGGGGTTGAGGATTGAAATTTTAAAAAAGCCACAAGGCTGTTTGGACTTCGAATCGGGGTGTGGGTGGGCTAAATCAGCAAGGGTGGGTGGGGTGGGGGAGTGATCGAAGCGCTCTCGGGGTGAGTGGGGGTTCATGGGTCCTTCAGTGGGAAGACGCTGACCTGTGAGCAGAGAACCTGCTCCGCTTGCTGCTTCACCTCGGTCCCTTTCAGAGTCGCCCCCTCCGCCCCTGGTCCCACACGGCGCCCGCAGCGCAGGGCGGTGGCCTTACAGGCCAAGGTCTTGCATTTGTCGAGCAGGAAGCGCAGGCCGGGCCCCTTTCAGAAACTTCATCATAGTTAATTTTCATCAAAAACCCTCCGAGGTTTGTTCTGTGATTATTACCGTTTTGGGATGGGGGAACAGACCAGTTAAGTGTCTGGCCGAAGCCACACAGGCCGTCGCGCCCCAGGCTGGGATCTGCCCCTAGGTCTCCCCGAGGCCAGGGGCTGCACGGTTCGCTGCTGTGGCATGCTTCTCCCTCCTCGGGTGGCACCAACGTCCACCTGGACTGTCCTCGGGCCACGTGATCACAATCGGGTTTGTTTCTGCTTCTATTTATTTTCCTTTTCAATCGTCGTAAAACCCCTATTAGACAAAACTTACCATCCTAGCCATTTTTGGCCGTGTGATTCCGCAGTGCTGAGAATACCCACGTCGCGGCATTTTCTTATCTTGCCAGACTAAACCTCTGGACTCACCTAACCCCCTCCAGTTCCCTCCCCCAGCCCCTGGCCACCCCCTTCCCGCTTTCCGTCTCCGAGAATTGGACTTGTCTCAGGACCTAGTATCAGTGCCGTACAGGGTTTGTTCTTTTGTGACCGGTTTATTGCATTTAAGACAGTGTCCTCGAAGTCCATCCGTGTTGTAGTGTCAGAATTTCCTTCCTTTTTATGCCTGAATGTTACACAATGGAATACCATATGTATGGAGTATATATATACATGTATATAAATAAATATATATATACACACATACACACACATTGTATATAAGATATATATAAATATTATATATATAACATATTTTATATATTATATATAACACACATAATTATTATATAATATATATAATATATAATTATTATATATAATTATGATTAAAATTATGATTTATAATTATAATTATATTTATATAATTTATATAATTACATAAATATAAGTATATATAAATATAATTATATAAATATAATCATATATATAATTATATATAAATATAATCATATATATAATTATATATAAATATAATTATATGTAAATATAATTATATATATATAAATATATATAAATAAATATATACACACATTATATATAATATATAAATATTATATATAACATATTTTATATATTATATATAAATATTATATATAACACACATATAATTATAATATATAATATATAATATATAATTATTATATATCATAATTATGATTATAATTATGATTTATAATTATAATTATATTTATATAATTTATATAATTATATAAATATAGTTATATATGTAAAATATATAAATATATAAATATATATATATAATTATATATAAATATATGTATGTAAAAATATATTATATATATTTTTTATATATGTATATATATAAAATATATATATAAAATATATTATATATATATATATATATATATATATATATATATATATATATATATAAAATTCTTAGCCAATGTAATATTTATGTGAAATACACACGTACATACATGCATGTGACAAACTTCGGTTATTGCTTTATCTGTCAGTGGGCATTGGGGATGCTTCTAACTTTTGTCTGGTGAGAATTATGCTGCCACGAACCTCAGTCAACTTCAGACGTTGGTATTAAGGGGCGACTCTGAAGGGGCGACAGGCGGTGATGGAATGTCCTGTGCTCTGACACTTGTGGTGGTTATAGGACCTGTCCGTGGGATCAAACACGCACCCAGACCACGAGTGCAGGGAAAAAAATGAATGAGGTCCATCCATCCATCCATCCATCCATCCTTCCATCCGTCCATCTGTCCATCCATCCATCATCCATCTATCTGTCCTTCCATCCATCCATTTATCCATCCATCCATCCATCATCCAACTGTCTGTCCGTTTGTCCATCCATCCATCCTTCCATCCAACCATCCATCCATCCATCCATCCATCCATCCATCCATCCATCCATCCATCGTTATTGCACGAAGTCACATCTTTTTCATCAACAGGTTAGTTACTTATAATCTTTTCTTTTTCATTTATGGGTGGTGCCTCAGGCATCCATTATGTGGAAGGTTCTTAATAAATAATAATAATAACAGTTATTATCACGGAGCAGAAATCTGCTGATCCCTTCCCACAGATGGAACCCCGAGACCTCTTTTCCTATTACGTGGGAAGGTGTGTTTGCTTAAACATCTCCTTATTGTGGCTTTTTATTTCAACGCATCAACTTTAGGATTGATGGTTCTTACTGCACCTGTTTTTTCCGTTTCCTCCGTATTCCCAAGCTTCCAATGGTTTTCTTTCTAAATTCTGAGAGTTCAGAGAACAACATAAAACGATACCAGATGTATGCCTCAGTAAAAGCGATTCGATTCGTTTTGTCTCTCTCTTTCTCACTTGGAAAAAAATTTTGAGCGGTTTATTCTGTATCCCTTGGGGACATCATGTAACACGTGATGAGGGGCCTACCTAATCTGGGCCGCGTTCCCAGAACTGTTTGTATTTAGTGCTGCTGTATTTGGTTGATGAGATGTTTATGCTGCAGGAAGAGACTTTTCGAGTTTCACCATATTCGGTCAAGATCTTGCGTTTACACCTCTTATGGGGGATGATTAGGGCAGGGAGTTCTTTTTACTCTAAACCGTATACAAAGTGTATTGGATGGAAACTATTTTAATAACGATGACCCATTTCTCGCTGTTTACTCAAATTCAGCTTCGTGAGCTCCTTCCAAGAGAAAAAACGACTATTTCAGTGGCCTTATCGGAGCTGAGCAAGGCTCATTCCTGGAAAATAGGCAGGATTCCTCTTCACTGGATGTTGGATTTTGACACAAACACAATACGTCCTGGGGAGTAGACACCAAACCACGTGGATTGAGAGGCAATAAAGTGACGACTCAAGCCGGACTCGAGTTCGAATCCTAGCTCCCCCACTTGGTGGCTCTGTGACCTCGACTGAGTGTAACTTAGGGCTCCAGGCCTCAGTTTCCCGCATCTGTAAAATGGAAGCCCCAGTCATGCCGACCCTTCAAGGTCAGATTGATGCTGGCACGGGGTAAGCTCTCACTAGCTGCCAGGAGTTATTACGATTATTCTTTCCCTACTCAATATGCTACTTAGGATGCTTTCAGGAGTAACATCTACTCCACATGATTTTTCCAGTATTTGCCCATTTTGTCTATTTCCTGGGACCTCCCTATAGGAAGCGGGGCCTGTAGGACCTTTGTGCTGGGAGCATCTCCGAAGTTAAGTCCTCTCAGGGGGCCCCAAGAATTATGACCTTCCAGCTCTGTCGGGAGGGTGACCACACCCCTTTACAGCCCCCCTAACCTCCTTGTTGCTGAGCGAACCTTGATGGAAGCTTCCAGCAAAGTCTTTCTGCAGACCCATCCATAAAGCACGACCCAGAGCTGAACGAAACCTTCCGAAACCAGCCTCCAGCTGCGAGAAACAGTTTTACGTGACAAAGTAGTGATTACATTTTCTAATTTTTGCTCAAAGTATTTTGCCCTCCACGGGGACTATATTTCACGGCTCCCGCGAGCCCTCCCGGCTCCCCCATTTGTCATTCCCAGCTTTAAGTAGAGCAGAGCACACGAGGCGAGCAGTCGCGACGTACCTTATCCTTGGGGGGACTCGCTCTGTGCTGTAGCCGTGATGACACTGTTTTGTCCCCAGCAACACAGACAAAACTGTGTATTCATTGCATATCAGACGTCCTACCTCCACCCCGGATTTCTTTGCTAAAAAATAGGATCATATTGTTCAGACTCCAAAGGCAATGCATTTTCTGTTTTTATTTATTTATTTATTTTTTCTGCTCCAAAGTTTAGAAAAGTCTTTAAATGCGTTTGTGACGAGGTGTAGATGGGCATCACCGGCGTGAGGTTTAGACCCCAATACCACAGAGAACGGGTTTTCTGAAGAGAGAAAAGGTGCCATGCAGGGGTGATGATGAAAAACGCTCCGGGCCTGGATGCTGACGGGCGTGGAAAAGCAAAAAAGGAAGATGGATGATAAAAAATGGAATCGAGTCAGCCTTCTTCAGGCCTGGGTCCGCCGCATTGGGCGGGAAAGTGGCCTGGACGCCTGGATCCCGGGCTGCTATTGAGAATGAGGAGGGAAAGGTGGATTTTTCCTTTAAAAGGATGCACCGGATCCCAAGGATTTTTATTCAAAATAGGAGCGAGAATGCCTATTTTAATAGAAGACATGGACTGTTAAATTGGAGGGGATTAATATATTTTTAAAAATGCGTTCACACGGCACGTGGGTGTGCATGCATGTTCGTGTGCACACACATAGGTGCATGCGTGTGTCTGTGCCCTAGTGGCAGACTCGATGCTGTGAGAGAGAGAGAGAGAGAGAGAGAGAGAAGAGAGAGAGATTGGGTGATTTAATCATCGAACAAAGCTTTTTTTTGTTTTATTTATGTAAAATACACCTGTGTTATTTCCTTCTTATCATTAAATAATGCTTCCGTGAACATCTTTCTGCAAACGACTTCATTTCTTCCTCTAGATTATTTCCTTAAGAATGAATTCTGCACATGGGAAGACTTGCTTAAAGGGAATGTTTTGTTATTTTTTTTTAATTTAAAAAAAATGTATATTATCAACGTACTTCGCCAGAAGAATTGTGCTAATTTATATTGTCACCAGCAAATAATGAAGTTAACAGTTTCGCCCGCAGTTTTTATCCGTGTCGGATGTTGCCTCGTTCCTTGGTTAATTTACGAGGTCTGGAATGGCATTTATTATTATTATTTCAATTTGCTGCTTTTATTTCTGGCCGTGATATTTCCCCCATGTGCTTGCTTACTCTTTGTGATTTTTGGAGTGTGAATATTCAAATATCACGACTTTGCGCCGATTTTGTTAGATAGTGTTCTTTTCCATTTGAATGGGCCCTTTATAAAACATGAGCATTATCTCTTTTAAAAAGTGAAGTCTAGCTGTGATAATTACGCTCATATCTATAAAATGTGAGTAATAATTCATTCCCTCGGCTATTGGCTGTTGCATAGAATTGGTGTGATAATGCATTTGAAAACGCTTTGGAGAATTTTAAGCATTATGTACGTGCAAGGTGACCTTAGCGGAAAACTTTAATGTAAAAATTTACATTTAGTTAAAAGTCTACGTAAAGTGTAAATATACTTGGGGGATGACTCGCTTGATAGGCATTCACTTGCAAAAGATCTGGGTGTCGCAGCTGATCACAAACTCAGTACCACAGTAACGAGACCTCAGTGATAAGTGGCTAATAGGAGATTCAATTTATGCCCGAATAAATGGGGGGTTTTCTTTTCTTCTAAAATTACCCATCTGAGGACAAAATGCCACCTTATATTCAGTTCTAGCGAAGCCTCTCACGTTATAGGAAACAATACGTCGTGTTAGAGAGACATTATTCACCTAAAAAAACTTAGCTTTTTAAATTTTTTTTTTGATGCTTCAAGACAGTCCCAAGGTAGAATCGGCTTAAAAAGGAGACAGAGAAATTTAAGATCCCTTTAGTGACTCTTTCCAGGTGCACGACCTCAGAGTTTTAAATGCTGAATGTGGATTTTAAAGGTTTTTCATGGATCTGGGAGCGATCGCTGGACCAAGCCCAGAGTTACCCTGAGGAAATCACACCGACAAACCTGTGACGTGCATTTTCAAGGCCCCATTGCTTAATATTATGCAAATCGACACTTGTGGCTCAGGAAAAGGTTTTTAATAAATGCGGGACACCCGGATTTAAACAGGTCTGTATTCCCTGAACGACAAGGATAATAAGAAACCATGCGGATGGATCACACCGACATAATATTGACCCGAAGGGGCTAGACACGAGAGAGATCTTTCAGGAGAGTCCAAACAGGCAGCTCTGATGGGTCGTGTTAGAAGTCGGGACCGTGGTCATCACCTTCCGGGGCGATCGGTCATGTCCCATCGGGAAAGCCAGTGAGCCAGGTGAATGATGGATGCGTGTTTCTGTGCGTGCGTGTGCTATTCAGAGAAACGTTTGGAAAGGACCACGTGTTGAGCAACTTAGAGAGCAAGATGCTGAGCTCTGGGAAAGTGTCTCTTACGTGATTCTGGAAAGGTCTCTCGTGAGGGCAAAGATGACGTTGGCGATGCGAACGGAGAGGGGATAGTGTTTGTGAAAGGAAAGCCACACTTCTCGATGGCTCTGTGACGTTAGAATGTGGGATTCTGAATAAAAATATGTCATTTCATTCTTAAATTACAACACTAAAATGTTAAGGTTTCTTCTTAATCTATCAATTATCAATCTATCTCACTGTTTCTTCTTAATCTATCAGTTATCTACCCACGTTGGCCTCTCGATGTGCTGGAGGATCTTCTAATTGGGAAGCCCGATGGCCTTCTCTGGAGGGCGTTTTTCCTTTGAGGAGCAGTTTGGACCCCCTCCTGCATGGCTGGTTCTAGAAGCTTTGTTTAAAAACAGAGATTTACATCAGAGAGTCAGCCCAGTGGAGGGTGATGGGGGAGAGTACTAAGGAATTTAAGAATATTTGCATGAAGAATTGTTGCGAGTCACTGAGCTGAGAGACACTTGCACTAAAGAAATGTCTAGAAATATTGGATGGACTGTTGCGTGGCTCCAGGGAACAGAACTAGGACCAGGGAGAGGAAGACACACCTCCAGCCAGGGTTAGGAAGAATTTGCATAACAGTCAGAGCTCGTTAAAAGCTATCCATGCTGCCTTCAAATGAATCCCCTTGAAGGTCCAAGGAGTTGAGAAATTATTTGTTAGAAATGCATGCACTCGGGGAAGGGATTTCTTCAATGGATTAGCTCACCTTTTAAGATTTCCCTCCACCCCAAGGACTCGTGACTTCACGGTGCTGTTCTTAGCTGCCTCTCCCTGGTCGGCCCGGTGTCTACGGAGTTTGGGTTCTGGAGAGTTCATCTGTACAGGGATTCAGTCCTGGGCCAGGATCATTTGGTTTGATTCTTCAGGGGGATCAAATGAATACAAGTCACGGTTGTTCTCTCATGTTGATTTTTCTAGGTCAGAATTCTGAACCACTGATGCGTTTTGTTTAGCTCACAGAGTTAAAAAAAAAAATGATTTGGTTGCCAACATTTAAACACCAGAAGCCACCAAAGAAGACCAGGTGCTGTAGGCGTAAAAAATCAAAAAATAAGATTGTAAGCTGACAAGGTCCTTGAAATCGGTGAGGTTGCCCCGCCAAAAAAAAAATAAATAAATAAATAAATAAATAAATAAAATAAAATAATAAAATAAAATAAAATAAAATAATAAAATAAAATATAAAATAAAATAAAATATAAAATAAAATATAAAATAAAATTAAAAATTAAATTAAATTAAATTGAATTAAATTAAATTAAAAATTAAATTAAATTAAATTAAATTAAATTAAATTAAATTAAATTAAAAAAGGTTTTACAGAAGACTCCAAGTTGCTGGGTTTTTCTTGAAAAGGCGTCAGGCAGGTAATGGGGTACCAGGATCCCACTGTCATGGACCGCCAGTCTCTGCTCCCTGCAGATGGGGCTGTGTCATTTCTGGGTTCATCCAGGTCTTGTCAGTCCATTGGCCTTTGAGGAACTGAATCCTCCAACAATCATGTGAGCATCCCTCGGAGCAAATCCATCCACAGCCGAGCTTGAGATGAGACCCACTCCCTGCTGACACCTCGAACGAACCTGTCAGGGACCCTGGGCTCACTCGAGATGCCCAGCTAAGACACACCTAGATTCCCAACCCACAGAAACTATAGGAGAATAAACGCGTGCTGTTTAAATCTGCTAAGTTTTGCGGTACTTTTTTATGTAGCAGCAGATAAAATAACACATCATCCTATTTTTTGCTCTTTTCTCTTGGAAATCTATTGGCCAAGACGTTATAGAAACATCTTCCTTCCAGATCACACACTGAAAAAAATGGATTATAGAGGCAATATTTAAATTTAGATATGGCCTTTATGGCTGTTCAGATGAGCTTCGATGTATAAAATGCTATTTTGTTTTCCTTTAAGACCTTCTTACTTAAGTCTTATTTTTTTTCTTTGCAACAAGTTAGTATAAAAATAATAGCTCGCAAGTTTTTAATTTTCTTGATTCTTTTAAAGCAAACGCGTAACATCTATTCACTGTTATTCAAAGGATAAACTTTTCCGCAGTAGGAGAAGTTCATGGACACAGAATTTAGGTTTATCTTCAAGACCCATTACGTCTATTTATTTCCTCCAAATTGAGTATATACTGAACAATTTGAGCTATTAAAGTATTACTTTCGGAGAACCTTTTTATTTTTATTTTTTTAAAATATGAACACTCAGCCCCAAATCGATGTGATTTTCTTTAAAGTCCTTATTTTGCCATGTGGGTTTCCTTGGACCTAAGCCCTCTGATCCTTAGTTGTAAAGCTTACACCTGTGAATTTGCCCCCAGAAGACACTTCTTTTATTTCGTGACCAATTATTTCTCCGTGGATCCATTTAATTGTAAATTATAATTGCAGTTGACTTGTTCAGAGCATCCCTCACTCTCTTAAAGCCCCCTGTGGATTATAAAGTGATTGCAGCGCTCCGAGGACACTGAGTCAGGGTGGACTTGAACACAGACCCTCCTCGATATTCGAGGAGGAGGCCTCGAATGTCCCAGCTGGGAACATTACGTTGGATTTTATTGAAATTGGGGCCAGACAGCTGGGGGGATCCCTTAGGCTATTTGAAACGTGTCCTGGGATCTTTCATTTCCACCTGCATGGTCAGGGAGGTGACGGAATGACCCTCACTGGGTGTGACCTTGAGTTCCGCTCAGGGTCTCGAAGCAGACTAACCCTCCACTCCCGGGTGAGTGTGAAAGGTGGCTAAGGAGAAATGCTAGGAAATTTTCAGACGGCTGCTTTTTAGGAACGTTTCCCCTGGTCTGCATTCTATGTCGTTTTGTTGTCGTGGTTGCCTTTTTAAAAATAATTTCTTTTTTCTTTCTGTAATGCCACTCACGTAAGAAGAATCTGACGGATGCCCAAGGTTATTTGGTCCTTTGCCTCTTATAAAACTGAGCCTCTCAGTATCCTCCCCTTTGTTCCTTCTCATCTGCCGCCTTGGCACTGCCCCAGGCTGGGCGATTCAATGATTATCGGGTCTTTCGCACCTCACCTTGCAGGCTTTGGTATGAAAAGGTGCTAATTAAGCTGTAGCTGTGGGCCCTGTGGAATGGGCTTCTGGAAGCAAAAGACGTTGAGTGTGTGTGTGTGTGTGTGTTTGGGTTTTCCACTTTTCGAGGGATTGTCACCAGTGAGAATCGGGTTGGAGCTTATGAACATAACAGATCGTTCTGGGGTTGAGTCAGGTGACTCACTCGCAGGTCGTTTGGCAGTTCCGCTCAGGGCCATTCAGTTGGTGGTAATTGGAACTCCCCCTACATTGACTATGAATATTTCCCGAATCTAAGAAAAAGTATATGAATTCTAAAGACAGTTCTTATCTTCCTCCCTCACCTGGCCCTGTAGATACCAGGAACGGGGATGAATAAACGCAGGAGCCGGCCTAAAGTGCTGTTTCATCAGAGTCTAAGCCATGAGGTCAATTCACACCCCTGAGTTGACCTGTGGGCTCCCCGCATCCCACCTCCCCAGGGTTGTGATAACCCAGTGTTCTCCTGGGCATCGGTTCCCAGGTGCTGGCTGGGTTTCCTCTGAAGTTCACGTGCTTAGCTTTGCCTCCGTGCCTTTTCATCGAATGTGGAGGCTTCAGCAGATTTCTGAAGTACACCCCTCGCTATCTTTCACAGCTCAAGGTAAATTCTAGACCATGAATTTTTGAGATTTTTTTTTTTTTCGTTTATCTGGGGGTGAGAATGTACTTTTTTTTTTCCCCCTGGTGCTGCTTTTCTGAGATATTTTTCATCTGTTTACATGAATTCCATTTTTTTTTTCTTGCTACAGTTTTTTAAAAAAACATCTCTAAAGCTGTTAACATAGATGTGAAACTTTTAGTTGTCATTTCCTTGAAGTTAAGTGGGACTGGAACGTTTTTATCTCTGTATCCTGAATGCTTTTCAGATGGTCCAGCCCCAAGTGGATATTCAATCGTCACTGAGAATTGGACCAGGGGCAGCCAAGTGGGGGGAACGGGAGATGCTGCTGGATCGAGGGCGCCGTGTCGAATTTACGTTGAATAATTGAAAATTAGCTAAGAGAGTAGATTTCAGGTGCCTTCACAAGAATAACAACAAAAAAAAAGGGGAAAAAATGTAACTTTGAGGACGTGGCTATGTTAACTAGCTTGTTTACAGTAATCACTTTGCACTGCATGTGTGTATCAGACCATCATGTTGTATACCTTAAATATATCCAGTTTTTATTAAAAATAAAATATTTATTTGGGTACGTTTGGTCCAACCATCGACTGAATTGTTTTTATGCACTTAATTTGTCGTTGACTGAATTAACCGACGTGTGTGCTGTTTGGGGCGTCAGGGACCATTTATATGTTTCTTGGAGTCGTGAGACCGCAGGGGGCCCAAAAAATTGTGGTTAAATCTGCCATTTTCTGCCGCAAAACAGACAAGCGCTTTCTGATAACTGATGCAAAAATTAAAATGTCGAAGATGGAAGACGAAGAGAGAATCCTAAAAGCGGCAAGAGAAAGGCAGCCAGTACTTGGGCACTCCCACCAGGATGTCAGCTGATTTTGCAACGTAAATTTTGCAGGCCGGAAGGGATTGGCATGGAAGATTTAAAGTGATGAGAAGTTGAACCTACAACCAAGATGACTCCAGTTAAGATCCAAGGTGCGAAAAAGAGCTTTCTAGACAGGAAAAAGCTAACGATGTTCATTACCACCAAGCCCGTATCACAGGAAATGTTAGAAGGACTTAAGAAGAAGAAAAAGGATGAATAAATGTGAAAAAATAACATGAATAATAAAAATATGGTAGATAACTACATATCTATCGAGAATTAGTTTAAATGGATTAAATTACTTAAATGGATTAAATTACTTTAAATGGATTAAATTAAAAGACAGGACGGCTGAATGGGTAAGAAAACAAGACCCTTATATATGCTCTCTACAAGAGACCCCGTCAGATCAAAAGACACACACGGGCTAAAAGTAAAGGGATGGAAAAAGATATTTCGTACAAATGAAAATTGAAAAAAAAAAAGTCAGACAGAGAAAGACAAATGCCATATGACTTCCCTTATACGTGGACTCTAAGGGACAAAAGGAAACAAACGAAAAGAAACCAGACTCACAGACACAGAGAACACACTGGTGCCGGCTATGAGAGAGGAGGGGGCGTTGGGGGTCTGGGAGAAATAGGTGAAGGGATGAAGAAGTACAAATGAGTCGATACGAAACCATCCCGGGGGTGGAGAGGATGGCACAGGGCACATAGTCGTAAGATGGGAACAATCGTGTATAGTGCCAGGTGGGGGCTGGCGTACCCAGGGCATGACGTCATCTCTATTTAAATGCCTAACCATTATGCTGTAGGCCTGAAAGTCAAAGAGAAAATCAAAAAAAAAATGCATTTTTGTTGCAGAGGTGGTCGTCACAGAGGACGGGAAGCGGAACTGTGAGGAGGGGTTTAACGGGTCTGGTTGGAACCTCTCCCCACTCAGCCCACCCTTGTCACCATCCCAACACCTTCTCAGGGCTGACAGTCTTGGTAATGGATGGGTTGAGGTGGGGGGGGCTGTTTTCTGAGAACACATTGAAGCAGAAGAAAATTCTCCAGCTTCTGCCTCCCTGTCGCCTGGCATGGGGACCGGGGGGCGAGCAGATTCAGGGCTGGAGGGAAGAAGGAGGGATCGATTCTGTCACTCAGGCTACTGTCAGGCTCCGAGACCTTTCACCTGCTCCTCGGAGTCCTGAGAACTCCCAAATCTCTTCGCAGGCCTTTTCCATCAGACACGGACTCCCCACGTTTTGATTTTTCGCTCCCAAAGTCATTTTTTTTATAATTACCTGCATTGAACCGCACTTAACCATCTGTGGGGCTGAGCGCGGGCCGGTGATTTATGAGTCTTGGTTTCTTCCCCCTGCTGAGCGGCGTGGGGGATTGATTGGGCTGGTGACACACACACACACACACACAGGACATGCCGGTGGCTGGGGGTCTGTGTCAACACGACGCTTCTCGTGCAGCTGATGTTCAGGCGGCAGACTGTGACAGTGCGAAAGTGGAGTCTCACGTCGAGGGGGGGACGTCAGGCAGAAAAATCAACAAGGGGAGGGGGCAATGCGAGAAGTTTCTCTCCAAGTGGAAAGGAAAAGTGTGTTTGAGAAGAGGCGACACACGTCGCGTCTGATAGGAAGCCGGATTCCTTTTGTCTGCATTGCCTGCCTCATGTCCCAGGCCTTGAGTGGGCCGTGGCCGGTCATAGGGGTGGCAGGGGGGTCCCTAACTGACTTGATCTGCATTGGGGTGTCCCTCGATTTATACCCAAAGCGATATAACCGTTTTCCACTGATACCCACGATGATTTCAGGGATCATTTGTCTTTAGATTAACAGTCCAGTTGCAGCATGCCCCCTGGATGCGATTTCTTGGAGAAGTTTGTTAAGAGGCTGAGTGTAAAGCACCAGCCGCAGTGCACACATTGCCCGCCACGTGGGCAGTCTTCCCCAGCCGTGGCTTCCTCCCTTTGTCTCTTGTCCCTGCTGCCCAGGGCAGGAAGATGGAGGCGGACCAAGTGCTTGGACCACGAAGAAGACGGTGGGGAGAGAAGAGTGATGACTTCTGAGTGTGACTTCTGAGGGCTCTCGGAACTTTTGCCTTCATGGGTTTTTTTTTTTCTTCATTAAAAAAAAGTGAAAACCCCTATTTTACTACATGTTGGTATGAAGGTGCTGTTATTAATATTAGATTTTTAAACTTTTTCTTCCACCGAAAAGGTTTTGTTGGTTTTCTTCTGGTTCTAAAAGAAACGAAAACATGCTCATGGCCCACCCCCTCCGCTTTGGCCACCATCAGCTTGTTCTCTATCTATGGGTGTGTTTCTGGTATATTTTGTTCATTCATTCATTCATTCATTCATTCAACGGCAAGTTTTCATTCTTTTTTTATTGCTGAATATACTGCATTGTAATATCCACATATCACAGCTTTATCCATTCACCTGTGGAGGCATATCTAGGTGGCTTCCATATTTTGCTTTTCCTAATCATTCTGCAGGGAGCACAGGGGTGCACCTATTGCTGGATTGCGTGGCAGCTTCATTTTGAAGTTTTTGAAGAATCTTCCTCCTGCCTTCCGTAGTGGCTGCACAAAATGCACGAATTTACAACCCCGCCACCAGCGCACGAGGGTTCCCTCGTGTCCACATCCTCGCCAGCACTTGTCACTGCTTGATTCAGGAGCGACAGCCATCGCGACAGGTGCAAGGTGATGGATGTCTCATCGTGGCGTGACCTGGAGCATCTTTTCATGTGTCTGCTGGCCATCGCGATGTCCTTTCGGTTGGGAGAGATGTCTATTCGGGCTTTCTGGTTTGCTGCACCCGAAGTGGTCCAGGGAGCAGCGACTCTGGGCGGCCCCGGCGCTGCGAGGCTGCGGCAAGCGCTTGGCCCGGAGCATGCGCACCTGTGCCTGGCGCGCTGCCTGCCGGGAGGGGCCGCACGCAGGGCGGGAAGCAGGTGGCTTCACTGATGCCGCAAGCGGCAGGTTCCCGCCGTTTCAAAGCGGAGGGCTGGAGGCAGCGCAGCCGAGGAGATGCTGCCGTGGCCTTGCAGGTAGCAATGGAGATGCTGCAGGTGACCTCACAGGTAGCTGTGGAGATGCTGCCGTGACCCTGCAGGTAGCTGTGGAGATGCTGCAATGACCCTGCAGGTAGCTGTGAAGACGCTGCCGTGACCCTGCAGGTAGCTATGGAGATGCTGCAGTGACCTTGCAGGTAGCCGTGGAGACACTGCCGTGGCCTTGCAGGTAGCAATGAAGATGCTACCATGACCTTGCAGGTAGCCGTGAAGACGCTGCCATGACCTTGCAGGTAGCTGTGGAGATGCTGCCGTGACCCTGCAGGTTAGCCATGAAGACGCTGCAATGACCCGGCAGGTAGCCATGGAGACACTGCCGTGGCCTTGCAGGTAGCAATGAAGATGCTGCCATGACCCTGCAGGTTAGCCGTGAAGACGCTGCAATGACCTTGCAGGTAGCAATGAAGATGCTGCAATGACCCTGCAGGTAGCTGTGGAGATGCTGCTGTGACCCTGAAGGTAGCCGTGGAGACGCTGCTGTGACCTTGCAGGTAGGCCAAAGCCAGAGGGAGCCCCCATGCAGCTGAGGGGAGGTGGGGGACATAGACAGGGGTGCTGGCTCCTGCAGGCCCCTGGGCTCCCAGCTCTTTGGTCTCTCCCTCTTGCTTGTGGTCAGAATCTGGTCATGCAGTGCTCAGCTGCCTCGCAGGGGTGACTGCTCCCCGTATCCACGGGTGCGTTTGGTTTTGGGGTCTGGGGAGCCCAGAGCTGAGTCCTCCTAGGCCAGGGCCACCTTGGGTTCTCGGACCTGTGAGGTGGTTAGACTCTACGTTGACTCCAGGACGTTCTCTGAAGTTTAAACGTTTTAATGACTCCCTGATGCGATTTCATTTTTTTGGCCCTGAGATTTTCACCCAACTTTCCGCATTCTGTGTCGTTAAATGGTGGTAAACGGTGGCGTTAGTTAGCAGCTAATTTACTATTTAAATATACTGGAAAGGCCTGGGATGCAAGGGACTTCACAATGAATCCTCTGGGAAAAACAAAACCAAAAACATTCCCTCTGCCCTATGCAGAGGAGCCTGTTGCGAAGCAAATGACACTTTCTAAAGCATTCGCTTGTCCTCTGGGTTTTTCACCTACTGAAAAATTTGAAATTGGTTAATTGAATACACCAGATCCTTTCTAGCATGGTGAGTCACTCTGATTTTATTTTATTTTATTTAATTTATTTTATTTTATTTTATTTTATTTTATTTTATTTTATTTTATTTTATTTAATTTAATTTATTTTATTTTATTTTATTTATTTTTGTTTTATATTATATTATATTATTATATTTATTATATTATATTTATTATATTATATTATTATATATAATATATAATTATATAATATATATTATATATTATATTATTATATATAATAATATTATATTTATTATATTTGTTATATTATATTATATTTTATTTTATTTTATTTATTATATTTATTATATTATATATTATTTATTTTTGCTACTCTGACACATGTATCTGCGTGACCGCAGAGCAAATCCGGCCTCGTGGTTATGGTCTAGGCCTTGGGAGCAGCTGCGGTTCAAATCCAGGTTCCGCCACTTGCTCTCGGTGACCAATTAGCCATTACTGGGATGGGCTGTGCTTTCGTTTCCTCCACTATCAAAAGGCTAATCATCCCTCATTATCCCAGAACAAACCTGTTTCTTAACTCACGTGAGACAGTACATATTGATAGAGACCTATATCCCGTTATTTAAAATAGGAAAAAATAATAAGAACGTTTCTAGTTCACTTTAGGATCCCTGCTGACCCCCCGAAACGGCTAAAACTCAAACACTTAATAAGAATCCAACTAAAGGTTTCTGCACGATGCAAAAATATATGAAGCATCATCTCATTTTTCAGGCATTTAGTGAATTCATTGGTGGGTTTGTTCGTGTGGGCACGGCTAAGGAAGTACGTTCTGCATCTCCTCACATAATATAAAAAACCAGCGGGGCATATGTTAAAAACGCAACACACAAAGTGAAATAAAATAAACAAGGCAAATGTAAAAACTGATTTCTTACAGGTGGAAGACGTTCGGATTGGGGCGGGGAGTGGGATCAGGAGGCGAGAGAAGGGAGATGCAGGTTGTGGTCACCGTTGTGTGCGAGAGGCCTTGATGATAGAACGACCGTTCAGCCCACTAGGACATCATCTTCGTAGTCTGCAGTTCTAGAAGGAGAGTTTTTGGTCGATAAAGGTGTCTTGATTACAAAATTTTGTTCGTATCACCTTTGGGTGGTGACTAAAACCCCTAAACAGAATCATCGCTGCAGGCCTTAGGCTTCAGGGGGTGCGTGGCAGACGATGCGTTCCTCCTCTCCATCAAGAAAGAAAATTATATAAAATTGTGGTCAGTCGTGGAAAGCTTCAAGGTCAAGGCTCTCAAGGACACTGAAGTTGTTGGAAGAATATGGAAATCAGGCAGGGTTTTAGCCTAAATAATGCCTTTGTTATGCTTTCCTCCAGAAATGAGTGCTAGCCGCTCCTAAGAGGCTTTCTGTCCTGGCACATTTTCTCGTCTTCTGAAATGCACCCACAAAACGACATCCATTCTAGAAAGAAAGCGCCTGGTTCCATCAACTTAAAAAAAAAAATGGTTTTGCAGTAAATTCCCTTCCTTCAGGGTTTTCCGTGGGTCTCAGGGGAGGATGTCTGCAGCTTCACCATCTACAGCAGCTGCTGCTTCTGGGATCTTGACAGTATCCATTCTCCCCTATTCCATTCTTTCTTTACTCTTTCCAACCATCCAGGCCTTGGTTTGGAACTTAACTTTTCCACTAAATTCGCTCTCTCCTGCTTCTGGCCTTTGGTGATGACCAGCCCCTTCTGCCGTTTTAACAGGGTGGCATCCCGCGGTGGCCATCAAGCACCGCTTAGGTGTCTTTCCACTTTTTTTTTTTCAATAATATGACGCTTTCTTGAGTAACGTTGACGCTTTGTGCGACCGACCACAATTTTATAATTTTCTTTTCTTTCCCGAGACACAGAAAAACAAGTCACTGTGCACTTGCGCTTGACCAAAGTTATGTCTTTTGGCGTTCACTAATCCCACGCCCATGTTGCTTTGCCAAATGTGCATTTCTAGGCCTCTTTGGCCTCATAGGATTTTCCTCCTCCTTTCTGAGCAGGTGTTTTCCCTTGGTAATATGGGGAGGATGATGCCATAAGGCACTTAATCAACAATGTTTAAGTTGAGTCAGTGAATTTGAATTGGACCAGCTTTCTACATCCTCTCATCAGAGGTCGGAGCATCCAATAGTGAATTTTGGGTAAACCTTCTTGCAGAGCCTCCCCACTAGGATTCTTCTAGTGAGACTCAGGCAAGGCAGACTTGTTATGAGGATGGTATGGAATCTGGGAGCAGGAGGCTGTAAGGAAGGGGTCAGTCTGAATAGGATGTTTTAGTCCCATAGGCTGCGCGGTCCCCAATTTTTATGGCACCAGGGACCGGTGTGCCTATGAGAAGCCAATGCCTGATGATCTGAGGAGCAGCTGAGGCGGTGATGTTAGTGCTGGGGAGCAGCTGCAGATACAGATGAAGCTTTGATCACTTGCAACTCACCTCCTGCTGTGTGGCCTGGTCCCTAACAGGCCACAGATGGGTCTTGGTCCAGGGCCTGAGGGTCGGGGATCCCTGCCATAGGCAACTCCTTTAGTTGCTCCTGACCGAAGGGATCTCCTTAGAAATGCTCACGGTGGACACAGGAGGTTAGTCTGGAAGGCTCTTTGGGGGATGTATTTCCTTATGAAAAGAGTGATACCAAAATGAAACTTAAAAAATGGAAAATAACGTGTAACAGATAGAAGTAGCACACAGTTTAGAAAATACACATCGTCTAAGAGGAGGGAGACCTCATCGCAGCAATCGAAGAAGCATCAGCCTTTTGGTCTGTGTCGCCTGCGGACCTTTCATCTGATAATCTGCTTTTTTCCCTCCCACTTAGTGTGACATCTTGAGCGTATTTTGAGGTCATTCTTTTATTTAAACCATTTTTCATATTATTAAACATTTTTTTTTGTTTGTTTAAGCCGTTGTATTTTGGGGGACTCACTGTTTCAGTGCCAACATCTTTCTTCTCTCTCTTATTTTTTAAACAGTAAGTTAGGACATCATTCCGTGGAAGCCTCTGGCTTCTCTTGGATACCGTAGGTTGTTTCCTGATCGGATATATAGATAAAACTGCTCTTATTCTCACTAAAAGCTTTGGGGGTTGTTCGCTTGGAATTGAGGAGAAACATGGTTTTGCAAAAGGGGCTTCTCAGGAATCAACAGACCCCAGGCAGGAGCCCAGGGAGGGAGCATCACTGGCTCCCAGCAGGGAGGTCAGCAGGGGCCATGTGGACAGGGACACGGGCATCCATCAGGGAGGAGGTGGTCCAGAGCCACTGGGTGCTAAGGACGGCAGGGGCAGGGTCTGGCGAGCCAGCTGGACTCGGGTCCACTCGGGGGCAGCAAAGGGGAAATGGGGGGACCCGACGGCCCTGGGGGAGGGGCCTCGGCAGCAGTGGCTCTCAACCCTCCAGAACCAGGTGCCCTTTTAAGAGCCAGGGGATGGGGCTGCCTTGGCACTGTGACCCCAGGGAGCTTGACTCTCCCAAGAGGATGCAGTTCCTAGAGAGAGTGGAGAACTCACCTGAGCACGCACCTTTCCTGTGCAAACCAACCCATCCAGAGCCCCTGGGCAATCAGACCGTCCCCCACCTGACTCACCCTGGGGCCAGAGCCAGATAATCAGGGGCAGCCTCTGCACCCAGAGCTCCGAAGTCGTCTCAGCCGGCTAGGCCTAAGCCTGCTCGTGCCTTGCCTGTTGCTTCCTGCGGAAACGACCCTAAAGGCGCTCGGCCCTGTGATCCTCCAGGTCACTCTGCCTCCTGACCAACCCAGTAGCTTCCCCGTGTAGCCCCCCCTGGCCATGCCTTCTGTTCCCAGGGACCTGCGAGGAGAACTTCACGACTGTCTGTCATGTCTGTGTCTGCATGTCCTGCCATATCTGATGAAAACGAATTCTGGGTGGAAAACAGTAAACAGGGCCCGGCCCACGCGAAGATGCGATTTCTGGATCTTTAGCTTTCTGATTTTTTATTTTTTTATTTTTTTTATTTTTTTTTGCCATTTGCAAGCTTCCTGGTGGGCCGCTGTGGTCCTCACATATTTATTTTCAATGAATTAGGGAGAAAAATGTTTTAAAAATCCTAAAAGGTCAGGTTCAATTTGGGGCGAAAGTCAAGTGCATTCTCCTTACAAAGGTGCAAGAAGACATTTAATTGTCTGTAGGATGAAGAGTAAGTACCACAAAACACATATTTTTAAAAATAAGAATTTCACACAACCTCAAAACAACGAAAAAAAAAATATATATATAGATCTCTGAGCTATGCAAAACCCTTTGGAAATGTCCACGCCTGAAGATGTAGTGCGTTTTCTAACGACAGATGTCATCTCTCTCTTATTCGAGTACACACATCTCCGAGGAGTAGGAAGTCTCCCTAAGAGAGATTCGTTTTCCAAGTTATCTTTAAAATAAATTCCTTCCCTTTTAACGCTAGAGGTCACTCTGCAACCACGGATATGAACTAAGGGACCACAGGGCCGGGAAGGTCTGGCTCCTAAGCCTGCATGAATTGCCAGGCCGTAGGCCAAGTTCAAGTTCACACCTCATGACAAGTGGCTCTGAGGCTGTCCTGCTCCCATGAAAAGCTTCCCTCTTTCCTGCAGCACTGTGGATGTTCTGATATATGAATATTTCACCCCAAATCCTGCTCTTTCCCGGCTGAGCAGATGCGTTCCAGGCACTGTGGCCGAGAACGCGCACCTCCCTGCCCTGCAGGTCTTTCGATGTTCATTTTCCAGGTGGAGAAAAGCACCTGTCACGGGTCAGAAGTTAAAATCCTTAATGCCAGCATCCCTAGAAAACTCCAGTTTTCCTTTGATTTGCACCAAGTCGTTGACGTGATTTGGGAATTGGGTGCCGGGTGTCTGTCTGTCCGTGCTGTCAGCATCTGTCGTTGCAGGCAAAAATGGGCGCTTCCTTTTATGAGAGGCTCCTGTTCGTTGGTTGCTATTTTGTCTGTGACTGATGGGACACGATAGGGACCTTCGCGGTGTTCTCATTCAGGGAGAGTGGGGGTTGTTCCCAAGGTGGGCAGGCGTCGAAGGCCTGAAAACCACGCTTAATGAGAAATAATGGGCGCAGAGGGAGCTTGTCACTCTGCGGTGGCTTCCTGAGGTGTCGCTGAGGGTTTTTGTAGGAGAGGCAGAGGAAATGCAAGGTTCTCTTTGCTGGGGGGGCAGGCTCAGTGCCCTTAAATGTTAGAGGTGCCTTGACCTTGGGCATCTCAGCTGGCTAGGAGGGGCTGGTGGGCCCCTGGCACTTGGAGCAGACGCAGAGCTGATGAGGATGTCTTGAGCTGAGATGCTTGCTGCTCCCAGGTCTTCAGCCTCACGTCCCCAAGGGGCCACGTTTAGAAGACCTTAACCTTGGGCAAGTCAGGCTGTCCATCCCTCTGCGGATGACACTACCACCGCATAATGGCCTTGACCCCCCTGTGTCGTACCCAGGCCCGGATTGGATTTGCGGTGTATTTTGCTTAGATTTCGAGCACTCAGGGCAGCAGAGATCATTATTCTCTGTAAAGAGATCACAGAAATACTCTGTGGTCACTTAGCTCGGCCCCCGACCCGTGCGCCAGCCATCGATTTCCCGGCTTGGTCCCCGCAAGGTGCTGAACGGAGCTGATGGGTTTAATAACACTGACGCGACCCCAAATCCCCACGGCCTATGTGATGGGTGGCCTGGCTTCCTGACGGCCTCGTCTGAGCTGCTTGTAGTGGCTTCTTGATCGGAGAAATGGAAGGAGGAGTCGGGAGGGCCCTGTGGGGCCTGTCAGCTTTAGTCTTGCTACGCCAGGAGTTTGGGGGGCCTCATCTTGTCTACATCCCCCCGCACCCCAGTGATTTTTCTAGCAAAGGTACATGCTAGCAGCATCCCTCTGCTTGCATTTAAATTCAAAGCTCTAATTAGTCTCCCGTTTTCTCGCAGCCGGCAAAAGCACCATTTAGGGAGGAACTGTTTAGAAAGCAGGATTTTCCTTAATCAACAGTGATCAATCGGATTGATTGACCATGAACACTTCCCCACAGAGGCTGTGGGTGGCGCCTGCAGTTGGTAATTGGTGCTCATGTGTCCCCGACGATTAAGTGGCTGCCCGGAGGTGTCCCAGCTCTTTCGCTTAATAGGACTGGGGATGAGGGGTATGTGTCGGGGTTGGGGGGTGGGGAGGCTGTCAACCTCTCTTGACAGTGCTTTTCGGGCTGGGACTGTGCCCGAGTCAGCCTTTGTCCCCGGCGTCACCTTTGCAATATCTCCATCAATCGTGGCCATTTGCTGGGCCCTCGCAGACTTTTTTTCGTAAACCGAGTAAACCTCGCAGCTGTTTTGTCACGGATTCACAGGGTAATTACATCCTCTCCTGCTGGCTTTGCGGCTTTGCACAAACTGTTAAGTGTCTGGAGCTGCTCAGTGAAGGGGAGTTAGCACTGTGTGCTGTGCCCAGGTGGTCAACGCCCAGGTCCTCTCTGTTTTCTAGAGTTAGAAACCGGATCGAGAGCATCCAGGCCTGGCTGGCAAACTAGCTGGCCCCCAGGGGAGAGGAGAAAGATGCAAATGAAGGCGGTGTGAGCCCAGAAGCCACCAAGTGCCCTGCAGTGGTGGCTGGGGACGCCTGTCCCCACAGCAGGCCCCTCCAGATGGACCAGGGAGGGGTTGCTGTCACCGTGACACAGGGGATGCCCCAACGACAGGATGCCTGCTGATTTGGGTTTCTGAGCCTTGTAGGAGCTTAGTTGATCAAATTAGCCAAAGTGCAAAATCGCAGCGCAGCACTGAGAGCAACGCCCTGCACTCTCGGTGGCCACACTCAGGAGGACTTGTGAGCGGCTCAGGGAGGTGCATGGACGTAGGTCAGAGCTGTTGGTGCCTTTGGCACCGGCCCTGGGTGTGTGGGACCTTCCCAGAGACCCCGATCACTGCTCCCCTGCAGCCTCGCGGACTGGGGTGCTCAGGCCGAGGCGGAGTTCCAGCCTGGGGGTCCTGAGCTTCCCCTGTGAGTGGCACCTGTGAGGCCCCGTCCCCAGGGGATTAGTTGGTCTGAGAAGACACCAGGCGGGGGGTTGAGTTGTACAGGCTCCTCGGGTGATTCTGACCTGCAGCCAGGCTGGAGAACTGACAGACCAAGGAAGGAGAGAAGCCCACGTGGAATGTTATATATCACATCTGTTTGGCTTTGAGATGTTTATTATTTACGTGTTTACTTTTATTTTGCTTGCCATCTACCCGGGTAGTTCTCATCTGAAAATGTCCAGTGCCCTGGGGAGACCTCGCAGGTTGCCGGGCCTGACAGCCATTCCCAGCCCTTTGTCCCTTCTGGTTCAGAGACGGAGAACGTGAAATAAGCACGTGATTCTGCAGTTTTTCTTAATGCAGGGGACGGCCGTGTGACGCAGAGCTAGTCATCGTAATGTAGGAGAGAGTCCACTCTTGGATGTTTCCGGGAAAGCTTTGATTTTTTTTTCCTATTAAAAGAGGCAGGTGTGGAAGCCCACGCCCTTCTCTCTCTTCTTGCCGTGGACGTGGATGTGATGCCCGGAACTCTTGCAGCCGCGTTGTAACCATGAGGGCAAGGCTAAGAAGAAAGGAGAGACCCAGGCTCAGAAGGGACTTGCCTCTAGACTTTTTATTACTTCTTATTATTTAAGTCACCGGTAGGTTATCTGTTACTTGTAGCAGGTAGTTATTAAATAATTTATTAATTATTAATGATTTATTAGTGAGTCGCATCTGTCTCTAGAGCCCATGCCACGCCTGAGGGCGTGTTTCTCACTCCCTGTTGCCTGTCAAGGGGAAATGCTGCAGCCCAGCATTGCAAGGCCCAGAGAGCCAGCCCAGGGAGGTGTCCGCAGCCAGCGGGAGTTCCGAAGTGGCTCTAGTACTCAGCATCCAGCACTCATGTCTCCACAGCACACAGCAGTACAGCACTGGGGGCCGAGACGCAGGGCCTCTTAGGTCAGAGAGAGATGGGAGGAGAAGCACAGCATCACCCTGAGCTCCGCCTAAGGAGGCACCCCTGCGGAGGGAGGGGGGCAAAGCTTCTGGTAAACTCTTTCAAACGGCATGGTTGACCTTGGGTGATACAAAGATCGAAAATCCGGTCACTCAGGGGGGTCTGAAATGAGCAGCAACGCCCCCACCCCCAAGCCTAGGCCGAGAGGTCTGTGTATTTGATAGAGAGGGCTGGAGACGTGTAGTTTAAACATTTACGTGTTGTAAAGACCCTGGGCCTTCATCACTGATGTGGGGGGTGGGGGGATCATCCTTTCTCCATAAATCATGCAGTACTGAGTTCAAGACCCCTCACCCCCAGGCCCTGTTATGTAAGGCCAGGTGTCTGTGCACCCTGATGGCCATGACAGAGACCTAACCACGTGATCGGGGACGCCCCAGTGCCCCCTCTCTGAGTTAGAGCCTCTGGCCTCGTCTCTAAGTCCCCGCGTCATTGATTCCCACCTCCCCCGGCTGGGGAGAGCATTAAGAGAATTGGTTTACGAGGCTCTCGCTGGGCCGCTGACTGTGGGAGAGAAAGCAAACAGCCGCTAGCCCGAGCTGTGACATATGATGATGTTGTATCCGGTGCTTAATGAGGCCAGTAAAAGCAGGAGAGCAGGATTAGCCCCGGATAACTGAACGAGGCGTGTGCGGCACCGAGAGGTGACTGCATCTTCTCCGATCTAGGCCCAGAAGCAGCAGATGTCGTGTCCGTCCCTGCAGCGCCGTCCTCTCTCGTTCCTTCTCTGAGTTCCATCTCGTTGACCGAAACGAGATTAAAAAAATTATTTCGTTTCTGTGATTATCAGAGACAAACGGTTTCCCGTGGAAATGATCCAGAAGAGAGACTAGAAATGATCAGTGGTCGCACCTGATTCGCGACGGCAGGTCACGTTGGCAGGGGCTGAGCTGGTGCCCTGCTCAGTCTCGAACCCTTGCTGCATTAGCACGTGAATCAGACCCTCTGATTAACTGCGAGGTGGGCACAGTTGGAAATCACTTGAGGAAACTGAGGCACATGGAAGGTAATCGGCTTCTCTAGAGTCACACGCTCAGAAGGGGAGGACCCGGGCTGGGCCCTGAGCCTGCCTCTCGCACCGTAAGGCTCCGGTGTCTCCGAGAAAAACTGCAGACAGCGTAGGGTCTCCATTCTCTTAAATATAAAATAATATAAATATTTACAAATAGAGGATCCTGTCCTATATGCTTAGGATCCTCTCGTGGCCAGTCGCGGTAGAGGCAGGGCCCCATCCTCACCTGCATCCCGGCTCTGGTGCAGAAGTGGCTGCCGGAGCAATGCCCTCTCCTTCTGCTCCTCCTGATGTCCTCACCCTCAGGCTTCTTCTGGGATGGAAGCAGACACAGAGGAAAAGGGTGGCGGCCTCTTCAGCCCTCGGAGAGGCCTCAAAAGGTGGCGGATCCTGCATTATGATCCCGTTTTATGGATGAAGAAGCCGAGACACTGAGAAGTCCCATAACTTGTCCTGGGCCACGCTTCTGGGAAGTGGCGGACTGGGGACTCGAACCTGCATCTGCTTCGTTCCTGAGGCCCTGCTCCCTCCACTTCTGCCCTGTGGCTTTTGCAAAAGGCAGGTCATGCATGGCTCAGGTTCGGGTTAGGCTGAGGGTTCGGCATGCAGAACGCCTACGTGGCCCTGTCCGGAGCCACCAGGGAGTGGGGCCTGGCGCTCTGGGCCATGTTGCAGGTGAGGGACTCAGAGGGCCTCGTGCAGAGAGGAACGCGGAGGTGGCAGCAACACCCAGGGCGAGATGCGTGTTCAGAAAAGTTCCCTTGGGGACGCTTCGCCCTCTGCTGTCTGGTGGCAGTAAGCTCACCTCGCTTCTTCTGATGAAAACAGTGGCTTTGGTTGTTGCTGCTTTTTTAAAGAAATGGCTTCGGCTACATCTTCAATTTCAAAGGAGTCGGAGGGCTCCCTCTCCTGTGATGGCTCATTTTGCTGCTTTTTAGGCCTTATTCTTGGCCCTGAGAATCGGAGGGGACGTGGCAGGGGGGAGGCTTCGCCCCAAAGATCGTCCTGTTCAGTGGAGAGTCACACTTGGGAACGGCTCACTCGTGCATGGGGCGCAGAGATGGATGGGGGTTGGGGAGGGCTCAAGGAGCAGAATGCTCTGGGCATGCAACGAAGGGACGACCGGTCCTAAGAGAAAGGGTCCCTACTGGATGCAGAGTGAAGAAGGAATTTCCTGGGGAGGATCCTTTTTGGAGGGAGGAAAAAAAAAACCACACAAATTAGGAAAGTTAGAATGTAGTCAGGAGAAATGGATTTTCGAACAAGCTAAAGGAATGATGAGGGGGGAGGAAAACAACAAATGGCAAGACATTTGCAGTGCACACTGGAGCGACTTTCCAAAGTGGGATCGTTTTACTTTCCTTTTGGCCAATTAGCAAAAAAAGAAAAAAAAAAAGAGAGAGAGAAAAAGAGAAGGCAAATGGGGAAGAGCAACACAAAGAATTGATTTTCCTCTCTCCTGCCAGCAACATTTGCAGAGCCTGACATAATTTGCGCTGATATTTTCCGGAGAAGTGCGTCAGGATGGCACTTCTTAAAGTAATTAGGCTCCTAAGTGTCTCGGCAGGAATCAGGGAACAGAGCCTCTGGGCTCTGCTGTCCCCAGAGGGCCCGTGGGTGCCTCACCTGGGCAGAGAGGGGATGCCCACCTGGGCAGCGGAGTTCCCAGACTCAGGCAGGTGAGAGGGAGGTCGGAGATGCTAGAGGAGTGAGCCCCCCAAAGACAGCCAGCCCGACGCCCCAGTGCCACGAGGGAGCCTTGGTCCTGGGGCCACCACCCCAAAACGCCTGACACCAGGATCTGCAGAGCCCAGGCCCCTGCCCGCCGGCCTGGCACGGAAAAGCGGGCAGAGAAGTGAGAAGTTGCAGGCAGTGACCCCCCCCCAAGGTGAACTTGGCCTCCTGAGTCCAGTGGTGACTTGTATGTCACTGGGACACTGTTTCCCCAAACCTATGCCCACGTGCTCTCAGGTGGGAGGGGACAGGTGAGGCCCTTTCCCTGCTACGTGGGCTCTGCATGGACCTGGAGCCCTCTGAGGGACCTGGGGTCAAAACCGCGTAAATGAATAAGGTTTGTGACCTTAAACTGTCACTGGAGTGGGTTCAAAAGGAGTCCCTGGAGTGTTCGGGTCCAAAGACTCTCAGAAGTGCCCTTCGCTCTCACATTGCCAGGCCGGGCGACTCCTCGACGTAGGATCCAGTAACTCCAGCTTTAAAAATTCCGTTTCTGAGGTTGAACCGCTAGAAAGTTCTGTCGTAAATCGCTTTCCTCCCTGGCAGCATCCTCCAACGATGAGGAGCCCTGGGTATAAATCAGGGCCGAGCCAGACACAGGGGTCCCCCTACTTTTGAGGAAGTTTGAGACTTTTCAATCCTATGAAATAATGCGCCTCGTAGACACCTTAAAACAACAAAGAGACACGAATTGGTCAAAATCATATAATCCAACCGATTAAAGGATGCCCAGCTATTAATTCTGTTCCTTATGGTTGAATCCCATATAGTGAGCGAACCAGGAGGGACGAACATCCACGCACTCTGGTGCGTTTTTTGTGTTTTATCTCCTAAGACGACGTGGACAGCTTGGTGCGGGACGCATGTTGCAGATGGGCGTGGGGACAGTGCAGACCTTCCTTTCCTTTGATGGGCCCTCCAGACGTGACCTTAAACTTTCTCAGTGACTGTGCGTAGGGTTTATCTTCGGGCCTGACCCAAGTCCTGCTGTCCTCACTCACAGGTGGGAGCAGACAGGTGCGTCTCCTCTCACCCCTGAGAGTCTCCTTGGCCCGGCTTTCGTCATCACCCTGTCATTTCTGTCTCCCTGACATTCAGGCAACTACCCACTGAGTGTCATCTGCACCCCCCATGAGAGTGTATGCTCCACGAGGCAGGGCTGACTCACTGTCATGTACCCATCGGCGCCCAGCACAGAGGCCTGCCACCTCATAGACCATCGGTCCAAAAGCTGTGACCAAACAGGTGTTAGCTGGGAAGGTCGTGTGAGGCAGGACCTCATTCATCTGGAACCTGAAATTTTGACCAGGCCGAGGGGATCGTGTCCCTCTGCACCGCCTCCCTAGAAAAGATCTGCTCCGTGCAAACAGGACTGCAGGGCGGGCAGAGTGAACCTGTCCAGCAGGACCTCACGTGGCGCCTGCATGACTGTCCGGGTTCCCTGTGGAGTCAGTCGAGGAGAAGACCGGGCGGCTGAGGGACAGGGTCAGGACCAGGCAGAATCGCAGGCGTCTGCGCGGTCGGGAATAGGCTTGATTGACAGTTGGGGAGCATCGTGAGTCTGACTTTGACGATGCTGAGGACACATAGCCAGGCGGTCCCTGAGATCTCAGACCTGATGCTGCGGGGGCCTGTGGCAGAGCAGGCGGCAGAGTCGTGGGTGGCGGGTCGGCGGCCGGGGAAGGGGAAGGGTCTGTGAACCGATCGGGAAGGGGCAGCAAGGAAACCAGAGGGAGCGAGAGCGTGGATGCCCCCAGAACCTTCTAGCAGCAGCCGTGAGCGAGTTTGTTCTTTTCCTGATGAACTTGAAGCTCAGAGTGAAATAATATTATATATATATTTATATTACATTTATAATTTATATTTATATTATATACATTATAATATAAATATAATATAAAATATATTATATTTTATATCTATATATAAATATATATAATAGATATATATATCTATATATATATTATATCTATATATCTATATCTATATAATATATATATCTATATATATATTATATATATAGATATATATATAATATATCTATAACAGAAATATATAAATATATAAAAATATATAAAAATATAAAAATATATAAATATAAACTTATATATTTATATTACATTTATAATTAAATATATATTTAATATTTATAATTATATATGTATAATTAAATATATATTTAATATTTATAATTATATATTTACGTTATATTTATAATTAAATATATATTTAACATTTATAATTATATGTATTTATGTTATATTTATAATTAAATGTATATTTAATATTTATAATTAAATATATATTTATGTTATATTTATAATTAAATGTATATTGACTATTTATAATTAAATATATATTCATGTTATATTTATAATTAAATGTATATATTTATATTATATTTATAATATAATATATATAATAAAATGCATATTTTATTAGAAGGAATATAAATGCATTTCAGAAAAATTGGAAAATGGAGGAAGGGAAACATTACCAGCCCCGATCCCCTCTTTTTAACCTAGTCACTGTTAGTATTTTGGCGTGACCTCTGTCATTGTTTATTTTTTTCTTTCTGATTCATATTCTGAAGTTCTCACCGAAATCCTATAAAAACCAGTTGCTCCGATCTTACATGATCATAACCGTTCCTTTCCGCCGTCGCATAATCATCCATCACCTGAATGTGCCACTTATTGATCTGGTCATTCTCCAATTTCGAACCCTTAGGTGGTTTTCTGTATTTGTCACTGCTGTTTTGTGCAGCATTAGGACACGGTACGGGATATTTTTCTGAATTTAAGATTCTTTTCCTCATGAAAGTTTCACAGTCGAGATTTTTATGGCTCCTCGGCCGTGTTGCCAAATCGCTTCACCAGAGGGCTGTACGAGGAATTCTCCAGCCAACGGGTAGGAGGGGTGTTTATTTTTTAATTCTGGATTTCTTTATTGGAGTCGCCGAGCGAGATGGAAGTCAGAGGCAAGAGTTCCACCTCTGGGCTGCGATATGGCTTCAGAGCGACATTCGAAGCCGGTGGGACTTTAAACAAGCCCCCTCCCCGTTAGGTCTCTCAGCCAAATTTCACTCTCAATTGGCAGGATTTGCAAAGGCCCGAGAGAGGCCTATATGGACCTGGGTGGGGTCAAGGGTGGGCGAGCAGGAGAACAATATCCTGACAACACAAAACCAGCGAAACAGGGAAGGAAACGGACACACGAGGGGTCCCCCAAGTCCCCTTTGCCCGTTCCTAAAGTCTTCTGAGCACTTCTTGCTGGAAACTCCACCCTTGGGATGCTTAAGGAACTGATTTGTGGGATCGTTGAGGCTCCCGCCACAGCCTCTTGGGGCCACTCTCGTCCCTTGCCTGGCGGCTCGTGAGGGGTGACACCCAGCCAGCCAGCCACGGCCACAGCTCCCGAGAGCCCTGATGAGCCCAGTGCTTGTGTCTTAGATCCAGGGCCCGTGGGCTTATTTATTGTCTGCTGCGGCATGGGGCCAACTGCCACTTCTCCGTGTGTGTGTCCCCATTCCTCTGGCCCCTCAGAGACCCTCAGGACGATCATCGTAACGGCAGAGAGTTAGGGTGACAGAGGGCAGTTGTGCCTTCTTGGCCCTCGCCCTTTCTGCATTCCTTGCGGGTCCAAAGCAGATCTATCGGTGGGTGGGAAGCGGTTTCGAGTCCAACTTGCCTTTGGTGCGTTTCTATACCCTGGAAGGTCCGGAGGAGGACTTTTGGATTCCCAGGGGAGCAAGGAACAAGCATCACCCAAGGGCCACTTTCTGGGGCATCCGTAGGATGACAAAGCCCTCGCTGATGGGAAACGTGGGCTGCGGCAGCACCTTTCATTGGGTTTCGTTGAATTCGGTTTGGTTTTTGACAGGCCTGGAAGGAAAAGGGTTACGGGGTAGGGGACAAAGGTCTACGAGCCGAGTCTAACGTGCCGTACGTCACCACAGGGTGTGATCACCTGTGAGTGTAATTACAGAAGAGAGAAGTGACGTTCTTCGCTGTAGACTCGAGGAGGCGAGTTCGTTTCTGACTTGGACCAGGACCGCCCCCCCTTGTCCCTCTGAGTGATGACAAGACACCTCCTGCCATCCGCCTCAGCGCCGCCAGATTCATATAAGGCTGCTTCCCTGGCCATTTATCATCAATCAAAGGGGTACTAGTTGGTAAAGTCACCCCCACCTCCGGCCCGGCGGCCCGCGATGCTGCCTCGTTTATTTCTCCGTGGGGTTTCGATCGGAGTTCGGCCCACCTCGTGGCTCCGAGGTGACAGGCGGTCTGAAAAAGCCCACTAATTGAGACATCCCGAGGGGGAGATCTAGGAAAACGGAAACGGTAATTAGAATGGGAGGATTTCAAGCTGGGTCAGGAAAATCGAAGGGAGATGCATATTAGGGGCTGGTACCAATGGGGTGTGGGGAGGGGGAGAAATATGTCGTAGGTAGACACCTCGGGCAGAGCGAGGAGGAAGCGGGGACACGCGCTGGGGCAGGTGGCCTGGCACGCCGGCCGGAAGATGAGGCCCAGAAACCAGCCCGAATGTCTCGAGGGTCTCCGAGGAGCCCGATGTTTTGTCAGGGAGAGGAGGATGCTAGACTTCAGTCCGGGAATGTGGCTCTGGAATGAAAATGTCACGTTTTGTGCACAAGCTGTTGACCATGGGCTTCTCATTTCTGGGTGGTGACTGTCAATCAGCGTGCCTTCCCGGCCATGAGCATCGCAAGGGCATCACCGATCGCACTCATCGTGTAGAAGAGGAGGAACCAGGGATCGAAGGGCTGCAGGAGTCTTCAAGCGTACCCTCTTATCACCTGGGAAGGAAAGGGTGTGTTCTCGCACACGAAGCATCTCACCCCGTAAATTCATTATTTTTTGCGATTTTACGAGGGCTTTATTGTTCTTTGACCCTCTCTAGTGGAAAAAAGTCCTAAAAAACGAGTCCTCTGATAACCACGATCATGATAGATTCTTCTCCTCTGCCTGGTAGAGCATCTAAGTGATAATAATTTAAAAAAACCCGACGTGTAACTGAAATGGAATTTTTTTTTTTTCAAGTGATGTAAAATTTTCATGCACGGAGTTGGTGATTATATATCCAAGAGAGGTGTGTCACTCGGAAAAGTGGGCAGAACCGTGTGTGGTTCTCCTGCTAAAAAATTGGCAGCATGAAAATTTGCTTTTTCTTTCTTTTGAGAAGGGTCGGAATGGCTGCAAAGTGGTTCGAGAAACAGCACTTTCGGACCATCGTCGGCAGACTGTCTCGGAGTATTAGCTGTTGCTTTCGCTGACACATTCTGAAGGGTCCGTCGGGGGCTTTTTCAGGAGTCGGGACCTCGATGTACTATACAAGCATTGATTCTGATATTTCCCTTGATAGCAGCGCTCGACCATATTGGGGTCGGAAGTCAGTAAGGTTCATTGGCGGCCGTAATGCTCGCTGTCACCAGGAATAAGTACAAAGGGCTTGCTCTAAAAGCTGGTTTATGAAACTTTAAGGAAACTTGGCTCGCTTAAGGGAACTCACGGGGTCTGGGTGGGTGCCAAGTGGGCCTTCGTTGTCTCCTCATATTAATTTCATGTTGTTTAGAGGGTCAGGAACGGCGGTCAGCGATGCTTATTAATGTACGGAAGACAGACTCTTGTCGGGCCTGCTTTCTCGCTTTGACCATTCTGCCTTTCCTTGTAGAAAATTTAATATACATTAAACCTTACCAGAACAGAGTGCCCTAAGGATTGAGTCTGAGGTTCACGGCTGGACTAAAAGGATCCAAAGATACCTTTTGGCTGGCACGATTTCATGTGAGGTGATGTTTGAGCGATGGACAGAAAACGCGAGATGAAAGAAGCAATTAGAGCCACACACACTACGGTTAGAAATACGAGATATACGTGCTTCTAGGAATTTTTTTGTTTTTTCCAAGGAATAATGGCTCGTATCAAGAGCATCTTCTGGGCCGTAAGTGAGGGCATGGCGCTTCTTAAAAGATGAGAATGTTTATGGGTCATTGCAGCATCCGGAAAACACATCTGATGCCCAAGGCCAAACAGCCGAGCAAAGGGAAACTAAAGCCAGAATTCCCGATGGAGCTGTGCCTTCCCGATCGATTTGCTTTGGGAGAAAGACAGAAAAGGGCGCTTTTATGTAAAGGCGGATATTTAAAAATGCAATGCCTCATCATTAGCTCTCACAAGAAGCTTTGGACGTTCTTCCCATTTTACAGGTGTGGGCACTGAGGCTCGGTTGCGGCTCAGGGAGCTCCCACAGTCCCATTCCGGTTCAGATTCTTCTTTATTACGCACCCGTCTTTCTTCTCTCTGTCTAGTTTTAATTTTTTTTTTAACTTCTTCTGCCTTTGCTTTTGATGGTTGCTTCTTTGATGAAGGATTTTTAAATATGAATTCTCAGAATTGCTATCAAGAATAGCTCAGATTTGCTTTCCTCCAAAATATATGTATATGTATTAAAATGTATATATATTTGTGTGTATAAATATATAAAAATATAAATATATAAAAACATAAAAATATATAAATATATAAAATATATAAATATACAAATATATAAATATAAATAAATAAAAATAAAAATAAAATATAAATAAATAAAAATAAAAATAAATATAAAAATAAATATAAATAAATAAATAAATATAAATATAAATAAATATAAATATAAATAAATATAAATATAAATATAAATATAAACAAATATAAATATAAATAAATATAAATATAAATAAATATAAATAAATATAAATATAAATATACATATACATATACATATACATATACACACACACTAGCCACTGGACTAGGGTGCATAACTAGCAAAGTGGAAGGAAACCCTAAAGGAAGTCTATGTATTTGTAATAAACCTGTCTACCCTCGGGGAGGGCTAGAGGAAGGGGGGAAGGTCGATCGATTTGTTTAGGTCAAAGGATGCAAAGTGGCATGTGCTGAGGGTGGCTCCTTTCATTTGTATTGCGCCTCCGTTTCGAAATAAGAAAATCTCACCTTTTAAAAATCCAGGTTTTAGACTCATAAAAGCAGACATTCTGGTTTCCAGGAACACGAGGGCTGGAACTCAGGTGAGACAACTGCCCCTTTAAAGGGGTCCCAGCACCCGACCTCTCTCTGCCATCCCCAGGACGTCCCTGAGGCCTCAGAATCGGACCCAATCATCTCACCAGGCGTGGGTCCGATTCCCGTCTTTATTAATAGAAACGTGGTTACTTTGCAGATATGAATCCCCGCCGCATCCTCCTTGCGCGCTGAAGCAAACCGATGCGACATCCGGGAAAAGTGACAAGGGAAAAACCCACGGTGCTAAAATATGAAAGATGTGCTAAGTCCCCAAAGAAGTTCATTACCTGAAGGACACATTATCCCCTTCTTTCCCATGAGTCAGCACAGTCGGCCGTCATTCCTAATTGGGTTAAAGCTCGGTATGAAATATTAGGATGCCACGGTGTGGGATGACACAGCTGCCTTCCCGCGGGGACGGCTGAGACGAATCTGTGCACAGCGGAGACGGGGGGGAGACAAAGGGAGCAGGTGGGAAGGGGCTGTAAATACACGGGAACTTAAAAAAATAATGGGGTGTTTGTTCCCTACAGGTTTCTGGTGCTTCATCACTAATTAAAAATGGAAACTGCAAAAGGAGAAATAAAGTTCGGTGGCTCTTTGGATCTGGGGGCATAAACGTAAATATTTTGTCCCGTTAACTGCAATCGATTTGAAAAACACACGCCCGGTCTGGGAGCGCCGAGTCGTAGGCAGATGAGCTGAGGAAGGGGTAGAATTAAGCAAAGATTAGCAGCCAACGGGGACAGGCGTTTTTCTTCAGGCCATAAGGGAGTTTAAGGCTGTGCATTCCAAGGCAGTATTTCTCAAGTTTAGAAAAGTGAGGGGCTTTTTTTTTTTTTTTTTATATGAAATGGGTGGATAGATGGCTGCCAACTGCAGAAAATCGAGAGCCGACGGCTTGGAATTAATTCTTGGGTGATGCACCCCGGGGAGCCGTCGTTGAATCATTTATGGTCTCCATTCTCCAGCCTTGCGAGGGGGATGCTCTGGGAGCTCACAGGTGCTGGTTCTGGATCCAGGCTTTAGTGCAGGGCGATCTGTAGTTCTGGGGAAAGAAGCCAGAAGCTTCTGGAACCATAAGAGTCACAGGCACTTTTGAGCTGGTGGGCTGGCTTCCCACCGTGGCTGACCATGCTCTCTCTGCTCGCCTCCTTGTCGTAGGCCGTGGCACGTTGACGGGCCTCGTGGACAAGTCCTGTCATAGGAGTTTGTTCTTCCTGCTTGTTCACCCCCAAAATCTGCCTCCCTACAGGCCTCGAAGCCTGTGCTTTTCAGCCACCGTTCCCGATGGCTTTGGGACAGATTCCGACAAGTCGATGGAGCAACCTGTGGGTCCCTGGGCTCGTGAGAAGCTGTCTCTTTCCCACGAGCAGAGAGGCTGATTAAGAGACCCCGAAAACTCTCTCTCCGACTAAGAAGTGGTTATTTTTCTTCTTTTCCGTAAGCTCTGGTGGGGATGGTGGGAGCTGATGTCGAGGGGAACTATCTGCCTGAAAACCAGGCAGGACAACGACTCTGTGAAGTGAATAATCCGCAGAGCAAAGGAACCGCACGACCGTATTTGCGGAGAATGGTTTTTCCAGGTGTACACCAGCGGCTGGTTGACCCCGGGGTCAGATCTGGGAGCCAAAGGCATGCGTGGCCCATGTGGGGTGTCCTGGGAGACCCCATGCAAAGGGGTGTTCCCAGGGCTGATGCTGGTCACCCGGTGACCTTCTTGGCGATGCATCTTGACTTTCTTCCTCTGCAATGTGCAGGGACTGGGTGGGATTTAAGACTTTCAAGTATATTTGGATGTTGGCGTTGTAAGTTTTTTTCCAAAAGGACTAGAATGCAGACTTTTACGCAAGTAGAATGTCTCTGGTCCAAGCAGGTCTGCCTTCTCCCCGTTTTAGGCCGCAAACCGCTTGGACCTCCTTGGGACCCCTGAGACCCCCCCACTAGCTGTCCCAGGGTGAGTCTAGAAAACTTCTGGCCTGGACGAGTTGTTTCTTGAAGCTTCTGCTGATTCCCATCCTCACCTGCTGTGTCCCCGAGGGGTTAATCTGCTTTGCTTTCGCGGGCGCAGGGAACCGAGTCGCTGCGAGGCTTTCTGGGCCACGTGGCTCTGTCAGATTTGACGGTTTACTTAGGGGGAGAGAGTGTGGGACACGAAGGCATACATTGTGGATTAACCAACCGGAACATCCTTAATTTTGCTGAGATCAGGGTATGTGTTATTCCGTAAAGCGAAATGTTCCCACCACCGTGTTGTTCATTCTTCTCCCCTTCTGGTGCTTGGAATTGGGGATTTGATACAATTCTGCAAGCCACTCACACTTTTTGTTTTTTTCTCTTGAGCAAAGTAGGTTAGACAATGATCCACTCACCAAACAAACAAACAAACAAACACTCCCCATATCTTCTCTGACTCCACGCACGAACAACGTATCATCAACTTTTACCAATTTCGCAGGTTGGAGCCCAACGGTCACTTCATGGGGGAAGAGCTATGCTGGCTCCCGTCCTCACACCCATCAGCCCCCCTGTCCCACGCTCGTTACACCTGTCCTTTCCCTCTATTTCACTTTTGCGTGATTATTTGATTCAACTCTGAGTCTGCACCGGACCGCAAGCTCCCTTGGCCGGGGAGCACACCTTATTGTCTCCCAAGTACCCAACACGCTTCCTGGCACGGGGGAGATGGGCCTCAGACATTTGTTGAACGAATCGATGCTGATATTCTCTTTGTGCAGGGGGAATCCAGGCGACCAGTCGCCTGCCGTGTGTTCTCGGATTGAGTCGCTTCAACCTTTTAAAGCTCAGTTTCCTCATCTGCAGAATAGGCTTGTTCATAATAGTGTGTGTTTTGTAGGGCTTGTGTGAGAAATAACTAGAAAAGTTACGTAAAAGGCTTCGTTCAGGGCCCGGTGTACAGTCAAAGCCTCAGCAGGTTTGGGTTTCTGAGGAAATGGAGAAAGAAATGACTAGTTAATGAATGCTAGGCTTCATTCATTCATTCATTCATTCACTTATTTATTCATTTCATGGCTAGTTCATTTATGACTAATAAATGACTCATTTATCCATTTATCCCAGCCTTTGGCTAGAGATACAGAGATGCAAGGGAAAGTGTGACGCCACTCTTATTATTGGGGAATTTATAAAACCAGGCGAGGGAGAAAAAAAATACTAAGAAATAAAATCGATGTTATGTGACGCTCACCCTGATCACAGCACCATTAAGGGCTTAGTCTCCTTCAGCTCTGAAAAGGTGTGGGGTGCCCGTGGGGCACCCCAAGCCGACCACAGGTGTGAGTGCAGAGCGGTGGGCGTGTGTGTGAGGGCTCTGTTGCTCGTTGCTTGCACACCCTGTGGCCTCCTTCCTCACCCAGGGGGGACCCCCTGTGAGGGTCAGTGGGTTCGGTACCTCCTGGGGCCTCACTCAGATGCCCCTGCCCTCCCACTGCTGGCTCTTTCCTCGGGGCCTTTCTCTGCTCTGGGCGAGCACTGCACAGAATATCAAAGTAGAAAAATTGTTTTTTGATCACTCTTGGGATCCGCCTCTCTCTGTCACGGGTGTCATAGTCTCCCAAACTCATTTTCTAATGGTTTATCCGTTGCTTTAAAGTCGCTTCCGGGACATACCTTCCCGTTTGGCATTGGGCAGACCAAGCCTGTGGGAGTGAGACCACGTGGCCCCTCTTCTGTGTCCTCCCTCAGTCCCTTCTTAGTCTGGTGATGAATGAGCCGTCGAAGTCCCGACCACAGGACCTTTAGAGTCTCGGGGTGACAGCGCTCTGGGTGCACGTGAAAGAACTAAGTGTGTGTGTGGTGGGTTGTGAGTGTGTACAGTGTTGAGGGGAACGTGAGGGAGATGAGCGTGTGTGTAAGCGTCAGGGGTGTGTGTATGTGGGTCTGTACTTGGGTGTTTATATGTGAGGGTGTGGGTATGTGTGGGTGGCTGTTGGCAGGCATAGACGGTCCCATTTCAGACAGAAAGCACGCACGGCCGGACAATGGGGCAGGGACAAGCACAGCCCATGGGAGGATGGGGAATTTTTAAGGCAGGAAGCGGGGAAAGCTTGGGTTGGGGCCATCGGAATTCACAACGTCAAGTTCCAAGTGCATCACGTAGACACACAGTAGGTCCTCACCCAGTCATTCCTGAGTGATTGCAGGAAACATGAATCTCTAGGGCCTTAGCACGAGGCCGCGATTGTCACGTAGGTCCCCACGATGGGCAAAAAAAGCGCGGTCCTTCATCGTCAGTGTCGTCACCTCCGATAATACACTTTTCATCTCGGCTCATAACGGTCATGTAGAGAAATTCCATCCCTCCAGTCTCCGCCGTAAAAAGGTTAATAAGTTTACGCTGCATAATTGAAAGCCATATTGGTGATTAAAAGGACCTTATATATCAGTTTTCTGGGTCACCAGCTAATTATTTTCAATGGCCGGTAATAAAACACAGCCGCACGGCTGGCTAGACACTGCGGCCTGTCCGATGTGACAGCGTACGGACTGCGGCAGGGGACCTCACGGGGGCCGGGGGTTCACTCAGGATGTGCAGATGTGATTCTGTGTCGTGTCACCCCTACCTGATGCTGTGGGGTCTTTTTTACCCCAAGCAAGGAAGGGAGAAAATTCCCCCAAAGGGACACGTCGGGCTCCCGGGACCCGGGATAGCCGTCATCATTCATGTTGAATGCGCTTGGCACTGGAGCTGCTCAGGGATGTGTCTGACAGCAAGTCCACGGCTGTGGTTTGGCACGTAGGTGGGGGCATCCTTGCTCAGAATGAAGGAGGCAAAGAGGAAGTCGAAAAGCACGTGACCCGGAGCAGGATTAACATCATCGATCGGGTCCCTAACATGCCCCCCGGGGCAGTGCTTTGTGATTTATGCCCACAGAGGTCACTAAGGTACCCATTGTCCACCCAAGGTCAGGCCTTGACCACGGAGGCTTGGAAAGTGAGGATGAATCGCCCAAGTCACAGCGATTGAGCAGCGGGGATTGGGTCTCTCGGACCCAATGGGCAAGCAGTTAAGCTACCGAGTCGTGTGCTTTTTACTTGGAGGGTCACCGAGTACCATCCGACGGCACAGCAGCAGCAACGAGGGTAAAACGCCGACGGGCTATCCTCGCGCCGTTCTCTGCTGAATTGAAAAGTTTATGCCCCTTTCTCACTCATCCGATGGGCACGGCCAGTCTGGCGTGAACGTACCTATTAATGGGTCCATCTTGACGACCAGGTCACAGCTGAGTCTTCCACACAGGCTGCTGGGAACAAAACCCTGATCCAAGGACAGGTTCGGATGGAGGGATTCCCGACAGCCTTGTAGGCGGGGCAGGGATTAGAGTGAGGGGTGTGGGGCTCTTATTGGGGCCGCTGAATTGAAAGGGGAATTAAAATTTAAAAAAAAACCTCAAAAATTCAGATAGAGACCATTTTATTACAGTATTTTAACAAGTCCAGATTCCTGCAAAAAAAAAAAAAAAAGAAAAAAATCCCTGATGAGCAAAATGGCCAGATTTTAATTGCAGAACCCAGGGGCTCTAACGAGGGCAAGGCAGGGCTTGCAAGTGGACAGGGCCGGACCTGGTTTGCATTAAGAATTTTGATATTTCGTTCATGGGGTGTTGGAGGTGGTGAGGCCACGACGGGCCCGTGCCTGATCCTTTATCTGTAGCTGCGACTCCCTTTCCGAATTCCCGTCGTATCTTTTGCTTACGCCGGGTTGAGGGGGGTTCTGTTTTTGGCAAAAAAAAAAAAAGACAGAAATAAAAGTTTTTTTTTTTCTTTCCCTTCTGACTGCACAGAGCCCTGTCAGAAAATGGTTTCTTCTAGACTGAGTCTTCTATTTCAGATGATAAAGGGACAGGTTTGTGACTAGAGTCACGGGGTCCTTTTTGAACACCCTTACCTCTAATCCCACCCCAGCCGTGGTTCTCATTTTCACATATGAGAGCTGATCATTATTTTACACAGTCACGATCATAGTGAACATCTAATTGTGTATCTGTCCTTTCGGGGAACTTGATGGAACAAAGATTTTCCCTGTTGTTACCTGTCAGTGGCGCTAGGCCCCATCCCTTTGAGATTATTTTCTATATTTTACTTAAATCTCTTATCGTTAGGCTTGTACATTATCTACAATTTTTCCCAAATAATAGAGTGAAAATGAATATGTTCATCTTCATGGACTTTGTTTCTTCAGTTCTTTCTTTAAATTACGGCCCCAGAAGTCGGATTTCTGAGCCAAAGTCCCTTGTTATGCCTCTTCATACATAAATTGTATCTCCACATAATTTTTTTATAACATATTTTTTATTTTTTGATTACAGGGGCATGCAATATTCTATTGGTTTCAGGTGTACAGCATAGTGATTAGACATTTATAGCCACATAATTTTCAGCAGCGCTTAGAATTTGAACAGCACTGCTGTGAGGACTAAGTCAGCTGAGTCTGTGCGCCCCTCTGCACACACGGTACCTGAACACTCTCTGTGCACACAGTGTTGGATCCTGTTCTCCTCTGTGGGGTCACACCGCCGTGTTCATAGCCCAGTGACGCAGCTCTGTGACCGTGAGCCCATTTATTGATTCATAAGCGACTTTATTTCCGAAAAGATTCAGATCGAGTGAGCTTGGGTTCCTCCACCGTACAGTGGGGCATCTGCCTGGGCCCCGTCTCTCACCGGACTCTGTAACCCTGCTCCCCCCATTTTCCGTGCCAGTTTTGAGTGGCAACAGCTCGCCACCCCTGCTAGGCCCTGGGCACCTCAGCATCTCTCGGTGGGTCCCTTTGCACCATTCTTTGTAGACAGTCCTTCCTGGCGTTTTCACGGTCTAAACTTGAAAACCAGACCTAACCTCGTGACACGAAGGATGGATTTAGGTTGCGCATGATAACACGTTAGTTAACAATGAAAAGCACGATTCTGGATGCTTTTCCTCTCCTAGAATGGCTGGGAAGGAGTGACTGGCATAGGCAAAAACGGAAGGGAGAAGATGATTGAATCATCAAAAGAGCGTAATTATTCAGCAACACGATTCCATTAAAAAATGGAAAAGCTGAGGAAGTAAAATGCTCAATAACGAATGGCCTCAATTTGCTTAGTGATGATTTTCAAAAATGTAAATTCCGGGGCCTCCACAGACATCTTCTTTGTTAATTGTATGTAAGTAACTTCAGGGGTCTCCAAGGGGCCTTGTCTCTCCTGTACCCCAATAAAAACACTTTTTATGCCTCTAGCTTGTCTCTCTATCTTTTGAAAAAAAAAACTGTATAAAAGACCCACACAAGGCAAATCAAGTACCTTTCGACTCCCCCCCCCATCTTTCTACTTCTTCAGTTTCTTTGAACGTTTTAAAAGTTTTTATGAGTAGCAAAGAGAGGCATTTTGCCACTCAGAGCTAAGGTGTGATTCACATTGCAGGATGACAGGGTCTGTTTCCAAAGTGGTATTTAGCGAGTTTCACAGATCATATTTTATTTTATTTTATTTTATTTTATTTTATTTTATTTTATTTATTAATTTAATTTAATTAATTTAATTTAATTTTATTTATTTTATTTTATTTATTTAATTTAATTTTATTTTATTTATTTTATTTATTTTATTTATTTTATTTTATTTTATTTATTTTATTTTATTTATTTTATTTTATTTATTTTATTTTATTTTATTTATTTTATTTTATTTATTTTATTTTATTTATTTTATTTTATTTTATTTTATTTTATTTTATTTTATTTTATTATTTTTTTTAAATAAGGACATTCCTTCTCGAGCAAAGGGGCAGAAAAAGCGACAGACTCAGAAGCTCCCTAGGGACTGTGCTTTACCCCAGCCGTGTCTGCAGTGCAGCCTGGTCCTTTTTTCCCTCCGATCTCTCTCCTTCACTCCTAACTAGACAGCTTCGTGCTCCACTTTTCACAAATGGGCTCCAGGCCACTTAGCTCCAGAAGCTCCCACCTGGGCAGGCACAGGTGCTTGGGGTAGCAGGTGTCCAGGAGGGCCTGTCTCAATGGCGAACGCATTTTTAAAAAATTATCTGTGAGGTTGCATGTGAGGTTTTGGCATTTATGCTATTTTAATCTAAATATGATCTTGGCGTTTTCTTCTACGTTGGGTGACGAGGGACCACGCACGGGTTGAAATACAGACCACCACTATTAATGTTAACAAGATTTTGGTCTCAAAAGCCACAGACAACTTCTTTTTTCCAAAGAATCAGAACAGACAGAATGGCTTCATTATTCAGCAGAAAGGGAAAGCAGTTTTATAGACACACAGATTAAATTTTAAACGATGCCAGAGATTTAAGGACCATGAACTAATTAATACCTGCAGGTCACGCAGTGAAAGTGTCTTCTTGCCCAGGGCAGAACCGTCTAGTAAATCTGGTCAATAATTCAAAAGACTTTTTTTTTTTTTTTTAATGAAAGGGCTGATGTATCTTGTTTGATTTTTTTTATTGTTTGTCAAATTAGCTGGATGATCACTTAATTGATGCTTTTCACTTCACAAGTAGACCCGACTCGAATGTAGAAGAAATTTAAAAAACGATTTCTCTTGCCCATTATAAAAGAAAGCAAACCTCCCTGAATCTGTCACGGTCTATAGATGATGATCCAGAAAATGGGGAGCAGGAGAACCCGATGAGGAAGGTTTTGTGTTCTTTTTCTGTTTGACATAAAAGCATCTTCGCACAGGCAAAGGGGCCTGTTTGCTTCAACTCCTCTTAAAACGCCTCAAAAAATTGATAATAAAATCCACCCAAAGCCTATTTACACTTATTTCCAACTGAACTAAAGGACACGGGACCCAATCTATTTTTCTAAACTCACAGGAGAAACCTCTTCTCCCCTTCAAGTCAGGCAAATCTGGCTTGACTTCTCCCATAAATTCAAGAACAAAAAAGAAATAAATTGAGCACATGAAGGACATCGCCTGCTTTGAAAGTGATGTTGCCTCGCCTTAATGGATTTAGCTATGGCAGGCAGTCAGCGCCGAGCTGTCTTAACTAAATCTTTGACTGATTATGCATTTTTTTTTTCCCTATTCATACACGATAGATTCATCATCCCAATTTGTCAAGCTGGCGAAGTTCCAATTCATTACAGCCGGCAAACCTCGCTCTGCGCCAGGCCCGTGTCAGGCCTAATCTAGTGCCTCATTTGCCGGGGGCCCAATGACGAGGCATCAGAGGTGCTGGTCCCGTGCTGCTCACTGTGATGGATGCTCCCGGCAGCGTGGCCGGTGGCAGAGGCAGAGCGGTGGCCGTGTCTCCACTCGGGACCCGAGCATGCACCCCTCCTGCCCTAATTTGAGGGCTCATCTGTATGTTGGATGTTGTCACCAAGTCTATCCTTCATGGCCGGGCCGAAGGCTCGCCCTGTTGCGTGGGCTGTTTCAGTATCCACACGGGTTCTATGTTTCTGTCAGCTTTGTCCTTGCAAAACAGAAGAAGAGAAGGTGGCTTGTCCTCGTGCTGAGTTTTTTGAGCTCTTCAGCGGCTGACGAGTGAGGTAGGAGCAAGGCCGACATCATCACGTGCCCGCGTCTGCTCGTCTGTGTGGCCATGCTGTTGGCAGGCAGTGCCACGACCTTTGAGTCTGGCGACTCTGCTTTCGTGCTTTTGGTCCATGACCTGCTCACAGGTATTGTTGATTGAGCCCTGAGAGGCCCGCTGGGTTTGGATACGTGCTCTCTGGTGCCTGCGGGCACTCACGTCTGCACCACGTGCTCTGCCAAGTGCTGTATCGACGTGACATCTCTTCTCACCGATCATTTTTTTTTTCTCCCCGTTTGAGAGGCTTCCCTCGGAGAAGTGAAGTGACTTGCCCAGGGTTGCACAGCTGACACGTTGGGGGAGATGCTATATCGACCGAGGTTTCTCTGATGACGAGGTTTAAGCTCTTTCCGGAATCTCAGGTCATTTCCCTTGTCCTTCCGTCCACACTCCATCCTAGCCTTTCTATCCTGCAAACCATGGCGAGGCCCTGCAGGGCCTGGGCAGGACTCCAGGGCTACGTGGTCCTGTGACCTTCCTGTGGCTCCTCTGCCCCGGTCTAGGCGACTGGCAGGCATGGGGACATGTTGGGCGTGCTCCCAGCTGGCCTCGAATGCTTCCTTCCTTTTCTTTCTCTCTGAGTCTCCCACCCCTCCATCCTCAGCTTCGGCTGGCTGTCACCTAAAGGGCATGAGGTCTGGATCACAGAGTGACCACTGGAGGGACCGGATGATGCACCTCAGAAGTGCTGGGCGGTCGGCTCTCCAGAGGGTGAGCCTTGCCACTTGGAGGTGGGAGATGAGAGAGAGCCAGGTGGTTCCAGACCCCCCTCCCTCATCACTTTCAGGGACCAGTCCATATTCCCTTGCAGAGAAGTCCCACGTGCTAAGGGAATGTGTCTGCCGCATGGTGGGCCATGCCTCAGTGGCCTGTCAGTAGCACACGACACAACGTCAGCTCGCATCTTGGCCTCGTGTCTTTTCCCAAACTACCTCACTTTTCAAAACGAGGGGTCAGCATCTTACTCCAGACCTCTGGACCTGAGACAGACTTGCAGGAGCACCAGGAGCAAAGCCGACGGGTCCCCCTTGCCAACCAGGCAGAAGAGATCCCGAAAGGGATTGTTATGTTTGGGGGGAAAAAAAAAAAAACTAGTCACATCACAGATCACCTTTTTTAGTTCAATAAGGCTTCCGGCGCGTGAATATTCGGCTTTTACGTTCCTTTCTGGTTCTTAAACACAGTACGTTTTACAGTTATCCGAAGCATATGCTGCTTTTCGACGGCGCTTTCTCTACGACGCGTTCAACAGAAGGGGCTGCCATCCCCATAGGTTTGGCTCGGTTTGGCTTTAACCGTTGCGCTGGAGGAATTCAAGCGGCAGCCGTGCCCCCTCTCTGGGTGTCGCCAGAGGTGTTGCCAGAAAGGGCCTCACACACAACAGGAAAAAAGGAAGAGGCTTCGAAGAGGCTCATTTATGATTTCTTTCTGTGAACTAGTTTTTGTGATGTTTCCATTATGCAGGAGGCTCAGGTGAGAGCTCCATGGGTGACTCAATCCCAGATCTCGTTTTTGAGGAACTTTCTGTCTAATAAAATACCCCGTTGGATGATCTACTTATTAAAGGAGCCAGGACTAATCTGTCGCGGCCATAGTGCTTGTTAAAATATAGAAACCCTTTCATGCCTGTTGGCAAAGAGGACTTCCACCTCCAAATTGTAGCGGATGCCTCATTTTCTGACCGTGTTTTCCACCCCAAAGGTAAAGCTTAATCATAAAGGATGGCTCGGGAACGCAGTCTTTTCAGAGATGACAAGGCCCCAGCTTGTCCCAGGCATGAAACAGGTGACATTCGAGATCTGCTTGCTGCAGCAGCGACGAGACCCACTGGAAAACACTCTGTCTCTTTGCCGTCCTGGAATGCCCCCCCCCCCTTTTAATAATCACATTGAAATTCAGGGATTCCAGGATGACTTCAGATTCAGGCCGTTTGCTTCTGCAGGCCGGACCCTGAGGCCCCGGGCGGGTGCCGAGCAGAAGTGTAGAAACCGAAAAGAGCACGCGGACGGGGGGAAGGTACCCCACAAGGAGCGTGCTGGTGGCCAGGGGCGAAGGATGGGACCCGGGACCTCGTATGCGACGAGGTTACGCTTGTGGGCACGCCATGTGGACAGACAGACACACACACTTCAGTTTATTTTATCCGCTTTCATAGGGGGAAAAAACATGGACTCCTTCTGGTGACAGAAAATTAGAAAAGACAAGAGGAATGGGGTCTCTGCCCCAAATCCATCCTTTTGGATTAATGCTCGCTAATGGATATTAAAACACGGTAGATTAATGAAGGCCTGATAGGCCATGTGGCTTTAAAAATAAAAATTCACTTTCTTCTGACAGCCAGGAGGTCAGGAGACGCCTGGGGATCGAGGAGCAACTCAGATTAAATTACCCTCCACGTTAGGGGGCCCTTGGTGCGCTGTGAGCTGGGGGAGAGGGGCCACGAGAGGTGTGGCCTGGGGAGGTCACTCGTCCACACTGTGCTTTGTGACCACGGGCATTTAGACTTTACAGACTGGTAGGTTAACTGAGCGTGGCCCAGAAGGAAATGGGGGGACGTGTGCTGGCATTTGGGGTGAACAGCTGTCGGAAGTCCCAAGGAGCTCGGATGGAGGGAAGCGAGGGACCCGCCAGGCGTGATTTTCGTCCTCGAGTTGTCACTTGCTCTCTGTGGTCCTTACATCCTAGGTGGATTCAGCTACCCTGGAACTCCCCCCCCTTCCCCGTCTCGTTTCTCGTTGGGTTGGTCACAGGAGAATTTGGGGTGAGATTTGGGAGATGGAAGTGCAGCTGGAGAGGGCAGGGCCTGGAGCTCCGTGGCCGCACGCACGTTGTCACCAATGCATGGCCTTGCCTTGCAGGTCCGGACCAGCACCCCGACCACGGCTTCGCTTGCTCCCACGGGTCCTCCTGCGTGCAGCTCCGAGGTAGGGGATGCGACCTCTTTCTCCGTATTGCGTGAAACATTTCAGAAATAGACGGTTCGTAAGGTTTCGGTTGCTCCCTGTTCTCAGTGGCGTGACGGAATCTCAAAGGGACGCGAGTCATCCCTTTGTCCCGGGCCTTGAAGCTGTAGATGGGGACGAAGGAAAAGAAATGGTGCTGGTTTTGCTGTCACTTCTCAAAGAGTCAAAGCTATGGCACCCGTTTGTCGTGAGCGTTTAGATGTTTTGAGAGAGAAACACATTCATGTCGCTCTTACGACAGCAAATAGTGGGCACGGTTCTATTTGATTGGTAGTTAGGCTCTTCCCGAGCCTGATTTATACATTAAACTTTATCATCTGTGTGTATGTATAGGAAAACAATGGGGTTTGGTCCTCTCTGTGGTCTCAGGCATCTGCTGGGGGTCTTGGAACGTACCCCCCAGGATAATAGGGGACAACGGTGTAGCTTCCCTGCAAGGCCCCCCACCTGGCTGACCTCATCGTGGCGAGTTCAGGCACGATGCAGGCCGAGAGGCCTTGCAGAGGGTCCCCCCTCCAGCCTCCGGGTCTCATTGTGGCGACTCGTCTCATTCTGAATTCTTTGTCCTGGTTCCGTCACTTGGATGAAACCCCCTACTGGGCCCCGGACTCTGCAGGTGGCATGTGGTGGCTCGACTTCTGGCCGAATTGGTGCTGAGTCGTTGGCGGGTCTCTAGTGGGGTCACCGTTTTCCTAATCCCGAAACCTAGGCGACTGTCCCCGTTTGACGGAAAGTGAGCTGTCATTTCTGGGTTGGAAACTCGGGAAGTGCAATGCTGGAGGTTCATTCTTAATCAGTTCTTCTGGATTGCGGGACCGAGCGCCCGTCGATCATGGCCTTCGGCCTTTTTACGTCTCCAGACGTTGCTAAAAGTCCTCTGATGTGTGCGTGTGTGTGGAGGGAGGGGACACGAAACGGCCTCGGGCTGAGAATCCTCGCTTTCGGGAATGAGATGACATGACGACCCGAACCAGGTGGAAGTACTGATGGCCGAGGTGCAGGCCAGAAGGGCCACGGGGAGGAGTCAAAAGGTCGTGGGGTGCAGGGCGACTGTGCGGAGGGAGGGAGGGCCGCGAGACGAAGGTCAGGTCTGGGGATTCGGCAAACACATAAGTGATGGACCGTGTGACCCCTGACTTGAGGGACACCAGAGAGGTGTCCGAGGAAGGAGATAAATTCCGCTTTGGAAATCTGAGTTGCAAGTCCCTGGGGTGGATGCGGGGCATCCAAGTGGATAGACTGAATCCAGGCTTCGGATGAGTCTCGCGAAGCTTCCGCGTGGGGGGATGGCCTTTGAGAGCCGCTGGCCTCTAGAATGACCCTCCTCGTGGACCCATGATGAACCCTGCGGAATCGTGCCCGTCGGATGTGCGTGTGTTGCTTGTGGCGCTTGCGAAACCCACTCTGCAGGGAACATATGGCCAATGGCAACCACTCAGAGTGCCTGGGCCACTCAGCAGGGCCACCACGGTGGAGAAGGAGCCACGTGGCTGGCTTCCTGACCGGGCAGGGCCGGCCCCTGCCAGGTTGACCTCACCTGCTCCGGGCATCCGGAGGGCTTCTCAGGGGACGAAGGCTGAGCGGTCACCTCTCCCTCTGACTGTCACTCGTCACGGCTCTCTAACGCTTTACGCAGAGAGAGCTGGAGTGGGCTGGGATGAAAGGTGACTTTTCAAAGCCGATAATTACACCTCCAAGTGAAAATGTGTCTTTGGCACGGCGCGCAGGGCCCCGCGAGAAGGCACTCCCGGCCGCGGCTTCTCTGAATCACCGTTTCAAGACCCAGAGAACATGTTCTCAGCAGTTAAGCCTCCTCTTCCCCCTCCTTCAGAAACGCAGGCCTTGTAATCAGGAGGGGGACACACCCTTAACGACACAGCAGGGCCGCGGCACGGAGTAAAAAATTATAGTTATTACACGCAGACTTCACACCGGGCAGGGTCGGGTCATGACACATCTGGGACCTTCCACTCAAGAAGTGACTTGTGTTCAGCGCGTGTTTTAATGAGCCTGGGATAAACCCAGAATCAAAGGCCATTCCGCCCTGGAGGGTTTTATGTTTGTGGCCGCCTCCCCCTGCGCTCGGATTCCAGGTCTGCCACGTGTGTGAGCGAGCGACGCGTCTTCTGGTCGGGCCGTCCGGACCGTTTGCTGTCACCGATCGGTCGGGAGGGAGGCCGGGTGTCTGCGCCGGCTGGATGTCTCAGGAGCCTGCAGGGCTGGTAGGGCCGCTCGGGTTATGGGGACGTTTGGGGGCAAACACAGGTGCCTCTTAAGGATGCATCTGGCTCACTCGCAGGGGCCTTCGCGGTGTGTGAAAAGGTATCAGAACCATGAGGTGGAGGGACAAGCATTTGTGAGCTGTGAGGTCGAGGCCTCAGGCTTCCCTCGGGGTGAGAAAAATGACAGAATCCAATGAGGAAATATATTGATCGGGAGGTTGGTTCAGCCAAGAGGGACAGGCCACCCCAGGCCACCGTGCATCATCGTCCCAGCCGAGAGAAATCCTGAGCTGTTTACGGGAGAAGCTCTAAGAAATTCTGCTGAAACGTCTTCTGGACTTTAGTGACCTCCTGAGTAGGCTCCAGTTCTCACGTAAAAGATGCATTTAGGAATTTTACCATTCCCCGATCGTTTCACTGGTTAGCCTCGTGGAACGGACCAGGAACGGGCCAGGAACGAGCCTCCTGGGGCCACCCTATTTCCTTCCCTCCTCTTGAAACTCTCACCTTCCTGCCTGCCCTCGAAGGAAGAGGATCCTGTGTCAGCTCCCGACACGAGAGCCTGTCTCAGAGGCTGCTCCGTTTCTGACGATTACCTTCCTTTTCACCACTTAAAAATACCCTGTATTTGGAGGTATTATACGCACGCAGAAAAATGCAAAAATATCAAAACCCCATCTCCCCATGGTAAGAAGTAGGATGGTAGCAACTCCCCAGAAGCTCGCCTGACCCCGCCAATTACTTCCCTTCCTCGTCCCCCCCAAAGTCCCTATTCCGGCCGCCAAGGCGCATCAGCTTTGCCTTTCTGGAGTCGGTGGAGACTTAGAGTGTGTTCTCCGGTGTGTGCCTCCTCTCACTCACCGTCGGTAAGATGTATCGGAGATGTCGCACGTCGTTGTAGTTCTTTGTAAAAAATCGCCGTGTCGCCCTCCCTTCCCGTGCATCGAGACTGATTTATTTACTCGTTTTACTGTGGATGGGGATTCTTTTTATTTATTTTTTATTTTTTTCCCCCACTTTGGGCTCATCATGAATAAAGAAACGGACGCTTTGTCCGTGTCGTTTCATGCTCAGGTACAAACACGTCTCTCGTACCGCTTGGGCTCACTTCTGGCACATCATTCGACTTCTTAGGATCCCTTTGAGAGATGTCCACGGACTCAGGCTTGGTGTTCGCTCTCTTTATTGTCTCCACCCCACTGTTTGCGGGACGTAAGTCAGCTGGTGACCACTCACTGGTCTTACTGTTCTTTCTTGTCCTCCCCGACACCAGGCAAGCCACACCAAACTCTTCCTTCGACTAGTACTTCTCGCAGTGTGGTCCCTAGATCTGCCGCAAAAGGGACTTCAAAATGCACATTCTCAGGCTTCTTCCCAGGCCTACCGAATCAGAGACCGGGTTCGGAGCCCAGCGCTCTGCGCTGATGATGCCACTCGATCGTGAGAACCACTTTTTTAGACTTATTCTCCCGTCTCCCCAGTTTCGACGCAGAGGGAGGCAGTTGGTGGGAGTTTTACGCATTGGTTTGTAGCCGTGCATTCGACCAATACTGTCGGGCGCCTGCTGAGGCCTGGGTGACCCTGCACTAAGCATCGGGCACGTGAAGGCGCATTCAAGTGGGTCCTTGCTCTTCGGGAACTCGAGGTCAGCAAGTGGAAATGACAGAGCATGACAGATGCGTGAGGTCCGCTCCCTCGGGGAGGTCAGGGAAGGTTGCACTCAGGACGTGAGCCTTGGTCGCCTGGCTCGCCCCTAAGAAAAAACTCAACGTTAGCACGTTGCTAGACGTCCCTCAGATGTGGACGTGCACCACGTTCTCCCTTCCGAAACCCACGGGGTCGAAACCTAGCAGACGGCCATCAAAATGTGTTGAATTTCTAGGCATTTTGTCCTGTGTTTCGTGCATCGCACATGCATTTATCGAGCACCTGCTGTATGGTGGGAACTCTGCCATAGGCCGAGTTGATGCCGGTGCATGGGAATAGACCAGTAAGTAGAAATAGACACAGTTTCTGCATTTCCTGAGATCGGTAATCGAGGCCACGTGGGTGACACCTCTGGCTTCAGGGTGTTTTATAAGATATAAAGCTCCCTTTGATGGTGGGACATGACACGCTGACTCTCACGTAGGTGGAAGGCACCAGCCTTTGTCACCTACAGCTCCGAATGAGAGGAGGCTTTGGGGCAGGGACACGTGGGGGTGACAGCGAGCTTCAGGATGAAGTTCCCTGTGGTGGAAGATAGGCCCCAAAGTGTAGGGATGGCCAGACACTCCTCGCTCGTGTTGTCAGAAATGAGAAAGATGCGTAAGGGCTGCCTGTGGGAGCCCGATGGAGCCTCTAGGCAGAGCGTGCAGGCCCTTCCCGGAGAAGAGATATCGAAAATGAGTAACCACGTAAACCATCTGAAAGATCCCAATTTACGTTACTGGGGTCTGTCAAGCGATATATATATATTTATTTATTTATATATATGTATATATATAAATAAAAAAATATATAATATGTATTTATTTTATTTATATATTATTTATTTTATTTATATATTAAATATATTTTATTTATATATATAAATAAAATTTTTATTTGTATAAATTATATATAAATAAATTATAAATACTTATAAAATTATACATATGTGTATATATATGTATATTTATAAATATATATATATATTTATATATATATAAATATATATATATTTATATATATATTTTTATATATAAATATATATATATTTATAAATATATATATATAAAAATATATATTATATATATATATATATATATAAAATATATATATATATTTTTTTGAATGAACCAGAATAAAGTTTAGTGAGGCGTGAGGAAAGAATCACATTGGAAATGAACTTCTCCTGTTTTGGCGCCTGTTCTGGGCGGGAACTGAGGTGCGCGGATTAAAGGAGGGGGTGGGGATTGGTCCCACTTAGAAGCCGTTTGGTGACAGCGCTGTCACCTGGATGCAGCTCTTTCGCTTGAACTCTTCCCGTGCCACAAAGGTCCCCGCCTGCGCTGTCCTCACCGCTGGCCGCGCATGTGTGCGTGCTCAGGAGAGGCCGGGTCGTCGGGCTAGGCACCTGGGAAGAGCTCTTAGGTCCGGCCATGCCTCCAAGTGACGTCTCTGCCCGCTGAAGTGCAGCTCATCAAGGGAGACTACAGCTCCTCCCCGTCTAAAGCATCCTTGTCCCGGGATGCAGAGGTGAAGAGGCGCCGTGTTCTTCTTGGTGGGTTTGCTGTCCCAAAGCCCAGCGTTTCCATCCGTCTCATGTAAATCTGATTCCGTAATTCATTGTTTTTTTTTAATGTACCCTGTTTTTACATTAAAAAAAAAAATATATATATCACTCCTGCACTTATTTTAGCAAGTTCCTTTTTCTAAAAAGGTAAAAATCAATACTCTCCCGTGCGCGGCTGATGGAGGATGAACTGCAGGAATCATTGCTAAATTGCTGCGAGGCTGTCTGTGGGAGAGGAAAGGTCAATATTTTTCTAGAAAGAGAGCCCTCTGCTTTCCTCGGGGGAGACAGGAGAATGCAGCAGCGGTAAATTACTGGATTTTCTGCCCAAGTGATTGCCGGGGCCAGCCCCGCGTCTTGAATGGAAATAGCCTCCTCTGTGGCCGCTTCTTTCTTCTCATTTTTCACTCTCGCGACTCCGAAGGGGTCTCCCTTGGTTTGTGTCACTTGCTAACTGCTGCTCTGCGTGGACTGCCCCACGGCTCCACTCAGGGATGTCGGCGGTCAGCTCTGAGGTTGTCCCAGGGGCTCAGATCTCCCGCACCGTGGGGTCGGTCAGCATAGGCCGGGTTATGCTGAGGTAACAAAACCCTCCCAATTTTAGTGATTTACAGCCACCGGAGTTTAATTCCTGCCCACACTCCATGTCCCCTGCAGGCTGGCAGGGGCCTCTGCTCCTTGGAGTTATTCAGAGACCCAAGCCGAAGGAGACCCCCTCCCAGTATCTGCCTGGAGACCCCCTCCCAGCATCTGCCTGGACCACCAGAGTGGAAAAGAGGGAGCGAGGTGCATGGCATCACGTCTGTTTACCCTTCACTGGTCCCAACGAGGCAGATGACACCCCCACCTTCCAGGTACCCTGAGGGAGGAGAGAACTGGACAGTTCGTGAATAGCCCTACTGGTCTCCGGGGCCACCCGTCCCACGGCTTGGAACGTCAGAAAGACTCGGAGAGGACGCCTTCCAAAAGGGACACCTCCTTGTTGCAATTCGGTCTCCTGGGGGAGAGGACCTCACACCTCCTCAAGGTGGCCACCGGGCTTTGGGGGACAGTCCTCGTGTAGTTAAAGCCGCTTACGGCCCGAGAGTCTGGAGCTTGGTGTCACCCTCCATCCTCTGGCTGGGTCACCTGAGGATAGAGCTCACCTGGCTGAGTCCGTTTCCCTGCTATCAAACAGGAATATTTTCCCCGACCTGAAAGCTGAATATTGAGGATTCAGTGATATATAAGAAAGTCCATGACGTATAATAAGGTCCATAAGAAGCCCCTATGTGGTTGGCACATAGTCAGAACCAAACAAAAGCTTGTTCCCCGTATCCTGCCCCTACATAGCGCTATGGGGTTCAAGGGTAAACGGGTACAAAACCGCTCCGCTGATTTTAGATGATAAGAAAACAGTTAGGCGACTCTAAGAATGATGAAAAGGTATTCCAGGATTTGAGCAGAAGGGGCTACAGAAAGTCTCGGAAGGCAGAGATGCGCGCGTGTCCATCGTTTAACCACATCTGACGTTTATTTACTTAAAAATGGATGGAGTTTTCCTTCTTCTCTACTTGCGATTTGTCCCCTAGAACGCTTCCGTCTCCCCATCTAGATTATTCTGCGTGTCTCGGTTTCTCTTTGGTGTTCGCCTGCAGCGGTGGCCCGTACCTTCCCAGATTGTCGCATGTGTCCCATGGCATCGCCTACAACGTCAGGGGCCTGGGGGCTGTGTCTGAGCATCGTTGCCTCCTTCCATCTATCTCGTGTCGGGTCGGGGGCTACGTCCAAAAACCCTCTTCTGGAGGGATGGTCAGGCATGAGAGAAGGCCGCCCCCCGTCCCCCCGCGAGATCACCTGTGGATCTTCTAAGTCACCTCTGCGATGTGCGTTACCTCGCGGCTGCCTCGTTTCGTTCGGATTCACAGACGTGTCAGACCTGGGGTTTCACTTTCCCGAGTGAGACAGCGGGTAGAGTTCCCTCCTGTCTTTAAAGTCTCTCACGGATTCCTGCGGTTGAACTTGAGAAGTCCAGCTAGCATGGGGCACAACCCCGCTGTTTTGATAGTCACACAGCTGTCGGGTGGGATTGTAGGGTCTGTGAATCCATGGGCCAAGCTCACTTTGTGGGCTCGTCCCCACCTTCCCACCAGAGCTGCCTGAGCTCCAGGTCACCACACCGGGCTCATTTAGCTCAGTGTGGCATTCGACACACACACGACGTCTGATTTCTGCCGTCGATCAGTCGTTTTATGGACCAGTAGCGTCCACGAACTGTTCTGCGGCTCGGTAATTACCGAGGACCTCCATCCAGGACCCTTTTCCATAAAGCGGCCACCCCTTTGGGGGCAGTTCTGCCGTCCCCTTCTCTCCAAGGTTGGAGGTGGAACAACCAAGTTCTTAATCAGCCAGCCCGCCCCGGGAACCTCAGTGTCACAAAGCCAGGTCAGTGTCTAATCAGGGAAGGCGATGCATCGACTCTGATTCAAGACCTGGGATGAATCCAGAGGAAAATGGACATTTAATTTCTTTCCGACAAGCTAATCTTGTAGACCGGACTCAAAGGTGAATCGTCTTCTCTTGTGGTTTGCGGAGCAGAGGGCGTGGAAATGGTGCCCTTGATGGACGTGGTACCCACGGTGGAAGTGGTACCCATGATGGATGTGGTACCCACGATGGACGTGGTGCCCATGATGCAAACAATAACACTGGGAAAAAAAAAGTGGCTAACATTTCTCTCCCAAATCACTAATATTTAATCAAACATGGACGTATGAGACGATTTAGTGGAGTTACAATTCCTCCCCACTTTTTTCTCCTAACAGAATCCCCCCAGATCCTCCTAGGACTCAAGAATAAGTCAAGTCCTATATGACTGCTCCCAGCTGGGGAGTCCATCCATGATGGGTCCTGCCCCCTTCTTACTTACACTCCTCACTTACTGCCTGGACCAACCCCCAGGCAGTGGAGAAAATGGCCCTTTGTGATGCAAAACACAAAAAACCAAAAAGCAAACAAATAACCCAAACCCCAAACAAAACAAAAAAGAAAACCCAGGTCGATACGGACACAGGTAGAGACACGACGAGCGTGGAAAAGCCCCACAGAATGTGTGATTTTTCCCTAATTAAGCTGAAACCTCTTAAAAAAAAAGAGGAAGGAAACAAATTTAAGGGATAATTGCCTTTTTGATTGTCCAAAGGGAAATAAACAGTAGGAAAACAGTGACTCGTCATCAGTCCGCAAACTGGAAATCTGTTTCTTATTCTCAGAAAACACACACACACACACTTGGACCTGACAATCGCCGAGGCCAAGCGGCTCAGAGCAGCCGGGGTGGGGTGTCCTCGTGCTCTGTCTGGCCCTGGGTCCCGCGGGTGAGCACTGGGGAGAAGTAGCAGCCTTTTATCAGTAGGTGGGGGTAGAGCGACACAGATGGAACCGGCGGGCCAGCCAGGTCGGAAACTGTCCCCAGCGCGTCAGCAAGACAGGGAAGACACCCAGACGCTGCGCATCAGGTCACGTTGGCCCCGAGAATACTCACCAGCAGCACCTCCAGGGGCAGCGTTCACCCCGAGATTAACTCGCGGACACGACAGTCCTCACCTCAAAGTCTGCCACGGAGTAGCTTGCTTGCATGGTGATTGTCGCAGGGCCCTAGCACGCCTACCGTCTTTGGAAGTGAATGACATCATGCTACTTACAGCGTTCTGTTTTTACTAGTGGCGTTTCCATTTACAAAATCTGGCAAATTCTCCATCTCCGAAAACGTCCAAATCCTAGAAAACGGAGCATCCCTGCACGGGCTGTTAACTTCATTTTCCGACAGTCGTCCGCTGAGGATTCATCGGATGAATCCGATTTGTGCACATATTTCTCTTCCGTCAGGATGAGAGACGAGTTCTGTTTGGACATAACTAACTCTAAGAACAGTTTTTTAAAAAAAATTTTATTTTCACTTTGAAAACCAGTCAGATTTGCTTCAGCCCCCCAAAGATCATGTTTATGTAAAATTAAGTTAACCCTGGCAGGCAAGGAGCTGCACTTTTATTTTTATTTTTTCCTAAATGGGAATTAGGTTAATTTGGTGAAGAAATGATAAGACCATCATTTTTAGTTTTAGTTCTCAGCATCCTGTGGGGTGTTCTCTCTTTGCATTTCTTCCCGTCTTCTTCTCGTCCTCTTTCCCACTCGGTGTTGTGCCTTAAAGATCCGTTCAGGCTGCTCCGTGCACTTTTCTGTCTCTTGGTTCTGGTTGCTTTAGGGGGTTCCACCCCTCCCGTTATTCTTTTCCATCCCCCAACGAGTGGACACGTACATAGGCCGCCTGTCACGCTCCACGTCCCGCACAGGGAATGCGGGGATGGGCGTTCTCCCCGTGCCTCCTTGTGGACGTGCATGAGGGTCTCTGGAGTAGGCCCCGAGGAGCACAGGGTGCAGCTCTGGCTAATCCGATGGCTCCCCAGAAAGGCTGCATCGTCTTGTGTTCCCACCAGCAGCAGTGCCTGAGCCGCCGGGGCCGTGACCCTGACCTAACGGCTGTGTCCAGAGCACAGAGACGTTCTCTCCGTTTACTCAGACCTCCTTTCGCATCCCTGGCTGGAGTTTAAAATCGGTTTTCCTAGAAGTTTTGTATGTGCCTTAAGTAAGTTCCCAGCTACTTTATGATTTTTGCGGCTGCCCTGTCTTTTTCTTTAAGTCGTAATTTCTAGTCGTTTTATTGCTGGGGTAGAAAGACACTGGTCATATTTTTAGCAATTGGTTTTTGCATTTAGCATGCTTTCTGAACAATCTTAGTAATTTAATAGCTCAAATAGTTGTTTCTATTTTATTTTACTTTATTTTATTGTATTTATTTTATTTTATTTTATTATTTTATTTTATTATATTATATTTTATTTTATTTTATTATTTTATTTTATTTTATTATTTTATTTTATTTTATTATTTTATTATTTTATTTTATTTTATTATTTTATTATTTTATTTTATTATTTTATTTTATTATTTTATTTTATTTTATTATTTTATTTTATTTTATTTTATTTTATTTTATTTTATTTTATTTTATTTTATTTTATTTTATGTTTGTAAAGAACATATTTTCTGCAAATAACAGCATGCTTCTTTATCCTTACGTATTTTACTTGTATAAAATTTTTGAAGTACAGGCCAGGACCTCTCATACTATGTTAAGCAGTAGCAGTAATGATGGGAATTTGGCTTTCGTTTCCAGTCTAAAAAAAATGCTCATAGTTTTTTTTTATTAAATTATGTTTGCAATAGGCTTTTAGGAAATACTTTTTATCAACTTAAAGGAGTTCCTTTCTGTTTCTAGTGGGGTGAGATAATTTTCTGTATCTCTGGAGATGATCAGGTGGTTTCTCTCCTGTGGTATATACCACATGGACAGATTTCTCAAATGTCCGAATATCCTTACACCTTTGGGAGGGATGCTGTTTTGGCGATGAAAAGCAGAAAGGCTCTGGGAAAGAGGTCCTCAGCAGTACATTTTGTTGATACATTGAGCTAGTTCACTTAGCAAATTCCATAAATATTTATTATTATTTTTTATTCAATTGATATCTGTTTTGATCTCCTCCGTATTAGGCCCCCGGGCTGGACACAGGAGAGAGTCTTTTCATTTGGGCAAAAGTGAGTCTTTTCGGTGGAAGATTTGGCCCTAACAGGAGCTGTGTTTCCTACTGGCCGTCAGGCCCATCCGATGAGATGGCGGAGAGGCAGCAAGGCCTCTGCTGACTTTCGTCTTGGCCCTAAAAGGCGGGTTGACACTTCTGACTGCCATTTCAAAAGGGAGGCAGCTGTTTTGGATATTAAGAAAGTAGCCTGGGACGAAAATAGGTTTGGGAGGAAATGACAGCTTAGAATACCCGAGAGGACGTGTTTTTGTGTTTTCTGGGTTCTCCTCTCCCCTACCTGGATACGCAAATAATCCGTCTGCCCAGAGAGCTCACGCCCATGGTTCTTCTTTGCTGCATTCGTATGCAGCAGAGGAGGTGTGCACGTGTGTGGATTCACACCGGATTGCTCAGGCATAAAAGCGGGGGACAGTGGCACCTGTTAAAAGGGGCTGGTGAAGGGGATTTGCGTGAGTTTGGGTGTGTGTCACGCTCAGCAGGGGCCACCTGGTTATGTATGGCTGTAATCTTCTGCCTGAGCCCATCGCCTTCACCCGAGCCTCAGACATTAATTCTGTTTCAGCCCCTCCCCCACGGCGAGGCGGCTACGTACAGGCTAGATAGACTCTGATCCTGTGGGAAAATCTCTCCAGGGTCCGAAATCCTTGCAGGGATTAGCATCTCAACCGGTATCACTTTATATGGCCACACGCGCTGGATGAAACCGCTGGATAAATTTGCCTTAAAATGAGCGTCGCTTCTTCTCTCCTTTCCTACTTGACAATGACTGCAGCTTGGGAAAGACCTCCTGTCGCCTGGGGGAGGGACATGAAGGTGTCAGGGAATCGAGACACAGTTTCCTAAGGAGGTGGCTTTATGCCTGAGTCCCAAAGAGGAGCCAGGGTGGGCTCCTTGCAGAGGAGGTAGTAAGTGAGGGACGAGGGCAGAGGGCCTCTTGGGGCAGTGGGAGTGACAGAGCTGGTAGGACAGGAAGCAGGAGACGGTGGGGACAATGCGGCAGGTGGACCACGGCTTGAATTTCCACTTTGATCCTCACTGCCTTGGGATGCGCTGGCATTCTTTGGAGAATGGCCTCCGTGTGCTCTTTTGCCTTCATGGCTTTCTTGTCGCACGATGCCATCTAGTTGGCTTCCCTCTTTTTAGCAGGTTCACATGAGGTCACTCTTCCTCAAGTAAAAGAAATGGCTAAACCTGGGATATTTTTCATGCTTTAAGTTAGAATCTTTCCTCCCTCATCTCTTTAAAACCATGGGTCCCTGTCACCTCGTTTTAACTCTGGGGGGTACCTTGTTACACCTTTTATTTTTTTTAAAAAAGGAGAAACTGAGGCCAGAGGGCTAATGAGTGGCAGATCAGGGCCACGGATCCACCACTCTTGACTTTGGTATTCCAGTTCGGGCTGTTTCATTTTGAAAGCTCACCCCGCGCAGAGAACACAGTCCGCTCGCCTCTGTCCCGGGAGCAGATGCGGCGTCCTCACCTGTGTTCCGCAGGTGAGCATCCTGAGGCCAAGCCAGCGAGGCCCGGCGACTTCCCCAAGGTCAAGCCTTAGACCGTAGCGTGGCCAGGACTAACTACACTTCCATCTTTCCGAGCCCCATTTCCATTCTCACTCCACTCCGCTCTCAGTAGGAATAACCTTTTTGATACAAGGCAGGTTTTCGAAGGGCGTGCATGAGGACAGCCCGGTCCCCTCAGAAGCCAGGTTGTCTGGTGATGATTTTCAGGTGCACAGGCTGCTGCTCCCTGACGTGATGCTCTCCCGGCCCAAACCTCCAGAGCGTCCCCAGAGCTGCCTCCCTTCCCGTCGTTGGTGGCCCCAGGGGCAAGGCGCTGGCTCTAGAGTGTAGCCCCTGGGGCCCCGGGCGCAGGGACAGATGTGGCCCTGGTGTCATCGGCTGGTGCTCCGGAGAATCTAGCTCCATTTGTCCCTCCAGCGAACAGCGAGACACAGAGCAGTCCTGTCACCCCAGGGGGATGTCATCCTTTGTCACCTGCGAGCCAGAGGCCTGGGCCAGGCAGACCAGTAATCTGTAACTATAGCCACGAGTGCCTCCCTCCAGCACAATCTGAGCGCTCCCTGCCTATCAAACTTCCATTTTCCCCTTTCCTACCCGAATTTTCTTTTTGTCACCGCCACAGTGTGAGCTCAAGACGGGCTGTTTCGTTAAGGATCTCTGTGCGTGGCACTTTTTCACGCAGCCCCCGTGAGGAGAGATGCGCGTTTTAAACCCGATAAAAGAATAATAAAAAAAAAATAATAAAATAATAAAAAATATTTTTTAAAATAATAATAATAATCAAAAATCAAAAAATAAAAAAAATAGGTGTCGGGTGTCCACACATCAAATCCCGATGAGCTGGATTAGGCATCCGAAAGGACTTTGCAAACCCCCCGCCACCTGAACACGAAGCGGAGATGCTGTGGCATGTACAGAGCGGGCGCTGTCACCAGCCATATCCAGACACCATGAGATACACTATCGCCGGGGACAGAGAGGGAGTTTAGCTAATAATGAGTGACAGATCCCATAAAATACCATTACACAGTGTTCAGGGCCCAAGACTGATGACATAATTATTAGGAGACTGGGAGATTAAGATATAATTTAAAAAAAAGGAAAAAAAAAAGAAAGAAAAACCCATGACAGGGGAGGGTGTAATTGGGGAGACAAAATACACGGGAAGTTGGTAATTTACATGTCAAAATACCTTTTTCATGTTTTGATTGGATTAGACGCTGCCTTTCCACTCCATTTATCGCGGCGTCAATGAGAGGCCGCCCGAGTGACATCTCCACGTTCATATTCCTGACACATGCGGCTCCCAGGCACTTCCTAATGCCAACCGACAGGAAGGGGGACAGGGAGGCTCGCTTTCGCCTCCGTCACGCACTTTTTACTTAACCCCTCATTTGTTTCTAAACGAGCCTGTCGCTGCGGGTCACGTGGCTTTGTGCTTGGGCCTGGCCGCCTGGTTCTGGCTGAAACTCCTGGTGGGGCTGGACGTGCAAACCTGAGGAGGCAGCCCCATCAATGCATGGAGGCCGTGTCCAGGTGAAACCCAGCAAGAAAGGGACAAAGAGGGACAAGGGCATCGTTTGCCGCGCCATGTCCTCTGCTTTGGAGAGACTGTGCCGGATGCCTTGGGAAAAAAAAAGAAAAATGATGCTCATGCCGTCTCCCCGGCTCCTCGATGTGTGTCCTGTTTAAGAAGGGATCACAGTTCTCCCCCCCCCCCCAAACATACACCTCCCACTCAGTCCTGCAGTAGCCGGTGGGGGCCGGAGCACGTACATCGTGTTTCAAAGACATGATGCTCTCGCGTACGGATAGGCCCCGGGAGCCCTGAGATCCTGTGCGACTCGCTTTATCGCGACGTTCGCTTTATTGGGATGGTCTGACCCCAAACCCGCGAGATCTCCAAGGCACGTCTGTGGAGCTGTCTCACCTGGAGACGAAGGGTTATTTTCTAAGGTTGTTTCATCTCGATCGGAAGGATTTCTGGTAGGGCGAGGGGGCTGGTCATAATGTCAAATTTGCGCTGCCCGGGAATGTCCTAATTCCTTCATGTCCGAAGGATGGTTTTGCTGGATATAGAATCATTCGCTGACTTTTGTTTTATTTATCCTGTTGGCGCTTTGCATGTCTCTTGCTCTCCGTGGCTGCTGATGACAAATCGCCTGGTGTTGTGGGTCCCTAGAGGTGGATCTTGCGCTTCGAGACTCTCTGCCTTTCACCAGTTTGACCACGATGCCTTGTCGTCGCTACTTTTTATAGTTGTGTTTGTTTGCTTGTGTGGCAACTGTTATAAAATAGCTCTGCAGAGGCCGTGTTCTTTATCCTTGGTGGTCACGGAGGCCTCTTCTGGGCTTGCTTGGTGGTCAGCTAAGGACTGGACAGAGATTTCTTTAAATGCTTGGAATCAGTAAATCTCTAAATCGGGTCACTTACAAATCGCCTTACCAGGAGAGGCTTCCAGGGGCCTGACCGTCCAGGCCACAGCAGTGACAGGGCCCTGGGGATGAGGCTCTGAGAGGGATCACCCCCAGTTTGCCTCATCTGGTGGCTCCGGGGCTGCCCGGGGAATGGGGGGGTCATCATTTTCTAAGTTTCCTGCAGAATCGGGAGCATGGACAATGGAACTAGAACAAGTTCAAAAGCACAAAGCTCACTATTCTCAGCAAGATGCAGCCGTTTTCTAAAAAGTACATGCTTTTTCGGTTGCCGCCAGCCCAGGAGTTTTGAAAAACAGTCGACACCGTCACTTTTTGTCATCGGTCACATCCCTTCTAGGGAGAAGAGACTCTTTTGAAGTCTCCAGCATCCGTGCCGACGTCACTCATCAATTTTTAAAAAAATTAATTATTATAAAACCGTGGTCACAGTCAGTGGCCCAAAGAACACTGGGCTCTGCCGTGTGGCTTTTCAGATTCACGTCCAGGCTTTGCGACTTGTGAACTCTGGCCTCTGTGGCCAATTACTTAACTGCTTTGTGTCTCGGCATTCCTCTGTGAACTGGGCCTATTAATCATATTTAATAACTGGGTCGTGAGCATGGAAAGGAAATTGGTGTGTGAAGAGTTCTCACGAGGATGCTCAGCAGAGAGCAAGGATGTGGCCGTTTCTGCTGTGCCGTTGGCTTCTCGCCGCTACGTCCCTGCCCTGTCGCTAGGCCGATTTCTAACGTGGTGTGGATAGAATGATTTCCTGAAGTCGCAGAGGTAATGCGTGAGCGGTTTAGCCAACCTTGCAGAGCCATTGCGAAGATTAGAGAGAACATAAGTAACATCTTCAGCTTGGACCATATAAGGGGGTTATTAGGGGGGAACTGCTCCTACGCGTTCTGGCTCTAGGACCTTCTCCATAGTGGTGAACCGTACGCAACTCCTTGAATATTTTACTTAATTTTTAAAAAGTGAATATGTGTGTTTGGGTTCAAATGTACCTCATCCGCAGCCTGAGCATATTGGTGAAAGCTTTTTTATTTTTTCTGTCGGATATCTGGGTTTTGCCAGAACCTGAAGACTCAGAGCAAGGGTCAGCCATGGGGGGCCTCTAGGTGCGGTGTGGCTCCAGGGACAAGCAAGGTCATCTTGATGTGAGGCCTCAGCACGTCCTGAAAGGTAGTGTCGCGTCTGAAGACTTTTGTAGGAGGAGAGAAGGGAAAAGCCTTTCGAAGCGCAGTGAACGGGGAGAAGGCAGCTGACCACGCGTGGCTTCCGTGGGAGCAGGTGGCCCGTGTGCACCGAGGCCAGTTTCATCGCCCGTTGATCGTGTTGTCCCTGCTTATTCGGCGATGCTTTTCTCTCTTCCCGACGTGGCTCTAAATCGTTGCCACGACATGGCTCTCGTGGCTGGGCCACGAAATGCGGGGAATTGCAAGGATCGGTCGATTTGCAGCGGAATGCAAAAGGGGCTGAGGATGCCCCGGGGAGAACATCAAGGGCAGCCACGGGGGAAACTGCGGGGACCTGAAGTGTTTTCATAGGAAAACGTTAAAGGAAAGAGAAACGTGTCCTCTCAAGTCCGTTTCATTGCGGGTGAGGACAGAGAGCACTTTGGGGATGAATCCACCAGGTGGCACCCTCGAAAGCGTTTCTTAAAGGCCCCTTTCTCCCATTAGGAGAATTTAGCAAAAAATGCTGTTTTTAGGGGAGGAAACAATACGTGTTCGTTTATGGACTCAGAGGTCGTACGTGCTTATTATACTGTTCTCTGTGCTGTGTGCGTGTTGTAGTTTTAAATGGGGGAAAAACCCGTTATTTTTTTTAAAGAGACACGACTTCGAGTTGGCCTGGTTTTGTCAGGAGCGAGTCTGAGCTGAGCATCCCGGATGAGGGATGCACTTATGTGTCTTCTGATTAAAATCTCGATGCTTCGTGTTTTCTTCTCTTTTCTTAGCCTAGGACTATGTAAGCCTATCCTTCCAGTTTTCTTATCACCCCTGCCAAGAGGTCAGGGAGACACCCCTCTTCACCCCTCCCTGAAGCTGACCCTGGCTCCGACCCGCCTTCCACCTGGTCCCTTCCAGCCTCAAAGCCCGGAGATGCTCTCGTGGGAGAGAGAGGTCCCCATGATCCTTAAACTCATGCACCAGACGACAACACAGAATTGGAATCTAAGAAAGCGGGGTCCCGGGCCCGTCCTGCCTCTTCCTAACTCCCTTCTTCTTTCAAGGCTGGTCACAAGGTTTAAAGGTGATAACGAGCGCTAAGTGCTTAGCGCACAGCCGGACACACACTGCATGTGAGGAAAGAAAGGTTTTTCAGTTATTACATCTGTCGAACTCATGTGTTTTTAACAGATACCCCAAAGCATCTTTTTGTCTACCTCTGCTTCCTGCCCCCCCCCCAAAATATTAACTATTCCACGAACCAGGAAAGGTGAGAGAAAGCAGGAACCGAGATTTAATATTAAATTTATGGTTCCAAAGGTGGGCCTTGCCCGTTAGTGATGAGACAGGCTGGTCCCGAGCATGGGACCTGGGGTCCTACTGGGGGTCGGCACCCCCAGAAGGGCTTCTCCCAGAGGAAGGTTCTGGGTCCCCGAGGATGGAGCCTTCCACACCTGCCTGAGCAGCAGGCCACTGTGTGGCCAGGTCGGACAAAGTCGTTCCCGCACATAAGAATGTCACTTGCGTCCCCATTTCCATCTACAGAGAAAGGAAGGCGCCCCAGAGCTGGAAACTGGCTCTGTAAGCTACGAAATCCAACGACAACGGATGCCAGAAAGTGCCACGAGACGGGAGAACACGAGAAATGAAGTCGCAGGGGAGAGATTTTGTCGGGAGGGAGGCGATCCCTGCTTCCTTCGGAGGGGCCGATGCTGCAGGTGTCATCGACGCCCGCCCGTGTGCGAGCTTTCTGGTCGGCGGCTCTGATGTGTGAGATACGGCGGGCCCCAGCGTGAGCGTGACAACGGAAATCATGATTATGTTTTTACAGCCATGTCTCCTCCAGCTTCAAAGAACAGGGGCCTCCCTCTCTCCTCGCACGGGCAGACATCATTTCGGGAGGCGAGGAAGGTAATTTTCACGTGCGGATGCAGATGATGCGAAGCGCGAGGAAGGGATGGGTGAGCAGAGTGTTAAAGAGACATCGGCAGCCTCCTCGGAGTCCCATCCGAAGGGGCAAGGGCTGGAGAGAAGCAACAGTTTCAGAAAGAAAGAAAGAAAGAAAGAAAGAAAGAAGGAAGGAAGGAAGGAAGGAAGGAAGGAAGGAAGGAAGGAAGGAAGGAAGGAAGGAAGGAGAAGCCCAATGAGTGTCTCTGCTCACACGCTTTGAACACGTCCCTGCTTCTGTGGCTCTCTCTGTCATTAGAGTCACCTTGGCAGAAAGAAAGGCCCTCGGCTGCGGTGAAGAGAAGCAAACGCGTGGGTGTGGAGTCCTACGTGACCGCGGAGCCTACTCTTCCTGCCTCCTGGCTATGTGGCCTCGTCCCGGGGTCCTATCGGGATAAACGAGGATACACTGAGAGGTCCCCTGGGGTCCCCAGGAAACCGCAGGCCACAACCCCAGGGGAGAAGCAGCAAATACCACTGCATTTCAAAAACAAAACAAAACAAAACAGAAAAGCAGCAATCTTTGTGCTACTCCCTCCTCCAAGCATCTTTTAGGGCTCTCCTTCCCCCCAGTGGCACCAGGACTCCAGAACCCAGGGACATCACGGAGCTCTCTGCCACTCCAAGTCACCCTCGGAGCACGGGCGCCCGCCCTTCCAGGGTGCCTGAGGCCTGTGTGCCCAGACGAACTCTCGGCCCTTCCTTTTTTAGCCCGTGCTGCTTATAAACCAAAGGATCTCTCCCCCTCCCTCCTCTCGTACCAGTTTCCAGAAAATTCTCCTTCTGGTCAGGAGCTTGCTATTTCTGAGCGCTCTGAGCTCCCTTAGGGAACACAGCCCAGGTCACCCACCAGAAAGTGCCACCTGTGCCCTGCCCAGTTCCTCCTGGGAGATGTGACCTTAGGCTGGTTGTCTGCTGGGTCAGGGGAGGGACGGCATCGCCATTTTGTACGGATTGAGGCAGAAAGAGTTTTCAATGTGCATGTCACCGAAATGTCATGGCAAGATTAGGAGGGGCCGTTTCCCACGTCTTCTGCGTGTGGTTGGCCCAAAAATAGCCAAAAGGATTTCTCTAGAACGTGGAAAACTCTGGCCACCGCAGAAGGAAGAGCAGTGGCATGAGAAAAATCTCTAATCTCTGTGCCGGGCCCAAAAGTCACTCTCATTTTCTGCTTTTGTCACCCGTGGCCCGTAAAGCAATCGCCCGCCGTGGGACTGGTACATTGGCGAGGAGACACGGGGCGGGCTGAAGCACATTTTCCCTCGTCCTAGAAAAAGACACAGTCGTGTCTTTTATTTATTTAGTTTTTCCTTCAAAGTTCTTCAAAGTTGAGACCCTCCTGGTAACACTCAAGGCCACCCTCCTGCCTCCACCCCTGTTGCCTTCAGTACTGGGTACGCTCTCTGAAGAAGGGGGAGGGGGCTTGTCTTGTTCCCCACTGTATCCCCTAAAACAGACTCTGTGCCCATCACATAGTAGGTGCTCAGCAGATCAGAATAAATAAAATGAACTTGCGCCATCTCTTCATCGGACTTCTTTCGGGGATTTTGCGCTTTGCACGAATCCCGATTATCCGTTGAACTGGCCTCACGAAAGATGGGGTTGAGGTCACGGAATTAAAATTTGTATAAAGTTCCTGCGTGACCTGGGAAATGATCCAAACCCGTCTTACGTTAGACTCTAACAAACCCAGGAGGTTCGTCCTGAACACTGTGGGATCGTGGAAGGAAAACGAAAGGAGTCGTAATTAACGAAGTAAGAGCGGAGGACCTGAAAAATAATTTTTAAATGCTTTATTCAAAAAATTGCGAGAGAGAAATAAAGGAACATAGAACCAGCGTCGTAAGTAATTGATAAGATAAAACCCCACATGTATATGCAATTCTATTTTAATATATAATTACAGTACAATATAATATGATGTAAATGAGCCGAATCGATGAAAAAACAAGAGCTCTCAAATTGAATAAATAAATAAAACAAACACCTTAGATATAAGGACAGAAAAGAACCGAAAGTACAAACCCTACTAACGAAGAACGCGGCATAATTATACGAGACAAAATAGACTTTGAAAGCAACAGGCTTTCCTGGGGATAAAGATAAAGATCCCATTCATAATGATAACAGCTCACTCTGCCGGAAAGTTTTAATACTTCTCCATTCTACGTACTTAGTCAGGCCGCATCCAGAGGCGGAAAGTAAAAAAAAACTGCAGTTTAAAGGAAAAAGAATAAAATTCGCAACCGGATTGGCTGACTGCAGCGCGTTCTCCGTCACTAATGGGACAACAAGCAAAAGCACATCACTCAAGATCTATAAAATTTGAGCGAGGCGGTTTGCCAACGGTACAGCCAACTTCAGACTTTGCATTCTCTTTCGGAGAACGTGGCGTAATGTTCAGCAAAACTGATCCCGTGCTGGGCCATAAATCACTTTTTCACAAAATCCCGTGTGTTAAAATGATACAGCAAAATAAAACTAGAAATCAATGATAAAGTTTACTAGGCAACCGCTGAATGTTTGGGAATGAAACAACATATGGTCTAAGTAATCCACGAACAAAAATTAAATCAGAGACATTTAAAATTATTTCGGTTAAAATAAAATAAAAATATGGTACATAAAATGCGCGAGAGGCAGTTAAAATCGTCCTTAAAAGGGCCCATTTACATGTATCAGAAGATAAGTTAAATTTAATCATTTATTGATTTTATTGATAAAAAGAAGATCAAGTTAAATCCAAAGAGGAATAAAAGTTACAAGAATAATCACAAGAGAAGAAATTAAATATAAAATAAATATATTTTTGTTTTATATTTTTCTAGTGCACATTTACATACGAGGCTCAAAGTTCTTTGAGAAACGAAACTCTCCGAAGAATGATAAGAGATAAAAGACACACCAATATCAGAAATGTGAATTACCAGGTCCTACAGACATTGAAAAAAAAAAAAAAAAACAAGAGGATATTGTGAATCACCTTATTTTAGTCCATTTTAAAAAAATTGGATGACAGGAGAAATTTTCAAAGAAAACACAATTTACCCAAAAGGTATCAAGAGGAAAATTTTAAAAATCTAAATAGTTCGGTATCGATTGGATAAATCGAGTCTGTAATGAAGATCATTCCCACCATTCCCCAGGGACAGGTGACTTCACTGTTAAATTCGTCCAGATATGAAAGAAGAAAGAACACCGATCTTATACGATCGCCAAAAAAATAATAAAATAAGAGGAAAAAAAAATGAAACCAGGAACAGAACAGAAAACCTGTATTATCTTGCTTTTTGAGGCCAGTATTACCTTAAAACCAAAACGTGACAAAAACAGGCCAGTTCCTGGTGAAAATTCTGTTGTTTTCTTGGCTTGCAGAAGTTTGCCTTCTTACTATGTCCCCACATCGGGAAGAGAGAGAGAGAGAGAGAGAGAGAATGAATTTGGGAGGGACACGGTTCAGTCTGGAGCAGTCCCTGCCCCACAGCCCGCGTGGGGTCCCGTCCACTGCGAAGGGCCATGCAGGGAGATGCAGGTGTCCCCGCCAACCATTCAGCCACGTGGCTTCACTGAAATTGGGTGTTTTCAAGTCGGAAGTAACGCAGAGATGCTCCTCTAGGGCCTCCGCAGGACCAGGGGGGAGGAGATGACCCCTCAGAGGATTGCGTATGTGAAGAGCTAGGGACCACCCCGAGAAAGAGCCCACATCTTGGCTGTAGTGAAGATCAGGGTTTTGTTTTTGTTTTGTTTTCGGGTAGAGAACCAGAAGAGGGATTGCGGGGTCACACGGCGGTGGCTCTACTCTGAATCTTTGTGAGGACCCGCCCTACTGTTTTCCCTCACGGCCTCGCCAGTTTACATCCCCAGCAGCAGGGCACGAGGGTTCCCTTGCCTGCACCCTCTCTGACACCGCTGGTTTCTCACCTCCTAGGGCACAGCCCTTCTAACAGGTGTGCTGACGGGTGTGCGGTGGCGTCCCATCGAGGTTATCTATTGGGCGTCCCTGAGAGCTAGTGGCCTCGAGCATCTTTGCATGTGTCTAACCGGCCGTCGAGACATCTCCTTGGAGAAAAAAAAATGTCCGTTCAGGTCGTCTGCGCCTTTTTTAACTGATTTTCGTTGCCGTCGTTGTCGAGTTGGATGAGTTCTATTTTTATATTTGGGACATGAACCCCTTATTGGAGGTCTCGTGTGCGAATCCCTTCTCCGGTTCGGTCGGTTGCCTTGTTTCGTTGATGGTTTCTTTGCTTTGCGGGTGACGTACTATAAAACCTGACACCTGGAATTCATATAATAATAGTAACCAACGTGTGAGCCCAATATAGTTAGTCTAGAAAGAAAAGGGAGAATTCATAATGTGGGAAGCGTGAGTGGAGAGGCATAGACTGACCGACTGGAGGACACAGGTCAGGGGGCGTGGGTGGGGGAAGGAGTCTGAGCTGGGAGCATCCCACAGCGTTTGGGGACCGGGGGGGCCTGTGTGATGAGAGAGAGAAGGTAAAGGAGGGGATTTAACTAGTTTCTAAAGCCCTAGGGGCCAAGACGGGCTTGGCTTGTGTTTCTAGTCCCGGAGAGAACAGAGGCTCCCTGGGGCCGGTCCCTGACTTGCACTCACTGTCAGCCTCAGTGACACTCTGGGCCACGGGACAAACCAACCAGGCTTGCTGCTGGGGGTGAGGAGCATCCCTTGTTTGACTTGGCGCCCGCAGGAGGTACCAGCACAGAATCCATCCCAGCGAGGTGTGGGGGGAGCCCAGAGGCCTCGGTCACCCCTGCTGAGACACCTATGGGGGCATTGCAAGAACGAGCAGGGAAGATTCTAGAAGGGTGACCCCACTCGTGCCCCCCAGGCTGCCGTGGTGGCCTGGATGGGGGAGGACAGGGTGTGGGCACCAGCACGGCACAGCCCTCCTCTTTCCTGCGTTACTTTGGCCTGTATAGATGGCCCCCGCGATGGCAGCGTTGCCATGGTGATCGCATCAGGCGTAGCCGTCCCTGGACCGTCTCCCCCAGTCTTGTTTTCCTTTATTGGCGTCGTCGGTGAGATTCCGCCTGCTCGCACGTGAGCAGCCACGAGCGAGAAGCGAACATGGGATTGTGGAGCTGCCCTGTGACATCTGCAGGGCCAGGGGACAGCACCCCGAGTGTAATTAGCAGCCTCTGTTGACCCAAGCCGAGGCCTCCTCCTCCGCTCCCGGGGTCCCCCGAGGAAGCTGGGCTGGTGATGGGCTGCGTTTGTGCCTTCGGGGTTTTCTGTTGCATAGACTCAGAGAGGCCCTTGGCTCCTCGACGTGTCACTTTGCTGCTGAACTGAAGTAGGGGGTAGGTGAGGTTTAAAAATAAAATCAGAAAATCACAGTTTCTAGATGAATCGGGTAGAGGGCTGCAGGGGGCGTCTGCTGGCTCGAGGGGGGTCCAGGAGAAAGGGGAATAGTCATAAGAGGTGTCAGTTGCCACCTCGGCCAAGCGTGGGCCGCAGAAAGGCTGTGTGGGATTGTGGGGATGGGGTGCAGGAATGGTCCAGAGAGGAGGCCAGTGCCCGGTAAGGACAGAAGGAAGGGCCCATCGAGACACCCGTCCTGCTAGGGGTGGCATAGGAACCCTGAGCACCCAAGGGCAACGGGAGTACAGGAGGCTGGAGACAAACTGGGAGTGTGTAGTAATTTCTCGTCGGATCTGCACTCTGGCCCCTGTCAGAGGCCTGGTTCCCTGCTTTGGACCCAGAGTTGTCCCTGGAGTGTCCAGGTGTGGCCTGGAGAGGATGTGACCGCCAGGGGGGGCCAGCAGGCAGGGGAAAGGGGCCGCCCATTCTCCGGTGACCCCATCGCAGTGGCTCTGCAGGGCATGCGGGGCTCACTATGCAGCAGGCCAGTGAAGGAGGCTCAGGACCAGGTTTGGACTGGGGACATCCTCAGAGAGGTCGGGGCTGATGCACGGGAACCAGCGGGGTCATTGAAGAAGGGGGTCGGAGCAGAAGTGGCATTTTGGAGGAGCCGCGACTATCATCCAGGAACGCAGTTGGGAGCCGGGCAGGTCTGGCTGTGACTGTGGCTGTGCCATCAGCTCAGAGTCCCTGGCCGAGTCCTTAAGAGGGGACTCGGGGTCCACACCCGTGGAAATATCCCTTAGCACAGTGCCTGGTGCACAGGAATCCTTGTCAGCGTTCGCAGGCGACATCACGGAATCAAGGAAGGAAGAGGAACAGATAAAAATACGGAGACAGATCAGGAAAGCATAGTGTCGGCTACATATGTGATTTAAAAAAAAGTAGAAAAAAAAAAAGAAGCTGAAACCTCTAATGTTTCCCCCAAATGGGTTTTCGAAACCTGCAGCTCTGTCCTTGACCTTGGTGCGAACCTGAACAAAACCTCTGCAGCGCGGCTTCCCTCCAGGGAGCGAAGGCCTTGGGCTGTTCCCCTGACCCCGGGGGTCAGCAGAAGAGGGGACGTTTCAGGGTCCCCTTTCAGGGCTCTTTGGGGCTTCACTTGACCCCACAGCTTCTCAGTCCCCATTGGTGTCCAGGAGTGGGGTGGGGGACCCACTTCCCTTCATATGGCTCCGGTGCCACTGGGTCCACGAATTGTGTCTCTAGAGGTCATACCAGTGATCGGGCGCCGCCACTCAAGTAAGAATCCTATATCGTCCCTATTCCAATTTAAATACGGGATTAAAATTAAGAAGGGAACATCACCCCACATCTCTTCACAGCAGCCTTATACCCTCAAGGTCTTCGTTTATGACTTGCTCAGCCGTTGGGGTCGCATCTCCCAGACGTTTCGGCTCTCGGGCCAAGGTCTGTTTCGGGGAAATGGGACGCGTTCCCATCCAGTCTGAACCAAAGGGTTCCCGGGAGAGTGGCCTCACTGGGCTCTGGGACCCTTTCGATCCACGCGGGGGGCCGTTTTCAGCGCTGGAAGGTGCCGATCAGATTTTAATTGAATTGCTGCAGTGTACTAGTAAGGCTAGTTGAGCATGTAATTAATTGTTGTCACTATAGCAACGGGAGTAGCTGGCGCTGTGAGGGCGACACCGGGGGTTCGAGGAGAGACTCTTAAAAAGACAAGTGGCGGAGACCGCGGAAAATAACTCATTCTCCTCCAGCGGTCCCCCAGAGGGTCTCCCGACTCTTTAGCGGCCCCAAATAAATCTACTTAATAATATTTTCTTAGATTCACGCAGGCTTTCTGACCCCCCCAAAGGGCCCCGAGGTGCGTCCTAAGCCATGAACATAAATATAGGTTCGGAATAACGGATGGAGACAGATTTTCCTATCGCTTACCCAACTCTCCGGTGGCTTGTTCTGTGTGTGCGTCTTCGGAAGCCCCCGTTGCCTTCCGGATCCGTGGATGCAGCGATTCACTAAGTGGCATCCCGTAGGCCCGGGGCCTGAAGCACCCACTCAGGGAGGGGGAGATGGGTTCCTGAGACAATACTGGTCTCTATTCCTCCCCTATCCCATTCCAAAAAGGCATCAAGGAGGCTTACAAAGCACACACAGCGCCGCAGGATAAGACAAACCTAGGATTTTTCGGAAATTCGGGAAACACACTCAGCAGTCTCCTGTCGTCCTATAGAAGTGGGCAGGACTCCTGCTTCGGGCCAAATAAAGAGGAAAACAGGACAGTGCCAGAAATAGACGCTGCGGCCTCGTGGAAATCCTCCACGGGCCCTTTAGACTCGGCTTCTCAGAGCCGGCACGCGCCGGCACGTTTCCCCCGGGGGGAGGTCGACGAGAGCCTTGTCACAGTGAGTTTCCATCCAAGGGGCCGTTTGTCCTTCCATCCAGCTGATAGCTGTTGAGGGACCACCTAATTCTGTTCCAGGCATCCTCGTGGGGGAGAATAATCGAGCTTTGGATGCTTTCTGGTATTCTGGCTCAAACTATAGTTAAAATTTAGTCTTTAGAGCAGAGAGAGGTACCAGATGGGTGGCCCACAGGACGGACAGTTGCCTACAGATGTGTTTTGTCCTGCGCATTCGAGGAGCTTTGCTTTCCAATCAAACGTGTCTCGTTTCTCGTGAAAAATTGGGAGACCCTCAACGCCGGCCCGCCATCCTACTAACACCCAAGATGGGATGCCATTCCCCAGTGCCCACCTGTCCCCCACCATGCACAACGACAGGCAACTTGTGTCATCAGCTTATGTCATAGCGGCGTCTTTATTTCACGTGACCCGCCTAGTCTCTAAAGGTTTTTAAGTTTAGGATCTCCACTCGAGAGCCTCATCCACCAAAGGCTCGTACCGTTTATCTCTGTGAAATCTGTGATAAGAATGACACAGTCAAGGGGCTGTTTTTCAAATGTTTCCTCTCGGGACACCCATTCAGAGCTTTCGCTCCACCTGTGCCTCCAGGTAGACTGTCTCCCCAGGTCTTCTCTGCTCGTCGACATCTCACCCATCACCCAAGCTCGACTCAGGACTCCATCCCGCAGCGTTCTCCCAGCCTTCTCGCTCCCCGATGCTTCCATGGGGGCTACTACATCTGGGCAGGGGAGGCGGGATCATGTTTTAAATCCGTCATCCTTGCTACGCGCCCTTCCTGCAAGGCGGTCCACCTGCTGCGCACGTGTTCCTGTCCCGCTGCTTCTCACACTTTGCGGGAGAAGGGCCCCCCCACCATGCACCCATCCAGAATCCTGCAATGCTGCATGGATTCAGCAAGTAAAAGCGGTGCTCTGCGGCACCAAGCCGGGTACACTTTGGACCCTGGTCTGGATAGCACATCCTTTTTGCAATAGGTCGATTCTATTATCTGCGTTTAGCAATACCGAAGAAGGATCTCGTTGAATGTGGCCTAACAGGCCACAGATGGCCCTGGGGGGTGGGGATTTATGCTCAGGGCTAACCTTTTCCCCTGCCCCACTGGGTCCAGGCCTGCTGGAGCCATCAGTTGGCAGAGGAGCTGATCTGAACTGCTGCCACCAGGATGCCGTTTGCAAGGTGACTGAAAAGCACGCTCTGAAAGCACCTTACTGCTGTCTGCAATGGCCGAATACGTTAAACAGGCTGTTCTTGTCTGCACCCGATGTGGTGTCTGCCCTCAGTGGCCCTGGTGGAAGTTCCACACTCAGAGCACAGTCCGCTGAGGCCTTGGGGCTTGATTTCCGTGAGTAATAACGAGGTTACGAGTCCTTGAGCAATCACCCAGGGGCAGGCAGGTCAGCCAGCTCAGAGTCCGAGCAGAAGGGATTTTCCAGAGAGGCCAGCAACTAGGGCGATCAACATCTCTGCCTTGCAAAGAAAAGGACACGAAGCATGTTTTTTGAAAAGTGGTAAATGATAGGAAAAAATGCAGAATGCAAATAAGGATAGGCTGCCCTTCGGAATGACCCTGGGACTACATCAGTTTCCCGTGCCAGGCTCAGGTGATGAAGAAATGGAGGGTCCTGGAGTGTGCTCTCGGCTGAACTTGGGGCAACAGGCGAAGCCAGTGCATGGCCTCTACCCTCAAAGGCTGGAGTTGGGTGTCTGTCACACGGGCCTAGGAGAGACTAAAAGGGCTTGTAGACAGAGCATTCCTGCTATTTTATTTTTGACGAGGCTTCTGCAGCACTTGCCCTATCAGGCAGACTTTGCACCGTCACAGGCATTTAGAACGGCAGATGGTAGGCTCTGAGTGTGTGCGTGTGCGCGTGTACGTGTGCGTGTGTGTGTGAAATGTTGACCTGATTTCCGCTGCTTTTGCTTCATGAGCCATTTCCTTGTAAACATTACAAGGGGGAGAATAGTTCCTCAGGATGTCAAACATAGAATGGCCATGTGACCAGTGGAACTCTTTGGTAATGCCCGGAAAAATTAACAGCGGGATCTCGAACGTTTATTTGGGCACAAATAAACTTTTATTTATTTATCTATTTCTTTATTTCTTTATCTATTTATCTATTTATTTATCTATCTATCTATCTATCTATCTATTTATTTATTTATTTATTTATTTACTTATTATAAGTAAAATATTTCCTTATTCATCATGGCCAAAAGGTGGAAAAACCCAAATGCCCATCAAGGAATGAATGGATGGGTGAACAAAATGTGGTGTGGACATACAGTGGAATAGTATTCAGCCATAAAATGGGATGAAATACTGATATATGCTACTATGTGGGTGAACCTAAAACACATGCTCAGGGAAAAGATGCCAAGTATAAGGGGTCACGTGTTGTCTGATTCCATTCCTATGAAGTGGTTCAGAATAGGCAAATCCAGACAGCGAGAACGCGTCTTAATGGGCTGGGTGGAGGGAGAAATGGGGAATGCCTGCTTAATCGGTGTAGGGTTACCTTTTAGGGTGATGAAGATGGTTTGGAATTGGGTCGAGGTGCTTGTTGCATGACCTTGTGAGTGTCCTAAATGCCACTGAGTCGTATACTTTAAAGAGTTAATTTGACATTATGTGGATTTGACCTTAATAATAATAATAATAATAATAATAATAATAATAATAATAAAAGTCGATGGTGGTATTTCAAGTGTCTAAGAGCAGGTCTTTAAAAGCAGGTCCGAAGCATACATTTCTTAAATGCTGTACACACACGTTCAGACACGTACAGATGTAGACAGAGAAGTCCCAGGTGGGGCTGTTAACATGCACTGACCACATGTGATGGGCAATTTAATGTCAATGTGGCTGGGCCTTGGGGTGCCCAGGTAATTGCTTGGGCATTATACTGGGTGTTTGAGAGTGTTTCGGATGAGATTCACATTTAAATCAGTATTTTGAGTTAAAGCATGGTTTTCTCCCTAATGTAGGTGGGCCGCATCTAATCAGTTGAAGGTCTGCATAGCACATTAATGAATCTCTATTTTTGCCTTCTTCTCTGTCTCTCTCTCTCTCCATCCCCTCACCCCACACCTCTCTGTCTCTCTCTCTCATTGGTTCACGTCCTCTAGATACCCTTAATAGACCAGTTTACCTGGTTTCTGATACGATTATTCCTCTTTTCATTTTCTTTCTCTTTCTCTTTTTTATCCTTTTTATATCATCCTCTTTTGTCCACATGATTTGACTTCAAGGAGCCTCACGCTTAATGGCAGACACAATTGCTTACCCAACGGGAAATAAAAACTTAGAAAATAAAGCTAATAACCCCGTTGTTCTTTGGATAGAAAGTTAATTCTCCCACGTGTGAAAATTCCATCAAATTAGGTTCCTTCGGCTTTTTCTTCAGAAGAGGAAAGGTTTTGTTCAGTTGTGCCTCTGCGGGCGTGCCAGTTTTATAATGAGGTGTCCGGGTTCACCTCCAATTATACCGCCCGTCGCAATGTTATGAAACGGTTTACGACCCTCATTAACTTGGATGGTTATAATGAAATGAAGCTGTGAAATTCATGCAGGGCCAGCCCTCTGGAGGCTTCCTGATGCCGTTTCCACAGACACCCAAGAGATGACGCGTCTAGGAGACGGCGACTTAAATATCCATTGTCCAAAAAACGAGATGTTCTCGAAAAGAAAAGAAAAGAAAAAAAAAAAAAGGCCAGAAACCTATAAAAGTCTACTTGGAGAGGTTCTTGTGGGTTAGCGAGCACAGAGACTGTCCTGGACAAAGAAGAGGAGCTGCTACTTCTGGGTGTCGGCCTCATCGAGTGGGGCCCTTACAAGGAGCCCTCGTTAAGTCGCACAAAAGCCTCCATCAAGACCAGAGAACGACCCCCTTGTAGAGATGAATAAAGGGGTGCTTTTGTCGCTGTCAGCCTGTGGCGTAAAGCAGACATCTCAGGTGTGAGAACCGAAGCTTCCCAGGTCTTCATGGATGAGGGGACCCCATCAGGGACTGTGGCCTGGAGCTACAGGAGTATCTCATCGTGATTGTCCCTCTAAGAGTCTTGCACTGGCGTCCTGTCACCTCGTGTCTGCTTCTAAGGAAGACAGTGCCCCAAATAGGAGTGAGCACACACTAAAAGGGCTGAGGGCTGAGTCACCCATCGGCGCTCTCCCCGTGCCAGCCTTGACTCCGGGTTTGCCACCGATTTTCCTCCTGCCTGTCCCGCAGGCGGGGGATGCCTCTGCTGGTTCTGCGGGTGGATGATCAGCGGCCCTTCCCCTGAGCGAATCGTTCCGTCCCCACTGCGAGTCAAGCCGGCCTTTGTGGGGCGAATCCTGGGGGAGGCTGAAATCTGTCCCATGAGAGCAAGGCGGCAGGCACTGCATCCTTTCTTCTAGAAACCTCTACATGGACACGTCAATCCTTGTCACTTAAAGCTCCACCGAAAATGGTTTGCCACGTTTGTCATCTAGGATGACCCCGTTGTTCCCTGCCTCGTCGTCTTTTTCCTCTGATTAAACCTCCTTGTCACAAGTCAGTCCCTAACAGCACCCCGAACTGCCCCTTGGGGCTGAGCTACCAGCCTTGCCCACAGGTTTCCAGCCCTTTCTTGACAGGCCCGCCTCTTTCGGGAACACTCCTCCCTCTCGTCATCACCTGGCCTGTTCTGACTCCTCATCCCCCAGGTATGCGCTGGGCGATGACAGGCTCTGGGAAGCTTTCCTCATCCCTGAGCACCCGGGTTTCCCCCGAGCGCCCTGGGCGATCTCTGTGGCAGCACCCATGTCAGGGTGATGTCAGGACAGTGGGTGCATCTTCCCGGATGAGATGGTGAAATCCGCCCGGGCCGGGCCTGACACTCAGACACTCAGCAGACAGACGCGCCGTGAGCGCCTGAGAAGCCGAACTGGTTTCTGATCTGGTTCCCTGCTGCTTGCATGCTCCTTGACCTCATGAGGAGGTCAAGTGGGACCGGACCCGTAAGTTCCTTGGCCCACGTCCCATCAGAGCATAGCGGGGAAGGCCTTTCGGGGAGCAGGTGGTTTTCTCTTGCTGCATTCAGGTGCCCCAGGTCTCCTGGGTGCTTTGTGGCCACACGGGGGGCTCGCTGTGAGCTGGCTGTCACGTGCACCTGGCACAGGGCACCCAGGGCCTTTCAGGGGTTCTGCACGGGCGTGGAAAGGAGCCTGGGAGTGTGGGCTGTATCCGGGGTGTTTCCGTAGCAAGGAGGCCACACACCTGTGCCCTGGTGCGTCTTACACACGAGCACACGTGTGCACACACACACACACATGTGGGTTTTTAATTCTTCAGCATCTCTGCTCCCCCGGGAAGCACAGCCTTGGGGCCCTGACAGAGGCCTGGCATGTCTCACGACCGGCCCCCCAGACAGTAGAGAGAGTTAGTTTCCTCTTTGATGCCTCCTTTGGTGTAGACGGTCACAGAGCAGGGGGCACAGGGGATTAATTTCTAAAGTGAGTCTTCTGCCGGGAGGTGCGTGTGGCCCTCATATTGTGAAGTCTCTTTGGTCTTTGAACCAAAAAGGTGATTGGCTGGGCGGGGATGCAGGGAGGGACAGCACGTGCGATGGACATTTTCGGCAGAAGGTCATAGTGCAGAGCTACATCGGGGAGGAACATGGGCTTAGACGGAGTCAAAAGGGTCAAAATGAAGGTTCTGCCAAGAGAGCCGTCACCTTCGTCCTCCTGTGCCGCCGTCCATAATCTGGCTCTGAGAACAGGGACAAGACAGGGGTTGCCCAACCGTGACCGTGGCCCGGGGCCTGCAGGAACTGTTTAAGCCCCGAAGGTCACGGCTCTCACCGTGCCGACAAGGTGTTTATTGTTCAGACACGCGCTTCGCAAATAGAGGGGGGACAAAAACGTGCTTTGAGGACCTGTCCCGGGCCCGGATTGACGCTGAGCACTGGGACAAACGGAAAGGAGTTTGTTATTCCTCATGTGAAGCAGCGACGCAAGAACATATTTGAATGCATGGTGGCGTGCATGCGACCGATGCCACCTAAGGGTGCAGCCTGTCATCGCCCAGCGCATACCTGTACCCGTCGTTCAGAGAGGGACACTGAGGCCCGGGCGGGTGAGCGACTTGGCTCGCTAAGGCCGTGTGGCTGGGGCCCCGCAGTGACGACGCAGCCTCTGATCGGTTTGGTGTCGCCTCGCTCTCACGCAGCTCTCTGTCTCTTAGAGCAGCATGACAAGTTTATGTTCGTTCGAAAAATACGTGGCAGCTTCTGGGGTGCCGAATGATTTGTGCCATTTCCTGGGGATCGGAGCCAAAGCGCGTCTTTTTGATGTTTGCTTTCGTGATCTGTTGATTCCTATTCGCAGCGGAGTAGCTCGGAGAGATTCTTCTCCGGGTCTTGCCCCTGCTGCCCTTCGTGGAGGTCCCAGTCTTCAGCGATGAGCAGCTCATGCCCAGGTGTCTGGGACCGCGAGGACCGAGGGCCTGAGGAGGCAGAGTGTGGAGGATGGAGCAGCCCCCATCCTGAGTTAGGGCAAGGCGACGATCCTATGCCAGCCCTCTCGTCGTGCCCTGGGGACAAGAAGGTCCTGCCTGCCTGCTCACGTTTTAAAGGGCAAATCCAGGCAGGACTTGAGGGAGGGACCAGGGCTGAGCACGAACACTGAAGCTGTTTCTTAGAAAGGCACCCCACATCTCAACACTGGCGCGGCGACATCCCCCTAGATGCCATGTCACACGTCGCCTCTCGTGCTGTCAAAGCCACGCGAGAGGCTTTTCAATGACTTCCCTTGCCTGGGGAAAGGGAAATTTTGTCACCCTTCTCCGTGGGGACAAAAGCATCAAATTTTATGAGGCACAAGTCAGTGCTGTCTATGTCGGAGTTTGGCTTTCGAGGGTATCATTTAGGAAAAATGGGACAGATTTTCCCTGGTTCGAAAGTTTCTATCATCAGATGAAATTACCGAGCAAGTACACTGCATGGTAAAATTACCAGGAACTACGATGCGGCCCTATTTTGATTTTATTTATATAAAAAAAAACCAAATTAATAGCAAATGAATAAAACTTTTAAGCCATTAGCTGAGTCATAATACTAAACAGAACAACTAATGGAGCAGCCGCATTCAAACAACTGTTTAAGAAAACGCGACGATATGTCATTCATTGTCAAACTTGGCGTTGGGGCAGAATAAAATCCAAAAGGACGTATTTATTGATTCATGGGAGAACACTGACAATTCCTTCTCGATAAGGAGAATAAGCAAATAAACCATGATTTATAAAAAGCCCGGCTAACTAAATCAGCTAATGGGTCTGTTCAGAAAATTCTTATCGTGTGTACTGTGAACTGACGATGATAGCGGAAAATTACCAGTTTCCCTTTGAATTTAATATACATATAGTTAACCACCTGCTTGCCTGTTGTCGGGAGCCATTTAAACGTGAAAATGGGTGTAGGAATGTTCGAAGGCTTTGGGACCAAACTCGTTAATTGCCAGTCTGTGTTCGTGGAAGTAGGCAGAATGGATGCTCGCCTCTGTCTGTAATAAACATAAAAATTCCCTGGGCATCGGAGTCTGTGCGGAGGACACGTGGAGGCCTTTTGTAGACGCTCCCCTCAGCCCCGACCTAACAGGTGAAAAGGGGCCAGGGACAAAGTTCCATCAGCCAGATGTAGTGTGAGTGTCACATCCCAAAGTGGGCCCCATCCAAGCCGGGGACCGAGGGCTCCCTGGACGAGGCAGATTGATGTGGAGCAGGTGGAGAGAACCGAGGTGCAAAGCAGTGCCCAGTCCCTTCCTGCTGACACCCGGGGGAGGGACCCCATGCTCTCCCTTCCTGCATGGGCACCCCTGGACCTGACCTTATAGGCGGTGACCCCTGTGGTTAGAAACTCTTCCTCCGCTGGAAGAGATCAGTCCTCCCTGGCTGGCCCCTGGCCACCCATGAGGTCTGAGTGTCTCAGGTGGATGCGGTCATGGGACCCGAATGCTAGCCTGAGGTGCTGCTCTGTCCAGTTTCTCCTCAAAGGGGCCTTAACCAGGTGGCTTCTCGGGGGGGCTGGGTATCAGGTCCCTCCTGCTGTCACACTCCGGCACTCCCTGCTTTTCTCTGACTCTATTCATCACGGTGCACATGACAGGACCTGGCTTGGCCTGCATTAAAGCTCACTGATGGCTATAGATACCTGGGAAGTGGTTTGGGACTGTCTGAGGGTGCAGAAGGTGCTCGGTGCTACCTGTGGGCCCTGCAGCCAGTGTGTGGGGGGCAGTGATGGGCCAAGGCAGGTGCTCAGATGCTCAGATGCTCAGGTGTCCAGGTTCAGATCTGGCCTGGGGCCATGAGACACCTTCCAGCTCCCGCCAGTGTCCACCTCGGAGCCTGCCGAGGGACCGTTCACCCTGAACAGTCAGTCCGGCTGACGCTGGAGGGTTGGGACCTGGCCTCTGCGACAGGCGAGGCTGGGGAAAGAAGAAGGTGAATGCAGATTGCCCGGCGCCGTCATCTCACCTCTCCCTGCGGTCGGGGGCCAGTCGGAGAGTGTCAGAGAGATCCCCATTCCGCACAGATGCCACTTAAGCCATCTCCCCGTCGCCACTGGGGTGGAGCTGTGCTTTGTTTCCGGGAGGACAGGGCAGAAGCTGGCTGTTTGAAGATGGCTTTGAGCACGACGCAGTCGACGTTCTCAGAAACATCCCTTTTATCTGATGTGATTCCGCCTTTCTCCCAGAGGAACAGCGGTCGGTGTTCGCAGCCATGACCAGTTTGAGATGCTATTTTTGAGCATTTTTACCCGTTTTTTTTAAAATTGTTTTTGTGATGTCAGATAAGATGAAAATAAGTATTTGTTGCTACAGTTTCTTCTCGTCCGGGCGTTCTGCATTTATCGAAAAGGGCCGCCGTCGAATGAAGGATGGAACGACAAATTCGAGATTTGCTTTCAATCCGCCTCCGCACAAGTCGGTGCTCTTAAGAGGTTTACCAGGAATCTTTCACTTTATCCTTTTTCTTAAGGAAGATACAGGAGATGAGAGACTTTTTCTTGATATTAGAGTCTATTTATCCCTGCGCACATACTTCTTAAACTTCTCTTAATTTAGGCAGGAGAAAGAAAAATGATAGAAGCACTTCGTTTCCTGAACTGTTTTATTTCATAATCTCAGTGTTCTTGGAACTCTTAAAAATGATCTATATATAGCAAAAGCTCTCAAATAGAGAATATTCAGCGTAGTTATTTTATTTTATTTTATTATTTATTTTATTTTATTTATTTTATTTTATTTTATTTATTTATTTTATTTTATTTTATTTTATTTATTTTATTTTATTTTATTTTATTTATTTTATTTTATTTTATTTTATTTATTTAATTTATTTTATTTTATTATTTATTTTATTTTATTTTATTTTTATTTTATTTATTTTATTTTATTTTATTTATTTTATTTAATTTTATTATTTTTTAATTTAATTTAATTTTATTTAATTTTATTTATTTTATTTTATTTATTTTATATTTTATTTTATTTTATTTTATTTTATTTTATTTTATTATTTTATTTTATTTTATTTTATTTTATGTATTTTATTTTATTTTATTTTATTTTATTTTATTTTATTATTTTATTTTATTTTTAAATACAAATTCGTAAGTGCTACTAGACCCGCCTTCGTTATGCCATGGACTAATGTGGTTCAGCATCAGAGTTTCACCTTTAAATTTCTGCACTGCCGTGATTCACGGTGTTTACCAAAAACAGGATTATTTTGTGAAAGCCTACCCTTTATCTGTTTACCTCCTACTAGTAGATCAGCTACTAAAAACCAGGCTTATGCTTGGTGGGATCCCCCTCTTTTTTTCTAGAAGTGGAGTGAATCGGTGATGATACTGTGTGCTCCCTTGAGTTTCCAGGTGTATCCCCAGCACCTTTATGTTTTGGCAAAGTGAGTTTGTATCCATAAAGAACACAGGAAACACCCTGTGTTATTTTGCTTTGGAACACTTTATGTCCTTTTGTCACTAAATAGATCTGGAGCTGGGGACAGAGTGGGGAAACAGCTATTGTCCAATGTCATCATTCTTTTTTAAGAAAAAGAGAAATGGCTGGCGTCTCCTCACCTCAGTTGGCTTGTTTAATCATATGGCCCTGACACCTCTACACATCTCGTTCTGTCTCGGGGAAGACAGGTGAGAAGCTGGAGGAAAATGGTGTTTTTTTCCCCTCCCCAGCCAATTCCAAATAATAGGAACTTAGGAACTGTTTCTACCTTTTGTAACAGAACTGCCTTCTTCCCTGGAGAATCAATAGCCCGGGTTCTGCAGGTAAAGAGGGTAGATGGACGGGTGAGGGGGAAGGGGGTGTGTGTGTGTGCACACGTGTGTGCACGTGGGTATGAATGCGCACGCACGTGGGGGGCATTTGCAAACATGGGGGGAGCAGTTAGGTTTTTTCTTATTGTCACTGGGAGATGCTCCTTCTGTTCCTGAGAGGCATCTTAGTCCTGAGGAAATGTGAGCAGGGATGACATCTGCCATCAGTGACCACAGACACGGCTCCACCAAAGGAAACAGTTCATTGGGAAGTCGGTTATAGTGACATTCTGGAAATCGGCGCTTGTCACCGCTTTCTGGCTGCTCTCACGGCTGTTTCGGTTCTTGGTAGCATCGCTGACAGGTTCACGGGGTTGTTTTCGGGGAAAGTTCCTTAGATTCCTATGCGATGCCTAGAAAAACGGATAGTCTTCACCGATAAGCTCCTATTTTGTCAGATGGTTTCATTGAGAAGCATGAATATTCTAGTTCAGTTTTTGCAGCTTCCAAGTGGGCTTTTCATCTTAGATGCTAGGAAGGGGGACTACGAAGAAAGAAATTGAAGAAGAGACAGAAAAACAAAGCAAAAGTTTAATACAAAAGCACACAGGCACGTGTATGTTGTTCCTTTCCTGAATAATTTATACAAATTAGCGGATTCAGAAACTGATAAACGGCCCAAGACCGTTTCTCCTTGGCTTATCCTTCCATCACAGGTGTATCTTGTTCATTTATAATACAATAGCTTGCTATTTAAAGGAAAAAAAAATATTTTGAGTACCTTGGCAAGCTAAAAAACGAGCCCCTGAACGTTTAGGTAAACCTGCCTTTACATATTTTCAGCATAAAAAGTAGTTTTCAAATTCAAAACCAAAATATTTACCACTTAAGTGTTACACTTTTCCTTGCAAGTTGCAAAATGAAATTTTAAATCGTCAATTGGATTCTTTTAAAATGTCAGTTTGTTCCTTTTAAAACGTCTAAGTTGAAACATAAAGGTACCAAGTGTTGAGACACGACGTGTGTGGCTCTTCAGGGTGTTAGGCTGAGTGAACACAGACGTACAAAAGGGACCTACCAAGTGATCCCTTTTATCTAGCATCCTTTTTATTTTTTGTTTTTCATTTATTTAATTTATTTTTTATTTTTCATTTAATTTATTTTTTATTTTTCATTTATTTAATTATTTTTTATTTTTCATTTATTTAATTTATATTTTAGGCGAGGCAACCCTTGGTTGACCTCACAGGCTGCAAGGACCTTGTCAGCTTACAATCCCTTATTTTTCCTTTTTTATGCCTATGGCACCTGGTCTTCCTAGGTGGTCTCCCATCCAAGTACTAACCAGGCCTGACCCTGCTTAGCTCATTCTGAGATCAGACGGGATCGGGCGTGTTCAGGGTGGCATGGCCGTAGACTTCTAGCATTTTTCAAATGATAGGATTATAGAGTCGGAGACAAATCAGCCAAGGGTTAGGAGCGGGTGTGACTGCACAGGGGCAGCTGGAGAGAGTCACGTGGTGGTGATGGGGCATCGCTGATTGTGGTGACAATGACATGAACCCAGACCTGTGATACGATGTCATGGAGCTATACACAGAAGCGTGGACCCGGACGATGAGTGCGTTCAAAAACGGACGCAACCCAAGTGAGGCCTGGACTCTGCTAAACTCAATTTTCTGACTCTAAGAACATAGTCAAGTGACCGTAAGGTGTCACCTTGGGGGACACGGATGGAGACGTAGGGTCTCTCTACTGTTATTAAAATTCCTTGAGGATCTCTAACTATTTCAGAAGGTAAAGTTAGAAACGTGGTTCTGCCGAAGAAAGGATTTCAGCTACTAATTAATCACACTTAGGGAACTATTTAGTTGAAATCTCGCGTTCTTCTGAGAGGGAGGGAGGGCTTTTACGTGTCACCCCCGCACACTCTTGATTTAGCGTAGGCTTCGAGTCCGGGTCTGTGAGTCTTAAACTGTGTCATCTGCAGAATTGCTGTTTCTATAACTTCAGGGGATTTTGAGGCAGGCCGGGAGCTGACGGGGGGCCATGCCGGTCTACCTTCCAGGTTCCCGCTACCTTTCGGTGTCCTCGTTTGTAATAGGAAGCCTGTGTCCTAGATTCTTTGCGATGTCCTGCGTCGCTGTGAAGTTTACAATCCACGACTCTATCGTATCAACTACAGACATTTTAATAGCAGTCTTATCAATTTTGCCTCGGATGAATGAAATGTATATTTTGCATGAGATGAATATTTATTGATTGCAAAGGTGGATACAGACAGATGCTATTTAACAGCATCTCGCATGTTATAGACAGTCGGAGAGTAAATCACCTTGGTTAATTGGTGCTATTAACTACAACTGATAATTTTTCAGGACCATGTTCTTGCGTTGATATACCATTCCCTAGATCTTACATAAAACATGTGCCTTTTCTCCATTTGGGTATTTATATAGAAAGGGAGGGTTTAATTGACTTAAGTCAGTGACTCCAGGTGTGGGTCTAGCCACTGCCTGCAGGACCTACCAGATCAATCCTGGTCAAAACACGAAAATTCCGGAAGGAAGCTTTGCAAAGTGGCCGCTGTCACTTGGGACAAATGCACATAACACACGCGCTCCATGACCAAGACAGCTGAAGCTCCTTTGTTACTCATCTCAGCTGCTTTTCTTTCACCGAATGCTAAAAACGGATGATGTTGGGGACAGTGAGGCCACTGTAAAACCAGGCTCAGCACCCCCAGGGCCGGGCCTGGCCTCCCGACAGAACGCATGTAGGAAAGGATCTTGACGGCAGTGACATTTTATCGCTTGGTATTGATTTCCCCCAATTCTATGACAGTCTCAGTCACAGTCTCACAGAAACGAAACCGAACCAAAAAAAACCCCAGCAACTCACAGTGTCAGCGTCATCATTTTATTAACAAAGAGAACCCATGGGGTTCAAACGAGAGTAGAAAATACAATCTTTTTCTTTTTTTTTTTTTTTTTCTCCTGTGGGTTAAATCGTTACATTTTCCATAATAAAAATAAAAAAGGCCCTCAGCGTTAACGTTATCAAAAACATAACCCCTGGGTGCTGAGTTTCTCATTGTGCAAAACAACAGAAAAACAAGGAAAAGGAACGTGCTTCCCGTGCACAGTTTCCATTTCCAAATTTTGGCATCGAAAAGAAAATCCAAAAGGCCTCAGTTTCTTTCCAAACTAAAGGAGGAGGGAATATGCCAGCAAATAGAGCAGCTGCAGTTTCAACCTTCATTTCCAAGTATGATCTCGGCTCCGATGGAGAATTTTCCACCTTCGTAAAACTTAATCTTGATTATAAAAATGGATGCGGTCGCAACCCACTGTTCGAGTTCAGATTCACTGACAACCAGTCGGGTAAGGCGATCATCACGCTTTTTAAGCTCTTAAGTGCCACCACACTGGCTTCGTGATTTCTCTAACGAAGGGGGTAAAACAATCTCGGTGAAGGATTCCCCGGTCAGAGTGGCTTTTCTACCCGGAGCCAAATAACCCCACTTTCCTTCCTTCATTCTGTTTCACGTCGTCTTCACTTTGTTTTGGCATCACAGAGACGGAAGAGGCATGTCAACGACAGCTTGGAAGTCAACAAAGGGTGGAGGATGGGCTCTTTTTAAGTGAAAATAAAACGGTTTAGACAGCGCTTCAAAACACACACCAGTTTAAAAACATGCACAGACACATACACGCAAAAAAACCCCCAAAAAACAAACAAACAAACAAACAAAAACAAAAAAAAACAAGGCAACAGAAAAAACCAAAGCAGGGAGTAGAGTTTCCATAACAGGTTTCCATTGTGATTTGATTCAAACAGTGGCTCCCACGGAAAGAAACGTGTACAACACTTAACGGCGGCAGAGTCCCATCCAGATGGGTGGAAAGTATACATTTACCTAATCTTTGTAGGAAAAAAAAACCCTGATCAAATAGGCGACTAAGTTTTAAATACGAAATTGAACCTTGGGAGACTGTTTCTGCGTCTCACCTGGACATGCTGACTGAGAGAACACTGAGCTCTTCCGTGGGGTCAAGTGCAGTGTCCTGCATCGGAAGCACGGGGGCTTCCAGATCGGTCCTAACTTAGATCAGGGGTCCCCAACATCCAGGCTATGGGTCGGTACCGATCTGTGGCCTGTTAGGAACCAGGGGGCACAGTGGTGGGCGAGCCAGTGAAGCTCCATCTGTATCTGCAGCTGCTCCCAGGTCCTCGGACATGAGAAGCGCATAGGAGCCCCGGTCCCTGGTGCCACAAAGGTTGGGGACCGCTGCCTTAGGACACGGAGGAGACCAAAGTCGTTGGCCTGTCCAAGATCTCCTTCATGGGGATTTCTGTCTCCCTCCACCCAGCGCCTGGAAATGCCCTCAGCTTCCAAAACCAACAGATGAGAGGGAAAGCAGGTGAGCGCGTGACCGCGGATAAGGAGGGGCGGGGGACAGTGAAGACACGCCTCAGACTTTTAGCAGCAACGCAATCCTGTTGGTCTGAAAACCCTGAGGTTAAAGGATGCTGACGTATTGCACCAAAACGATACACAGGAATCACAGTTTAAGGAGAATCGCGAAAGAACCGGGGACGACAAAGGTACAAGCCGTCCGCTGACGGGAATGAAGTTTGTGCCTTGTTTTAAAAAAGTGGCGTGTCTACCCTCTTTTGATTTTGCATCTGCTTTTGAAATACCCTTTGGTATACGTGTATTAGCTCCCACCTAGCACTGGGTGCGGGTGGGCTTTTCCCCTGGGGCGGGCCCCGATGCAGGGACACGGGAGGCGAGATGCAAAGCAGCAAACAGTCCAGAGGGGACGTCTCTCTCAGGCCCATACAGCATGGGTTGATGACCCACAAGGGGAAGGATGCAACCTTCTTCCCCCCCGTCCTCGGTAAATAAGACATGAGCACAATCAAACACGTATCCTGCTTTAGTACCTAAAAAAGGGAGGAAAAGCAGCCTTTGGCTATGTGTTTCCACCTTGAAATTCCTTTTCCCCCTGGGAACTTTATAAGCCTTTTGAGGACTCTCCCGTGGCTTCGTAATACTGTCCTGCCCACTTAGAAACCCCGCTTTCGGCTACCGTTGAACGAGGGAAATCCGGATCACCTCATCAGGACCTCATGAGAGTGGGGTCTCAGAAAAAGAGTTCGTTCAAGGGCTACTATGGTCCCATGGGACCCAGAAGAAATCATGACGACCACAGCACCGGGGTCTCTCGCTTCGTGCCCAGAAGGCCTCGTCCCCTCCATGCACACCCCTGTGCTGCCACCTGCTCCTATGCGCAGTCCCCTCCCAGCAGGCCGTGCCGTCACCACGAGGCCGGCCCGCACAAGGCCGTCCCCGGCCACTCTTCTCGTGTCAGCGCGGGCTCCCCGTCACCTGCGCGGCCACATCAGGACTTCCGTCGCATTCTGGAACTTCTCACGTCGCCACCCCATTATTCAACGGGGACATAAACTCGTGCGACGGCCCCGTTCGCCCACGGCAAAGTTCACGTCTTCTCTAATTTCTTGGTGCCGGTGGTCATTTACGTCCTTAAGTGCCTTTCCCCCCCAAAAAGGCAGGAGGGGAGAAGAAATGAAGTCGATGGCGATCACAGTGGTTTCTGGGATACGTTCAGAGGATGAAGGAGACGGGCTGGGCCTCTTCTCCGCTACTGGGATGTGGATCCACCTGCAAGAGAGCGGACCGAGATGATTCTTGTGGTTTTCCTCAAAACGGGTCTAGTGGCTGCTTCTAATTGCTTGGTGGTGATAAGCCACGCGTAAGAGCCTGGGATTATTTCTCAGTCCCAGGGGGTCGCTTTAGTCCCATCCTACGGCCACGTCAGACACTCTGGAGGCAATCTGTGGCCCGTGACAGCATGCTGTCGCCCACAAGGAACAGAGAGCAAGAGGTGGGACCTGAAGCAGCGATGATCTGTCCCCGCCACAAACAAATATGTTTCCTACGTATCCCCTGGGGAATAGGAAGAAGCGACAGGATTGTTGACAAACAGCCCAAGAAGAGTCTCATGTGCTTCGGGCTTCGTTTACCTCTGAGTATAGGGGAGGCGGCTGAAACCAGAATTCCTGAGGGTAGGCCAGCACGGGGCAGCAGGCTTCCCCCTCGCAGCCGGGGTGCGGCGGGTAAGGGGGGACGTGTCTGGAGAATTCTTCCTCCGACACCACGTCTGCGTACTTGGGGGGAGCTGAAACGAAACGTCGCGTCTCAGACAGTCACGCGGAATCTTCCGAACTCTTTTATAAAATTTATCAAAACTCACACAGAAAGCTTTACATGTAAATATCCCAACGGAAATATAAAAAGGGGCATTTTCCCCCTCGAAACCAGCCAGTTTTTATGCCCGTTTCGGCACGCGCAGCAAAATTTTAATATGTTCTGCTTTTAATCAAACTAATATTGGTTATAGTTCACTCTTTTTGAGGCGTGTGTGTTATCATCTAGGTAAAAAAAAAAAAACAACAACATTGAAATGTGGCTACGGAAAATATATTAACAGTCTGTACTGTCTCCTTTTCATCGCTTTATTATCCTAAATCAGGCCCGTTAGATTTCGTTCCTGGATCTGGCGTTGGGTGGCTCCGTGTTCTGGATGAGCTGGACTCTCAAAGTCCCTTCTAGGAATAGTGCTTTACGGGTTTTTAGAACTAGGAAGAGGAAAGCCAGCTGTAGTGGGAGTTATTTTTTTATATATTTTATTTGATTTATTGGGGTGACACTGATTATTAGAATTGTATAGGTTTCCAGTGTCCAATTCAGTAATAGGTCGTATGTAGATGGCCTGTGTGCTCACCGCCCCGAGTTAAATTCCCTTCCAGTGGCCCCAGTGGTGTTCGTTGACACCTGACTATCTCCCATGTCCCGTGTCTGGGGACTTCACATGTAAACCGTAAGGACCCCGAAGCATTTACCTTCGGGATGTTCGGGCAGGGTCAGCGCCAGCCAGCTCAGGTCCATACTGAACTGGCTGACGACGCTGGAGTTTCTGCTGACGAGACCGGTGTAGGGAATGGTGCCGATCACCAGGGGCAGCTCGAGCATCAGTCTTTTAGCACCAGGAATGTGAATATAAACCTGGTAGGCCAAAAACCAAACAAAAAAAAACACACAAAAAAACAAAAAAACAAAAAAAAAAGAAGAAGAAGGAAAAAAAGAGAATGAGAGAGACCAAAAAGCGGGCCCTCGGAGGTGACAGCTGATTGATTTTTCTATAGAAACAAATGATCTCTGTCGCCTGCCACCAACCCCTCCTGGTACAATCGTGCTCATCCTGAGCAGACAGAACGAAGGATAAACAAAACGAGGAGCACACACACTCCAGCGGATGCTGCGTGGCGGGGAACGGTGGCCTTAACGCCCTTCTCGATTAATCCCGAAGGCCCGTTTTCACAAAGTCCCCGACCTCGGCCGTGATGTGCCGACCTCGAAGGACGCTTCCCCGGGCCCTGAATGCAGTGTCCGCACCCGGCGCTGGACCCCTCTCCATCCTCCCCCCCTCGCGACGCGGGAGGCGCTCGCTTACGGCTAAGGAGTAGTCGACTCTGATGATGCAGCAGTCCAGGATGGACGGGGGCACGGGCGGGATCTTCAGCATCTTCCCGTTCCAGGTGTCGCTGCTGCCCGAGGCGATGTGGTTGCCTCGCACGCTGGCGACCATGTGCCGGAGGGTCTTCGTCTTCCCGCTGGCCAGGTACGTCTGGGTTTGGAAAATAGCCGCTTTGGGGACGACCAGGCGAGAGGAACAGTTCTCTATTTCTGCGTAGATCGGAATCGCTTCTCCTACGGGGGGAGGAGGAGACACCTTCAGAGGCGTTCCAGAAGGTTCTCGCCGCCGCGCTGGAACGGAGCTGTTATGGACGGAAGCTGACACGCGGGCAGTTTAAGCTTGAACTCACGGAGGAGCCCTGACGGGAGGGAGGCTCAGATTGTACGTCTGAGCTGGAGAAAGGGAAATCCGGGGCAGGCCGCGCGCGAAGCCACTGTTTTCTAACGACTGCACTGCTCTCTTTTTAACGAAGTGATGTTAGTTCTAAAGATACGAAAACGTCCGGCATCTCTCAGCATGAAGATGAGAGAGGGAAATGCAGGATTGTCGGAAATCACTGGCACGCTCGTCAGCATCCATCCCGACAGGAGAAGGAAGCCTTTGCCTTTAAGGACTGGGTGGCATGAGGTGCCAACTCGGCCCTGGATGGCGTGGGTGGCACGTCCACCGCCCCCTTTCCAACAAGCCAGCACCCCAGAGCCGGGGCCCCTCACTCCAGGCAGCTCTAGTATCGACCACCCGTTTCCAACGCTGCTGCTTACCATTACAGTATCCCTTTCTCTCGATTTTGGCGCTCAGCGAGACGGGGCCCGACGTGAAACACCAGCAGCCCACCATTTTCTCTTGAGTTTTCAGGACGGGGGTCTTCGAAACGGCAAAGGATAGAGCGACTTTCGTTAAACAAGGCCGGGAAAAGCCGCAGAACTTACAAGGACGTCCTTCTTCACCCAGTGGTCCCAAAGAAGCGTCTTCCAGAAAAACAAATCCACCTTTCTCATCCCCCCGAGGACACGTTTGGTAAAACACACGTCGTTCAGAATCATTTTTTTTTTTTTTTAAGGAAAAAGCCTGGGTGACTTTTTCAGATTCAAATTAGGGTGACACCGTCCTATGTTTTCCCCTGTAGTAATGAGGTTTCTGGGAAACGATCTGCAGCCCCTCTGTCGTGGGACCGACTGACTGTGACGCGGTCTAAACACCACTCATCAGAACGTCCTGTTTGTTGTGGCATTGAAAATGTGGAATGAGCAAAAACAGCCTTTTTTTCCTTCGAAATGTGTTCCACGATTAGGCAGAACCTTCACATGTCCTTAACTTAGGACGGTTTTGGCGTTCTGCGTAACGGCAGCAACACATACCCGGTGAAATGGATCCAAGAGGTCACCGGACACATGTCACCCCCGTTCTACTCTGTGGCATCACGAGAAATGACACGAGATTTGAGATGGTCACTCTCCGAAGTGCACAAACCCCCAGCTCACTGTGAAACCTGACGTTACAATATTTCCTTATTTATAAAAAAGAAAGTAAAGGAGAAATAGTAGTATCTCTGGCAAAAAAAAAAAAAAAAAATTAAAAAATCCCTTTAAATCACTTGCCACGGTGGCTCCATAAATAGCTTAGAAGTAGCGACCCTCCCCCCCTTCCCAACGCCAAGTAGTTTTTAAAAATACCACACACAGGATCGTGGATTTTTTTTTCGGAAAAGGTGCTCATTCGGCCGGCTAAGTCCCGGCTCTGCACCAGCCGGTGGGCTGGGTGCTGACTGTTCCGTGATTTGGGCCGCGAGGGCCCACGCGAACAGGGCGCGTCTGTCCCACGTTTCCGATCTCAACGTGAACATTCGAGTAAATTCTGCTTTCTTTTCACGGGAACACCGAGTTGAAAAACTTGGAACTCTCGGCTCCTTTTCCTTCTCTGTAAAAACCCTCCCGGACCAAAAACGCATGTTTTAACAGCAGTATCGTGCTGGAAAGTTTAAATTATCCCAGCATTTTCTATGAAATAAAGGGGGGGGGAAGAAAAGAGAAACCACATCCATTCATATTTAAATGAGGAACCATTAGGTCCCCGCAGCTATCGCGAAGAAGGACGAGGTATAATTTCTATAATTTCACATTATTTGGATAATATGGGTTCGGATAAAAGAGAGTCGCTCATTAGTCCCCATCTCGCTCCTTCTGCTGTGGCTTGCAGCCTGGCCGTCCCCATCGGTCTCCCGTCCGTGTCTGCTGATTACGAGACGTTCAATGCTTTAATGTGGCCGGACGTGTCACAAGGGGACGCCGAGTGAAAGGGTCCCCGCCGCAGCTGCGCGCGCTTACTTAGCGGCGGCAAATGACATGGGGGGGACACGTGGCGCCGCTGATTAATGCTCTCCCGTAATCACTGCTGCTCAGCCTGCTATTATGGGGTGATGGGGGGGGCGTTGAGAACCCCGCCGGCCCCGCTGGTGAAAGCGAGGACCCGCTTTGGGGGCGACGCCTCATGCACGCGTTTGCAGCCCGCCCGTGTGACTGTTTTTGGGCAAAGCCGGCCCTCCGTGAGGGGTGCAGGGTCGACAGTATCCGCACGCGCACCATTTGTCATTTGCTTGGCCTAGGATCGCGTGTTTACGGCGGACGCCTGTGGGCTCCGAGGTTCCCCTCCAAAGTAAGGGGACAGATGAGCGCTCAACTCTTGAAAGGCGGGAGAGAGGGAGATGGGGAAGGAGGGACTAACTCACCAGTAAGGCGGGCGTGTTGACGTCGATGTGACTGATCACCTGGATGTCCCGCTTGACGCTCTGCTCAGGGACCTTGGGCCGGTCCAGCACGGCCCGCACGCAGTACCGCACGCTGCCGTATTTCCCAGTGAACGAGGTGACCAGCGGTCTGGATGGGGGCCCAGGAGAGTGACACGTCGGTTTAGTTATCAGTTAGGGAAAACCGGGACGAGCATGCGACGGACTGGATGTGGTTGAAAGGGAAGAAGAGCGTGTGGGCTTTGGGGCTAAGAGCAAAGAGGGCCGTCCATTCAGGGGCTCTCTGTGGCGGGGCCAGGGGGACCAAGGACATCTGGGACCCGCACGTGTGGCGGGAAAGGACGGCGCAGGAGTTATCGTGGTTTCACTCACTCGGATGGAAGTCGAAAGCTGAACGGAAATTCGTGTTTCCCAGGCTGGAGCAGGAGGGGGCCTTCGCCTAGAAAGGAGGGTGCATTGGAGTTACCTGTGGCTGGGCGGACAGGTTCGCGTTTAGGACTGAATGGCCTCAAGGGTGGGGTGATGCAGAGCAGGAAAGGGCCGCGCAGACTCAGAGTGTCTCTGAGATTTGCCTGCTCCCTGCAAACTAAAGGGAAGGCGTCTGCTGCACCCAGACTTAGCAGGCCGAGGCCACTAGCGAGACGGGATCTGTTCGTTCGTTTGTTTAAACCCTGGAGTTCTGAGACCTTAGACGACTCAGTTAGCGCCACGCCTCACTGGCCCACTGCGTTTTGACTCTGTCCCCGGAGTAATATCCTGGTGGAACACGCAGTTGTCTGCCATTCGGGGCCCTGTGACCAGAAAACTGCTCCACAGGTGGGTGACTCGCAGGCAGAGTGAACGGCGACGTGAGAGCAGGGTAAAGGGCGGGGATGGAGGGAGTCCCAGGGGCGCAGGCGTGCCCGGGAGCTGTCCAAGGTGTCTCCGCAGGGTCACCGCCCGGCTGTGTGGCAGGGTGGAAGGTGGAGAGGGAGCCACCCCGCTTTATGGCCGGGAAGGAAGGGCCCAGGGCGGGCCCAGGGCCTCTGCTCCTGACAGCTGGGTTAAAGTCCTGATTTATGACCATCAGGTCCCTCAGTACCACCGTGAAAGTACTTGAAAGTGTTTCAAATTGTGGATTTCATCTGAGGCCCAAATGCGGAGCGCTTAGACGGCAGGCGCTACGGACTTAAAGGTGAACAACTCTGGTCCCCAGGCAGACCTGGGGGAGGAATGGGGCCTGGGCGTTTGTGCACTAGTAAGGACCAGGCTGCTGGGCCCTGTGTGGGCGCGGGGCTGGCGCCCGGAGGCCCTGCCCACAGTGGACTGCAGGGTTGGCATGGAGACGAGTGGAGGGGGGTATAGAGGAAGGGAAACCGTGAAGCAGGGCATGACAGGCGTGTGGGCAGCAGGGTGGCCCCGGAGACAGAGAGGAGGACAGTGGTCCCCCTTCACAGAGAAAACAGACCAACACAGAACCACAGCACTTAAGAGTGAGACTTCCAATCCCCTGAAAGCATCAGTGCGGGATGAAAAAGACGACGGGGCGGTCGATAACCGTGGGTTATAGGATATTTGGAATCAGATCTTCCTTCCTTCGTCCTTCCTTCCGTCCTGTCTCTCTTATTTATTGAGAATCGGAAGTTGCCCAAGCTCAACCGTGTGCCCTCGCCCTCATGCTCTGGGGACTGCCACGTCACAGGGAGACGTGTCATTTGCTAAAAGGTCTTACAGACAGAGCTCGTAACTCGGGCCCTTGGGAGCTGTGGGAACGGGAAGACCCTTACGGAGCCAGAGTTGAGGCCTCACGAAGGTCGAGGGACTCGCACGAGGGTGGATCGCTGCCGGGTGACCAGGGACTGACGCCAGCGCTCTGGCTGGTCTGTCTCGTCTCTCTGCAATTCCTCGATACGGGTGCGAAGGAAATCAGTCACCGTGACAGCGAGTCCGGACTGCGTTACCAGGGAACGCCAGAGAGTGATCTGGGGGGATGTTCTGAAAACCGAAGACGCAGCCACACGTTCTGAGACTCTAGTAGCTCTAAGCATGTCTTCAGGTGACTGAAACTCAGCGAGGTTTTGGAATTAAATGACCCAGAGTTGCTAACTTCTTCCAAGCTACAGATATCAACCAGGAGGAATCTCCTTTTCCTCTCAGAAGTCAACTAAAACAGACTATGACTTCTAAGTAAAACATTATTTATTTTTTAATTTATTATTTATCATTTATTATTATTATTATTATTATTATTATTATTTTTGCCAATATTTGTTTCGATACATTCTAAAACAAGCTACAGAGGTTCCAGTCGTCTGGGTTTAGAACTTCTGTTCCATCGGAATGCAAACGACAAACTCGGGCTTGGGAATCAAAGCCCTATTTGGTAGTCCAGATTCTACCAAAGCAGGTTTGTTTTTTTTTTTTGGCTAATTCTTTGCTGAGCAGGTCTAACTGCTATTATTCCTACGTGTATTTATTTACCCAGGAGTGAACAGGCACAAAGAGTGTCCAAAGTTTTGGACAAGAACCAATTTACTTCTTTTTTTCCCCCAGGGCCGGTGAATCCAGCCAGCCATCTTAAAACCGTGTCCTCTGCTACTCTAGGGGGGACACGTGGCTGCTGACTGATCCTGCAAACCCATAACAGGACGAAAGGGCACACAGGCGGGTGACAGCGGTCACCTAACCCACTGCATGTGTCAATCAAAAAGAGAACTTGGGTTCCAAATATGGTTTCCTTATTTCACTTTTTTTTTGGGATCGCTGGATCCCAATAACATGCCTTGGCAGTGTGACTGTGGACAGTCCACTTCACAGGACAAGGCGAAACCACACCTTCTGTCGACTTGGTATTGAACATAATTGTCATGCATTTTACGCGGACGGGGAGGGTCTGTACCATTACCGTATTGATCAAAGCCAAAGCTGATGAGGCAGAAAGGCAAAAAGAGCTTCTGCCCCCTGAAGGAAGACTGACCCAATGTTCCTGCCCAGCAATTCGATGACTCATGGGAAAAGGCATTTGGAACCGCCACTGTGCTGGGCTCCCCCAAGGGGATTTCTGGAAAAGCCTCTGCTCCTAACTGGACTTCACAGGAGTGGATATAGGGAGGTGGCGGGGAGTGCCCTTTTCTCCAGACTCCTGCCATGCCCAGACCCCGAGGTCTCTCTAAAGGCCTCCTGGAGGTGGGGTGGAGGGGTGAAGAGGAAACAGAAGCCGCCAAGAATAAAGACAAAGACTATAAGGAGAGGCAGAACCCCTAGTTATCACCCAGCTTCCCAGAAGAGGGAAAGCAAGTGCCAGATCTCTGTGGTTAAGAAACGGCTTCCTCAGAACTCCCACCCCTCAGGGGCTACTTCCCTCTCCCCAGGAGGGAGCTTCTGCCAATTCATCATGAACCCAGAATTCCGCCAGCCCCGAGGAGGAAGGATGGGAACCCCCCGAGGAGGAAGGATGGGAACCCCCCCGGAGGCCCATCAGACGCGGGGTGCCCCCCGCCTGTGACCTCGCAGACTCCGTTCTGCCCCATTCCTCAGGCCCAAAGGCACAGGGACCTAGATTCCGCTGACGCGGGATCCCTGACTGCCGGCGCCCATCTCCGGTTGCCATGACGACGGACCCCTCCCCGCGCGGGTCCGGGAAGGTCTGGGATGCCTGGGGGGGGGGGGCGGCGAGTGCTCCAGGTAGAGTATGTGCGCCCCCCAACCTACTCCCTGCACACGATCGCCCCGGCGCTGGGACATGGGGGTGCTGGCACTGTCAGTCACCTGGGGGTCCTGAGACTGTCACCTGGGGGTCCTGGCACTGTCACCCGGGGGTGCTCGCACTGTCACCCGGGGGTGCTGGCATTGTCACCTGGGAGGGTCCAGGCATTGTAACCTGCGGGTGCGGGTATTGTCACCCGGGGGGCTGGCGCTGTCACCTGGGGGTCCTGACATTGTCATCCGGGGGTCCTGGCACTGTCACCCGGGGGTGCTGGCATTGTCACCTGGGAGGGTGCTGGCATTGTAACCTGCGGGTGCGGGCACTGTCACCAGGGGGGATCCTGGCATTGTCATCTGGGAGGGTCCTGGCATTGTAACCTGCGGGTGTGGGCACTGTCACTTGGGGGTCCTGGCACTGTCACCCGGGGGTGCTGGCACTGTCCCCTGCGCGTCGCTGGCGACCCAACCAGCTCAGGCTACACCGCGGGGTTGGTTGGGGGCACAGGGACCCCACCCCCGGAAGCCCAGCCCCGCACGCACGCACACCTGGCAGGTGCGCATCGCCCGGCGCGCCCCTCTCCAGCCCCTCGGGGTGGGGATGGGATGGGGTGGGGGACCCCGGGGTGGGGCCGCGGGGCTCACCGGCGCGCGGCTCCCGCAGGCTCAGGCGCACGTTCAGGTACTCCACCTCCGAGGCCGGGCCCCAGGCGGCGGCGGCGCGGCCGCGGGCCTCCAGGCGCAGCGCGCGCACGGCCACCCGCTCGGCCGCCTCCAGCAGCACGTGCCCGGCCACCGTGTCGCCGCTGGCGTAGCAGCCGCGCCGCTCGTCCTCGAACACCAGCCCCAGGCTCTTCACGCGGCCGCCCGCGGGGCCCGGGGCCGCGGCGCTGCCCGCCTCGCCGCCCATCCCGCTGCTGTCACCGGCGCCGGGCGCAGCGCAGCGCGGGGAGGGTCCCCCCTGCAGCCCTGGCGCTCCGTGCGCTGCGCGCGCTCGGGGGCCTGTCCCTTTAACACACCCCGCCGCCGGGACGGGGAAAGGGGCGGGGACAGCCCGCCCCCGGCGCGCGCCCATTGGCCCGTTGCGAGCTTCGCCTCGCGCTGATTGGCAGTCAGGGACGCCCCAGTCATTTCATTGGCTGCTCCGCGTGCCCGCTGGCTGCAGGGCAGCCGTGCGTGATCAGGCCGTGGTGACCTATCGGGAGACGCAGGTGCGCACGTGCACACGCCTCTGATTGGCTGCGGCGAGGCACCGTCCTGGGGCGCTGGCCAATAGCGAGGCGGTGCGCCCATGTGGACAGATAGTGGGAAACAATGTTCGGGAGGGAGGGGCGGCCGGGAAGCGGGCATCCCCCGGACTGGTTGGTGGCGTGTCGCCGTTGCCATGGTTGCGACCGGGGTGGGCGGGGTTCCTGGGCGCTGGGGACTGTTTGCAGGAGTCACCGGGTTCGGGCTTGAACTTGAACTTGTGGCTGAACTGGCTGAGTCTGCGATGACAGCCGCAGCGCCCAGGGGAACTAGAGGGGATGCTCTGGAGCAGGGAACTCAGCGGCGTTTCCTTATGGGATTTGGGGGCGGCCCCCTCGAGACTGGAATGGGTACACGTCGGCATCTCAGTGCCCCCGACAGGAAGGAGGATGACTGTGGGGCTCAGCCTGGAGCCCCTGGGCTCACAGCCCCGCCTGTCACCTGAAGGCGAACGGGGTGGCTTCTAAGCAGCACCTGCTCCCCCGCCCCCGAGTTTCTGCTCCACCCAGAAGGGCTCCCTGATTTCAGTGTCGCGGTCCACGACAATGTCCAGTGGCTTCGATGGCGTGTCCACGCCCACGGCAACTTTTCGCCTGTCCTCAGTTTCATTTCCTTCTTTCATGAACTCCATGCCCTTCCTCCTCCATTTCTTCTCCAGACCCCCATCATTCCCTCCACAGCTGCCTACCATTGTCTAAACTTTTTCCCTTATAAAAACTCCAAGTTCGTGAGCTATCACAGATTGATTAATCTTAGATGGAGATTCAAAATCTTTCCTGATGTTGCTATTTCTTTTCCTTTTTTAAAATTTATTATTATTATTTTTTTAAGCGAGGCAATGCTTGGTTAATTAACCTCACAGATTGCAAGGACCTTGTCAGCTTACAGTCCATTATTATTATTATTATTATTATTTATTATATTTACACCTATAGCACCTGGTCTTCCTAGGTTGTCTCCCTTCCAAATACTAACCAGGCCCAACCCTGCTTAGCTTCCCATATCAGAAGGGATCGGGCTTGATCAGAGTGGCATGGCCATTCATTTTTTTAAGATCCCAAACTAAAGATTGACTACTGCCTGTCCTGAATTGAGGTTCTTAGTGTGGAGATGTAATAAGGCCTTACATGTCCAAAGTTTTCTTATCACCTCTCAAAGAAAGTGGAAAAGGCCGCCAACCAGCTCTGCATAAAATTCACAAATAGCTGTTATCTTCAGAAAAAGGAATACCACTTGATCTAGAACAGCCCCGGACATGCTTTGACCCTGCTACTTTTCTTTATAACACAAGCTGACCTTACGTGCCTGTTTGCATATCATCCATCACCCTCCTTTGAAACATAGAAATTGTTCTCCTCACCGCTGTTTCCTATAGCACCTGACAGGGAGTTTAGCATACAGTAAGCGCTCAATAAATGTTTATTGACTGACTGACTGACTCTGAGCCCATGTGGTATATATGATCAGTTCTGCAGTAAATGAGTCCCATGTGGCCTCTTACTCTACCACCCTTCATCCTCTCCTGGCAGATGTCCTTCTCCATCCTTATTTCCACCAAATTAAGTGGCTGGGGAAGGGGGAAGGGGGACAATGGCCCTCCCAGTAGCAAAAACAAAACTGTGCACATGTTCTGTGCTGAGAAAGACCAGGCTCTCTTTGCTCATAGGTCAATTAATAATACTTCGACTACAAGGAAGCAGAACGCATGATCAAGAGTGGCTTAAACAATAAGTATATTTCTTATTTATTTAACATGAAGCTAAGTAGCAGGCACTGTTGGGGATGGTTCATCAAACGCCTTTTCTCTCTCTTCTCTGCCGCACTCATGTCCCGTCCTGGTGGCTGTGCTTACCACAGCTCTCAGTATCTCAAACGGAATTCAAAAACTAAAGCAAGAGAGTCCACATCCACCAAAATAAGGGGGCCTTTTTAAAATATCTCCTCCTCTCTCCTTTCAGAGAGAAAATATATTCCCTAGCTGCCCCCAACAGACTTTTTACACGTTGTTGGCCCAACTGAGTCACATGTGCACAAGTAGGTCATTAAGTGGCCAAAAGAAATGTGACAGAAGCAATTTACATGGCCAAGCACATCTTTTACAGATAAAGCTCAGGACAGTGGGACTGTGGGCCTTAGAGTCAACTGCATGTTGCTGAGTAGGGCTCATTGTGTGACATTTGGTGGCACGTGGAGAGCAGGTCTCTGCCTCATGGCAAGGCCACGGGGGCAGAGCAAAGAGCAGGGCTTCTGTTTCTAGGTGCCACCCTTCCATCGAGCACGTGATGTGTAAAATTGGGGAAGGGACTAAGCTCTCTAAGCTTCAGGGGTCGATGCCTTTCTTTGCTGTGTCTGTCATTTTAAATGGGATATTCCATGAAGGTGCCTGGTACCCAATAGGTACCCAGTAAAAGGTGGCCTTGTTGGTGATAAGACAATGGTGGTGGAGATGGATTTTGAGTCTAACATGGCCTGGTTTTGAGCCCGGGCTCTGCCGCATCCTGTTGGCATGGCAGCAGACAATTTAGATTCTATAAACCTCAGTTTTCTCAAAGTCAATCTATTCATAATCCCAGGATTCAGTGAGAACATGTATGTTTTGATACTCTGAACTGTAATGTTTTGTGTACCTATGGCTGGTAATAATGTTATTTCTGTAGCTCTGCCTTCTGCAAGCAAGAAAAAAATATATTTATGTTGAGACATAGGGAAGAAATATATTTTCGTAGCTCATATTAAAATCCCGTTCATAATTGCAATATTTAAAGGGAGCTTTGACGATCACTTGTATCCTGGGAAGAATTTCAGGATTTTGAATGACTGTGTGTATGTGAGTGTGTGAAGACATTCTCACTAGGCCATTTTCCATAAAAATCTGTAATTAAGATCACAGGTAAGCATCCGAGCTGGTTGCTCCAAACCTAATATCTATCTTCACTCTTGAAACTTGAGCATCACAGGATATGGCTTTTCAAAGACGTGGGAGACTGATTTTTCTGTGCCGCCAGCCACAACGCATGGATTACTTGGGGAAAAGATGAAAACATCGCAGTTTCACGGGGTCCAATATTCTTCTACTCTTTCTAGCGGAGTAAAAATCCTTCCTTTCATTTATTCCTTAGATTTAAGCTGGTGTAAGACAGAGGCATTTCCATTATTATTAATAAACAGGAGGATCGGATTATCACACATTTGGAAACCAGTTCAGAAGTTCCTTAAAATCAGACACAGTGTGTTGCGGTGAGAACTCACTTTTGATTGAAGGAAGCCTTCGTGGTGAGATGCTTTTGTTTGTGTGTTTGTTTTTTTCAAAGTATCACCTCTAGATAGAGTCTGCAACCACGCAGGGGCTGATACAAACATTCCAGGAGACACCAGATCCTGATCACCCACCAAGATGTGGCAACTACGTTCTCCTTGAATAGAAAGCAAAGGGGGTGCCTTACAAAAGCCATTCGCAGTAATGACATTTTCCAAGTCGAGCTTTAAGACTGTCGATGAAATGATAATTCATCCTATGTGCTGCCCGTCCCCATGAGCTTGGAATGTATCCCTCAGCGATTTTTCAAAGGCCTCACTCGCTTTCAGCGTTGATGGGAAGAAGCCGCATCTGCAAACGCACACACACGACAGTGGGACCAGAGGTGGATCCCCGGGCAGGCATTTCTGAGATCCTGATGCTTGTTTACCTGACACAGAGGGCCTCCCTGAAGTTTCACAACTGCAGATGGTGAGAAACTTAATGAGAGAGCTCCGAGGCCCGGCCCGCCCTGCTTGTGAAAGCCCTGGTCCCTGACGGGCAGGTGTTGACGGGGGCGAGTCACAGCTCTTTGAGGAGTGTTTGGCAAACTCGGGTTTTATTAGTGTTTTTTTTATTATTTTTTCAGGTTGCATGTTTAGGATGGGAAGCAGAATGGGAGAGGAACAGAATCTCTCCTCCAACTCAGGTTGTTCAGGCTTGGGCACACCTGCTTCCGTCTGAGCGGGGAGGAATGAGAGGGGCGGGAGCAGGTGGAATAGTGATTATTGCTTAGATGATTGCGGTTTAAGGCAAAAGCATCCCAGAGCAGTGGCTCTGGACCCGAGATGCACTTCAGAATCACCTGTGAAGCTTTCCAAACCGGGACGGTTGGGCTCCACCTGGAGCACTGAGTCACACGCAACTCCTGGGCCGGGCATGGGCATTTATCATTGGCGCCTGGGTGTGCAGGCCAGACGGTGACTTGGGTGGAGTGAGGTAGGGATCAGATGTGTCTCATCCACCTTGGGTCTCTGACCACATGAGCTGGCCTTCTCATGTCTGCCAGGGAGCCCCTTGGAGGCCCAGCTCACAGCAAAGGGTCATTGGGCAGCGGGGGTTCAAGTACAAAGAGGCTGCTAACAGGCTCCGTGACCCTGGGCAGGTGCCTTCTCCATGGCCTCTTCAGCACACTCTTAGTCTTGTGGAGTAATAACACGTTCACGGCCTTTTGCATCCCAACAGGGGTTATGAGTCACCCCTGGGCCAGAGCTAAGGAGACCTTCTTGGAAGATGCTTTGAAAAGCATCTGCTCGAAATGGCCTGTCTTCCCTAAAAGATCTGGGGCAACACAGCCTATTTTTATTAAAACCACCACATATATATATATGGCATCTCGCTAAGATGTAGCTTCTGATCTCTGAGATCCACTGTGCGTTGCAAGGTCCTAGAAAGTCCTGCTGAGGAGGACTCTGAGGCTGGGGGTTTTCGGCTGTGTCCTACCGGTTCTGCTCAGTGCCGGAGGTGGTGGCATCCCCACGATCAGGGAATGGTCACATTCCAGGCTTCCTTTGCTCCCCGGGGGTGCTCACTCTTGGTACCATGGTGTGAGTTTGGTGTCTTTTGCTCATTGGATGGATCTGGAGAGTTCCCGTGGCCCCAGCCAGTGTGACCAGAGCCCTCGGTGTCCCATGAACTCCAATCTGTGGTTCTTCCGGTTGTTTTGTCTTTTGTCCCTGCATTTTGTCCCGGCTCCTGTTCTCTGACGGGCCTAGGGCAAGTGTCATGCTTGCCTTCTGCCTTCTGAGGTCTGGCTCGGCTTCTGATATTGCTGGTGCCACTCAGAACGGAGTATGAAGGTAAGAAGCCGATGGCTTCTAGTGATGGAGCTTAAACCCTAAGCACCAGCATCTTGCCTCACCCTCTCAGATGTCGGTCCTCATCCGCTGATGCTGATGCTGATGCTGCTGCTGCTGCTGCTGACACCTGGGCCAGCATGAGCTCAGCTGCTGCAACTGGTGAGTCAGATATGCTGGGCTTTGCGGCTCCAGCCCTGGAAGTTGCTGGCATGATCGATTGCTACCAGTGGTGGTAAAAGCAGTAACAATTAGCATTCGTCGTTGCAAGCCCTGGAGGAAGTGCCTTACACATATCATCGTTTACATTGCATCCTCAGAAGAACCCAATGAGATCCTTTCAGAGTTAGGCCCCGATGTTCCTAACGAGGCCCAGAAAGGTCAAATCCCTCATTCAAAGATCACTCAGAGAGCCGAGATCGGAGCTCGGTTTTCAGGCTAAAATGTCACGCGCCTCATAACCACCATGTCCCACCGTCTCCCCTGCCAAGTCCCCGAACTCATTCCTGCTAGAACTACTTCCATCTGAAAAAAAAGCACTAATGAGTTTCTTGCAGAAGCTGCCTGAGTATCCATTGGGTAAATGTTTTTTTTGGGGGGAGGAGGCGTCTGATTCTGCAGCATTTTACGCCCTGGGCTCCACGCAGGCAAAATTCTCGAAAGTTCGTGGGCACACTTGATGCATACAGATGACTGCTCACAGTGTAAATACCCGAGAAGGGAATTGGTACCTTCTGTCATCCCCGATCGGTGTAGCGAATTCGTTAGGAAACATGACCAGCAGAAAGTGGCAGTCGGTGCCCAGAGTGACTGTAAACTATACGGCGATAGATGAGCAAAGAGAGCAGGCCTGCCGCTGCCATATGTCAGCCGAAAGCAGGCGGCAGGAGACGGGTCGCCTTCACAGCTCGAGTATGAAAATTTGGTCCAGTTGCCAAAACCTTTGGTCTCTCCTGGCCTATGAGAGCCCTGGCAAAGTGGCAGACGTGCCACCTGGCAATCCCGCCGTAGGCAATTCGGCCTTTGCAGCAAATGACATTGCGGGGTGGTTTCTGTAGGATTAGTGGCTCCTGCTTTGAGTTTGTCCTCAATGAGAGTTTTTTCAAAGTATTTTTAAATGCTGGTCGTCATCATCTGAGGGGGATTTATTTACGGTGTCTTCTGGGATCCTTCCTTTGGGAGGGACGCCAGTGCTTGTGAAGGGTACTCCCAAGGGGAATGTACTGTCGTGAGCTGAACGCTGCCAAGGTCGCTGGCATCTCGGATGACGATTGACCCAGGCTAACTTGGCGTAGGAAAGAATGGGAGTCTGCAAAAGGAAAAGCGACAGAACCAAACAGAGCAGGAAGTCGGAAAGATCCAGAAATCGAGCTAGCAGGAACCAACACTCCACCTTCTCCAACTGCTGCTCATGGTCGGGGCAAACCCATTCATTTTCCTTCCCGAGTCACCCAGCCGGGAGCCCTGGGCATGGAGAGCGTTTGATTGTCCCAGCTTTGGTCAAGGGCGCGGGACAGAGGAGGGAGAATTCTAAGCAGCCATGCCGTGATGGCCACTCGATCGTCCGAATGGCCTCGTGGGCCCCCCTCTCCTTCACCCACATCCCTTTCGTGTGACCGTGCCACATTCTCCCTCTGGGGGAGGTGTTTACGTCCCCATTCTTGAACCTGCTCAGTGAGTTGCTTTAGCCCACGGAGGTGGCGTGTCATTTCTGACGCTAGGCCTCGGGGGGGGGGGGCGGGTGGCTGTAAGGTTCTCCTCACTTGTGTGGAGCCTCGTTGAGCCATCCAGCATGAGTCAGGACCGGCGTGGTGGAAGAGGAGAGGCTACGTGGAATGGGGACAAGCTGTGCCAGCTGAGGTCCAACTGAGTGGCTTATGGCAACAAGGGACATTTATTACCTCACGCACTTTCCAGAGGTGGGGAGCACAAGAGCAGCTGAGATGGGGGGGTTCTAAGGTTTGGGGTCTCCCCAGGAGCTGGCTGGCCCTGTAGACATCTGAGACTGAGGTGTGCCCTTCCATAGTCACATGGCGGAGCAATGGTGCCAGGACACGCCATGCAGTGAAATAATCAGCATTTCAAGTCCAGAGGTCTCAGAGACTTCAAGCTGCCGGAGTAGCTGCCTTAAGCTCTGGAAGTGCTTTTTCTTATCGTATTTCACGGGCTGGGATTTCTAGGACAACATTATTCAGGGACGCTGTTAGTGGGAATTCTTGCCTTTTTTCCCCCCTGAATTTACTGGGGTTTGTTACAAAGTTTAATGTGAAGCGTGATGTTATCTTTGATTTCTTTTGCTTGGGATGCATCTGGATTCTTGAAGCATTTTTAGAAAAAATCTGACATTTCATCTGTTTTCGAATGTGTGGAGGTAGTTTGTAGTATGAGCTTATAACCCATCTATAGCGCTCCGTAAGTTGTCGCTTATATAAATTCTGTAAGTATAACTTACAGCTTATCTGTAGTTATGTTTCTTTCTTCTTCCCAATTATGGTCATTTGAGGCTTCTCTGCGTTTTCTTGAGCAGTCTGGCCCGGGATTTATAAATAGTCGTCATGTTGTCAAGGAACTAGTTTTGGGTTTTGTCGTCCACGTCTGTTTTTTTCTTTTTTTAGCGTGAATTTTTGCTCTCACGCCTCTTCTCTTCCCACTACCTTATTTCGCCTTGTTCTCTTGTGCCCCTTTTCATGTCCGTGTTGGCTGAATAATTCCTTCATTTACTCTCATCTTATAAAATGCTCAGTAAGGCCGCACAGTTTCCTCCAAACCCTCATGGAGCTTGATATTTGCTGTCATTTAGGTAGAAATATTTTAAGACCGTCTTCCAACTGAGGCACGGGTCGTTTTAGTCCCCATTGTTTGGTGGCAGTTGAGGACTTTTACTGCGGATTTTAAATTTTCCTGGCATCATGATTGAATCATGTCTTTATTATATCAAACTTGGAACCGTGTGAAGGCTGCCTGCGTAGCCCCGTGTCAGTTAGACGCGTCTGTCTGACGTGTCACGCATTCCTTGCTGCGCCGGGGTGGTGTGGAGGGCACATCAGGGAACTCAGGGGCTGGTAGGTTCGGAGACGCCTGAGGTGTCGGCTCATTGCGGAACGGAGCCTGTGTACGTTGTTCAATAGCCTTTAGCTCTCTCATTTGTCAACCCATCAAACTTTATGAGGCAGATTTCCGTGGCAGACCGTCTCGCATTTTTATATCCCGCACCTTGGCATCAGGTATGTATTTTACTTAAGGGACAATTCACGAATCCAAACCGAAACCTGCCATAAATCACCTTTACAGTTGTGGTTAGGAAGAAGCCTTGGGTTCCCTTAGGGTGGATTGATCAAACATGGCATTTATCCTATTCCAACCATGATGTTTCGCAAACTTGATGGCAGAGGGAAACAGCTGGTGAAGTGGGTTCACTGAAAGGTGAAGGTAATACAGCCATGAAAAAAAAAAAAAAAAACCAAGACGATAATGATTTTAAAAGTGATCATAGTCGTAACAACACCATTAACCTTTTGCTTCCAGTTATCGAAAGCGTGGTCTTTTTTTTTTGAGGTCTCATCAAAGGTTTGAGTAACTGTGATGTCTGAAGAAAATATAGAATTTGCCATTATTTTTTTTTTCTTTAATCCATCAAGGAATCAAGATCAATGCTGGGGTCGGACTTATTCTGACGGTTTATATAATTTGCTTTATAAATCCAACCGGGGGGTTTGCACGCCCTTTGCCGATAGTTCGGATTTAGTGGAAATTGCAGTCGGTCTGTCTCCCTTTAGATTGTGTTTGCATCGCTGGCGGAGGGCACGTGCATGCAGGAGGCGAAATTAATTGCAGAGTGAGTGCGATCGACGCAAACCAGGTGATGCGGACGTTAGTGGGGCCCAGGCAGGCGGCAATCGTGATGACAATTCCCGTTGAGGGAAAGGAGAATTAGCGGGACTGGCGGCTCTTAAACTGGCGCCCAAGGCCACCTGGATGATTGTGGGTTTTCGTGAACCTCTTGAAATCAGATGCCTGATTCTGTAAGAAGACTCCTGCAGCGGTTGTTTTGGGAGAACTTTCTGGAGCGTGCAGCAACTTCTTGAAGGTCTGCGGGTTTGGGTTTGTGACATCTCCCCCGTCCCTATAACGGTTAAGGCCAACTGATCTAGATTTTTCTTTCCATATACACCTTGTTATCTAGTCACTGGTCCAGCTTCTGCTTATTCCTGTAGCTACCGAAGAATCTCTGGGTGACACGCCTTCATGCCAGGAAGAGGAGGACCAGGGGCAAGACTTCTGTGTACCTCTCCAGGCCGGAAAAAACATGCAATGTTGCTGTCCACCTGGGTCTGCCGGGACATCCTTTACGGAGCTGTGTTCTCTTAATGCACCGTAGTTAAATAAACCCCAAGATCCTCCTTCCGCCGCAGCCCGTTCAATCATCTCACATACTGTGTCATCCTGGCAGCTTTGATGCAGCCAGATGTGACGCTTGGGGACTGCAAAGAAATGCTTGTCTAAAAGACACCGCTTCCCGTTTTCTACGTGCTGGAGCCCATGGGCACAGCTGTGCAAGCCTCAGCGCTTCGATCTCCGCACGTGTATGTCACGCACGACCTGGGGCACGCGTGGCATCAGGGAGGTGCCGACGCACGGGCTCAGGGCGTCGCGATATTTATTCCCTTTTGGGGGATCTGCTCGGGCCGCGATTTAGTTCTCAAGGTGTGATTTTTCTCAGTCTAGGAGTATGCAGATTAGCCTGGCCCCATGTTGACATGAGGCCCTCATTGTCAGGCCTTGCAAGGTGTGTCCCATGGTCTTGGAAGCGCAATAAGTCAGCAGAGCCCTCAAGGACCATAGTCATCGGACCTGGGTGAGCTAGGGAGCGGGTGGCTTGTGTACCTAACAGCTGAAATGGACTATCCCGCATTCGAGTTAAGAATTCCCTCCCTAAATTAGTTAAGAATTTTAATTAATTAAGAATTTTAAAATTAGTTAAGAATTTTAATCTAATTAAAAAATAGATTTCATTAAAAAAAAAAAACATCAAAATCGAAATCGAACTCCTCCCATCCCTGCCTTGTAATTAATTATTAATCACAGGCGTCCGCTGCATCGTATTTGAAGTTTCCCTGTCACGTGGCATTGGAAGTGAACTTTTGAACTTCTGATTTCTCTCAGTTTGGGATAAAAGTTGGCACGATTCACAGTCGCGTCTGTGACGAAGCATCAGAGAGAGAGAGGCCTCATTTGACAGCCATGTGAGAGACACTGCGCGCAGGGGAAGATAATGCCCCCATCGAGCGCGAATCCTGGAAATTGGGCCATCACAGGGACTGCGAGCGGGCCCTAACGAACCCAGATTCCGATCGGTGGTGAAATGATGTGCCGCCTAATGTCCTCGGAAATGCTGCCATGATCAGTCTGGAAGGAAGCCCATTGCTGATACAACAAATCAATTGATAAGAAGTGTCTTTATTGCACTCGATAAAAACACACAGCGCAATCCCGAACACACATACCCGGCTCGTAAAACAAATTGCTCACCTAAAATGAATTACACTCCCCAGTTTTTCTTTTCTTTTTCTTTTTTTTTTTAAAGTAAATTACAGCACAGGATATTCAGGGATGGTTCCATCCGCGAAAGAGTAAGATTATAAACGGCACTAAAAGGGAATGTTTCCCCGTTTCTTTTTAGTTTAGTTTTTTTTTTTTTTTTCCCTTTTTTGTTTTTTCAATCTCGGGGATTACCCGGAGCGAAACGTAAAAGGAAAAAAAAAAAAATGGTCGAAACGGCCTGTTTTGTGAAATATAGGAAAAAATATACCATCTGTGATTTAGCACAGTTCTCAATATCCCATCTGTGGTCTACATGCGGCTCTTCGCGGAGACCGAAGCCGTTGTTGTTTGATATGATTTTTTTTTTTTTTAAAGTTTTCCTAAGAAGTCTGCTTTTGTAAGACTCTGATTCTTGGCATGGCGTTTCTTTCGAAAGGCCTCGTAACGGTGGCCTTTATGTTCAAAATTGCTGTCGCCTGCGAAGGCTTAACATCCTGCAAAGTGAATACACCAGAGTCTCCCCGCATCGTCATCCCGTCCCCAGCCGACTTCACTGTTAGGAGGATGCCTTTCGCACGCTGTGCGGTGGGCTTTTGTTTCTTCGTTCACCCTTGAAGCGGATATATCTGTGATGGGGAATGGTGTTGGAGGGATTTCCGTGGATAATGGAGTGCAGACGTCTTAAGTGGCATTATTACGTGCCTTAGTCAATGCAGGTTGATCCCGTATTGATTAGAAATCACAATGGCACATCCGCAGTGATTGCTGGTCTTTGCTCTCGATGAGGCTTCCATCCGCTCGCTTCCCTCTGATGAAGCCACTTGGTGATAGGAAGCCACTCGTGGGCAGCTCCACGGGTCACCATCACATAACGCAAAAAACAGGGGTTCTCAAATGGCATTATCGATCTCTTTTACGGGATCATCCTTTGCTGTGGGGACCGTCCTGTGCACGGCAGGCTACCAATCAGCATCCCGGGCCACGACCCACTAGATGCCACGAGCACCCTTTTCCCAGAAATTGCCAAATGTCCTCCAGGGGATGAGTCACTTTAGAGTGAAAACCACGCCCATAAAAGGAATCACGAAACTTTCATTTTCGCAATGATTGGAAAAGATTAACTTTTCTTTCCTTTTGCAGGGGAATAGCCAATGGCTGGCCCCCTAGTTTCTTGTCATAAATGAATATGCAATGGGAGGCCGCTCTGGGATGTAGGAGGGAGAGGAGGTGGGAAATGGTTTAGGAGAAGCCAGGGATGCACGAGGGTCCCACAGGGGCCAGCATCGCCCCTCTCCAGCCACCGAGGACCATTCCAAATCTAACCAGGTGGTCTCAGGCCACCAGTCCTTTCTTCCTGCTGGGTCCTCAGTGTGGGTGGGGTCTGGCTCTCCTTGGCCTGGAAAAATTCCCTTTAATTTTCAGCATCTGGCTTCAATATTGTATCCACTATTTTTTTTTTTCTGTGCACGTTTTCCCCTGGGTACACAGAATTTCCCTTTTTGCTCTGTGTTGGACACTTGCTTATTTCATTTAGGCTGTTTCATATATTCTGCTCGAAATTCTAGGTAATGGGTTAGACTCCTGCCTCCTTCGAGGTGTTCTACAGTCTTTGCAGCTCGGCTGTCATATTTACAGGCTGCATCGTGGGGTCCGGGGTGGCATTCGGCTGTGAGCAGCAGGAATCTGGGTGACAGTCATTTAAATAGGGGGGAGTTTGATTTTCTTATGTTTTCTCCCTCTGCTGGGGTCAACTTTGTACCTTTTGTTTTCCTAGACAGCGTTGCACGTCCTTCTCATCTGTTCGGTTTTCTTCCATTTCTGCTCTTACCTTTGCTATTGTCTACTGTTTTTTTTTTTTTTCCTACAGATTTTATTATTGTTTTTCCTAATTGATCAAATTGGATGTTTAAGTTATTCATTTTTTATTCATTTTTCCTTGTGTAGTTATGTAGGTTTTTGATACCATGAACCTAGAAAAACACATTTCTCCCCTCGGATCGTCTGCATTCAAAAACACGAGGAATAATTTAAGAGCTAGTTTAAAGCTTTCTAGATGGTTGGCTTTTTCCTTCTAACTTACGCTTCTTGCTCTGTCTTACTCTTGTTTCTGCCTTGCCCTTCTTGTGCGATGGTTCTTCCATCGTAATTTTTTATGTGATCGAGATTTATAATATTTACCTTTCCTATCCACATCCCCCAGGATAATTTCATTTTTAAATTAATTTAAATTAATTTAACACTCACGCATAGTACTTTGTGCCCAGCCTTTAAAATTAACCATGCTGATTTTGCTCTTTGTCATGTTTGAGAAAAGCAAGCATAGTATTTATTTCACATCTATCCCAATTTATATGGGCGTTTCTTCATCATTGGATGTTCCAGTTGCCTCAATTTTCCTCTCGTGGGTGTCATCCTGCAATCACCCTTTTAAAGGATATAACCCCACCCCATATTTGGCGCTATTTCCACAACAAGAAAACCCACGAAGTTGGTCGTTTTGAAGCCTTCAGCAATTTATACGTCTGAGCCCTGAGTCCCTGGCTCTTGCAGGCATCGTGTTACACTGCCCTCCTGTGACAGCCACTTTCACTGCAGTCTCATTTTAATGGGGCTCTGTTTGCTTCTCTACCTGGTCAACCTTAGTATTCGGTGAGAGACAGCCCTCCTTGGAGTGAGTGGGGTTTTTCCGGAACCTTCTTTCTTGATGGCCAGGATATTTCATGCACCGAACCTCAGAGCCTTTCCCTAAATTGTCCCTGAGTGTTGAGACTGGCAGCTTTGCTTTCGGAGAACTCTAGGATTTACATTCTAAGACAGATTGGGACCATTTCTCTACAAATGATAGAAAAAGTATAAATTGCCCTTTTGCCTGAAAAAAGGCTTTTTCTACCTATTTCTAGTAGTGACAGGCAGCTGTGCTGGGGTTGGATAACAATCTGGTGCTATGAAATAAGATTTTTCTCACACTGGTGTCGGGCACAACACGATCCAGATCAAGCTGATGTGAAATACGTTTCGCTATAGGAAATTATACCTCAATTCGAAGAAAGAAGGAGCCAGACAGCCTGAGGCAGGTCACCCCATTTCCTGCATGTCCCGTGCTGATTTCTGCTACTTCTAAAATGTCCCTCAGGAGACGTTTACTTGGGCCTTTGGTAGTGGCAAGGGGGAAAGACTGGCATTTGAGTCTGTATGCAAATACGTCAGTGAACTTGAACCATCCAGTGACATCAGTGAACTTGAACTGTTGAGTGACAGCAAGCTTTCAAACCATTCTGACTTCTTTTTAGGATTTTTCTCAGCATTTTTTATTTCTTCTAATGTGAAGAATATGGCCTGTTTCTGGCCTCTATCCCTCCCATCCATCTTTCTATTGTTTTGATTAATTTAGCTACAAACTTTATTAGTTTTCTTTAAATGCTTAGGCTTCCAGCTAATGAAATACCCATTGTATAACTTCCTTTTCACTCATTAGAACCATAACTGTCAAGCAGTTGAAATGATTCTTATCGTTTATTCTAACTGTTACTGAGAAGGAGGCCCGGAATTATATGTAATTTATCAGCCGCATAAAAATAATGAGGGACAAATAGTTATTTTCCCCGAAGTTATTTTCAAGGTACAGGCAGGGGCACAGACTTCACCAGTCAAAGCATACAGCTCCACGAATATGCACACAAACACAGTCACACTTGTGTAGCCACACTCATATCAAGAACTAGAACATTGCTGTGATTCTAGAAAGTTCCATCGTGCTCATTTCCCCCGCCCCCAGGCATCAGCATGCCTAGAGGGAATCTTTGATGTTCCTTCTGTCCTATAAAGTCACAGAAATGGAATTCTAGAGTAGTTAGCGTTTGGTACCTGATTCCTTTCACTGAACAGAAAACCCCGCCATTGCAGGAATCAGCACACCTTCCCCTTCATCGCGGAGAGCGATCCCATGTGATGAGTATGCCATGTGATGAGTTTTTTCATCCGTTCTCTCTTTGATAGACATTTGGATTATTTCCAGTTTGGGGCTATGATGAATGAAGCTGCTTTGAGGGTTCTGATCGCATCTATGTTTCATGGGCTCCTCCCCAGAGCGGGCTTCCTGGCTCACAGGGTGGGCTATTGAATGTCACTATAAAGCGTCTTATGAAATGCTAGGTAATTCTTTAAAAAATATATATAAATATTTATATAAATATATAAAAATTTATAAATATAAATATGAATATGTATTTATATAAATATAAATATAAATATAAATATAAATATAAATATAGTATAAATATAAATATAAATATAAGTAATTATAAATATAAATATAGATAGAAATAGATATAGATATAAATAAATATAAATGTAAATATAAATATAAAAAGTATAAGTAATTATAAATATAAATATAGATAGATATATAGATATAAATAGATATAAAGATATAAATAAATATAAATATAAATATATATGGATATGGATATAGATGTAGATATAGATATAAATAAATATAAATAGATATAAATATAAATATAAATATAAATATAAATATAATATATATGGATATAGATGTAGATGTAGATAATAAATAAATATAGATATAGATATAAATATAAGTATAAGTATAAGTATAAATATAAATATAAATATAAATATAAATATATATGGGTATAGATGTAGGTGTAGATATAAATAAATATAAATATAGATATAGATATAAATATAAATATCAGTATAAGTATAAAAGTATAAGTATAAATATAAATATAAATTAAATATAAATATAAATATATATGGGTATAGATGTAGATATAAATAAATATAAATATAAATATAAATATCAGTATAAGTATAAAAGTATGAGTATAAATATAAATATAAACATATATACGTACATACATACAGATATAACACACACACACCCATGTGTATCGCTTTTTGAATGTTAGCTGCTCACCTCAGACCTTACCCACAGGCAGGAGTCCCAGCACTTAGAGCCATTCCGCGTCCTCGGTTTTCCAGTTCAGATCCCACGTGAACGGAGGGGACTACTGCCCAGCGCATCTGTGTTCAGGCGGCACCTGCCCATCTCCCTCTGGAAGCCCGGACGGTCCTGCCCTCCCCGGGGAGCAGGTGCGCGGAGGCGGGACGGCCCGGGCTGCCCGGCGGCGCCACCTCGCGTCGGCCGGGCTGGGTGCAGGGCTCGCCCCGCGCCCCGGGGCCTGGGCTTTGTGACGTCACCGGCATCCTGGAGGCTTCTCCTCCCTCCCCCAACCGGGGACCCCGTCTCAGCATCCTTGGCTTGCATCGAGCCCCCCAAATGAGCATCTCACGTCCTGGTCCCCAGGTCCTCGCTGTACCTGGAGGCCCCAGCGGTTAATCCGAAGAGGACCAGCACCATGGATAGTGGCAAGGGGGGGCAGACGGTGCGAAGCCTAGTCCTTCCTGTTGTCCCCCAGGTCCTCCCGGTGGGCCCTCAAGTAAGGACCCTCAAGGACCCTCAAGTAAGAGAAGAAACTCACCCAGAACTGCTTCTCTTGGATTGGGTGTTCCAGGTGGTGGGGTGTTTCCTATTTAATGTTCTGACAAGCCTGCGCAGCGGGCATCCATCATCCCACTTTGCAAATGGGAAAAGCTAGATTCAGAGAGGTTAAGCATTTCCCCCCTCCCCAAGGTCCCACAGCCCTCCTAGAAAGAACCAGATCGCAGACTCACTCCTGGCTGTTTCCTTCAGTCCAAGGTCCCCCCATACCCACACTGTACCTTCTCCCCCTCTTCCCCTTCGCATCCTGTGCCTGCTCTTCTGGGATGCTTGTGAATGGCAACACCTCCTGCTGCAGAGGCCATGTGTCACATGGTTGGAAAGGACTCCAGGTGGCCCTTACAAACGGTGGCCTGGTCCCCCGTCTGGCTGTCCTGAGTCTCCTTGAGGGGACCCTGTCGTGGGCATGCAGAGATTTCTTTTCTCCGTCCTCCTCTGGGACCCGGGGCTCTCTGCTTGTGGAAAAAAGGAAACCACAGTGGATATTTAGTATATAACACGATTGGAGAAAGGTGTTAGTTTGGGGTTAGAGGGAGGGCAGAAAGATCTGCACGGGCAAAAATGATATTTGAGTTTACGGCCAAGCCACCCTGATCAAGCCCGATCCCGTCTGATCTTGGAAGCTAAGCAGGGTTGGGCCTGGTTAGTCCTTGGATGGGAGACCACCCAGGAAGATCAAGTGCTGTAGGCGTAAAAAATAAAAAATAAGTGATCGTAAGCTGACAAGGTCCTTGCAACCTATGAGGTAAACCAAGAATGGCCTTGCCAAAAAAAAAGAAAAAGAAAAAGAAAAAAGAAATTTGAGGGATACGATCAGTCACCTGTCTGAGGGGCCTTGAGAGCCCACAGGTGTGTCCCTGACTAGTCGGTGTACAGGTGCTCTTTTATGGGTTTTATTGTGTCCCTTTAAATTCATATGTTGAAGTCCCAACCCCCTGCCCCTCAGAATGTGACCCTAGAATGAGTCAGGGTCTTTATAGAGGGAACGAGGCTAAAGTGAGGCCAGCAGGGTGAGTCTTAAACCAGGATGATGGTGCTTATAAAAAGAGGAAAGTTGGAGACAAGCAGGCAGCCCGGGGGAATGCCACGTGATGATGGAGGCAGAGATGGCAGTGATGCTTCAGGAAGCCAAGGACACGAAAGATGGCCAGCCCACCACCAGAAGCTCAGAGAGATGCCTGGGATGGATCCTCCCCCACGGCCCTCAGGAGGAGCTACATCTGCCCACACCCTGACCCCAGACTTCCAGCCTCCACAAGTATGAGATGCTAAATTTCTGTCGCTTACACCCCCCTGGCGTGTGGTACTCTGTCACAGCAGACCTAGTGTGCACCCCTGTGCTCGCGGAGTCGATGAAGACAGGGGCCGAGCAAGCTCGTGTGTGAGGCCATTGCACAGATTATTACGTCCTTGTTGGTGAGAGACCGTGTTAGGCATTTGCTAAAAACTGCAATCTCTTTCCTCATGAATCTGGATTGTTCTCGTCTAGACGATGTGACTATTAGAAATGTTAAATGCTCGTCTCTCAAACCATTCAGGTAGAAGAGAAATAAATGATCTGTATCACCGGGGTCAAGACCAAAGAGAGGGGAGTGAGTCACCTGAGGTGCAAAAGTTAAGGAGGCCCCCACTTCGGGTGCTGCTCTCGAGCTCCATGCCCCATAAACTGCGCCCCTCCATGCTTCCTTCTGCCATTCTCTAGTCCAGGCCTGTGTTTTCGTACTTGGGGCCACAGAGAGGGAAACAGGCACAGAGGATGCCACCGTCGTCAAACCTGACCATTACAGAGAAGAGTTTCTGGACAACACCTGAGCTTCCCGAAGCCTCTCTGTTGGCATAGCTGTGGGTGGGGCTGGTATCATGACGTTCAAGTTTAGCCATTCTCAGATGAGGGTTTGGGAGACTCCAGGGAGGATGATGCATCAGGTTCTGATTCCGTGAGCTCCGGCTGGCTTGGCAATTGTGGTAGCGGGTAGAACTAGCTGGAGCCTTCCTCAGGGATAAGAACCATTATCTGCCACATGACAGGACCAAGCCAACGATAGAACTTTTTAATTTAATTTAATTTTATTTTATTTAATTTAATTTAATTTTATTTTATATTTTATTTATTTTTTATTTTATTTTATTTATTTTATTTATTTTATATTTTATTTATTTATTTTTTATTTATTTATTTTTCATTTTATTTTATTTATTTTATTTTATTATTTTATTTTATTTATTATTTATTTTATTTTATTTTATTTATTTTATTTTATTTTATTTATTTTATTTATTTTATATTTTATTTATTTATTTTTTATTTATTTATTTTTCATTTTATTTTATTTATTTTATTTTATTTTATTTTATATTTTATTTATTCATTTTTATTTTATTTTATATTTTATTTATTTTATTTTATATTTTATTTTATTTTATTTTATTTTATTATTTTTAACTCTCAGTGAAATACCTACTCTTATAGGAAGCTCAGATGAGACACCTGGGCCTGTCCTCTTGAATTAGGGTTGTCTGATCTTGTTAATAAAAATACAAGACACTCAATGAAATTTGAATTTTAGATAAGTAATGAATAACTTTATTTTTTTTTAGTATCAGTCTCTCCCGAACATCATTTGGGTCATACTTACACAAAAAAATTATTTATTGTTTATCTGCATTGGATGTAATCGGTTATTCTGTATTTCATCTGCCGACTTTACCTGGATCTTATGAGTCTGGTGACTCACTGGATGCTAGGATGATTGTTGGTGTTTCAGGCGCCTATGATAGTATAAGAAATAGTTTGAGCTGGTGAAAGTGTTGGCCCCTTCTCTTGGGATTTCTATTCTTTCAGGTCCAAACAGGCGTCATTAAGCTCATTTGATCAAGAGCCTCTAATCGTTTGGCAAGTGTGCTTCCCCTGGAAGAATTCAAACCAGGCCTCTTAGACTCCGTTGGCTGCAGGAAGCAATGGGGACAGTTTCCATGAGAGCCCGTTGGAGTCGGGATTTCCTTATTTATCTAAAATTCACGTTGCATTGAGTGCCCTAAGATGATTTAGAGCCGTTTCTCTGAGGCTTCCTCCCGGAGTTGGTGTTCAAGCGCTGTCTTTATTTTCTCTAAAAATACTTAGTCCTTAAGAATCACCCAAGCTATGTGGCTAAGAATGTCCCCACGACAGATGTGGTCTGGACTGGTGTCCTTGGCACGTCTTCAGGACAAGGAAAAAGCCAAGGTCCTCCCGTTGAGAGGGCTCCTGACTGTCCCTTCGCCCACACACCCATCCGTCCGTCCATCTGCCAAACACCTGCATTAGGCAGACTGAGGCGAGAGAGCAAAATCCTGTCATTCTTCTTCTCGTAGGCTCTTGGAGAGGACAGGCATATAACTAGACCATTATAATAAATTGTGACTTTGCTATGGTAGAGGTGGGCACGGCGGATTATGACAATCCATGCGGGATACCATATAGGCACAGAGGGGGACGTGAGACCCAGTTCCCAGGGGAGACTGACGTTTGTGCGTCCGAAAAGACGCGCGTGGGTTACTGAGCCAGGTGATGTGATACACTTAGCAGGTCAGCCGTCGGTCGTCACCTGGGGTAGGGGACACTGAGCCAACCAAGGTGGAGGGAGGGATTAGAAGCCATCCTTCCATTTCTGGCCTGGCACATGCCTCTCTGGACACAGCTGGGCAACTTGACCTCCAAAGCGGCCACTTTCAGGAGTGAGGGACTCGACCATAGTGGCTGGTGGGACAACCTCGTCCTGGTCACGCTCTGTGAACTTGGGAGATGTCGCATTAGTTAATGAGAAAGTGTCACCTCTGCTTTCTGGAAACAGGGACATCAGAGTGCAGAGTGGGGGGCAGACTGAGTTAGGGACTCCTCGTAGGTTTGGGAAAGGACCTTAATTTCCAAAGTTTCCTTTTATTTCATTTGAACCCAAAGTAATCGGAGTAGAGCGTTCATCTACGGGGTTTGCAGCCCACCTGGAGTGGACATAGGGAAACTGAGGGTGACAGTTTGGTCCTGCTCCGCACAGAGGGCGCCACTTCCACGTGGCGGCCCAGAGAATTTGTGGAATCGCTACAATCTGGCAGATTGGCCCTCAAAATTGGACCACGCCGCTGAGCAGCACACGGCCACCAACTGGGCCCTGGTGAGTTCCCTAGATCGTATTTGGGGGCAACATGTACTCGCGGAGCTGCAGATTGTATTTTCCATGTCTTTGTGACTAATGTTTGCAATTACTAATGGTTGGGGACCGTTCCCACTGGAACAGACGTCTTCGGTAGTATTTTTTTAATACAGAATTAGTCATGTGGATTCCCTGGGACTTCATGTTTCTCTCTCTCTTTCTCCCTCTCTCTTTCTCTCTCTCTCTCTCTCCATCCCTCTTTCCCATTTCTGTCTCTCCAGAGGAGAGTTATAGGCTTTGCAGCCCTAAAAGAATTTTTTATTTTTATTTTTTAAAAATGAGATGTGTCTGAAAAGCAAAGCAGACCCGTTCCTGCTCCAAATCGAAACAAGTGCCTTTTCTGGTCAAAACGACGACAAAAGGATCTACAAGGCAACGAACTCTCCGATCCGCACGCTCCACGAGCGGATGGGACTTTTGTTCCCTCCCCGTGCAGCTTGCAGACTGTTGATTTGGCACCGGGAAAAAGGTCACCCTTCTAAGGCAGTTCAGAAACCAAATGTTCCCGTAATATGGCAGCTTTCTCGCGACGCACCCTTTGGCTTTGTCGCTTCGGAATCTGGGTTTTTTTTTTTTTTTTTTTTTGACAAGCTCGGGCGCTCTTCGATGTGCGTGTGTGTGCATGAGTGTGTGTGAGAGAGAGAGAGAGAGAGAGTGATTGATGGTGGCAGGTCTGTTCGTTTCGAAAGCTGGAGGTCTGCACACCAAGGAAACTATTTTTATCCCCAGACCCGCTCTTTACATGAGAAACGAGGTGCTGGGGAGAGGCTCTCCGAGCCAGGTGGGACATCTGTGCAAGCAGAACAGCGTGTGCACAGCCACTTGAATCGGGTTAGGGCTTCACTGTCCAATCCTTCCCCCTTCAGCTGTCTTTCCGCCCCTCCAGGGACAGAAACCCTCTTCGTTAGCATCTGCAGATCGTGTCTCTCCGCTGCCACCTGTTGTCCAGAAAAACCCTGGGATGCTGACAGGGCCTGGGCAGGGTTTGGACACCCCAGGTGTGTCATCCTGCTAATGGCAACGACGTAGGAAAAGTTGAAACGAATCACAGCCAAGGGCTCGACACCCAGGAACCCAGTCGGCCCGCCGTGTGCATTATAGTTATTGTTGCTTCTCTCGGGTCTAGGAAATGTGTCTAGTTTTGTTCACGAGAGGCTCAGATTGGGTTTATTTGGTTCATATTTGCTAGGATGAAGGAAAGACTTACTCTTAATGGGAATAGGGAGGCACGTGCAAAGGATTATCGTAATGGATGGAAGGCCTGGCTCCTTTACAGCTTGGGTTTTATCGGTTAAGCTCGCCTTATATCTATGTTGGACATCAATAATATTTAACAAGATAACGGAAAGACAAGACTCGCATCATTTCAGGGACTGGCAAGAGGGAGGGGTGTATGTGAGTTTACGTTGAGGAATCCTGAGCGTCTTCTTTCTGGGGCTTTTCCCTTTCCTCACGCCCCACCTGGAACTTGCTGGAACCGGCTCTGGTTTCCATAGCCGCAGGCTATGGTAGTGTTTCTGGGCCTTCACGTGCTCTCTGCATGTAATTCGAGACCTCGTCCTAAGTCCCTTTTAGGGGAACAGGGACACTGGCATTAAAAATAAAACCCTTAGAAGAACGGGGTTAGGAGCCCACAGGGGTACGAGGCATGCACCTTGCAGCATGGAAAACAAGCAGTCTGCGGTTGGCGGGCTCGCGGAGATGATGGGCGACATCCCTTGCTTCCCATCCTGGTGCTGGCATCATTGATGGCTCCTAAGAGGCGCCACGCGTGCCTTGGAATGAATGAATGAGTGAATGAATGAGTGTTTTGGGGTGCGGTGGAGAGAGTCATCGTACGTTTCCTCCTCTTCTGCATCAGTGGTGGTTTCTAGCATCTCGTAGAAGAACGCGCCCCGTGACCATACAAACAACCGTGGTCTGGGATTCTAGGCAAGGGGCAGCCCTGTGTGTGGAAGACACGAGGCCCACATGGCCAAAGGTCACAATGTTCTCCTTTTCGTTAGAAACGCAGCCTCCTAGATAGGGCGCTCCTTGCTCACCCTCATTCTTATTCAATTCAATTCAGAGAAGAATTAATAAAAGTTTGATTAACTGGAAAATGATCTAAAAAAAAAGAAAACAAGAAAACCCGCAAAGGGGTTACCCTTGATCAGGGTGCTGTTGCCATGTTTTTTACCTTGAAAATGAATGATTTATGTGACTGTCCATTGGGCGGGTTAAATGTCACCATGAATGAGGAGGGAACCTAGCATTTCAGGCTTTTTTTTTCATGGAGAGACAAAGCTAGGGCTGGTTTCAGCCACTTTGGAGAGGAGGAAGGCCAAGCCAGTTGGGAAAACGTGTTCAAACCACGCGGAAAACTGAGACAGCGTGCGTGTGAATGAGGGATTCTGGTTGCCTCACGGGTTTTCAGAAAACATTGGTGATGGAAAACCCCGATATGACTCAAACGGGGATAATTTCGTTCCTGTGTTAATGAGCATGTGTGGGTGGGGCGTGGGTGACAGGGAGCCAGCGAAGCCACAAACCCAAGCCCTTTAAAGGGGACGAGGCTTCCGTAGGAATGTCACACAACTGGCTGGTTTCTCCAAAGTCGGATGAGGATCAAACGTCAGATAATTGAGGCCTCATTTAGGTCATTGATTCCGATGGCTTCTTTGCATATGGTGGATCCATAAGGCACATGCAACGAACGTGTGCATTCGGCACAGTGATCAAGTGGGATTATGCGAAATCAGGAAGGTTTTCCCAGATTCGGGCTGACTCAGAAAATTTCCCCAATAGAATTTTGGGGTGGGCACTTCTTCGTCGTAGACGGACGCCGCTTGAATAAAAGCTTGAATCAATGCTCACGAGCTCAGAATTAGGCGGGAACAGCCACATTCGTATGAGGATGACATCCAAGGTCCGTGGCGACTTTTTATTATTTTTTTCCCCGCTGCATTTAAATGTATAACAAAGTGGAACACCTGAGTCGGATATCTTCAAGGCTTCAGCCTTAAATGGTTAACTGGCCCAGGAGGAAGGAGCTCGCAGGGCCATCGCAAAGCATATGGCACGTGGATGAACAGCTGACACTTCCGTCCTTGCAGCCCTGAATCGAAAGGGGTTTATGAGGCTTAAAAATTCAGCTCCATAGTTACGTGATGGGGCGTCCTCATAGGTATTCGGACAGATAGATCCCCCTTACCTGGGAGAAGCCACTCACCTTCCCAGCCTCTTTTTTGTCAGCATCCCAGGCTTCTCTTAGCAATTGTGGTCTTGCTTTTATGGGGGGGAAGGGTCAAGATGGAAAACGATTTCCACCTGACGGGCCAACGCTCAACCGTTGGACGCGGCTGCTTCGAATCCAGTATTTATTTCGATGTGTGAGATCGTGCCTGGGTTGGAAGAGAAGGAGGCCGGGCTTTGTCCGACAGGAATTAGAAAGCGTGGTCTCGGGTCTTTTTACTCTCATCATAATTTAATTATTAAATCAAATTCAGTTATTATTAAGTAAATGATAAGGTCTTCTACTTTAGAGCTTTCTGGAACGGTTTAAGTGTTGGCGTCTGTACAGATGGGCAGGGTCTGCCCAGGCGAGGCAGGTTGAGAAAAGGCTGGAAGGAAAGATTTCATTGCTCAGTGATGGATGATGAAGGGAGGCGGTCGGGACCAGTTTGAGGCTGGGTGTTGGGAGAGATGGGGTCCTCCCCCCATCAACTCCCGGGAAGGTAGGAAATAGCATAATGGCAGGTGGGAGAGAGCCTGGGCAAGGCAGGTGCAGACCTAAAGGCTCTCACGGCCATCCCTTGCTCACCAGCTCCCGTCACCCTCTCTTGCAGTTGATGCTGAAATTCTCCAGCTTCTCAGCTCGAGGAGCATCTTTCCATCCTCCCGCCCACCTTGAAGCTTTTCCTTTCCCCAGGTCCTCACCCCGTTCTGACCAGCTCTTTCTCTGTAGCTCTTCGAGAGGAACAAAGAAACATTCGGGTAATGAAAACTAGATGCAGGGGAGTGGGAGACGTGCGGCACGCTGGGTCGTCGCCGCCAGACAACACCGTCCGTGGCTGTCGATTTTCAAGGAGGATGAGGTGGGGACGATCGTCTTTCCGAGTTGGCTAAAAAAATGAATCTGTCTTTTTTTAAGGTCTGGGTAAGATCCTCTGTCACGACTCATCAAAAGAACTGCATAGAATAGCACTGGGGACGATGAAAACCGTTGGCCCCTTTTTCATTTAATAGGATGTCATGATTCAAAGAAGTTGCCTTTTTATTTATTTTTTTAACCGAGGCTGGAAAATAAAAAAAATAATAAAAAAGGAGTCATTAGGCTATATTGGAGGGGCCCTCCCGGTCTTGTGTCTGTAACATATTTGGAGTCAAATTCATGGATCAATATTGCTTCTGAGGCAGGAGGCTATATATCAGGTTGCTGAGATGCGGGCCGTGATGGTGTGAAGACACGTGCCCATCAAACGTCCTTTCTGTTTCTGTCTCCCAATCCGGAAAAGTGAGAAAAGGGAGAATGTTAAGAAGGACTTCTGTGCGAAAGTGTCCCCCCGGGGTCCCGTTTTCCCCCAAGGGGGAGAAAATGGGAGTAACGAACGGGGCCCGGCTACATATGGATGCAATCTGAGTACCAGGACGCTTGACGACAGAGAGCAGAGTCGTAATGTATTCCAAACGGGCCATCATCTGGATATTTGAAATGTCCTGCTCTAAACAGGGTTCCCGTGTCCCTAAGAGGTGATATAGGGTTGACTGCAGACGAAAGCCTAAATTTATATCGCGAAGCGAAGTATAAAATGAGGACTAACCCCCTGAGCACTCCTATTCCCTCCTGTCCCACCCCCGCGCCACATTGTCAGATTTTGTTAACTGCCCGTGTCCTAAGAGCAGGATGGCCAAGATCTCCAACGCTCTGGCCACTTGATGAATGTCATCATCATCATCATCTCTCTCTTTATTTCTCCCTCTTTCTCCCTCCCTCCTTCTCTCTTTTTCTCTCTCCCCCCCAAAAAAAAAAGAGTGGGTAAGAAATTTAGAATTCAGAAAAATTTGGGAATTCTTTAATCCACCCAATTTTGCTTCAGATAAGTCAGAAAAGCAAGATATAAGACAGAGGGGAGCTCGGGAGATAGTAACGGAGTCTATAAACTTCTAGGATTGAATAATTTCATGATGTTTTGTCGCTTTTCTGTGAATACCTGCCTTATCCTGTACTGCCTTCATCCCGGGGGAGGGCTGATGTCATCATCTTTGTCTCATAACCAGAACGGGGGGACAGAATTAACCATTCGGTTATGTTAGACTCCAATTTTTTCGATTTGCATTCATTCATTCCTTTAGGTCATATTTACTTCCCATAACCTTTTACTGTAAATATTTACATCATCAAATTATTCAATATATATATATATTATATATATATTATATAATATGATAAAGCATATACGTATGCACTTGTTAAAAACGGGAGCGCACGATACATATTTTTTTGCAACTTTTAAACTCCTTTTTCACATGCTAATATCACGGATGCTTTTCCAAATCTTATTAACGCATATGCTCTGGAAATATGAAATGCATATGGGTATGTTTTATATTTATTTCTACATATATAGCAATTTATAGTTGGCATGGGACGGATGTTGCTTTCATCATTCCTCTGTCCATGGGCATTTTACGTCGATTCCGGTTTTTATTGCTGAACACAGTGCACTCACGCCGACGCATCTGTAGGATGAATACCTAGAAGGGCCATTTCTGGGCCTTTCCATTTAGGTTTATTGAGTCACTACTACGTGGAAAGTGCTGGAAGGACTATGAAATAACAGGGTCCAATCTGTTGCACGTAAAGAGATGGCACCTGCACTCATGAAACTTGCAGTTTAGGAAGCAAGAAACATGCACGAATAAAAATTTCCAGTAGAAACTCATGCAAAAATACAGAGAAACGCCGCGGGAGGATACAAAACAAACACCTTGACTTTCTAACCCGGCCTGGGCAGGGTCCTACATGATGTAGAGATGGGAGTCTCAGTGGAAACGCGTTGACAGTTTCTGAATAAAGTTGGTTGTCACGGTTGATGTGAGGACGTTGAAATGAGGGGACGCAGGAGGTGACTTGTTTATGGAAAGAGGCACACAAACGTCCAGAAAACATGATCGGTTTTGGACTTCTAGAAGTTTCTGTATCTGTGAAGGGGAGGGGGGGATAGTGGCCGTTCACTAGATACTATTAGACTGAAAAGACTTTTGTTTGAAAAACCTTCTCTCAATGTGTGATATAAACAAGAATTTATTTTTTTTTGGACTCCGGGCTGATAAAAACCGCCTTCGTTTTCAGCTACACGTAGCCTTTTCTTGAATCTGGATCATTTTGACAAATCAAAATCTGTTGTTAGTATCAGAGGTGAAAAATGAGCATTTCTGGTTTTTTCTTCTTCTTCTTTTTTTTCTCCATGATAATTTCAATACGTTTTCCTAGAGAAGTTTCTATACAACATTCATCAGTCCTCGTTAAGATATCATCCCCCTTGGAATCTTAAAATAGGATGCAGGTTTCTGGGTTTTTTTTAAAAAAGTCTATTTCAGGATAAAAATATTCATGCGAAGATGAAGGTTATAAGCCATGTGCTTCAGCATCTTTCTCTTTCAGGTGAGACAGTTGGCGGGGAAAAGATTCGAATTCGTCTTAGTTTGAGTGTGGTGTTTGGCAAAAGCCCCTTCAGTGAAATCTTAGAATCCTGTGTCCTCCATCTGGCTTCATGCTGTCAAGGTCACTTCACCTGGTGCGTCCCTTTGGTCTGTGATGTCTTCATCAGGCACCCAAGAGGCCCTCAGGAGCCTGTCAGTCCTGGCTTCGTGGACCAGCCATGCGAGGCCCCTGAAGCTTTTCTGAGCGGAGCTAAGTCCCCAGGGCTGCATCCCTGCTGGTGACAGGGCCAAGAGGAAAACAAAGTGCTGTTCGTGAAAGATAGAGACAGGTGCGATTCAAAGCCCAGCCAGCAGTCTTCGAGGCAGAAAGAATTTTAAAAGCGATGTCGAGAAAACTCTTAAACATAGAGTTTTATCAGTTCAGCTGACTCTTGGGTCGTTTTCCAAATATAGAAAGAAAGGGGGTGTTGGGAGTCCACATTTGGTATGCATACGTGAGGTCTGGGAACGGATAACAGAGAAATGAACGTATGAGAGAAAGCCAGACCATGTGCAACGCAAGATGGGTCCAGGGAGGCCACAAAACCGGGGTGACCAGGAGAGGATGGGAGTCACCTCTAGTCTGCGGTCACCCCCCTGGGGAGCAGCACGTTGACGACAGGGGTCAGGGGAGGTGGGATGTCTGCCTGGGGTTACCTGCTTGGGTCGACCAGCAGCCCGTCCCTCATCTTGGTCCCCATCTTGTTGATGCTCCCTCGGGCGTCGTGAAGGCTGAGCTGGACCCTGAACACAGAGATGGGCGCGTGAACAGACGGATCAGGAGAAGGGAAAAGGGTTGGCAGGGAAGGCAGTGACGAGGGAGGTGAAAGCAAGCCAGCGTGTCCTCCCAAGGTGTCGATGCAAAGGTCAGAACCTGACAGGCTCTGCTTCGAGTTCCTGCCTGCATTCATGAGTCCCGCCACCGAAGGAAAGAAATCTTATTTTCATGCTTTTTGAATGATTATTTTAAAATTGCTGCTTCCCGTTCCCTGTTCTAGCCCCCGAGCCAGCTCTCTGCTGGTTTCTTTCCTCCCTGTGACCCTCCCCTCTGCTGGATGTCCCTGCCTGCTCCCACGCTGTCTCTCCCTCGTCCTGCTGCGTCCGCCTTCTGCCCCTCCTGCCACAGGCAGCTCATGCCCATCCCCAGAGGACAGAGGGCCACCCAGCCGCTTTTTAATTTCTCCGGCTTTAAGAAGGGGACTCTCTGGCCCACGGTAAGGGCAGGCAAAGGCTTCGGGAGGTAGGGCGCAGAACGGGGAACAGTGACAGTTGCCGCCAGCCCACCCAGGCCAGCAGGAGGGAAATGTTAGCCTGCCATTTCTGGGAGCTGCGGAGCATATGGGGAGAGCCAGAATTGTTGTCGAAAGCCCAGATCTGCGTTGTGTCATCCCAGCAGCCTCATAGTGGCTTTTTAAAGCAAGCATTTGAGTAAACTCTCTCGTACCTGCAGTCATCAGGGGAGGAGCCTCAGACACAGGTCATACGGAGTAGTAGTTTTTCATATTCCTAAATATATATATATTTGGGTATCGTTATTAAAGGCAGGCTTCTCTTCCAGGGTGTGAATGTATCCTATAATTTATCAGACAGAAACCTGTTTTCCCGACACTTGGTTTGTTTCATTTTTTCAAACTGATTCTAAACAACGCTATTGTGAACATCCTTGACATACATTTTTGTATAGTTCATTCATTACTTGGTTAGATGGGAATCGCTAGATTAAGGAATATATATAGTTCTAAGGCTATTGATACCTAATGCCAACCTGGACCCTGGAAAACTTATACTAATGAATGTATTCACCAGCCACGTGGCATGACTACAAAACTGGGATATTGTATCTCATTTATGTGAATGGGGATTGATATTGTTGCGTAGGGAAAGATTCAGAAAGCTAAGCACCACCGTGTTCAGACTGGTTATTGCTGGGTACTAGGATTTTAGGGATTTATTTTTGTGGGGGGAGAAAGGTCGAAATTGTTTTCTGTTTTTTTCTCTGATGAACATTTATAGCTAATGTAATTAAAAACAATTTTGTAGAGCTCCAGGGTGCTCCCCAGCGGGTGCATTTAGTGTTTTTTACTGAGTTTTTAGTTGGAGTAGGACGAGTGCAGACAGTTCCAGATGCTCCACTGTGCTCCTTCCTGCCTGGCCTGCAGCCTTCCTAGGTTGGGCCTGCCCCGGGATCAGAAGCGAACCAACCATCAGCACGTCCTCGCTGTGTGTCTGCCCGTTTGATGCACGCCCGGTGTAAGGAAGTGTGCTGAGCATAGTGGGAGGCATGGATGTGCATGGCTGGGCTGTGCCCTAAGAGTCACCCGGGAGGGAGTCAGCTGTACTGAGAACTGGATCTTGAGTCAGGGGGTGAGTAGGTAAGATGCTAGGCCGAGGGACTTGGCCAGACTCATCAGGAGAGAAGGATATGATGAAGAATATGAGAAAGGAATGTCTGATGAGGGGAAAGCTTTCGAACCTGGCCTTCATGGGATAAGAATGTTTTAGGCACAGGATTGAGATTTAGGATGCAAATACCTTGCTCCATGGCAGGGCAGGTAGGTAGGTGACCAACGGCCCTGGTTTGCCTGATACCGAGTGGTTCTCTGAGCCACATAGGATCACAGTGCTGAAACCAGCTGAACTCAGGAAAACTGGGACAAGTCGGTCACCCTGCATGGAGGCCAGACTGGGTGGAATCATGGTCCCAGTGCAGAAGATGGGTCCCCTGGTCGACCAGGGGTTCTCCTGGGTTCTCACTTTGGGTAACAGTGTATGCCATCTCTTCTTCATGGAGATTCACAGTTAACGCCAACACACTCCAGGCTCGGCGAAATCCTGGACAAATAAAACTGAGCACGCGTCATCTCTGACACCAAAGGCCACACGACTTTATTGTTTGTTTGGAGAAGGGTCAAGGCAGGAAGCCAGGACATTTATTAATATATATTTATATTTATATTTATATTTATATTTATATTTATATTTATATTTATAAGAAGGATTCTTTGGAAAATGCTTTGGGATGCTGTACTACAGACATGAGTGAGTCATTTTTTTTTAATTCAAAATTGACTTTATCAATGCATTTTAGGAAGCTCACCCGAGTAGTAATTCCAAATAAAATAAAATAAAATAATAAAATAAAATAAAATAAAACAAAATAATAAAATAATACAATAAAAAATAAAGTAATAAAATAAAATAAATAAAATAAAAGAATAAAATAATACAATAAATAATAAAATAATAAAATAAAATAAATAAAATAAAATAAATACAATAAAATAATAAAACAATAAAAAATAAAATAAAATAAGTACAATAAAATAATAAAATAATAAAAATAAAATAAAATAAATACAATAAAATAATAAAATAAAATAAAAAATAAAATAAAATATAAAATAAAATAAATACAATAAAATAATAAAATAAAATAAAAAATAAAATAAAATATAAAATAAAATAAAAATAAAATAAAATAAAAAATAAAGTAAAATAAGTAGCAAAAGAGGTACCGTGGCAGCAGGATCTGCAGAGGGAGAGGCAGACCTGAGTTCGGATTTGCCGCTCACTGCCCGGGAGACCAGCCTCACAGGGTCTGCACGGTTCGATTAGAATTTGGTTTTAAAGATCTTGGCCCAGAGCCTAGCACATGGCGAACACACACGATATGGAAGCTCCTGTCATCATCCTCCTCTTATTATGATGAATTGGAACAGACCAGGTCAAGTCATCAGCGTTGGGCCGGCCCGTGGGGTTCACAGGCATCCCCAGAGTCGTCCCTCCTTGGCGCCCCAGACAAAATCCATCCCAGTCGCGTGGCACCATCTTTGCGTCTCTGCTGAACGAACTGTTAAAAGACAGAGCTGGCTCCTCGCAGAGGCAAGGCCCAGCCATGTGCATCCTGTAGGCTGTCAGGGGACACAGCCACTGTCCCAGTGAGGGGCCCGCGCACATACCCTGTGGGATAAGCGTCCCACTGCAGAGGTGAGAGAAGCACCATATGCTGCCTGGCCTTCCTGGGGGCTGGGGGGTGCAGCAACGACAGCAGGAGCCTGGCACGAGGCTCAGGCTGCACCACCTGCCGAGGTAGCCCAGGTGCTCGTGTGGCGTCCTCCTGGACACGTGCCCTTGCTTCCATTCTTAATTTCGGAGCGAGACAACGTGTGTCGTTTTGAAGCAGAAAAGCACCGTGGCACAATGCGGCCAGCAAAAACCAAAACGAGGAGAGGGACAGAGGAAGGTGAGGATGCCCGTCTTGCCACGTTCGTCTACACAAGCCGCTTCGTTTTAGAGCAGGGAGAAGCCACGCGATGTCCCACCTGTGGCCTGCCCAGTCACCGTGCCTCGCTGGCCGTCACAGCCAGATCCTGCCAAGCGCCAGGTCAGCACCGTGCCCGTGGGCGAGTCGCGTATTTACACAAAGTATCTGAGAGGCAGGAAGGGCACTTGAGACCCCACATCTGTCCTTTTCTCCTCAAGATGGTTTGTGAACCTGCTGTCACCATGGAGCGAGGGTAGAAATGATCATTTAGACAGGGAAGGGGGATTTTGAGAGTGGAGGGTGCCATGCAGGGGTCGAATTGGGACAGGGACCTTGCGCCGAGTGTCCCAGGCTGACCAGAGGGTTATGCACACAGAGGAGAGACCTCAGGGGGACACAGAGAGAAGGCGGCCATCTGTAAGCCAAAGAGAGAGAAACCAGATCTGCCAACACCTTGATCTTGGACTTCCAGCCTCCAGAATTGTGGAAAAATTAATTTTTGTTCTTTAAATCACCCAGTCTGAGGTGCTTTGTCACAGCCGCCCTGGTCGGCTACTAGACACCTAATTTCTCCAACGTCCCTCATCTCTGGAAATGGAGAGAACCACGCTTAACTCCCAGGATTCAATTAGGTAATCTAGGTGATGCTTGGACCCTGGCACGGGTGTCCACCTGGACGGGCATAGGCCTGCTCCAGGCCACGTGCTGGAAGTTCTTTGACCAATTCTGGACATGCTGGGATCTTAATGATAACAATCAGTAAATGTCCACAGGTGCCACAAAGCCCTTGAACATGACAGCCCGACTTTTTTTTTTTTTAAATTTGGAACTTTAGGGAAAACCCGAAAGCATCAGTTGGGAATGATGAAACCCACTCTCTGGAATGTGAATGAGATACGCAGTTTATTATGCTGTGTGGACCTCAGCATCACGTCACTGAACACTTAGTGACACGCGAATGGGGCAGGTTTTCCAGGTCACACTGCGAGGTCGCAGCACTGACTCTCCTGGGGGCTCCTCCGCGTGACCCACCTGGGTCGGCCCCCTGCCAGGGAACTCCCGCACTCCTGAACCCCACCCTGAACCCCAGCATTTTGAGCCAGAGGCTTCCTTTCTGTATCCCAAATCCCCTGCCTCTGGGGACGTGTTTAGGTCCCTTGGCCAAGGCTCCAATTCATCTGGGATCCCAGTGAGGCCAGCCTCTTCCACACGCTCCCCCAGTGGCCATGGGGGGTTGAAGGGGGATCTCTGTCCCTTTGGCCCAGACTCCACGCACTTTCGCCCTTTCGGCTGGGGACTCTGCCCAATTTGGGACGTGTGGCTCTTTGTGCACAGAACACTCACGGGGCAGACACTGGCAGCCGCATCCTGGCATGTCCCAGCTAGACAGTCTGGACAGTGCCTGTTGAACCGTCGTGGACCCACGTCAGGAAGAAGGGCCCATGGAGCAAGGCCCAGAGAACGGCCAGCCCTCAGCACATGGTGGCCTTTCGTGCGGGTGGCTTTGCGGGAAATACTCCAGGTTTGTCACCTGCCGCTGTTCTGCTCTGAGGAATAAAGAAGGCCTTGCTTCCTCTCCCTGGGGGGCCTGTAGGGGAGTCTGCGACATTCCCAGACGCAGAGGCCGGCTTCGGACAGTCAAGTGGCATCCACTCCAGCCCTAACTCTCTGCCCGGGAGTCGTTGGGGGGTGGTAGGCACACCGAAGAGGCAACAGGAACGAGGCAGTGGCGAGCCGAGGTCTGGACACGGCCCCGGATTCAGGTTCTTCTTGCCCTGATCCGGGTTTCTCCCTGGGCTTCACTTTTTCCCAGGGGCTGAATCGTTTTGGATGCCTCCCCCCTGGGACATGCAGTGGTCAAAAGCCATGGAGGCCGATTCCTGTCTAGAGAGAGGCCTTATTCAAGGAACCGATTCCGTCCACCAGTCAGTCCACAAACAGCCACGGAGGGCCCACGACGTGTCAGGGACTTATCCATTCGTTTTGTTGATCGTTTATGTGCCGCCTTTTTTTATGTCCTGCCAGGGAACGTTTCTAACACCTTGAATCTGTTCAGGAACAAGACAAAGCCTTATGGGAAGGAACACGAGATCAGGGCTTAGGGACAACCAGACAGGACGGGTTAGAGAGTGATCGGGGCTGTGGAGAAAATAAAGCAATGGTCATCTAGAGGATGGGAACACATCGTCCAAGCGAGAGGTGGCGGCCCCTGGTGAGCTCTTCTGTGGTCACCTGCAGGGCACCGTCCTGGCGGATGGTGCTCTCCTGGGTGCTGACGCCCCGGGGGTGTTGGCCAGCGTCACGCGTTGTGCCCACGCCCTCTCTGCAGTTCACCCAGTGTCTGCCACATGCCAGGGACATCCTAGACCTTACGTCCAGCCATCCTAGCTCTATCTCGGGACAAGACGAGCGCATCCAGATTATTGATGGAGAAACTGAGGCCCGAAGATGTCACGCCGCTGGTCCGAGCCGCACAGCTCGTCCTGGCAGAGCGGTGCTCGTCTCTCCCCAGGCCATCTGTCTTCGGATCTGCTGTGTATTCCCTTTATCCTAAAGCATCTTGCACGTTCCGTTTGCATATGGGTTCCCTGAGATGGAGCACCTTGTGGTACTTGGAAATGTTAACCGTTAAAACGAAGAGGGTTTTCGTCAGCCCGATTGCGTCGCCTACGAATTTCTGGTATTTGACGTCCCTTTACCCCGCACTCAAGCAAAATACCTGCGGGATTCCTCCTGAGAGGCCGATCTGCCACGCTGGTATCCTCCGAGAAGCCTAAAGCATGCTTTTTTTTTCTTTTTTGGCAATGTCACCTGCAAATTATACCCCCAGAAACACCTCATGCTCCGACGTCGTCATGGGGACGAATGTAAAGAACGCAAATACGGATAAAAATTCAAAATAAAGTGTTCTTTGAGTCTTGCCTTTTATCCGGTCGAATTGTTTTAATCGACCCCCATCGGCTAAATATCTTACTTTCCCTAGAAAAAAAAAAGAACACGCTGGCCGTTTTGAGGCAAGGACAGTATACTTGATAGAAGATCGCATTTCTTTCAGGCCAGGCCTCCCTCGGTTGGGAGGAGCCAAGACATCGTCGTCATCTGTGAATCCTTTTTTTGGGGTTTTTTTTAGTGCAGAAAAGCTTCATCTGAACATCTGAAAAAAAAAAAAAAAATGTGGCCTGAATTGTAAGCCGAGTCCCTGGGAAGGTCAGGCGCAGGCCTGGTGCCCCTCCACCTGAGCCTAAGTTGGCCCAGCTGGCTGGGGGTGCCTGTGGGACGTCCCACATGTGTTTCGACTCAAGCGTCAGCCTGAAACAGCTGCCAGAAAAGAACAAAGCCCCGTTTTTCAACCTGGGCCCCCCCGGGCGCTGACCTGGGAAGGGTGGTGTTCGTCAAGTGCGTTCGGACGGGGCATCGGCAGGTCAGGCAGGGTCGAGTGGAAGGGTGGATGGTGGAGGCTGGATTCTCGACGTCTTGAAAGAACATCGTCCCCAAGGTGAGACTCTCTTTCCCCCCCCGGAAAAGTTCTGCCGGCATATCAGCGTGCGCTGTGGGCTGCCTGGACTTCTTCACGTCTGTCCCCATTTTGGGGGCAGACCCCATGCTCAGGTGAGAGCTCCCCAATCCCTTCCGCATCACGCTTTGGTTTTGCACAAAGACGAGCCATCGTCGTCCCATGCGCGCCCGTTCTCTCTCTCCTTTAAAAAGCGCGACGTGGTCTTAACTCATGATGTTGAAACGCACAACACGCCTATGTCACTTATGGGTCCTGTTGGCCTCAAATACAGAAAGGATCCTCTAGATTTATGTTTCAAATGTGGGCTCTCCAGTCTCACTCCAGAATCAGAATCTGCGTTTTAACTTGGGATCCTGGGAAGGTTTGAGAGGTGCTGTCCCTGAAACAGAGCGTCTGTCCCCAAAGGTGGCTGTGCGAGCTGGGGGCAAACTGTTTAACCTCCCTTGCCTCGGTTTCCTCATCTAGACCCTGGGAATAGGAGCGGCTAGATGAGCCGTGCCCTGTGCCCACCCCTGTGTTTGGTGGCGAGCAGGGACCATGTGAGACGTCACACGGGCTGGTTTCTCCTACAAGGGCACAGCGTCGGCCAGCCCGGGTCACATGGGGACATGTGACCACAGCCGGGAAGGCCTGCTCCGGAAACGCAGCCAGCCCTGACATGCTGGGAGCGGCGGGCTCCGCCGTGATGCCAGCCACCTGCCAGGCCCAGCCCAGCCGCCGCCACCGAGCGCACCGCATCCGAGTGTCAATCAGCCGCAACGAACCCCGGTGGGCCCCCGACAACAGGTGTCTCATTAAACCTCTGTCGCCCTCCCAGGCTTACCCGGTGACAGGCACCAAACTCACACTCCATCACCGCTTAATCGGAGCCCAACTCCATTAACAAGTCGTACTAATCACCACCTTCTAACAGTTATCGGAGGCGAAAACACCTTATCCTTCCTACACGAGAACCGGCTTGTGATCCTAAAGAAAGACCCGTAGTGAGATCCTTTCAGAATGAGGGGGCCAGGGAAGGGGGCGAGGGGAAAAGCCGATAGGGCCGGACCTGAAAGAGCACAGCGTGAGGCCGTGTTTGTTTTCGTTTCGTGCCTGCTGGTGGCCCACGAGGGTCCAATTAGCTTGCTACAGATGCTTGTGTTGGTTCCATCCTCTTGCCTCGTCCTTCCGCCGTTTTTTTCTTTTTCTTTCTCTTTTCCCCCTAGAAGGGATAAACTTGTAGCCCAGATCGCAAGCCTGCAGGCATCCGAAGATCAACAACTAATTTTCTGTGATCGAACGCCCTGTGAACCATGAACACTCATTTGCAGAATCCCTAAATGCGTGGGTCCGACGGGGAAAGGGGGGATGTGGGGCTCGGCCTGCACTCGTCGTAGCTACGACAGGGTCTGGCCCTTTTTGGAAACGGCCAGAAGGGAGATATCCTCAGAATGAAAGTAACTTTGTAGGCTGGCTTCTTTTCCTTTCTTCCATTTTATTTTGATTCAGGATAAAATAATTATTCTTGTTGTTATTTGCATGGTAAGGCATTTTGTTGCATTTTTCGAAAGAAATCTTGCTTTTTTCAACTTACGTACAAAGGATGTGGGATGCCCTATGCCCGTCAAATAGGACAAATGAACAAAAATGAATTTCTTATTAACTCGGATGTGCTCAGGGACTCGGCCCACGGGCGGCGATCCATCTCGAGTCAAGGTCAGTGCAGCCAGCAGCGGTGAGAAAGGTCGGCAAGAAGCAAAACTGCGGTAAAACACGGCAGAAATTTGGGCGGCTGCCTTCTGTCCCGATCCCTTCTTATTGTCGGAGGAGGGTCCAGGGAGCCCAAACATTGAAATCAATTCTACCGCTAATTGGGAGCAAATCGCGTTTTCGAAACCTTGCGATTTCTGCGTTCTTGAGTGGGCTTGGGAGGAGCGTGTCAAGGGCGCTGATTTACCTAGGGTTTACCAAAAAGCCCTCTCTTAGAATTCTCGAAGTTTCCCAAGATCCAGGCAGTGAGTTTTTTCGTCTCGTCACGTTTTCAGTGTGTTTTCCGCATCATGAGGTTCCTCCGTTTCAAGTGTAAAATTCAATGATTTTTTTTTTTTTTGTGTATCTTTCCCAATCGGCGAAACCATCACTACGATAAGTTTTAGGAGACTTTCCATTCTCCCTATATTTTTCATACCCACAGAGAGTTGATCTGCGCTCCCCCTTACCCTGCCCGGTCCCTACCTGCAGTTCCGAGAAGCGGAAAAATATATTTTTTATCTCTATAGATTCCCTTTTTCTGGGCATATGGAATATAATTACACGACGCGTGGTCTCTGTGGCTCATGCCTTTCACCCTGGATCATGTTTGTGACCTTGGTCCATGGCATCAATAGTTTGATCCTTTTTATTATCGGATACGGTTTCGTTGCATATGGCTGTGCCCTATTTTATCTACTTATTCACCAAGTGATGGACAATGAGCCAGTTTGGGTCTAGTATGGATAACGCGGCCATGAGCATTTATGTGCAAGCGTTTGTGGGATGTGTTTGTTCATTTTTTGGGGAGGGGGAGTGTATACCTAGTAGAATTTCTGGGTCATGTGAAGGTTTCGTGTTTAACTTTTCCTTTTACCTTCTGGCTGCGCTGTTTCTCCGCCTCTTCTGTTCATTGTGATCGTCCCAGGGTGTGCGTGGAGCGAACCCAATTCATCACGCTTCCCTATTCACTGCTAACGCTGAGCATCTCTTCGGCATTTACGCCTGTGTCTTTGGATACACGCCCGCTCAGGTTCAGTGTTCAGTCGGGGTGTGGTCCGTCTTCTCCATGGCGAGGGGTGGACGTCTTTTGAAATGCTGCTCGTCTCTCCCCAGGTGTGCGCTTTTGCCCCTGTTGCCGAGCCGTTTGATGGGAAGGGTCTGGGAGGCTCCTGCGTGTGTCCTCACGTGGTGGGGAGCACGGAAACGTCGGTCATCACACGCCACGGCTCTTTTGGTCGCCCACGGCCTTTCTCCTGGCAATGCCCAGTGGTGTGACAAGCCAAGCGGTCGACGTGGCGAAGTCGATTCTTGCACGTCGGTCACACAGTGTATTTGGAAGTCACAACTTTCTTCATTGATTCTGACCTGATTCAAAAACCCTTTTTTTTTCTGTTTTTTTTTTTTTTTTTTTTTTTTTTAGGAAACAATATTTTTTTTTTTTTTTTTTCCCCAATGTGTGACAAATGAGAATAGAATTAACCGTGCGAAACCAACAATCCACCCTGGCTTTCGGAGTGTGCCTAAATGTCAGGGTTGACACAATGCTGGGACATTCCTTGTATTGAAGGAGCCTCATTTCCTTTGCGGAGTATGTGGCTACCCAGACGCTTATAGGCAGGTTTTTTTTTTTTTCTTTTTCCCTTTTTCACAGCGTTCTTCCCTTTCTCACATTGTGTCGGTTTGTTGCCCAGAATAACCTGATACGAACAGCATCCTAAATATAATGAGCATCCTCATATGAGCAGCATCCTCATATGAACAGGGCCCTAAATTTCTACCCAAATTGTAAGCCTGATACATTTTCACTTTTCTAAATCTGTTTCCTACTTGCTTTGCCCTTCAGTTTTTCAGTGGGAACGTTCCACAGAGGAATAGGTGGGGCTAAACTTTCAGAGAAACCTTGTGGAATCCAATTTCTCCGTTCTCTCTCTCTCTCTCTCTCTCTCTCTCTCTCTCTCTCTCTCTTTCTCTCTTTCTCCCTCTATCTCTTCCTCCCATACATTCTCTCCCTCCCTCCTCCTTTTCCTTCCTTTCCTAATTTGGTCTTTATTTGTACATTGTTTAGAAATGGAGGGCAGGGAGGCCCCAGAGTATCGCCCACGGAGGACCTAGGCTTATCATTCACGGTTCATGGTTCTTTGCTTATTCGTCCTAAACGGACCTCGACAAATTAATACAGTCACTTACGAGGTTGTCACCTCACTGTAAATTACACGTTTTATGTTCATCGAATGTGTGGTTAACAAAGAAAAATTATTTCTGCAAGCCTTATGATGAAAGACTTCTATTTACTTCTGTATTTCTAAATAATATTTTTATATATATATCAATTTCTTAAATCTTCTGTGTCATCCATGAACACCCTGCCCTGACGGATTAGTATCTAGTTCTCTTTTACTTTCCCTCTCTCTCACTTACGTTTACCTCTTCCTTCTGCCTCATATTGCTAAATCGACATTAACTGTTTACATTATTGTGCCTATGAAATACAGTCACAGACGAGCTACCTAGAGTTCCATGGTTATGAGTAGTTTCTTGTGCAAATTTTGTTTCTTTTGTGAATTCAAAATTGCATTATTTTTTATTTACTTAATATTCTATGTACCTATCATTTATTCTTAAATAAAGGATTTAAGAATAAATGATAGGTACATAGAGTAGTAAAGCTCTTTTATTACTATTAATTATTATTATTATTGATTAATTATCTTTTATTATTATTAATTATTATTATTATTAATTATTACTATTTACGCCTACAGCACCTGGTCTTCCTAGGGGGTCTCCCATCTAATTACTAACCAGGCCCGACCCTGCTTAGCTTCCGAGATCAGACATCGGGCTCATTCAGGGTGGCGTGGCCATAGCCCACGGGGCGCGAACGCAGGACCTTCTGTGTGTAAAGCAGATGTGCTCACCACTGCACTATGGAACCGCGGCCTTTGAATAAGAGCAAACACATCCAGTAACAGAATCTCTCGGTTTCATTTCCCCCCACCTCCGACTCTGAAACACCCCTATCCATCTTCCCTCTCCACATTGGGAAGATCGTATACATTAGGTCACGGACCTGCAAACATTTTCTGTAAAGGACCAGACGGTAAATAGTTAAGGTTTCTGTTCTAACTACTCAACTCTACCATGACAGCAACAAGAAAAGCTAACAGCAATAAAGAATACATGAATGAAGGGGCATAGCTGCGTCCCGGAAAACTTTACTTGCACAGACTTTCTGCTGTCATAGCTTGTTGACCCCTGTCCTAGGCCCACTTTCTAGCTATAATTCTGGATCTTTTTTTTTTTCACCATAATCCCGGGAAGCTGATTTACGTCTCTTCTGCGTTGGATCCTCTGTCTTTCTATTTCTTGTTTTTTATTTATTTATTTTTTTTTGTTTTGCTGACACTTGTCTTTACATGGGTTTCTGATAAAAGTTGCACGGGAAGTAAACATCTGAGAGATTAGTTGAGTGCAAATACTTTTACTTTTCTCTCCCACTGGCTGGACAGTTTGGGTGTAGAATTTTCTATTGGAATTCGGTTGCTCACAACATCAGAAGACATCGTTCCACGGTGTTCTAACTTCCATTGCTCTTTTAAAGAAGTCTGAAGCCATCCCTAATTCTTTGAAACCGACTTGATTTGTAAATCTTCTCTTTTTTGTTTTCCATAAGAAGTTTGAGATGTACCAAATGGTTTAGGGAATAATATGTGAATAACCTTGTTCCCACCACCTCGCTTTAAAAAACAGTGTGCAACTTGAAATTCCGTGCACAGAATTTCCTAATCTCATTTCCCTATTTTCTTTGGAAAGGTAATCAATAACTGGTTTTTACTTTTCCATGCCTTTCTACTTTTCTCACATAAGAATGCACCCATAAATAAAATAGAGTACGGACTTGCACGTATTCAAACTTCATATAAATGATATATATTACGTTCTGAAATCTGCTTTTTTTCTTATTATAAGATTTATCTTTGCTGACACAGGTAGTTCCATTTACTTCATTTATTTTTCATTTTTTTTCCCTATGATTGAAAGGCGTGAGTTTCTGCATCAGACAGAGGTGGCCCACCAAATAGGTGGTATAATGAGCAAACCTCCACGAAGGCACCTCATTATGACATGTTAGAATGCCAGGTACGAGATCCTAAAAGCTCCCAGAGAGAAAGATTAGGTCACCGGGCCTGCTGGACATTTGTTAGTCCTTACACCCATCCCCGTTCATCCGTGCTTAGGGGGCTCAATACCTGCAAATGACATTTCTTAGACTCTTGACAGCTGGGTTCTCCTCTTGTTCTGCAAAGACACTGGCATGAGACTGGAAGGTGAGAGGAAGAGGGTAACCAAATTGCTGTTGGTGACAGCCCTGGGCTGCCCCTTCCTGGCCCTGGCACACGCTGCCTGACCCTTCAGTGATGTAGAGACGGTCAGGCTCAGGGGTCTGGCTGGGGGCGATGGCATCTTCCTCATCTGGGTGACACTCACTCCTTTTTGGTGGCTCCAGGACTTGCCCTCTCTCCTTTGCTTCTGCACCCCTTCTGTCTCCTTATGAACCAATCCCTCGCATTCAACAAAGCTCTGTTTTCTGTCTCTTTCTGGCTGATACACCTGGTTTCTGCAGCATGACTGCTGAGCACTTCTAAAAACTCCAGCACCTAGGTGCGGATGAAATATGAAACACTTCCTTTTAGTACAAATGAATGCAGACAACATGCTTACAGCTGCAAAACAAGGTGGAGAAGGAAACGTTTAAAAGTCTGAAACGGCCGAGCATTAGCGAGAGTCTGGAATTACTGAACCAGCGTCACCGACGGGAGGGAGTCGACGTTGACACGACGGCTTCGAAAAGCCCTTTGAGTAAAATGAGGTGGCATTTTGACGCCGTTGTATGGATCCTGTGCAAATGGGAATTGTAAAAGGAGTCAGTTTATATATGCAATTGTAGGTATGGTTGGTCGTGGGGGTTGCGCTGGGGACGGGGAGATGTTAGATTGGAAAGCAAGGGGCATGTGTGGGAATACTTGTGAGGGGCCCCGGCCTGGCTGGGAGGGACCCCATCCCCGCAGCTATGTTCCTGTGAGGTCCCAGACATGCTTCTTTCTGTGCCTTGAGGTGTTGCTGGTCGCTCCACGCTCCAGAATTGGGGCTCTGAGATCGTCTCTGGGGAGACAGCAAAGTTGCCCTCTGGAGGACGGTGACTGACAGGTGTGGCAAGACAGGCAGATGCGACCCCCAGGAACACCAGCTAAGCCATGCGGCGACTCTCCCCTTTCGACAAGCATTTGTCGGTTGGCACGTTTGTTCTTTGGCATTGGGGGACATAACAGAGCATGTGATCGCTCTTTAACGAATTGAATGCCAGTGTCCAGTAGGTCATAATTTCATCACGCCGCTTGGAGTGTCTTTTGGGACAGCCCGAAGTGGTACACGCAGCGAGGCATCTCGTTTTCTCTCATTTGACTTGGTCACCACTACCACTGATCATTTATTAGGCACCTGTTATATACACTAGACACCGTGGGGAGATTTTTTAAAAAAAAAGGGAAAAGAAATTGCATTCTACCTGCAGCCCAGGGGGTAGGTAGGTGCGTGTTCTTTATTACACGAAGCGGTTCTTTCTCAGGGATTTTCAGAAGCGCGAAGTGCTCCGCGAAAATAGCTGCTGTATATGAAATAAAGTCACCCAAATATGTGAACTGTTCTTAAAGCAAAAATAAGCACATCCCAGTGAGGTTATTTCATCCGACGTAATTCACATCATAAAGTCCTCAGCCTTTAAGCGCAGATGCCACAGGCCTAAGTATCCAACTTGGATTAGCAAGGAATGGCTTGTTAGTGCTCAATGCAGGTAGCTGCTTGAGTTTTCTGGAGGATTGGCTGTCCCCAAACCCCCTATAATTTAACTCATAAATAGAAAATGTTTGGGGACTCCAGATGCGTCGCTTATGCTCTTCTATGAGCTGAAATTCAGCTTCGCTCATGGCTAAAGTCTCCATAGCAGACTTAGTCTAATCCCTTCATATTAAAGTTTGATCGCATCATTTTGTTGTTTTTTTTTTAAACTCATGTCAAATATTTAAATACGGACGAATGTGACTTCATCTCATGTCATTCGAACACAGCAGCAGCAGACACCGAAGCCGACGCGTCCCTCTCCGCGAGTCATTTTGATCAGATGATATTTAGTCCTCCGTTGAAATGCTGAGCGGCACTGGCAAGCAAATCCTCTTTTCGTCCGAGAGAGAGAGAGAGAGGTTTTAATTTTCCAGTTCTAACAAGAGAGAGCGATTTGGTCACCTGACAGGTTGGGGGTGCAGTGTTCCAGTTTGGTTGCAGCGTGGGCGGAGGAGGAGAATCACACCCGCTTGAGGTCCCCTGGTGTGTACAGACGGAGGGGAGCACTCCTCCCAATTACAGCTCCTGGAGGATGCCATCAATATGCACCAACGGGTTCTCACTGTTTTTTTTTTTTCTTTTTTTTTTTTTCCTTTGCCAGAAGCGAATGAATATATTATCCGTCAGCAGCGAGACCCAGGGCAAGTGGCTCTGTGAGCCGTGGGTGATTGGGATTCCACGCGTGCGTGGGGGTGTGACTGTGCTTCAGAACTCATTGTCACTGATGCCGACATCCGGGCCGGTCCTCGGAGACCTGTCCATCAAGCCGCAACATGCTTTGCAGAAAAATTAGATTACTCATGCTCAGACAGCGAGGGAGGCGAGGGCAATTCAGGATGGCCCTTTAAAGGCCCAGGACACCTGTATTTACAAAGCCAGTGAAGCCCACGTGAAGGGCGTTCTGACCACTGGCTACCTGGGCTGTGTATGAACGTGGCTCTTTGCTGACATTTAGGGACTCGTGGAGAAATACTCCCTCCTTCCGTACACTCAGTAGTACATGCAGCTTTTTCTCTCTTTTTTGCAATTTAATGCCAAATAACCCTGCAAAGCTTGCTCGCTTTATTTATTTATTTATTTATTTATTTATTTATTTATTTATTTATTTATTTATTTATTCATTCATTTATTCATTTATTTATTTATTTACTTATTTACTTATTTATTTATTTCACTAGCTAGATTCACTGTTTTACTATTATTCAATAGGATTCCGTTTGCAAATTAACTGCCCGAGCACCCGTTATCCCTATCCCAATATCCATGAAAAGCGAGAAATGTTGCAGGTGGCATCTCTTTGTCCCGGCAGAATCTGGGTGTGGTCCTCAGCGCTTCCAATAAGGACGCCTTTCTGGGCTCTGCATCTCATGCGCCGTGTTTGCCCTGTCGCTGAAGACAACAGATGTGTCAAAAAAAAAAATCCGTAAGATGAACCCCCGGCAGTTATGCACAGGCTTGCCCATAAAATCCCGTTTTTTTAAATAAAAATAGGAATGAAGAATTCACGCGTAATGTGCAATTATATATGCATAATGATATAGCGAAGGTGCAAGGAAACCTCCCTGAAGAGTACAGAGAATAGCTCGGGAGATTTTCAAAGAACCCAGAAAGGGACATGGTGACTCCTGGCTGCAAGGAGACGGTGGCACACAGGGAGGTCGAGGGTTTCCCAGCGCCTCGCGGAAAGCTTTTCACAGCCTCGGATAATGAAAGGGGCCGCCTGGGATAAGATCTCCCCTCCTGTAATGACATGACAGTCCTGGCTCTTTGAAACTCCCGGGGTATGTGCTGGCATGCTAATGGAGCATTTGGACCCGCATCTGTGGGGTGTGTGGTTGGGTTTCCCTGCAGTGGCTCAATGGCAGATCTTGCCCGATTTTCGTGATCGACGTAAAAATCATGCAACGTGCCTCTGATGGACAGCTCCCCAGCCTGGGGCATTTGCAGCTTACCCCCAAACTTTCTTTATTCTCCGTGTTTCGGTGGTTTTCTGTAGATCGTGCAGCATGGATTTGTCCAGCCGGCATGGTCATTCAGGAAGCTCGATTGACTTTAGCATCTGTTTTTTTGCTGATACCTGGATAATGAATGGTCATAATAATGACCCTGAAGCAATTCAGGGGCCTTTGGAACCAGGCAGGATTGCGTTCTACGTTGTAGGGGTGGGAGTGAGGGAGTCTCTGGGTTCCTGAGAGAGAGTCACAGTCAGGTCCATCTGGGGATGAGCTGCAACTTGATAGAAAAGAACGTCCTCCCGTCCACTCACATTCCTCCATCTTTTATGCACGCATCCAGCATCCGTTTCCTAAATAGGATGTCACCCAGGTACCCTGCTCAGCTCCAGAGATACGAAGATGGAGACCCTCAGTGGAGAGATATAGGACAGGCTTATGGGCTGCTAATGATCACGATTCACAGTTGCTTTTGAAGGCCCCAGGGTGGGTAGGGGCTGAAGGCAGGGCCAGAACCAGTGGAGAGAATACTCTGAGCACTAAGGAGGAGGAAGAGGAGGAGAATGGGCCCAAGGCATAGAGAGAGGGCTGATCAGAGACAGGCTCAGACCCGGGCTTCTGGCAGCACCTAGAAGAGGAACATACAGTCCAGAAGAAGCAAACTGAGTGATGGTGAGGAGACCAGAGAGGAGGCTGTGACTTAGTCAAGGAGAAAGGGAAGGTGCTGGGAGGGCCAGGAATTACGGTCAAAGGTGGAACGTAATTTTTTTGGAATGATGGCAAGTTCTGGGGTAGGATGACAGTGGCATCTGGGTCACGGCCGTAGGAGTCAGGAGGTTCAAGGACGGGTGAAGGCAAGGTGTTGGCTAGGAGTCTACACGGGCTTCGAAGTTACCCAAGATGAAATCTGGGCTTGTGGGGAGAGAAGGATGGCTATTTAATTTTAGGGTGCTGGCAATGTCTGCACCTTGAACGGAATGGCTGTGGTTATAAGGAAAAACCCGTTGGGTCGTAGGTTGTATGCTCGAGAATCGCATCATTTATAGCATAGCGTTAAAATGAAAATAATCGCATTGTTTTCCGTCGTGTTTTAATACCAAATGTGACATTCTTGTAATGCTGCCGTTCTGTATCCCAGAATGACTATTTAAAATTTAATATATAGTCCGAGGGGTTCTGAGTAATTCTGTAACTGAAACGCACCCTGTGGGAAACAGTGGGACTCCGAAGCGGCCCGCAACATCAAACCGAACACAGTTTTGAACGAAATGTAAGGAGAAGCGCAAAAAAAAAAAAAAAGAAAGAAAGAAAGCAAGCAGCGACAACAAAAAAACAGTTAAAAAATAAAAATAAAGGCAAGAGAACAGACTTTTGCATTCATCATCCATCATCTTTGATCTCAGCGAAATGACCCTTGGCTTGGCGAGCGTTCAAGGGAGCATTTCTTTGATTTGTAGAAGTTGAAATGATTCCTCCTCGGGTTCTTTTCGGTGCCAAATCTGAGGTTATTTTCTCTGGCTCAACATCTGTGGCTACCCCTAGGAACTAATTGGGCAATAAAAGTTTTTCAGGCTCGTGAACATCAAGTCTTAAAAAAAAAAAAAAAAAGATGACTGATAAATATTAGTTTTCGAAACGTAACAATAGGGTTCGGGAACGGGTCCCTACCAGTGGGGCACGGGACAGATTTCAAAACGCCGGAAGTGAAGCCAAGGTGGCCAAGTGTCAGAGCGGAGAATGTTTTTGTCTCTGCCTGCACATGAAACAACTTTGAAGGGGCCGAAGCCACGTTTTTGTATTTCCAACAGGCCCCCAGAAGGAAAGCCGGCGAGGCATCCCATTATTTACCCTTCTTCCCAGGACAGTATTTTCAAAAGCTCGACGAGGGCTCCATTTCCTCAAGCCACCTGTCCCCTACAACACACGTAATCAGCCCCAGATGCTGCCTCCCCAACCTGTGAACCCCGTGACTCGGAGAGAAAATATTTCATTCATTTTTTTTTCCGGGACATCTTTCATGCGTTCGGAGCTAAACCTTTCAGGCCATATTTTCTGCTTAAACTTAATAACTCAGCTCTGACATTCCTTCCTGGTGACCCCCAAGTTCCGTGTGGCTGCCTGGACACCTGCTCCCAAATGCATTAGAGGCGCTCAGGTTTTTTTTTTTTTTTTTTAAAGTATCAGTTTTGTATTTTTTTTTTTACATTTTTTTCCTTTTTTTTTTGCTTGGCCTCGAGGCCATCCTTCCAAGGAGCGGAAGGCGCGGATATTCGATTCTGTTCCATTGTGAATTTTGTTGCTGTCTTAGGTTTCTCTTCTTGTGAAGTGAGTTTGCGGGGGGATGCACTTCAAAGTTGGTGGCTCTTTTCTGTGAGGTTGAAAGAAATCGGGGGCTCTTTAACAATCCTGGCGTGGAGGTTAACGTGTGCTATTCAAAATTTAGTTCGTGGTCTTCGAAAACACACAGCTAACCTTTTCAAGGGTCAGAATGGGGACTTCTTGAACTGTTGAAGTCTGTTTAAAAATCTGAAAATATGGAAAAATGGCGCATCCATTGAAAAATAATAAGCATGCCCATGTTCAGGGGAGGCAATTGCAGTTAAATTTATTATAATGTGAATAAGTAGCTAATATTCTTCTACACTCCCATGTGAAATGATTCCAGCACATCTATGTTTAATTCTAGGATCTCTCCTACACGGATGCAATCACCAATCAGAATGTATTGATTCTGGGGTACGGATGTGATTATTCAAAATAAATAACTGCTTACCAAAAAAAAAAAAAAAAAAAAAGGAAAATTATAGCACGGAACAAGTTCGTTTTAAAATGCCTCCAGCGACTTCATAAAAATACGGAACTTTTTACCTGACGGCGTTTCAGAGGGAAACGACTGTTTTTGCTTCGGGGTCTGTACGTCTCGGAGGAGATTTAGGACACACCGGTCCCCAAATTGCTAAGAGCTTCAGATAGTGACTGTAAAGGGATACCTTTTATTTTCTGGAGGGTGAGATCGAGAGGTGGAAATGATAATTTCCACATCCAATCTGTTTTGAGCTTTTTTTCTTTTTTTTTTTTTTTGGTTAAACTGGGGTAGACGTATGCCGCGTCCTAGAGGCCGGGCGCCACTATCGTATTTCCTTCTAACTCCAGATAACACCAAATAAACCCTTAATCACGCAAGAAATCACTCAACTTTTACTGCTTGCCCCACTGCTGGCCCATTTCATTTCCCATGGTCTGGCCTCTTGGCCTTGCTCTTTATAAGCCATATCACCTGGCCATCAAGCGACTTCCTACTCCTGGATCCTATCTGGTTTCTGGTTTCAGCCGGGTTACCCAGAGTTTACGGCCTGGTCGTGCTGCCTCTGGTCCTTTTCTGCCCCTGGAATTGCTGGCTCCCCCCCCCTTACCTCCAGGCCTAAAATCATTCTCCAGCACTGGCCTTATTCTCCCACAAGCTCCTAGGAGGCCTTAATTGCTTCAGAATAAACTCCACCCCACACCCCAACTAGAGAGTGAAGCATTTCTTCCCACCCCAAGGAATAGACTCAAAATCGTGCCTTCCTTGGCATCTGTCCCTGTGATTTTTTTTTTTTTTTATCCACAGGCAGATTGTTTACAAGTCGGGGGTACCTACCTACCAGCTCAGAGTGAACCTAACATTCTTTGTGAAACAAAAGCAAGGTGCGACATCCCACCTGAAAGTGAGCATCACAGCTTTCAAAATGTCTTACTGTCTCAGCTTTGACGTGTCCCGAATGACCTTCGTGTTTATTCTTCCTTTTCCCTACCCTTCATCTAATGCTTCATTAAGCCCTTTTTCTTGGTGTGTCCCATTTCTTCCCATGGCCCCAAGATTCTTCCTGCACACGACTCTAAACTGGGCAGGCCTATTCTTCCTTCTCCACTCCAGTGGGGGCAGTATGCATTGTAGTGGCCCGTCCCCCAGAGTTAGACCGACGTGGCTTTGCATCCTCCAGCGCTGCAACCTTCTAGATTTGCGACCTACTAAAACGATCTGTCTCCTGCTGAAAACTGTCGGTAACAGTGACTATTTCTAGGGTTATGGCAAGGATGGGTGAGAGTATGTAAAACAAAATACTTTGCATTGCCCTGGAAGAATGGAAAATGGTCAAAAAATGGCAGTTATTGGTCGTTCTATTATTAATAATTAAAATGATTACTGACCATCGAAATCTTATCACCTTTCTGTAGTAGTGAGGGTTGAACTAGAAAAGTAGCAATACCGGGATACACACACACATGCACACATGCACACGCACACATACATGCACACGCATGCATGCATGCGCGTGCACATGCTCACCTACACGCATCTTATACAGAATGCCCCCTGCTCCCTTTGCACCCTCCAGACCTGCCCAGGTCTCCTTGTGGCCTAATGAAAGCAGAAGCATAGAAGAGTGGGCCTTCTGGGGCACAGATCCTCCACGCCTCATGGATCCCCTGCAAAGCCACCACGCCTCCCTTCAAAGCGTATTGTCCACATGGCCTCCTGTCCCAGTTTCCGTGAGAGCCTTGGGTCTTGTTATTCATTTTCTTCCCGTTTCCATCGATGATCCTTCTAGAAACATGGCAGCACCATCCTCGTTTTTCCCCTTGGCCTGTGGTCAGGATTGTAGCTTCTTCAGTGCCCGACATGGCCAACACACCCCCCTACCACCAAGTTCTCTCCATTCACACCTGTCTCCCGATCGCTCATCTCCGCAGGGACGGACTTCGCAGGTAGAAAGCCTGGTTTTACAGTCAGCTTAATCTCTACTCCTTCTTCTCAGGCCTTCATCAAATTATTTCCCTTCTCTGAGCCTCGAATGTTTTTATCCATTAAAGGGAAAGCAGGACACCTCACCCGGGCCTGGTGATTCGGTGAGGGAGGATGTGGGGAGGCTCTTGTAACTTTTAAGTGCTTCCCAGATGTGAGCGATTGCTTGAAAATTCCTGGCTGGGCGTGAGGGGTGGAACACGTGGACAGGTAGATGGGAATGTCCCGAGAAGGTGCAGAAAGGACGTGAACAGGTAGATTTGGCAGTTGGCGCAGACTGGGCCAGGTGTTCTAGGTACAACAGAAGGGACATTGAGGATTATCCAGACTCGTTCCCACCTTATAGATGAGGACACTGAGGCCACAGGGGTAAAGGACTGGGGTCTAGCTCCCAGACTTCCTTTCCTACCTTTATTATTTGCACAGAACTTATTGTCGCCTGCGTATATTTTACCTGCAGACTCGTTTTCTGTCTATCTGGTGTCCTTCTACCCTGCTCTAAGACTGTCTAGACTGTCATTCCCGAGGGAGCCAGGTACTGGCTGATGAGTTCTTCCCGTGTGCACCTAGGGTTATGGGTGATGCCAGCACATTACTGGGCCTGATGAAGAAGTGCCCGATGACTGTTATGTCCGGCACCACCCTTGGCTCCTCATCCAGAGGTCTTGCTGGGTCCACCCCCTCCTCCCGTTTCAGGGGTGGTGCACGCACCCTGGACATTTCTGTAGGGTCGCCCTCTTTTTCTGTTAGGCCTTGAGAGTCTCTGCAAAAGAAACCCTGAGCAGAGAGCTAGCTGTCAGTCCCCATCCCGCCCCCTGGGAATATAGTAGAAAAAGAAAGTCGCTCCTAGGTCAAGAGGCCACCCATGTGGAAAGCGTGAGCGACGGGAATACTCCGTGAGGTCAGGGAGTGGGTTGGCACGTGTGTGATGGCCTTTCAACGACCAGGTGAGTGACTGGCCCATGGGGGGCCCTTAGAAAACATCTGTCGAACGAGCGAGTGATCGAGTCAATGGCTCCTTTCGAATATTGATAAACCCATAGCACCATCGCACGATGATTGCTGAAATGTCACTTTGAAGGCCCCTCAGGACTCTGGAAGAGTGGGGATGAGGGCAGCGGGGTGACAGGAGTTGGCGGCGTGCTTTCCTCGGCCCCTGGAATTCATAATATCACGTTGGGTCATTCCCGTGCAGGTGGGGGCGGGGCAAGGAACAAGTGCAGCTGTGGTGGGAAGGAGCCGGCTGTCACGGAAGCCATAAATATGCCATGGACCCCTGCTGCGACACTGGCAGATGCCCTCCCTCGCCAAGTCCAGATTTTAAATTAGATTCACCTGAGCCCAGTCAGGGAACTGTCATCCTTCCAGCAGAAGGGAGAGGGGAGAGGGTGGGAGCGAAGGGAAAAAAAAAGAAATCTTTGTAGCTGAGCCTACCTGACTCTCCTCAGTGGGAGACACATGAATACTGTTTCATGTCAAGGCGAGGTAGTTAAAATGCAGACTGCTCACTCCCCGTCTCTGAATCCTGGGGGTGTGGCTCGTGCCTGTGTACCACTCATCTTCCCTCCCTTTGATCTACCACTTGATGTGGAGAAAGGCTTTTATGTGTGATTCCCACATAATGGGTAATTTAGTCCATCCCATAATGAAAAAGTAGTAAGTCTAGTTCTAGTTCTTTCGCTTTAAAGTATCGAGTAATGTATTATTCTCAGACGCTTTCAGTAGCCTTGCACACTTTTGCTCGGTTGACTGTCATATGCTTTGGGGGCTCCTTTTGGCCAGTTTAAAGCTGGTAAGTTGCAAGTTAAAAAATAAAATAAAATAAAATAATAAAATAAAATAAAATAAAATAAAATAAAAATATAAAATAAAATAAAATAAAATAAAATAAAATAAAAATATAAAATAAAATAAAATAAAAATATAAAATAAAATAAAATAAATAAAAAATAAATAAAATAAAATAAAATAAAAATATAAAATAAAATAAAATAAATAAAAAATAAATAAAATAAAATAAAATAAAAATAAATAAAATAAAATAAAAAATAAAATAATAAAATAAAATTAGATAAAATAAATAAAATAAAATAAAATAAAATAATAAAATAAAATAAAATAAAATAATAAAATAAAATAAAATAATAAAATAAAATAAAAATAAAATAAAATAAAATAAAATAAAATAAAATAAAATAAAAAGGATGAGGCAGGGTGCATATTCGTGTGATAAAGGGACTCTGTTGCTAACGTGTGACCTTTTAATGCAATGGCTCATGCTAAAAAAAATACCTTCCCTCTGCTCGAAGCGGAGTGTTGTATATCTGAATTAGCGTTGTCAGCTGGTCAAATGACAGTCCGAAGCTAGTTTACAAGGAGTCAACCCCAGAAGTCTGCGTTTGAGGCCTAGACATGACCATGTGTGAATGAAAGGGCTGCCCAGAGGGAAGTTCAAGTTCTTCGGATTCAGGAAAACCACCGCACGCCAAGACTAGCGACTCTTGATTCACAGTCCACATTCCTACTCCTTGTTTTAAAAACAGTTTTTGAAAGTTTCAAGGCCGGAGAGAAAAGTCTCCTTTCCTGTTTGCATTTCGAGAGAAAAAGGCTCTACAGATGGTTATTTCTCCAAGAAAGAATGCATTTTACGATAATAATGGGCCCAATTGCCCTTTTGCATATCATCGTGTGAAGCCTTTGGAGTGAGACCCTGACTGTCTGCGCTTGACCTTTGGTGACGAGAGCTCAAAGAAGTAGAGAGGAATGAGGAGGAACAGTGATTTCTGATGTCTGTTTGGGTGGGCGAAGCATGAGGGGAGAGCAAAGAGGCTTCCGAGATGTGACCGCACGGAGGAAGTTTTGATGTTTCACCTCAGTGGAGAACTGGAGGAAGGATGTGTATGGCCCTGGTGGTCGGGTAAATGCTGACTAAATCCTGAGTATACCTGACTCCATAAAGCATTTACTCCAACGCAGAGCTCTGCCCAAAGGGATGCTTTTATGGACCAACTGGTAGTAGCATGGACGTGACAGCGTCTGTGACCAGGGCCAAGGCTCAAAATGAACCTAGCATACGTGTGCAGGGTATAAAACCTTTGTGGAGCACTGCAGGTGACAGAAGACCTTGTCTCCTTAAGGAGAAGCAGAGGAAGGCCAGAACATAACCTCGTTGGCTTGAAAGCTATAAAAAATTCTCTTTCAAAGCAAAATATTTCAAGTTCTCTCACATGTTCTTCCTCATTAAGGGAAAATAAGCACTTTTCCATACGTCAGTGCCTTAGGACATACTGTTCGTTCTGTGTTTCGGAGTGTAACTCGTACCCAGAACCTTAAAAATGTCAGTCATGTTGCAGGATATTTGAGATGGGTACGTGTCCTCCCTGCCTCTCCCTCTCCTCCAGGCAGGAAGCCAGAGCATGTACGTACTTGTTTCTAGAGCAGACGGAAGCTCACCAAAGCTCTTCAGCATCCCAGGCTGGTAGGGGCTCAGTTGGGGCTAAAGGAGCCGAGGCCTTTAAACCACTCAAGGGCAACCCCATGGGGCAGAGATGGGGCTCAGAGAAGGACCAAGGTGGTGTCTGACTAGGCACCGGGTTTGTCTTGGTGACCACGCCATGGTCCACATATGTACGAGAGCCGGCAGAGGTAGTTTGTAGGATTTATCCATGATGCCATCAGATGGGCCCAGGATAGTTCTAGAGATGAGAGGCTTTTCTACTCTTTCCATGGGACCAGTTAAGTTCCACGGATTCTGGAGTGAGCCTGGGAGGGCAAACGTGCCCCAACAGTGGTTGAATTTCCTCCTGACTCAGTCGGATGGGGGCTGGGGTCACTTTTAGGCCCACAGAAACGATTGACATTTCTCCCTTCAAAAAGTGCAGCTTGTTTCCTTTCTCTTGGGTGTGGGCTCTATATTGTGTGTTATTTCCAATGAATATCTTACGGCAGAAGGGATGGAGGTTACGTCTAAGTCGCTTCCAAGGTTAGGTTATAAAAGGACTGTGGCTTCTCTCTTGAGGGGTATATATGAAGAAGTAGGGTCTATTAGAGGCATTTTTTGGGCTAGCGTATGGGTCCCGTTAGGTTCCAAACTATATTTTAAGGACGAGGCCAGAATTTCCTTCTATGTCTCTGGCTTGCTTCGTAGGGGAGAGAATATGCTGGAGAGATATTCTCGGCTCAGTGATTTATGGGACTCTGGGAAGCGTCGAAATGACAAGCAAACCCTTGATTCTTTATCGGATCACAGAATCTGCTGGGGGATGTGTGGACAGCACCACGCATAGCCCAATATGCCTCTTTCCTCCCTAACAAACCACGTCTTATCAATAATCTCCACATCAGAATCTCTTAAACGTGGACGTGCCACTCCAAGCACGTTGGCCTGGCCCAAAGTGTGCTGTCACAGCCATAGGGTTGTTCTCAAAACCTGAGGAAGACCCAGATCGCCATGATCCAAATCATCCACTCAGGGAAATAGTTCCTTTAATGCCCTCTGTAGCACTTCCCAATAAAAGTCGAGTGTTGATCGTTTGATTTTTTGATTTACCGCACAGTCACAGAGAGAGAAAAATAAAGTCAACTAGGACAGCGACACATGAGGAAAATTCTATTTCCAGGCTCATTATAACCTCTTAGTGCAGAATCTGTTTGACTGCCCATTAGTGAGAGAGAAAGAGAGATAGAGATAGAGATAGAGATAGAGATAGAGAGAGAGAGAGAGAGAGAGAGAGAGAACGCCCGACTGATATACCAGGATTCTGCAGTTACCAGCCCTTGGAAATAGCAAAAAGACGAGAGGCTATACATAATATATGAAGCCAGAGGCTAGTTTTCTCCCACGAATCCACAATTTGCATCTCCCCTGCTCATCTCTTCGCAGTGCTGAGTGAGTGAGTGGTCCTCGTTGGGCTCTGTCCTTCCTATTTCGTGAGGCCTCCCTCCAGTTTCAAAATCCCTCCCTTGTGACCGCTGCTTACGCTCCTGTTCCCCAGGTCGGACTGTTTTTTTCAGGACTTTGAAATACAGATTTGTAAAAATACGATCTCTCTCTTTTTTTTCAGAAACAAAGAATTGTGCTAAATGAGATCGGAAGGTGACATATTAAACATATCTAATAGTAATTCCTGGACTGGCCCCCCCCACCCCCTGACCCATGTAACAAACAGGCCGATGTGGAGTGTCGTCAGACACCGTTATTGTCCAGCTAGGACTTGGCATTTAGTAGATGCTCAATAAATGTGTCCCAGGCAGGGTAGATGAATGAACGATACGGCCTTTTTCCGTTGCATGTCGTTTGCCCTTCCTGTGCCTTATCGTAGGCGTGCTCCTTTCTCTTAGGGTTGAAACCACTTGAAGATATTCACCGTGTCACATCAGCCCCAGTGCCTCGGCGCCTGGTTGGGCAGTTGACACACCAACTATTCACATTAAAAACAAACAACGGAATAGGAGTCGATTGGACGAAAGACAGTCTAGACTCAAATCCTGGTCTGAATTTCTCTATGCCCGAGAGGTTTAATATTCCCGGTCCTCTGTTTTGTCATTTATAAAAGAAAGTTTTTTTTTTTTTTAAATGATTTCAGGGTTGCAATAGGAAATTAGTATGTAAAGTCCTTAGGATGGCGTCTGGCACATAGTAGGCTCATAAAAATTTTAATTCCCTTCTTTCTTTTACTCAAAATGGAAAGAATCCCTCAGAAATGCTCGGGCCCTGGGTAATCCTGGGGACATCTCTTGTCACCAGGGGCACGTGAGTGGGGGCGGCAGATGAGGCACAGAGAAGCCAGCCCTCACGACACCCACTCCCTCTGTTCCTCGCTCCCTCCCACCCCACTATCTCCAGTCTGCCTTCTTTCATCCCAAACGGACCTACCCAGGGGATGCTTTCAGATTTAGCTACACGCAATGGGGGGGCACACTTCACCTTGCCCTTGCAGAAGAGTCCACACCTACCAAATTTGTGCATTGACATGGGGCTGGAGTCAGGGTGCCCCGGCGGGGCTGGAAACAGGAAAATCAAGATGCTTTTTAGCTAAAAAAAGAGCAGCGGACAGTGGGTAGGCCGAAGCGAGGACATTGGAAAGGGAGGAGAAGCTGTGGGTATTCCTCTAAGCATGGCCGCCAGGACATCTTTGTTTTATAATTTTTCCAAGAACATTGCTTTTTGATGGTTTGTCTCAGTCAGCTTTGGGGGCTATGATGAAAAAACAAAAAAAACAGACATTGATTTCTCCCAGTTCTGGAGGCTGGAAGTCCAAGTTCAGGGTCCCAGCCGGGTTGGGTGCTGGGGAGGCCTCTCGTCTTGGTTCACAGGGGACGGCCTTCTTGCTGTGTCCTCATGTGACCTTCCTCTGTGCATGCATGGAGAGAGAGAGAGCTCTCTCTTCTGCTTTCTATGGGGGTGCTAACCCCACCATGAAGGTCCACCCTTGTGATGTCATCTAAATGGAAGTCCTTCTCGGGAGCCCTGTCTCCAAGTGGCATCACGTTGGGGGTTAAGGCTTTAACGTGTGAATATTAGGGAGACACAACCATTCGGTCTGTCACTATGACGATCCCAAATTGGACTCTGCCCCTTCAAGGGAGACCTCAAAATCTGCCTTTTTTTTTTTATTTGTCATTATTTGTGAAGTGTAATCGGAGCCCCGTGGAACACAACGGCCCCGATATTTTGAGGATTAAAAATTTTTATCCTGGAAAAGGGAGACTCCAATTGTCATTTTTCACTCGAATTCCTCATGTCTCCATTGTCAGATGGGTAACCCATACGTCAAGTTCCACGCACATTAGCACCTGTGCGTATCCATCGTGGCTTCTACTGCGCATCACCATAGATGGCAGAAAATTCTAGAAAAAAAAAAAAAAGACTCACGTTCAAAATCGCCCCAGCGATTTCTGCAACGCGGGTACGGTTTGAAATCCCTTGGCATCTGACCACCCACTTCTTTTGAAGGAACCGTCTTTTGGTTTAAATAACAAAGAAGAAGGGTTTTTCAAGGCTGCGACATGCACAGATGCAAAACGGGGACCTTCCTCCCGCATGCTCTCAAGAGTTTTCGGACTTGGCTGATGCGTCCTGCACGTTCCGCAGAGTTCACAGCTGTTGAGGTTTAAACTGTAATTACATTTAATTATCGGTGTCAGAGAAAGCACACCCAGCCTCGGTGGCCCTAGTGGGACCCCAGCGATGACGACCAAAGTGGCCACAGAAAAGTTACGCTTGAAGCGGCAGCTCTGCGTCTTGTGGAAAAAAAACCTCTTGCTGTGAGACCTCTCCGAACATTCATCAGAGGGAAAGGATGGTGGAGACTCTGGCTCCAAAGAATGTGGAGAGAGTGAAAGATTTATGGGCCAATCCTCAGTTAGATTTATTTTGATAAATGAGACTGTATCAGTATGTAAAAATCTAATAAATATAACTCTTTAAAGAGGGGGCCCGCTCTAATTTTACCGTTTCAGAGAAGCGAGTTGGCAAAAAGTCAGAACGTGCATTAAAAACACACTTTCAAAAAGTCTAATAAATAAAGTCTTTGAAATATGGTTTCCTAGTGAAAGGCCTTTTAAATCATGTTGATAAAGAATCTAAATTAGGCCGTTAAATAAGAAAGGCAAGTTTTCCCTTAACTTGTTATTTATAGATAGTTTGAAAATAAGATCTATGCAAGCTGATTGCTGCTCCCATTCTTTACGAGGCAAATAAATATAGTTTTTTGAGTTCCAGCGGTGGACCAGAGATCGTCTTCATTAAAAGGGAGAGGAAAGAGCAAGCCAGCGTTTGTTGTGTGCTTGGCCTGGGCTGGGGGTTGACCTTTAGTCCCTGCTTAAGCAGACCCCGAGCCCAGCCGCTGTGTGACCTTGAGCAAATAACGACCCTTGCTGTGCCCCGATTTTCTCACCTTTAAATGAGGCCGATCGCAGTCTTGAGCTAATGGGGTTTGGGGAGGTTAATTGAGCCTGGACGTGCAAAGTGCTCGGCACTGAGCCTGGACATAGAAAGTGTCAATAAATGCTAATTTATAGTATAGTTGTCCTTGTTTTTACCTAGACTCAGGTAGCTGAGGGATGTTTCCACGGACTGAACTTACGGTAGGATAGGGAAGACAGAGAACACCCATGATCACAGTCAGGTGTGATTACGGTCCAGGGAAACGCGGGTCGCACACGGGACCCAGGATGATCGAGCGACGACGCGGTCCCTGCTGCGTGGCGAACAGGTGCTGACCCCCTAGGCATTTCCACTGGAGTCTGTTCTCCAAGGTGGAGTTTTCACGTAGCAGAACGCCCCCCCTTCTAGAAGTTTTGGAGAACTGAGCGGTTACCGAGATAACCAGAAAGACCCGCGAAGGTCAAGGATGGCTCAAAAGGAAGGTGGGGCCGACCGCACGCATCTTCCGTGGAGCGGATTCTAACTCGGGTTAGCATCCTGCCTCTCCCACCTCAGTCCCTACCTCTTCGCAAGGGGACGGTGTTTCTTTCGTAGAATCTGTGTGTGTTCCGCTGCCCCCCGCCCCGCCCTTAGCTTCACACCCAGCCTAGGTGTGCAGGTGACAAGTGTCACCGAACAGCTCACCTGCAGCTGTCAGGCTCCCTGTCCCAGGACTTTAATGCTATGGCACGTTGCTGTCTTGGTGACCTTTTGTCCTTTCTGTAGACTCTCGATGAACGGGCTAAGCTTGGAGGGGACAGCAAAAGCACTCAGGGACTCTGGGAACTCGTTCTTCATTATGCGGACTTCGTCTCGACGACTTCCGCTCTGTCCCCTGGTGGGTCCGCTCTGAAGTCTCTGAGGGCAGCAGGGATTGGGGGTCGCTCCGTTACGAGCTGGGATCAGTGGGCCCTCCCCTTCGTGCGCTCCAAGTCAGTTCCGATTCCCTCTTGAACCTCCAAACCCTGCTTCTCTTTAGAAAATAACACGCGGCCCTCAAGACGCGTTGTGGGACTCGGGAGTGCTCGGGGGATGACGCATCGAAATGAATTAGGGTTTAGTTTCGTCCTGGGTGACACCTCTGGACGAGGGCTTTGAAAGGCGCCGCACACAGAACATGCACCGGGGCAGAGGCATGTGGACTCTTTTTCACATTCCTCTTCCGAAGTGCTCATCTGAACAACGTCGCTGGAGAACTTTCCCAAGTGGCCGAGTGGCCATGAACTTTCCGTTCCTGGATGGCAGACGTGGCAGGAAAAGTGGGTTTATAAACGCCCCAGGTAGAAACTCTCCGTCGTCTCTGCGTGCAGAGCATCACATGGTTAGAACCCAAATCGCATCCTTGATGACGAATAAACTCTATTTCCCTGCGAGAGGAAAGGCATCTCTGTCAAGGCAGCTAAAGGTCATCGAAAAACCACATTCACGTCTGAAATTGAAAAGTCTGCCAGATGTGACATTCTTAACTTCATTCCCGCGGAGTGATGGTTAATTCGATTAATTACCGTCCCCGTACTTGGAGCGGGAAACTAACTTCATTTTCACGCAATAAGGTGTGAGGTCAGCTGCTTTCGCTGCCCAGCACTGATCCTGGCGTTCTAGAAGCATCTGCAGGAAGCAGTTACCACCATCACGTGACTGCAGACCCGGGGGAGAGAGAGAGAGGAGAAATTCTCAATAGCCTCTGAGTGTCTGCCTCCTCCACACTCCCACTTGTCGGTTCAAAGAAAGCTCCGTCCTCCCGTCGCCGCACGCATCTCAACCAACCGTTGGAGATCTCAGCCCTTCTGAGACATGAATCCTGTTTTCTCCGTCCGACTTGGTCGCTGTCGGCTACTAAGTCACCCCATATTGATCTCAAGTCCATATTTCTTCAGCATTTCGATGCGATCGCAATGCTGCCAGGCTTCAGAGAGGCCCCGACAATTGCCGGGCGCAGAGGCCGGTTTCATCCTTGTGGATGGAGGAAGTATTAGGCCTTCAGATGTGACTTTTATTATTATTATTATTATTATTATTATTATTATTATTATTATTTTGCCCCTGCATTTCTCATGGCTTCCTCAGTCTGCGGGTCAAGAGGACCCGTTATTTGAGGGAGAGAAAGGAGATCCAGTGCTTGGGGAGAACTGGAAAGCAGGTTTATAAAGAATGACATTTCGATGGAGACACTTGCCCGAAAGTGCCTGATTCGCACACTTTCTCCGGTCCTCAAACCTGGAAAAGAACTTTATGAAAAAAGGCTCCTGGGTCCTGAGAATTTTTTTTTAAAAAAATGTTTTTTTTACTTTGAAATGCAGACGGTGTCTAAAAGGGAAGGTGAACATATCATTTTTCCCCATTGGGAGAACTTAGAAAAGTACAAATAAGGAAAAAACTTGGTCCACAGCCTCACCTCTCAGGCATTGCCAGGGCCAGCCTCTGTGTCTTGTAGGAAATAGCATAGATGGTTCCAGAACGTGGACTGTGAGTCCAGATGCTTGGCCTGGGACTCTGGGCTACTTGTTCACCTGTGTCACGGGTTCCACCTTAGTGACGATGTGAAAGGGGGCGACATGAAGAACCGATGAGGTGATCCACGTCGAACCCCTGTCCCCGAGCATGTGACAAGTACCGTGATCACTGTTTGAGTTTTTTTTGTGTGTTAAAATTTCCTCCTCCTATAAGAAGCAGGCGTGGGCCTACGCACGACAAACGTCTTCGAGCATCGGCCACCGCGTCCGGAGCGTCTTGATCAGACGTTTTATATGATTGTATGGATCGAGCACCTGAGTTTGATGTACTCGTTATTCCGCCGTATTTTACCGAATCACAGTCATTTAGATGGTTGCATCAATCACAAGTCTGGATAGGAAATGAAAGTCCATATTTTCCCCCAGGCAGCTTGGAAGCGGGGCCTGATGCCTTATGGGACGGTGGAGGGCCGTAAGGCTTGGCTCTGGGTGTTAATCCCATATTAGGGAGGGAAACCAAAGGTGAAACCTAGTGTTCCCTTTCCCAGGGGGACATCATGGAGGCAAAGAACAGACAGTGAGGGAACTGCTTCCAGGGCCATTCCTATCCCCCGAACCTTAACCCAGGTCTTCTCGAAAGAGAGCAGGAGGATTTGAACCTGTGACCTCTGTGTGACATGAAGCAGCCTGACTGCCCCGTCCCCTAGAAAAACCCTCATCCTGATGCGTGGAATCAAACTGACCAGCAGTGGCTTATGGCCAAGACCCCGGAGGAGAACAGCTTCTTTCTCTTTGAGGTGGCAGGGGTGCTTGGTCGGTCGGGAGGGTGCAAGCGGCTGTAATGACTAGTTTTGCGAGAAATGGCCGTGGCAGGCAGAGGGCAATTATACCTGGGTTGAAGTATAGCCAGGACCTTTGGGTGGATGCTTCTGTAAGGTGTGCCAGGGGTTGGCAAGGGTTGGGACCTAGATTTGTGAGAGAGAAGAGCAGTTTGGGATGGGAAGGAAGCTGGCTCTGCGTCCCCAGCCCCTGTGCCAGGTGTTGCTTTGGGGTTGGCGCGGGAGGATGAGCAACAAACACCATGGAGGGCGCCTGGAAGGCTCCATATGTTGAGTTCTTCTGAGGTTTCTCGCTGGGGTTGATGTTGAGGGGGGCGGGCGGTGGTTTATGGTGTTGGGGGGAGGATACCAGGTCGGTCGGGAGTAGATGGTTCTCTCCTGCTGACCTGGAGGGGCCTCCAAGGGCATCTGCCTGAGGGGCCTGGCAGCAATGCCCATCTGCGTCCAAAGTTTTGAGAATGGCCTGGCAGTTTCACCCATCCCCATCCCTGGATCCCAAATGTCCTCCTCCTCCTCCTCCTCCTCCTCCTCCTCCTCCTCCTTTTCCTCCTCCTCCTTCGCCCCTTTTCTCTCTCTCTCTCTGTCTCTCTCTCTGTCTTTGTCTCTGTCTCTCTCTCTCCCCCCAGTCCCTTTCTCCCTCCTCCCCTTCTCGTCCTCGGCCCCATGCACGCATGTATTCACATGTGCCCACACGGCTCCGTGACCATCTCTCGCCCACAGTGCTTCTGATGGATCGCCCTGTTCCATCTGGTCACACTTGTGACTCCTTCGTGGCCTCCAGCCAGCTTCGGCTGAAGTTCTTTTCTCTCAGGCCATCCTCTGGGATGGGACCGAGGCCAAGCTAGCCCCGTCTTCTGTGGGCTCACGACTGGACCACAGGAAGCCTGGGAATAGTCACTCTGCTGACAAACTCCGTGGGTGCAAGGGTGCCACGTGTGGCATCGGTCACTCCGTGTTCTGCCATCGGAGAAACAGCCCGTGTGTGTACTGTGGCCCTCAGACAGTTGGGGAGGGGGACACAGGCTTAAGCCATCCGAGTTGGGCTCTTGAAGCTCCTCTACAGGAGGTGTTGACAAAGGATTACCAAATTTAGGAGAAAAAAAGTAAAAATAAATAGATAGATAGATAGATAGATAGATAGATAGATAGATAGATGCCCATTAACACTGAATTGTAGATAAAGAAAAAAATTACTGTCAATATCACCCACGCAATATTTGGGACCTATTTATACTAAAAAATATATATTTTTTATTTACCTAAAATTCAAAGTTAGTTGGATGGCATGTCGATGGCATTCAGAAACACTCCAGGCCCTTTTGTACGCTCTCCGTAGGTGACATCGAATAGAGTCGTGGAACCAGTTTTCGACGCCGTTTTTAAACAGTGCTGCGCCTGAGACCTCACTCTGCAAGGTGGTCCCTGTTATCCGTTTCCTTTAAATGCCCCCTCCCATGAAAAACAGGGCTCTTTGCTTGCTTTTCTCGGAAAACCCGTGCGTTGATGATGTGTGTGGTTGAGTCCGACTGAGGAATGACACCCACGCCTTCTTGACCTTCGTGACTTGGAGACAGAGATGTCGCCGGGGTTTCTCCTGGGGGAATCGTGACTCGTCTGGAGGCATTGAGGGTGCTAGTATGTTGGGCATCACTGTGCTCCCTCTGTCCAACTCGGGGGCCTTGCAGGCTCCCGCCAAGTGATGGAGAACAGGGCGTTTGGTACACAGAACCCCAAGGCCCGGCTTTCTACGTGGGTTTGCCTTCTGGGGCCAGATCCGATTCTCTTTTAAGTAGATGATATATGATGCAAATATTATTCTTCATCAAAAGCCTATTAGCAATCCACCATAAACGCAGAGTTATGGGGAAAGGCTGTGGCATATCGGGAGATTATTTTCACCAAAAAAAACCCCATATTTATTTCCGCATCTGCCTTTTATCAACGTGTGTTTATCAAAACGTGGACGCTTGTCCACAGGCCGCATTTTAATCACTCCTGGGTTCCTTTGCCGACAGCTGCAGTCTCGGAAGCCAGAGAGATGGAAAAGAATAGGGGGCTCTGAAAGTTCGGCCAGAATTTGAACTTTGGGGACTTTATTCCAGAAACCTCAAGGGAAGTCTCCCCCCAGCTTTTCTCCATCACTGTCACCTCTCCCCAAGCAGCAGTGACACTGGCTCCCGAGTGACTTCGTGGCCTTTATCGTGTATGTTTATCGTTTTGATTGAGTTGTATTTTTGAGACTAAAAATGACCTGAATTCATCAGAGAAGGTCTGAAACATGTATGGAAATAGGAGAAGCCACCCCTTGAATCCTAATCGTCTAGGATTACATTTTGGAGGTTATAAAGATGTTTATTGTGCATATTGTTCTTCGGTACAGCGGAAGTCACGTGCCATATACTAGTTGTGATTTCCCTTTCTCCCTTAAGCTGGTGGCTTCTAAGTAATGGAGTCATCCACGCACTTCAGAGTTCATTGAAATCTCTTTTTTGTTTGAAACTCTGTCGTTAAAAAATGATTTTCTGGGCTGCTTGAATTCTTATCAATTCGCTGATGTTTTTAAAACTTTAAATATGGTGTCATCGTCAGCTCTTTATTTTCTCCTGCACATTTAGACATAGAAAGAGGAATTTTAAGCCAGGAAAATTGAGCAGTCTCAGCTGTGATTGATTTAATGCTAGAAAAATGGCATTTTTTTTGTTGTTGTTGTTCCTTTCTCTCCCCCCAGAATAAGTGTGGCAATCCTGATGGGTAATTAAGTGGAGAGAGTTAGTTTAGTGGGCACTGCCGGCGAAGGATTCATACTTCATTAGATGAACAAGGAGGTTCCAGCATCTGTGCTTTGCATCCTGCGACTTTGCAAAAAACAAAAACAAAAACAAAAAACAAACAAAAATAACAGATAAAGCGTCCAGTCTTCTTTCTGCACGTATCTACGGATGGAGCAAAAAACACAATAGACAAAGGCCCCGCTCTCACCAAGCTTCTGTACGAATCAAAACAGATCGAAAAAACTACACAATTCTATAGATAATGTCTTAATCAGATAAATCAAGAAATAGTCGTGTAAGCAAGATTTTTAGACGTTATAGAAGGAACCACAAAAAAAAAGGAAAAAGAAAAGGAATGTAAAGAGTTCCAGGGAGCAGAACTCGGGTAGGGTGAAGCAGGACACTTAGGCCTTTCCTCTATCAAACGGGCTTTTAAAAATCAAATCATATTCAACATTTAAAAGCCAGTTTTTTTTTTTTAATTTACAAGAGTGAGATTTTGGTGAATGGTTATATATAAAAATAAAAATAAAAATAAAAATATAAATAAATATAAATATAAATATATAGATATAAATATAAATATATAAAAATAAAAATAAAAATTAAAAATAAAAATAAAAATAAATATAAATATATAGATATAAATATATATAAAAATATAAATATAAATATAAATATATAAAAATAAAAATAAAAAAAATAAAAATAAATAAATAAATAAATAAATATATATATATATATATTTATTTATTTATTTCCTGGTGAGAGAGCCATTCACCTCCTCTTCAAGGAGCCATTTAGAGAGACTGCGGATCGAGTGAGTGCTATCATTTTTAGTCCAATTTTGAGGACTTACAAAGTGGATTATTAGACCCCGAGACATACAGCGCTCTGATAAACTGGAGTCATTCTGGCCTGTATATACTCGTTCTGGGTTATTCCAAAGAGCAAAGAGGAAGCAGGTGATGGATACTGGAGCTGTGTCTGTCTGTGCCAGTCCCGGAATGACCTGACACTCGCAGGGCTCAGGGACGTGCGTGTCACCCTCTGGTTACTCTTAGAGCAGAAACAGGGACCCCTGGGGAGCAGAGGCCCCTAGGTCAGTGCAGGTGACTCCTATACTTGACAGGGCAAGGGGAGAAACCTATGCCCTCTGCTCTTCTGTTTTCTTTTGTTGTTTTTTCCTCAATAGGAAAAACACATTAGAGAATTGGCAGACAACGTGGGTGCAGGGGAAGGTGCACCCACGTTGCAGCCGAATTCTCAATTGCCCTAATGTGCCTCTCGATAAGATGCAGTATTTCCTCGAAGCCGAGATTGCCCGCTGGAGAAGATGATCACATCGTTCGCTCATTCGCGAGTTGCTGGAGAGAATAGCAAAGGAGAAAGATGGGCTTCGAGCAAGGAATGGTAGCTGATTGAATGCCTTTATTATTCTAACAGATATTAGCATAATGGCAGGTTGTGTCATCGATTACATTTATATCCTGCGTCTGTAGTGATTATTTTTATTAATGGAAATTGTAACGATCGCTGCCGTGTGTCGAGGTTTTATGACATGCCGGGCACTGCGCTGAGCACATAAATGACAGTCTCGAAACTTTTCCATATGGTCTCTGATCAAATGGAAGGTGTCTGTGGAAATAGGCAAAAGAGGTTTGGGGAGGGGCAGTCGGTGGCACGCCAATTAAGTAATAATATTGCGAAATAACTCATGCATGCTCGCGCCAAAACTGGAGAAGGTTCAAAAAGGTTTTGAATGATGACTCAAAAAATGCTTTGGCGGGCTGGAACCATGAGCCGCTTCTGATGAGAATATATGTCCTGTGACTGACTACAAAGGGATTTTCTTAGCTTAAAAAAAAAAAAAGAAAAGCATAAATCTATAAATCGATTAGGAGAACATAGTGGGAAGCGGCACAGATAGAAAAGATCTAGAACATGTCTTGAGTGCAAATCATTCAGTCACGATCGCGACCGCCAAACATAGTGGCCTTGCACTTTGGTTGTATCAACAAAGGTAGAACGTGCAAAATAAGGGAGGGGATTGACCCGATCTGCCAGGTTTTTTTTTTTTTTTTCCTTTAAGAGTCCACATTTAAAGAGAAAAGCAAGTGAAATATGTTCAGAGGATAATCACCTGGCTGGCAAGACTCGAAGCCACGTGAGATGTGCAGAAAAGACGGCTGCTCAGCTTGGAGGCATGTGTGTGTGTGTGTGTGTGTGTGTGTGTGTGTGTGTGTGTCAGGGGATGGTGAGGGACAGACAGGATCTGGGTCCCGCCTTCAGAAGTTTGAAGGGGTGAAGAGGATCTCGACATTGTCATCGGACCCACGGACAGCCAGGCCCAACCCAGGACGTGCTAGTCACAGGCCCAGTTCAGCTCAGACTCAGGAAACGTTTTCGCACGTTTGGAGCCAACTTTACAGTCATGAGTAGATTTTCTCTCTCATTCTGGGCATTTAAACCTGCACCTTTATGCATCGTGACATTTGAACAGCGACCAGTAGGTGGCAGTCAGATACCACGGATCTTGCCCGGCGTGGCAGGCGTTTCACCCTTCGGCGTTCTGGAAGTAGATGATTTTTTTTTTCCTTTCCTAATTATTATTGGAAGGTGTGTCCTCATCTATTGTTCAGAGAGAAATCGCTGAGTTGAAAAACAGGAAATAATACTTTATGATTAAATGGACAAGAATAATTAGCGAATGCTTTCGTTTTACGCTGGCCACACCAGACCTTTCTTTAATAAAAATGTGTGGTAGGAACTCGTGTGTGCGTGTGTGTAAAGGAAAAAATAATAAATAAAAGGCCTGTTTTTTTCTTTTTTTAAATTTCAAGATTTAATGATATCCTGAATTTGTGTAAAACTTAAAAAACAAACAAACAAAAAAAAACCAATAAACACCTTACTGAATTGAATGGAAAATGTTCCCACTGTGCAATGGATAGAAAAGCCTTTTCTTGCTTGCTCTACGAGCCTATTTTTGTACTTAGATACCTGTGCATTTAAAAAAAGGAAAGCATGGGTTCATCACGAATGCACTGAATCAAAAACGGTTTTTCTAGTATCTTTTATTAAAAAAAATATATACTTTTTGTTAGGGGATCCTCAGCTTGGAAGCAGAGAGACGGGCCTGCAGTTTTAGACGGGCGAGCCCAGAGAAATATTCTTTAGAAATGGAGATGTGCCCAAAACATGTGGAAAATAAAGCCGATTGGTATTTCATTTGGAAAGGGGACGATGACACCGGTTCACCCACCTCTGTTTTATTTTATTCTTTCAAAAGCGACGCGTGACATCCATGCCGATCAAGTTCGTGTGTATCCATCACGGCGGCACCTTATAATCCTCTCCCTCTGAGGGGTGTGTTTACACTGTGCGTCGGTTTTACATATTCTAGGCTGTTTCTGTATCAAACAAACAAACAAAACAACACACAAAAAAAAACAACAAAAAAACCAAAGTTATAAAAGCAGAGCAGTTCGTCACAAGGCACGTGTGGGCTCCCTTATTCCTCTTGCATTCGAAGCAGTGAAACGGGGACCCTGGGCTTCCAAGGAGACACAAAGTGTTTTCATTTTTTAATAGTTTTAGACGCTCCAGGACTATGAGGACTGACTCCAGGGCAGGGAGGCCCCTGAGAGCATCTTAGTGAGGCGTTTTCTAAGGTTTTTTTTTTTTTTTTCTAACAAAAACCAGGCCAAAATCTAATGACTGCCCACGTTTGCCATCCGATCCCCACTCGCCCGTTCGTTCTCATCCAGTCTTCCTTCCCCTGTCTCCCTCCTCTCTCTCTTTCTCTCTTTTTTTGTTTTTATTTTAACAGATACACACACACACATGCACACACACGAGCAAAGTTGCACTGCTCAGCGAGGTACACGGGAGCTGCCAGGTCAGCCCCCAGCCCAGAAGGGTTGTGTGACCTTGTCACATGTCTCCCTTCCTGAGTCAGCCTGGCTATCACATGTCTGCTCTCCTGCTGATCAGAATTTGGCAGTGATTTATGCAATGAATGTCTGGAAAGTTTTGTCCCTCAAGAAAAGGCTCTATGCAAAAAAAAATAAATAAATAAAAAATAACCCTCGCTTATACCTAGAGCTGTCAGCGTTTCTTTTTGGCTCATAAAATCGTCACACTTAACGCTCATCTGTGTGCCTCCTCCTCATCAAAGCCTTTGTGTCGCCCTTGCAAAGGAGAAACTCAGAAGGGCCTAAATCTTCTTTATTTTAGCAAATAATGCCAATGTTCTTTTTCTAGGAAATGAAAATTCCGCCCCTATGTGTAGGTACAATGTATAAATAATACGCCACACATTTTTTTCCACTTCAATGTTTCAGCACGTGTTAAAAACTTTAACTTAAAAATTTAAGTAAAACTTAAACTCTTCCTAAAAAGCATGAGTTTTTTAAATATATAATTTTTCACCGATTGGAAGGTCGCTTTAAGGAAATGCATTTATTTTTGGGGTTTTTATTTATTTATTTTTTTTATTTTTTGGGATTTAAGTGTGACTGACTGAGGGACTGGAATAATGCATATTTCAAAAACATGTAATTAAAAAATTTTAGAGACTCGCTGCAACCCAGGAGTGCTGCGAAGGCCTCTTTGCAGTTTTTCATAGATTTTCAGGCCTATCCTGGTTTTTAAAACGTATCCCGATGCGCAAATATTCTCGTGCACACAGAATAGACTTTTAGGAGATATCACGATAAAAGCATTTCACACCAAAAAAAAATTTTTGTTCACTTTGAACTCAGACGAGACGGTTATTTATTTGTTTATCTGTTGGTCTTGTCCTCCGAGAGAGTTAATTACCGAAGCCCGGAGAACTTAGCATCCTGGCTTGCGGTGGAGCCTTTTAGAAACTCGCCTCTAATGAGCCCGAACTTGCCGACTTCTCTGATTTAACCTGGGAGCATCTGAAGGTTGGCGAGTTATTTTAAATAATGATTTCTTTCTGTTGTGGCAGCTGATTCACGAAGAGCGATTTTTTTTTTCTTTTTTTAATGCCACAAAGACATCGCCTTGGATCCGATGTAGGGGAAAGGCGTGGAGGGACAGGCTCGCTGTACTGTGTATCATTAGCGATGGCAATCCTGAACTTGCATGCATTGTTTATTGGGTAAATACACATAATAGTGCTTTCCAGAGAGAATATTCGCCGTCCCCTTGCAGCGATGACGACTGACTCCGTCGTGGAAGTAGCAACTCCTGGACCGTTTAGTCCGTGGCTTCCTGACCTGGTGCATTTCACTGTTGATGCTCTTCGGGACATTTTGTTGAGGCCAGCTGTCATTTCCCTGCAGGATCATCTACAACGCGCCACTGTCTCCTCTAAAGCGATGTAGCAGAGGAGATCTGAATATCTGTAACTAGATTTGAGCATCGGGGACCCCTGTAAAAACTTCACATCCACATTACAAGCCATTAGTTAGTGGTTGTAAAATGCAAAGAGGGTTCTTCCCGGTTATCTGGAACACTCTGTAACTGGAGAGAGGTAATTAGATGAGCCTACTTCTGTTTGACTCTGAAAAAGAAAAAGAAATGGGGAGAAATTTCTCCCCCTGTGACCTGAGACAGTGTTCATTTTAGAACTTTTCAGTCTTTTTTTGTCTTTTCTTTTTTTGCTTGATAATCCAAAATAATAATAATAATAATAATAATAATAATAATAATAATAACGTTGGGTTTCTTTGGACCTTTCTTCACTCTCTCCCAATGTTGAAATGGTTTGATTTCAGGGAAAATAGACGGGGTAGCAGAAAAGCAGGCCTGTTTTAGAGGCATCCCTTTCCCCCATCTGCCTGGAGAGTCTGGGGATCGCAGGGCATCATGCGAACGAAAGGAGAAAATGCTTCCTTCAGTTTAACAAACCTTGGCTTGGCTCTAACCGATCCGAAAAGCGCATCTTACGTGTGCGGAGACCCTGAACGTTACATCCGCTTTAAAGATTCTAGGGTGTCTGAGGCCTTTGTGGAGAGGGTTCGACCGCCTTTTTGTTGTCGTACAACTTGTGGATTTTGTGATGGGGGAAGCCGGACAGTTCAAGGGATTCAGCCTTTCTTGCTTAGTTTTTTTCTTTCTTTTCTTCTCTTCTCTCCCACCCCTGCACCCCTACATTGTGGTTTTTGTTGGGGGGGGGTCAAAGGGGGCTTTAGTCGGAGACGTTCACATGAAACTCCTGGTCTCTTTTCAAGACAAGACAAGCCCTTTAAGATAATAATTACGACATCCGTGGTACGACGGGCAAATTCAATGTGCATGAAAATATATTCGCGATGATCACGACCTTTTAGTCCTAAATTAGGTAAATAACGCCACACTTTGTGTTGGTGGCAAGGGAAGTATTTATAGATATTAATTACCGTCGGGCTAATTTACAGTCTCCCTTATTAATTTTCTCCTGGTTTTGCAGTTTTTCAGGAGTAATTGCCATCCACCTCCATACACAATCCTCCCATCATCTCCTTCATCAGATTAAATATCTACCTCCACCTAGTTTCAAGGGGGTTTTAATAAGAAGTATCTTTTATTGAGATTTTTTTTTTTTTTAAAGAAGCTTTTTTTGTTCATTCAAGCTGAAGATTAGCTTAGAAAATGGAGAAATCGGGATCTGGGACTTCGAGCAGGCCTGTGAGGTTTCGCAGACAGTGATCGGGGCCAGGTGACTGTGTGCTTTGCAGGGAAAAAAGGTTGGACGGGATATTGACTGTTTCCTATCAATAGCCGGGCCCTGGAGGCCTGGCTGTCGGGGCCTTGGCTGACTGACTACTCCTTAATAGACACATAATTGTCGACAAATACCTTCCGATGATAGACTGTGGCAGCGCCCAGCAGACAAAGGAGTTTGTAGGGTGACAGAGACCAGAGCGGAGCCATTTGGCAGAGGTTGGAAGCTTCGGGAGGGAAGAGCTGGTGGTCGTGGACAGCCTCCGAAGAGAAACTGAGTCACGGCACCACTGCCACCAGCGCTTGGGTGACCCGGCCCAAATCAGACGATTAAAAAGACTTGTCGTCTCCCTGTGCCATGGGGCGTGTGGCTTGGTGTCCGATCTGTGGACTTGCTCACATTAAAACAAAATTACACGCGCGTGCGTGCGTGTGTGTGCATGTGTGTGCTGCTACAGATCTGACACCTCACATCTAGAATATTTTTGAGCTTCTTTCATGACACATGATAAAATGCACCGGCCCGAGGCTGGCAGAAAACAATAGGCTTGTTCAGATGGTATCGCAGAGGCTTGGGGAGGAAGAAACGCCTTTTCACGTGCGGGCATCAGCCCCACGTGCGACGGGAACATCACGCAGAGGAGCCTGGAGCTGCCTGTCGTCCCTCGGAGCCGATGCCCGGCTGAGAAATAGCTCTCGAAAGCAGGCCTCGCGGGATGCCATCCCTTTGGTCTGTCTTTTGCCTTCAGTCAGTCACTCCTGTTCCTTAAGGCGGGGGGCGTACCCTCCCCCAGGAGAGGCCATCGCTGCTCTCAGTGAGTGACAGCAGCCTGCGGAGGATGGGACTGGGCGGCGACGTGATGTTCAGATCTGCAAGCTGCTGCGAGCGAATTCGATAAAATAAAACGCAACCGAAGTTCCAGCGCAGCCTGGGCCTAAAACACCAGACAAAGCAGCAGAGGGAGCCCAGCCGAACGCCATCGGCGAGGCGGCTCCCCTCACAGGGTCCTGTGGATGCACGTGAGGGGGACATCCGAACGTGAGGCCGATCCTGCTCGTGCCCAGAAGACCCCGAGTCCCGCCTGTGATTCCCACGGACCAAACGGGCTGATGAAATCCCAGATCGCACAGCAGGGCCGGCCTGAGCGCTCTGGGTCAACTGCCAGGCGTCCTGGTGACGATCTTGCCCATCTTTGTAGGCAGGGATGGCCGGGGGCGTGTGTATTTCAGGGAGATGGACACACCGGGCAGGCAGATCTGTGCGTCTGATAGCTTCTGGGCTTCGTGGCAGGAGGACGAGCCAGATAAGGACAGTATCCGTGTCACCTGCTGTCAGATGCAAACCCGTCATTGGGATCCACGTGTGTGTGTGTGTGTGCGCGGGGGTTGGGGGAAGAGATTATATGTCAAAGTCGCTTTTTTTGCAACGTGTGAGCATTCCTAAACAGGCAGGCGTTTCCCGACAGCTGCCTCGGACTGTTGTGTGTGCGTGTGTGTGTGTGTGCGTGTGTTTGTGTGTGTGTGTGTGTGTGTGTGCGCACGTCCATTAATTCAGAATTACTCCAATTACAAGCTTTTGATGCTCTGAAACCCTCTCTCTACCCCAAAAGAGATGGAGAGTCCTCACACAGCCCAATCAGGTTATTTTCCCCGCCGCCGGCAGCAGATGTAAGCAATTTAGTGTTTTATTTCTGCATATTCAATGCGAGCGGGGCTGTTGGGGACCTTTCACCCCAAAGCCTGCAGGATTCTAACCCTATCAAATTAAAGCATTTTGCTCACTTATTCCCAAACGCTTTGCTGGTACTAAGCAGACATCCCGCTGCATGGCAATGGCAGGCGTGTTCGTGTCCGCTCATAGCCCCGGCCTAATCAGAGATTATTAAGGAAAATATACAGTGCTTTAATTTGATGAGATTGCTTATAGGTAGTGCAGTGGAAGGTCGCACTCCTGCGTGTATCTCCCTCTGTCTGGGTAATATTTCCCCCTCGCTTGACAGCCCGGCGCTGCCAACAGGAGGCCACGGCGACGCGCTTCTTTCCTGACACGCCGTGATGGGCTCCGTCGGGATCAAGATGAATTATTTAGAGATCGCATAAACAAACATCCCGGGCCAGGTTTGGGGGACATCTTTCTTTCCCTTTGTGCTCTGTGGATGCCCATCGCCTTGAAAGGACGTGTTCTAGAATGTGCCTTCTCGGGGCAGGGACGCGTCGCGATGGAGGGTCCAGACAGGCCCCTGCTAAATGGCCACTAGCTCCTGCGACAGACACCCCAGCTCTCAGCTCTCAGGCGAGGGGGTCTCCGAAGAACCGACGCGCCCCCGCTGACCCCTGGAAGGTTCTCCACCTGCTGTGAGCTAATTGAACCAGGCCGGCGGCACAGATGGGAGCGGTGGGGCCCCTGGGGGACGTGAGGGTGCTTTACTGTCATGCGGTACACCTGTTGGAAGAAGCCAGGGGACCCAAAGGTGACCGAACGGTTCCCCAGCCAGGTGGGGGGGGGATCGCTTGACTCCGTCTGCTCATTTCAGGGTTGATTTTCGTGTCGAGTTTGCTTCCCATCTCAGGCAGGGCCTTTGTGATCTCGCCGCATCCCACCTGGATAACCACAGAGTGACACGTGCCGCCTGCTGACGGCGGCGCAGAGTCAGTTCTCTGTCCCCCCCACCCCCCATCCCCGTTTTCTAATTCAGAGGCCATCGAGGAATCGGGGCACCTTCTAATCTTCTGTCACACTTAGTGGCTTCTGCGTACGTGTAACAGACCAACTGCGGGCCGATTTACCTAGAACATTTACATGGAAATTGCCTTACGCAGCTGTATGTAAAAATGCAGGCCGCACAGTGTCCCTGTGCCACGCAGGTCACAGCGGAGCCCCGTGGTATTGTAGCCAGAAACAATTCGTTTCCATTCATGGGGTGACGGGGTGGGTGTATGTGGGGGGGGGTCTGCAGTGGGGTGGGGACCGGGGGAGGACACGAGAGGGCTCCTGAGGGGACAGTGCCATGTGCGACAGAGCCGAGGGGTGGCAGGCTCCCTTCCCTTCCCGGGTGTCCCCGACCACAACTTCAATGCCTTCTTTTTTTTCTTTCTTCTTGAATCTTTACTCTTTTAAAGGAAAATCACACCCGGTTTGTTGTTCTGGTCCCACACTTTATTACCTAAATTATTTGAAGGGTTTTTCCCATTGCATCCGGGGCCTAGAAGGAGGCGTGGGGCTCCTGGAGAAATAATGGGGCTCCAGACGGATGGAACATTTCACACGGCCCTCTCCATGTGCTGTCTGAGTCGCGGTTTTCCCGTTCTTGCGAGGTGATCATTGGGACGTAATAGAGAACTAATAATAAAAATAAAAATAAAAATAATAATAAAAATAATAATAAAAATAATAATAATAATAATAATAATAATAATAATAATATTGCTGCTGCAAAGGGCTTTGGGACAATTTCTCTTTGAGACTCTAGGTGGTCAGGGGTGGGTAGGGCCTCCCAGGTCCGGTTCAGGCGTTGAGGATGGTACTTTGTCACATTCCCACTAAAAGCCACAGCACACCAGGGACGTTGGTGTTCGATCCCTCGGGAGCCTTTTGTGCATTTAAAGTCGGGTGCACAGTGTGGTTCCCACCGGCCAGGCAATGGGGCCACAGATCCGAGGCCCGGTCACAGGCCCGGCGCGGCCACCTGTGGGGAGAGGACAGCGCTGGCTGTCATTGCTGAGCTCGAGGCCCGGGTTCCAGCTCTTCCCCAGGCTTCTGAGGAGGACCGCCCCGCGCCCCCAACTCCAGCAGCGTCTTCTTCCTTTTGGCTCCTGTGTAGACGGGCACGTGTCTGCAGCCATCACTGTTCTTCTCATGGTTTACGGTATGAAACGCTTCCACGGGGTCAATTTATCTGCCGGCTCCCGCTGCCCGTAGTGAGATGGCTAATTGAGTATCTTTATTTAGGACAATTTGTTATCGCTGGCGGCTGGGTGGTTTTGGGCGAAGGCAGCCCTGCTGGTGAGGGCTGGCTCTTAGGGGGACTGACTCTGTCCGTTTATCTGCTCTGTGCGACAGCCTTCCAGAACTTTCCCTCCTCACTTGGCCATTCTCTTTCCCATGTGAAAACATCCTTAGGGCATGTGTCTTGTCGTATTTTCCTTTGCTTAAACTAAATTTCCCCGACTACAGAAGAAACCTAAAAACACTAAAAATGAACAAACGAACAAAACCCCAAACAAATAAACACATTTTAAAAAGCCACTAAAAAATGGTTTGTGTTTAAATCTTTCCATTTAAGACCGTCCACGATACCTGTGCCGTGAACGATACTCAAATTCTGGCTGGGATTTGCATTTTTATGGGATAGTTGGGGCAGGTTGTTGTTTATTTTTTTGGGTTGTTGTTTGTTTTGGTTTGTTTATTTGTTTGTTTTTTGATTTCGAGGAGAATACCGAAGGCAGGCCACGGGGTCAGATGTGAATATGCTGTCTTGTCAAATAAGTAAAGCCTTAGCTCGGCAAAACTAACAAACACACATTTTTCTAATATTGGAGGACCTTAGGATATAAGGTGTCACATCATCAAACATAGCCCGGCGATCCGCAGAAGCAGAACGGAGATGTTTATTGATATTCAGATGCGTCATCTAATAACGAAAATGATAATTCTTAAAGATTTCTAATCCACATATTGGAGTTGCTCCTGGGTGTTTCATGGTCTATGCACGAGACAGATATTCTACCAATTACTAATTACCAGTGTTTGAACCCGAAAGTAAAGAGGAAGATAATTGGAGAAGGAGAAAAAAAATATTGCCACCTTGACGTGGAAGGTGCTCAACCAAACAATTCAAGTCTTAATTACGAGTCTCGTTGTGTTTACAGAAATGTCGAAAAGCCGCTCGAGGACAAATGTTTGTACCGTTAATAATAATTACTTTCTCTTTAGGCATCACTTGAGAAATTATAGGGGGGAAAATCATATTCTAAGCCATAAAAAAGAACAAAACGTACATGGGTAAAAAAAAAAAAAATTAAATCCGTCTATTTATAAAATTTCATCTCTATTCTAACTATCTGTCAGGTCAAGAAAGAAACGATAGATTCCCGTCATTTTAAAAGCAAAAATGCAGTAGCATTTATAAAGAGTATTTGGATGCTTCCAAAACCGTAGTGAAGAGCAAATTCATAGCTTTATTAAAAGTGGCGCGATGAGAAGAACTTCGTTCATCCTTCAACTCAAAATTGATGAAACCGTACTTATAACGGAGCAATGTTGGTAAGAGTAGAATGCATAAGTACACGAGTGTATAAATGTGAGAGGCTGTTTCTGTGAAGAAAAGAATTTCAGACAGACCTCGTAAATTCTCCCCCGCCCGATAATAAAATAGATAGTGCAAATAAACGAAATTATAACTGAGAAATGGTCTAACAACAAATGCGGAGACGGAAATGGTAAGGACTCGCTATACAACTATATGCTAAATAAATTGAAACACACAATATAGTAACTTTTTTTTCCAGAAAATATAAAATGCTGCTAGTAATTCCAGGTGCGTAAATAACCTTGATGTGCGGATATGATTAAAAAGCAGAAATCAATGCGCGTGCATTAAGAAGAAAAAAGGCTAGAAGACCAAAAAAAAAAAAAAAAAGGAATTAATATTATTTAAAAGAGTACAATATGGGGCTTTTCCCAGGAATGCAAAGGAATAGGATCAAATTTAAATACAAGTGTTTTAAGAACCTGGGACTACGCACTTTAAATGACTGATATGTACGTTCTCATCAATGACACATGTGGCGCACACTCACGTGAGAATCAGAAATAAAACATGGATGTTAGTGATGTTCTACCTATTACAGGATGCATTCAAAATAAAACAAAAGATGAACCAACTCGGAAGACGGAAATACAGTTTTTTTTTTTTTGCAGATCACATTTTTAACCTACAAACCTTGAAATAATTATTTAGAAAAAAATATGAAAATAAGAGAGTTCATTAAAGAAGCTGAGTAACAAGGAAATGGGTATGAAACTCCTACATCTGAGCAATAAATATTTAGAAATATAATTAATTATATTAATTATATTTCTAAATATTTGAGGGGCATGTAGTGGCCCCAAAATGAGGAGACATTTTCAAAAGAGAGAGACATGACTATTAGCATTCTCTGCTGATTTATTTACAATTTTAACAAAACTGGATTGTGTTGGCACTTCTTTCTGTGATCAGAAAGTTTATTGGATGAATAAGGAGCTGGAAAACCCCAATGCAGAGAAAAGAATAATTAAGGAGGACTTGGCTCTAGTAAGTATTAAATAATCCCTTTTTTTAAAAAAAAAAAAACTGGAAGTCATGTAGAAAGGCAGATTCGTATGACAATCAATAGATCAGTGGAACCGAATAGAATAACGAGGTAGACTTTGATGCAGATGTGTTCACGCAGCAAGCGTGTAAGGTGATTTTGCACATTAGACAAGGAAATTTATTTCTCAAGAGATGGAGTGGAGACGATTGGGGTCGCCCAGGGGAAAGGGGTCCTCTGGAAGGGGCGTCACAGAAGCACCACACGCGAATTCACGGCCCAATTCATCCCATCGGTCGTTAATCGCCTCTGAGGTCGCCGGGAGTCCAGGATCTCTGCCTCTTTTCGCTTTGCATTTTCTTCGCCCCACACTGTTCTGCGTCTCCCCAGCAGGGATCCCATCCACCACCTTCCTCTTCCTGACCTCTTTCTAGAATTTTCCCATCTTGTCTCCTTGATGTCCAGATCTGAGATCAGCAAAAACTCCCCTACACCTCCATTCTCTTGTGAAATGTTCCCTACGGGGCTGGCTCTTCCCCGAGGATACCTCCCACAGCTTGGGTCTTCGGTGAGGCTGTTTTTGCTTAAAGTCTCATATTTTGAGGTCTGGCGCTGGGAGGATTTTCGCCATCCACTCCACTGCAGGCTGCTTGATCTTGGT